>OW203729.1:2102315-2728565 GCA_934045075.1 Yponomeuta sedellus | reverse complement strand
GTATCTCAAGGGATCTTTTTCGTCCTTTGAGCCGTTTGTGTAGTGGTCATTGTAATTTGGGTATATTACATCTAGCAGCCTCTCTTCTTTTTCCTTAAGGTACGAAGCTCCTAATGCTTTTTTTATCTAGCGGTTAATCGGAAGAAGACTTTGCGAATACCATTGTTTAACTTCCTTCATCGATAGCAAAACATCGTGAGGAAACCCGCGGCTTGGTTGGCCAAGCACGTACTGACTAGTCTTTCCTGTGGGCCAGGCTGACAAGCTGCCAGGATATTATAGGTCCTGGGCAAGCTTTCACCGTCTAATAAACAATGTCGCAGGCTTTTCAGCGTCCGAGGGATTCCTTCGACCATCTAGTGTGTGTTAAGGTGCCACTGGACGCTGTACTTCATAAATAACGTAAATGAAAAGGCTAATGTTATGTTTAACTTATAATAATTGTTGCTGTTTTTCTGCATGGTGTTTTAAAAGGTCAAGGAAATTCAAGTCTGAAATGTAGTTGACTGCAACTTCTGAAGGCCATTGCCAAACCGATTTCCGACACATTTGTATTTTAATTCATATATTGTATCTTATCGACCAAATTACCTCCTTTATTCTTGTAAGTCAGTGAAGTTACCTATTTTCAATCGAATCAAAAAGGTTATATTCAAAGTAGTACAGAAACTGCATTTCACAAGGTAAACTAGATGCCCATTTAGAAATCTAGATAATTTTGGGGAAAAAATGGATGAAAAAAACTCCAAACTTAGTTTTAGTCTTATTTTCCCTTTCGTCACATCTATAGTCCGCGTCCTCTGTATCTGTGGATAATATCTGCTACTTACCAGCTAGTGCTTCTGTTTTCTCTACTTGTCTTTTTTTCCCGCTGGGTTTCAGTGGAATTTTTTGGGCCCGCGGTTGAGTCTCCCTGACCAAGTTCTTATCATTTTTGGCGACAGCTAAGGACTGGTCGCTCTCAGCTAAGCAAACAGGTTTATGAATTGCAGCTCTACGCGCATGAGAATAAGAGCTATCTGCTTGCAGATGCGTCGGCTACCCGGTCACTTGGTGTAGATGCATTCGTGTTTTTTTAGCAGCGGATAAATGACTCACAGTGGTTGTTGTTTTGCATTTACAGAGGTGACTTGGTAGGTCGTGCATTAGTCACACACAGCTTTGCAATCGGAAAAGTTCGATACAGCCATAATTTGTCGAATGCGTTTCTCTTTGTGGTATCATCATTCGGTAACCCATTAAGTCCCCATCGAGGGGCACGGGTCTCTTCCCTGAGGAAGGTATAGGCCTACCACGGGGGCCAAGTCCGGGTTAGTGGAAGATTGTAAGACAGTGGCGGGCCTTAGCGTCTGAAGTTATCAAGCCGCCCATAAGGCCTCCGACATGGTTTAACGACTGGCATTACATGACAGCCGGCTTAACGTGCCCTGCAAAGCACGTGGCCTATTCGAACCGAATGATTGGAATCAATCACTTGAGTTAAGCAACAACAGGCGCGGTCTGGTGCGGGATGGGTGACCATCCCGTGACTACATCATCATATACCCATTAAGTCCCCATTGAGGGGCACGGGTCTCTTCCCTGAGGAAGGTATAGGCTATGCTCGACGACGGGGCCCAAGTCCGGATTGGTATACCTACAGAGCATGATTTGGATAGAGCCAAATGTTTTCCAGGAGAGTTAACGCATATAAAGGCAACTGTCGCGCAATTATCATGCTGTTTACTCAATAATCAAACAGGCACTCTGAAATGCTTGTTGTTTTGCATTTGCAGAGGTAACTTTGAGGTTGACATTAGTCACAGCTAGAAAAGTTCCATTCGGCCGTAATTTCTCGAGTGCGTTTCTCTTTGTGGTATACGGGGCATAATTTCGATAATCAAATGTTTTCTAGTACAGTTAACGCATTTAAACTCGACTCGGTTCGCAATTAACATGGTATTTGCCGCAATTTGTACAGTTAGACTGTAAGGATGGACACATTCTCTGTGAATGGCAGCTCCAACATTTTGAACACTGCGTCGTAGGAAAAACATACAGCCCTAAAGGAAGGCCAATGAGACGAGATAAAGAATGTAAACAAAGGGACCATTACTGAGTTACATTATGATAGTAAGCGATTATTATCTCTGTCCTTGTCACACGTATGCAGTAATGGTCTCATTTGATCGACAACAGCTGTAGTTGCGTATTTCATGGTACAGGAAAACTTTCAGTACGGCAGTTGTCAACATTTGGTGTCATCCGCCATTTTGTGAACTATAATAGTTCATTGCTGTTTAGATTGCGTTCGAAGTGATACGAGGACAATTTTTATAGCCACATTGACAGCATTATCGATAATACCATGGATAGTTTTGTCATAAATACTGCAGATTCATACTCTTCCGGTGAATCATGTTTGACAGACGACAGCGATTAGAATAGGGAATCCGAAATTTGTCTAAACATAATTTATTCAAATAAAAATGTTTTGAACCCCTGAAACTTTGTTTACATTCTTTATCTAGTCTCATTGGCCTTCCTTTAGTTTCACTCTGTCATTGAACATTGATATGAGGATGAGCTTTTGAAGCATAACCGTATATATTTAATCTCTTCCCAGGAACCGTCTTCCAGGTTTCGCTTCAATCGCTTGACTGCGATTATCTCCACCTCACTCTGTAGACTTGAAAATATTAAAAATATAAATATTGTATATACTTAAAAATATAGTATACACTAAAAATATAATAAACACTTAAAAATATAATATATTGTAATCTGGAACTGTGTATTCCAGATTACAATATATAACCAATATACCTGTTGGTTGGCTAGAATAAAATACTATTTAGTATTAAGCCCGCCAATTGTACAATCTTTACAGGTACAATAAAGAATTTAATAATAATAATATTCTGAAATAAACACATATTATATTATTAAAAGGAACTCTTTTTCTAACAGGCTAGGATAGCTGCAAATTGATCAAGTTGCCATTAGACATTCCCAAATATATTTCAGACACATTTGCATTTTAATTCAAGTTATTAATAGTATCGGCGACAGTTAAGGACTGGCCGCTCTCAGCTTTGTAAGCGGGTTTTTCAATTGGAACTCTAACTGCATAAGAATAAGAGCCACTGCTCGCAGATGCGTTGGCTAACCAGTCAGTTTGTATAGAAAATTCATTTGTGTTTTTAACAACTCGATTACTCACTTGTTGTTTTCAATTTGTAGAGGTGACTTGCTATCCGTGCCAGCGCTCTATCCAACTGAGCTAATGGGCGACTCTAATGGCTGCCTGTACGTAATACAGAGAAAAAGTAGTGTAAAGAGGTTCGAAATTTCACTGATGCCGGTGAGTCGCCCATTAGCTCAGTTGGATAGAGCGCTGGCACGGATAGCCAGAGGTCGCGGGTTCGAATCCCGGCATGGGCGGATTTTTTAGCCTCTAAATAGGTTTTTTAAATTGTCCTTAGCACGAGTTAGTGCATTAAAAATAAAAAAAGTATAATAATTTATGCAATTCAAGTTGGAATTCATTAAGTCAAAATCGCGTTCAACAATTGTCTAATTTAAAAAACCCTTTCCCTCGCCAAAGTCTATATTATGCGTTTTTAAATTGATAGGAAATACCCCCGCCCCTACATTTTGCACTACCCACCAAGCCATAACCCACAAACCAAAGGTTGACCGGCAGATAATGCTACTTAGCATTAAGTACGCCTGTGTACCAAACATGTAAATAATTTTAATAACGATAAACCAGTGCCACTACGCGAATCGTTTAGCATCGAAAAGTGTCGCTTTCTCCATTCTATGAATAGAACCCACCACAGTCGATAAATCAATATATTTATTTGTGGATACAAGTGTGTTTGCCATACATAAAAGTCTTACAGTAATTTAGGGCGGGCGCTATGTTCTACCAAAACAAATGCAGATATACTCGTCCAAAAAAATTTAAGCATGCACAGATTAAGTAACTAATATACGATATCAACCCTTGTATGTCCTCACTGCTGGGGCACGGGTCTCTTCCTGCATCGCAGGTAGGGGAGGATGGTGGAGGATTGTAAGACAGTGGCTAGTCTTACTGTCAGAAGTTATCATACATACATAACCTCACGCCTGTATCCCAGAGGGGTAGGCAGAGACCAGGGAATGCCACTTGCCACGATCCTGACGGATCACCTTCGCTTCATCAACGTTCATAAGTCGTTGCATGCACGCACGCCGGGTACTTTAGTACCCGGAAGTTATCAAGCCGCCCATAAGGCCTCTGGCATGGATTAACGACTGCCATTACATGACAGCCGGCACCAACATATTAACGTGTCCTGCGAAGTAAGGAAGCGCGCGGAACAAATGCTACTGGCGGTAATTAATAATATACAAAACGAAGAAATTTAACAGTTAGGCAATAGGTACATCATAAGTCATAGACGAATGTTATGAAAGAATTTCAAAATTAAATGGTATTTAAATTGATATAACCAAGGAGAAGTTCCTGGGTTTAGCCCCCTTCGCTCTCACGCCAACCCGCTCAGTTCCTTGGTAATCTTGTCCATAGTTTTCCGCGGGCCTCGGAAGCGCTGCCATACATTTTCATACTCTGACTATTGTCGCGAGCGACTGCCGACAGTCGTAGGCCGCGCGCGGCCGCGATCAATCGCGATGCACGGAATAGTACCTTTAGTAATGTCATCGACACTTGGGGTCGCTCTCGATCGTGTCGAGTCGTAGTGTTATATTCGATAATAAACCCTCGTATGTCACCACTCCTGGGGCACGGGTCTCTTCCTGCATCGCAGGAACGTTAGGCCATACTCCACCACCATAGTGTCATATACTTTCAGAAAATCCACGCGTCAATGAGCTTCTCGACAATCACGTTGCAAGATGAGCTCTTCACGTTCCTGCAAAGGCAAAAGAATTATCGGCGACCCATGGTGAAGCCTCCCTTTACGGCCGAGGACCATATGGCCACCGTTGTTCCGAGATTATCACCAGTTATACCAAAGGTAAGGGTTATTGACATTGCATAACATAAACGAAGTAAAGTAAAAGTTTATTTCTCACCATAAAGAACAACATTTAGGAACGGTATTATAAGCCTTGAGGGCTTTACAAAATCACTTAATAATAATAATGTTACGGGCTAGGGTTCTGGATTTGGATGTAAAACACCAATGACAGCTTCTTAGGATTTATTCACGCAGGGTCTGGTCTGCAGGTCTTCACGACACGAAGTCCACACGTAGATTCCAATCGCAGGTTCAATCGAAGTCCAATAGTATCGCTGAGGTCGTAGGTTATCGCTCGTATCGCAGGTATGTTCACTTGAAGTTCACTCTTCGCTATTCCAAATGGAACTGACTGCGCGCCGCGGCGACCGCTATTTATATCCGCCGGCAAGGATTCTAGAACATTCAAGTACGTACCTACACTCGGTGCACGCGGCAACGACTCTAGAACAAAGTCCTTGTCAAAGAGATTTGAACCTTATACTAGTGGACATACGAGTCACTATTGCTTGCAGCGTTTTATTGTTTACTAAAACGCAGCATGCGGCGACTATTCGATAGGCTTCCAGAAAGCTCTATTCTAGATGGTTCGGGATAGGACCGCGATAATAATAATAATAATAATAATAATAATAATAATAATAATAATAATAATAATAATAATAATAATAATAATAATAATAATAATAATAATAATAATAATAATAATAATAATAATAATAATAATAATGTTTATTTCCAAAAAGAATTACAGAGTTGGTATAAATCATAAGTAAACTAGTTAGGGCGTCTATAAATTGTATTAGCTTCTGTTGCTGTGCTAGGCTTATCACCTGTATTACAGCAATCAGTGCCAATTCCCTATTTATGTGAATCAGGTGCTAGTTGTAGAAATGGATCATCGCACTGTACAAAACAATTATAACTTAATAATAAAGTATAAGAACCTAATGTTAAAATAGGATCCTCTCTAAGTCAGTGTGTGTGTAAGTGTATGGTGAGTGTGTGTGTGTTACTTAAAGGCTAATGGTACAATTATCAATTCAACTAATTGCCAAACTAGGTGGTCCTGTATTTTGACAATTAGTTTGTATTGTACCTAATATACAGATCAATTTCAGACATTATTAATTTAAGTATTGTGCGTCTCAAGTATACAGATGCAATGGTGAATATGGTTAGTTACTACTTAATTGTATGTGAATGTGTGTGTGTGTGTGTACGTATGTGTGTATGTGAATGTGTAAAATTAAGTGTTGTGTGTGAGCCTATATGTGTGAGAGAGAGCGTGATGTGTAAGTTGCAGCATATGAGTAGACAGCTGTAAGAATTTAATAATAATTTTATTTAAGTAGATTCTCTGTCTCGTCATAAGTCCAATCCTGTAAATAATTGATTAATTTACGCTTACATTCCTGCTTACATTACGCTTACAAACTCATGCCTTTATCCCGAAGGGGTAGGCAGTGAGAAGCTTTTGCCATTTTGCATGATCCTGACAGAAACCCATAGCTTATACATACCCTATTAGGTCTAAGAGTCTCCGCTTGGGTTGACATTACGTAATTTTAACTACATTATTGTGCGCATGAAACTGCTGATACGCAAAAGACGAGTAGGCCTTGCTAATGAAAAATATTAGCCTGTATTAGTCTAAAGCAAATTTACAAAAAAAAAATTACTTTTAAGCCACTTTCAATACATATTGTCTGACTTAGGCGAGCATCCGACACTCCCACGCATTCACATTAATTTTTGGTCGGATTTTCTTAAAACTTAGAACAAATATGAAGCTTAGAAACACCATTTTTGCAATGTTTGTTTCACATGCGTCAATTCAATTTATTGCGATAAATTACGAGCTCTCAGTACTCTCTGATATCCCTATTTTTTAAGCAAGGCAAAACTCTGAAAACAACTGTTTTCACAAACTTGTTGAGCCTAGGTACTGGTCAGCATACTAAACCATTTTCTGGTATTGTTCTTTCTTTACAGATATTTAGTCTAAGAATAGATACCACTTCAGTTACCTGCGTCGACAATAGCACCAAAACGAACTTCAGATTTTCTCTACACAGTTTACAAGTAAGTAAAACCATTTTGCATATTAATTTCAAGTATAAAACAAAGCAATGTGCGTGACGATAGTATCAAATAATCAAAGATTTAACGATACTAGGAAAAAGTATATATTAAAAGAATTTAAAACACTGATTTAGTTTGATGAAAAAGCAGAGATTACCAACATTTTCAATAAAATAAGAGATTATAAAACTGCTTTCAGCCAATTTGACTGAAAAACCAATGACACCGCATGACGTCACGCTTAGGTAAACATTGCTAAACTTCACCATCTAGGCGCGGCGTGGCATCAGATTTGACGCCATGACAGTGCGAGCTATTTTCCCACAGATTTAAAATAAATTTAGAAAAATGGCTTTGACCTTGGTTAAACTTTAGTTTATTGCTGCAATATAGTTTTTTTTTTGTATATAATGACATGTGTTCACAAGAAACTGAGAAAAATATGCGGAGCTGACAAAAATTTACCCCTTTGTCAGTTGAACTCAAGGTTCAGCGCGACCCCAGTAATAAAGGATGCGGGCCAAGGCTTACCCCAAGTTTACGTGGCGTACCAAATGGACCAGTTTCAAATGAGCACTGACACGGAGAAAGTGCTGTTCTTGAATAAGTTGAAGTTAGACGCGAAGGTAAGTGTATAGCTATATTATATTAAACGGGTCTTATCGCGTTTATTTATTACTAGCTGTGCCCCGCAGTGTTACCCCCGGTTTATCAATTTCCCCATGGAAATAAGATATTTTCTCCCAGTAACACGTAGCCTATGAGTTGAGCCAGAGTGTCAGCTAACTCCATCGTTATTAACCCTTGTATGTCCCCACTGCTGGGGCACGGGTCTCTTCCTGCATCGCAGGAAGGTTAGGCCATACTCCACCACGGGGGCCAAGTCCGGGATGGTGGAGGATTGTAAGACAGTGGCGGGCCTTACTGTCGGAAGTTATCATAAGGCCTCTGACATGGCTTAACGACTGCCATTATACGACAGCCGGCACCAACGGCTTAACGTGCGAAGTACGGAAGCGCTCGGAAAAATGCCACTAGCGGTGTCACGGACGCGCACCCATCCTGTACCTGACCGCGCCTGTTGTTGGTTAACAAACTACGATTAAGCACGATTATAATATTAATAAACTGTGTAATTGATTGACTATACTCGCCACTTCAGTCTGCCCGTGACCGCGGCACTGCAACCCTGCCGAAACGTCGGGGATTTAAGTAATAAGTTCTACCTGAGAAATAATCGCGATTGGACCCGTTTAATACATAAAAATATGTATGAGCATCGCGAGTCATTAGGAAATACTAAGGTAAGTGTGTGTTTGGATGGTAGATACCTGATGTGTATGAGGGTGTAGACGTGTTGTATGGAAATAAATTCACCATAGTTTTCATAGTATTTTCATTTTCATTTTATCTGTTTTGTCAGTAGCAATAGAGACTCTTTGAAACTTTTATGTAAGCTAAACATAGTCGAGCGCCTGCGATACAGGATTTCCTAGTGCAGGACTCAATGCTAATCTTATGTTGTTTTCCGTAATCTGAAATAAATGTTTTGTATTTTGTATTTGTATGTATTAAACATTATTATTAAACATAGTTCTTAGCGAGCAAACTTCTGCTAAGAGGAGATGTTAAGGTACTGGGGAGAGGAGGCCTGTTAAGATACTGCAAGAATACTCTTGACTGTCCACTCGATGTAACATAACATAACATTTACATCCAAGCACATACATTGCTTCTGGCCCCACACTAGGATACCCTGTGTCGTAGGAACCAGAAACAACGACATCACAAACATGTAAACATCCAAGACCTGGAGGTTTTTTTTTTGTCCCTAGCCGGGACTCGAACCCGGGACCTCTTGCATGGTAGGCAGACGTGCTACCGCTATGCCACAGAGGTTGTCATGTGTGTTGATGATGTGATATACATGTGATGATGTAGATGATAGAAAAGCATCGAGAGGAGACCCGCGGCTTGATTGGTTACGCACGTATTGACTAGTCTTTCCTGTCGACTAAGCTCAACTAAAACAGGTTGGTATATCTGCTGGGCAAGACTACACCATTTAAAAAAACAATGTCCCAGGCACTGCAGCGTCCGAGAGGTCCCTTCACCTACCTTGTGTGAACGAAGGTGCCTCTGGACGCTGTAGCAAAGGCCCATGTTAGAACTGTTGTCATCTTTTAATTTGTATTTTTTCTATTTCAGCTCGAGAAAGGCGTGCTGAACCTATATTTAATTTTAAGCGTACTCAACGTAACTTATGACCACAGTGACGTATTCCAATGGTACACTGCGATGAAGCAAAATATGATTACGTCACAGCCTATGGAAGTGAAAGACAAGCCCAACAAATGTAAGTCGAATTATACATACATACATTATATATGACCTCACACCTGTATCCGAGAAGGATAGGCAGAGACCAGGGATTGCCACTTGCCACGACCCTGACAGATTACCTTCGCTTCATCAACGTTCATAAGTCGTTGCATGCATGCACGCCGGTTCCGGGTACTTATTATCTTCCCCTTTGCTACATCCCCTATTTGGTCGATGCGATTTAAACAACCTTTTGTCAAACTCCATTATTAAATAAACTTATTACAATTGAATTGCAGTAAATCATCAAATTATGCGGAATAGGGGCAGCTTGACCAAGAAGCAATAGCAGATAGATTCTAAGTACACATTCTTACTCCACTGCACCCATAAAGCGCGTGCGCATAGCAATAAAGATGGCGCCATTTCCGCCAGATGCTGGTTTGTTTTCTCTATACATTCCCTATTTGGTGGATGTATGTAAACTTATTAATGATCCCTTTGTATAGGAAATTATGTACGATGATGATGACAGGCATGTTTCCCTAACAGCCGTCCCTGCGTGACTGGCGCCTGAGCTGTCGAGCTGCTAAAGTCGCCTACGTGCAGATGATGTATGATGATGACAGGCATGTTTCCCTGACAGCCGTCCCTGCGTGACTGGCGCCTGAGCTGTCGAGCTGCTAAAGTCGCTTACGTGCAGATGATGTATGATGATGACAGGCATGTTTCCCTGACAGCCGTCCCTGCGTGACTGGCGCCTGAGCTGTCGAGCTGCTAAAGTCGCCTACGTGCAGATGATGTATGATGATGGCAGGCATGTTTCCCTGACAGCCGTCCCTGCGTGGCTGGCGCGCGAGCTGTCGAGCTGCTAAAGACGCCTACGTGCAGATGATGTATGATGATGACAGGCATGTTTCCCTGGCAGCCGTCCCGGCGTGACTGGCGCCTGAGCTGTCGAGCTGCTAAAGACGCCTACGTGCAGATGATGTATGATGATGACAGGCATGTTTCCCTGGCAGCCGTCCCGGCGTGACTGGCGCCTGAGCTGTCGAGCTGCTAAAGACGCCTACGTGCAGATGATGTATGATGATGACAGGCATGTTTCCCTGACAGCCGTCCCGTTGTGGCTGGCGCGCGTGCTGTCGAGCTGCTAAAGACGCCTATGTGCAGATGATGTATGTTTGATGATGACAGGCATGTTTCCCTGGCAGCCGTCCCTGCGTGGTTGGCGCGCGAGCTGTCGAGCTGCTAAAGGCGCCTACGTGCAGATGATGTATGATGATGACAGGCATGTTTCCCTGGCAGCCGTCCCGTTATGGCTGGCGCGCGTGCTGAGCAGCTGCTAAAGACGCCTACGTGCAGATGATGTATGATGATGACAGGTATGTTTCCCTGACAGCCGTCCCTGCGTGACTGGCGCCTGAGCTGTCGAGCTGCTAAAGTCGCCTACGTGCAGATAATGTATGATGTATGATGATGGCAGGCATGTTTCCCTGACAGCCGTCCCTGCGTGGCTGGCGCGCGAGCTGTCGAGCTGCTAAAGACGCCTACGTGCAGATGATGTATGATGATGACAGGCATGTTTCCCTGACAGCCGTCCCTGCGTGGCTGGCGCGCGAGCTGTCGAGCTGCTAAAGACGCCTACGTGCAGATGATGTATGATGATGACAGGCATGTTTCTCTGGCAGCCGTCCCTGCGTGGCTGGCGCGCGAGCTGTCGAGCTGCTAAAGACGCCTACGTGCAGATGATGTATGATGATGACAGGCATGTTTCCCTGGCAGCCGTCCCTGCGTGACTGGCGCCTGAGCTGTCGAGCTGCTAAAGTCGCCTACGTGCAGATGATGTATGATGATGGCAGGCTTGTTTCCCTGAAAGCCGTCCCTGCGTGGCTGGCGCGCGAGCTGTCGAGCTGCTAAAGACGCCTACGTGCAGATGATGTATGATGATGACAGGCATGTTTCCCTGGCAGCCGTCCCGTTGTGGCTGGCGCGCGTGCTGAGCAGCTGCTAAAGACGCCTACGTGCAGATGATGTATGATGATTAGCATAGGTCGGAGTAGGTATATTGATTTTAGATACTTGCGTCATGATATCGTAACATGGACATGCATTTCTTCCGGAATGTACCGGAGTTTCCAAAAATTTGGTAAACCGGACTCTCATGCGCTGTGATGATTGCTATAAAGTGATTTTTTTAACTGTTTCCAAGTTCTAAAACCTTCTTAAATAGTGAAAATAATTAAAACTTACCCGTACAAAAACAACTTCAAATGGGCCCAATCCAAGAGTAATCAATCGATGTCCGTAGTTATAAGCCAAATTCTTCGTTTTAAGTAGATTTCAGAAGACGGTAAACAAGCCAGGGTCAAGTCAAGATATTCACAACACATAAAATAAGCGCACTCCACGAACCGAAATAAGTGAGTGAGCCACTTGGTCTGGATGTCGGTGCGAGCGCATTGTTTTCGAACAAACAGTCAATGAGTCATCCTGGATACTTGATTCTAATTGGTCAGATGCGTTGAGCATAGAGATAAGAGGACAAAAGACCCTGTTTGCCGGATGTCGTGTGTTGAAATGAATATTATTATTATATCATTTTATACATGCTTAGGCTTTTACTCCAACACTTTTACTACAACAAGGTTTTTACACACCAGTCATTTTTTACTATTAAATTCTGGTCATCTACGCCACTAGCAGCATAGCGTTGAGAGTATTGATACATTTTTAACTAGTTTCATGTAATAATTTCGATGTTTCGGTATTTTTATCATAATAATCCGGAAACTCGGAGGCGTATCCATATTAACATATACGTTTGATGTCAGTGACCTTAATTCAATATACCTACTCCGATCACTGATGATTAGGCATGTTTCCCTGACAGCCGTCCCTGCGTGACTGGCGCCTGAGCTGTCGAGCTGCTAAAGTCGCCTACGTGCAGATGATGTATGATGTATGATGATGGCAGGCATGTTTCCCTGACAGCCGTCCCTGCGTGGCTGGCGCGCGAGCTGTCGAGCTGCTAAAGACGCCTACGTGCAGATGATGTATGATGATGACAGGCATGTTTCCCTGACAGCCGTCCCTGCGTGGCTGGCGCGCGAGCTGTCGAGCTGCTAAAGACGCCTACGTGCAGATGATGTATGATGATGACAGGCATGTTTCTCTGGCAGCCGTCCCTGCGTGGCTGGCGCGCGAGCTGTCGAGCTGCTAAAGACGCCTACGTGCAGATGATGTATGATGATGACAGGCATGTTTCCCTGGCAGCCGTCCCGTTGTGGCTGGCGCGCGTGCTGAGCAGCTGCGTGGTGCAGGGCTGCGCGGAGCTGCGCGGGGCGCGGCTGCGGGCGCGGTGCCGCGACGCCGCCTTCTCGCTCGGCTGCACGGGGCTCAAGCTCAAGCTGGACCAGTTGCTCGAGACCAGAGGTGAGTTGTCCAACTCAACGTTTGTTCAACTCGTTTAGGTTCAAAAAAAGTCTGATACTTATTTAGAGGCTAAAAATTCCACCCATGCCGGGATTCGAACCCGCGACCTCAGGCTATCCGTGCCAGCGCTCTTGCCAACTGAGCTAATGGGCGACTCACGGGCATCAGTGAAATTTCGAACCTCTTTACAATATTCTCTGTATTACGTACAGGCAGCGACATCTGGCTAAAGTAATTTGCATCACTTTTAGCCTCTAAATAGGTGGACGGGAAAAGAAGGCTCGAAGAAAATTACGCGTGACAGGATGCGTACCCACAATTGGGGGCTGGTTTGAAACACGATAAAATACGATTTGCGGCATCTCAGCGCTTGCAGGCTTTACATCTACCCCAGATAAATAGGAAGATTTACCAACCTTGCAAGTCCAGCAATCTGCATTGGTCCAGGGGCTTCTCAAAACAACACTGCGATCCAGAACACTAGTTTGTTTGCTGATAATAGTTTCTTAAAGGAATAGCCGAACGTATGCTGGCCAGCGATGCGGTGCGCGACCGTCAACAAGTACTTTGCTGGAGGCACTAGTAAAAAGGTCTTCTGATGTGATCAGCGTATTAAGGCCGTTCGACGCGCGTTGGGTGGAAGTCTTTCACTCGGAGGGAGAATACACCGAGAGCCGGGATGAGATCAACTTTTTTTGCCGGCGCGTTCTAGACAACTAACACGTAGATGCGACATGCGTCGTGTCAAAAAACTACCCGCTGCAGGGATTTGCAGCGGAGCGCGCGAATTTTGAACTTCGCGTAGCCCAGTAGATTACACGAAATTACAAGAAAAGTAAATCAACCCTTAGCTTACCTAAGTATAGATATTCAGCCTTGCAAGTGTTAATTATTTTGTGAATGAAAAATTACAAGCGAACATACTGTGGCGTAACCAATAGGTTTTTTTAAATTGTCATTAGTACGGGTTAGTAGTGCATTTTTTTTATTTTTATTTACGGTTCACAAACTGAACTTACAAAACAGTTCATATTATAAGAGGGCTTAAAGTGATGTACATTCTACTAGATGTGAACACAACATGCAATTTGAGCGCAGGAGTACTAATTGAATTAAATACACTAAGGCCGACTTGCGTGACATTTTGCTTAACTTAACTTTAAATAAAATTAACTAAACACGTTTACTCTGCTAAATTTCGTTAAACTAATCATAATTAGAATCGTCTTGCACAACACTTGTCATTCCGTTATTTAGCTAAATATAGTTAGGGACGAATGCGTGTCGGTAAAGCAGGCTTTGCGTTCCGTTTTACGTCTGAACTATTTCCACTAGCAAAAATGAAGTTGGTTAGAGATTAAAATCTGCATGGAACGAAACAAGTTACAAAAAGAAAACAAAACTTTCAATATGTCATTCTGCGCAACATCTGTTCCTTTTATTTTATTTGGTTATTTGTTTGAAAATGTTGACATATTGACACTGAACAGCTGTGAAAGTAAGATGGCGCTAACTATGGTTAGCAGAGTTAAATAGCCAATATCGGCTGTTTAAATATGACAGTCGCCTAAACATAATTAAGAACAAATTTTTTGTTGTGCAAGTCGTTAATTTTAGTTAAGAACCTATATTTGATTAACTCGAATCTAAACAATATTTAAAAGCGTTACGCAAGTCGCCCTTATAGTACTATTTTTAATGGCTAAGTCCGTCTCCCACCCCATTCCAAGGTGTGACACCGACGTAGCAACCTAGAAACCTCAAACAAGATTCAACCAAAAAATGGCTACTTAGGTGTCCCCCCCAGAAGTGGGCGGGAGCCAGCAAATAAATTTGGTATTAAAGTAAACTAACCTAAGATAAATTTATAAGATGTGTTATGGCTCAGGGCCCAAAATGCATTAAAAAAAAGATGAATATAATACAAATAATCAACAATCCGATTGCTCCGAACTCGTAATGAGTTAAATTGGTTCCGCCGGCTTATATTATAACACTAATATTATAAAGGCAAAAGTTTGTGAGTGTGTATGTTTGTTACTTCTTCACGTCTAAACGGCTAGAGGGATTTTAATAAAATTTGGTATGGACTTAGCTGACACCCTGGATTAACACATAGGCTACGTTTTACTGCGGGAAAATATCTTATTCCCGTAGGAAAATCGATAAACCGCGGGTATCGCAGCGGGGCACAGCTAGTTGGTTGTGGTAATGTTCAGCGTTGTTCGTTTATCTTAGTTTTTTTCTCGCAGTCGTCGTCGGTCAATACTGGCTTCAATACGCCAGGCTTTCGCGTAAACATAGTATATTGCGAATGTAACGGTTTATGAATTTGTAATTTTTTTAATTCCGATAGAACGAGCACACAGCTAGATAATTTACTATTGTATTTATTAAATGAAAATAGTTATCACGTATTTACCACAAATTCGTAGTCTACAATAAAATCGTATCGTATCACTGACAGACTACGTTCACACCAAAACACAGAATACGTTACAAATCCTCGCGACTTCGCGCCGTACACCTTCCGTACGCTTTGCAAACAGAGGAGGCGTACACGTCCGAGCTGCCGCGGCTGCTGTTGGGCTGCCGGCACTGGGGCTGCGAGCTGCTGCTGGACTGGGGCTGGGCCGTCAGCGGCGCCGACGGCGCCCACGGGGCCGACGGGGTGCGCGGCGCGGGCGCGGCGGGGGGCGCGGGCGGGCCCGGCGGCGCGGGCGGGCCCGGCCAGGCGGGCAGCGCGGGCGGCGCGGGCGGCGCTGGCGGCGCGGGCGGCGCGGGATACGGGAGCGTCCCGGGCGGCGCGGGCGGCCCGGGCGGCGCGGGCGGCGCGGGGCAGGCGGGCGGGGCGGGCGGCGCGGGCGGCCAGGGCGGCGCGGGCGGCGCCGGCGGCTCCCACGCCGCGGGCGGCGCGGGGGCCGAGGGCGGCGCGGGCGGCTCGGGCGGCCCGGCCGGCTTGGAGCTGCCGGGGCGGCGGCAGCACGGCTGGCGGCAGGCGCTGCTCGCCGTCGCGCTGCTCAAGTGGGGCAGCGCGCAGCAGAATCATTCCAAGGTAAAACTTCCGTAAGCACAACACATTGTAGACTTTTAGTCCGGATTTACTTACGGGTGTTGTTATATTGTCACCCGCCCCACCTATCTCGGCGCGGGCGCGCCGCGCGCTTGCCCGTAGTGTGAGACGAGCAACCGACGACGCGAGCTCCGTCTCTGCTCACCATGATTAAGCTCTGCGAATCGGAGCGAAACCTGGTCGGACTTTTCCGATATAGCAACATCCGTAAGTAAATCCGGACTAAAAGTCTACATTCCAAGGTACGCGGGGACGGGCCACGGGCAGTAAGGACTGACGTCAAACTTCCGTTTTCCAAAGGGTCTGAATCTAGGATCGAGAGACGAAGCTAGGAACAGAAGATTTTGATGATATGTCTATTTGTGGATATCTGTTATTGGCCTTGTGAACTGTATTTTTAAAAACCTATTTAGAGGCTACAAATTCCACCCATGCCGGGATTCGAACCCGCGACCTTTGGCTATCCGTGCACGCTATACGCGACTCACCGGCATCAGTGAAATTTCGAACCTCTTTACACTATTCTCTGTATTACGTATAGGTTTTTAAAATTGTCCTTAGCACGGGTTAGTGCATTAAATATAAAAATAGTATAACTGTATTTTTATTATTGTTATCAAATAATTTGTTTTGGCTGTTGATGTCCTAAATAAAATAAAATAAATTAATTAATGGACAAGATGTTTACATACCATCAATCGCACACAAACATTGTGTATCTCATAAAATACATTCATAGGCGGTTTATATTCGCAACCCATAATAATTCTTCAGTTAGACCTGACATTTTCCACACTCGACCTCATAGTTGGACCATTGTACGTAGCAAGAGTTGAGTATGTTTACACTACAAACACTAGAGATAACCAATTCCCAGCCCATGTCAAGTTCTAACTTACTCAGCAAGACTTGAAAAGCTTCCGCGTTGCTCCCGTTTAACTAGAACCCTTCTCCACAGATTACTCAGCAAGACTTGAAAAGCTTCCGCGTTGCTCCCGTTTAACTAGAACCCTTCTCCACAGATAGAAGCGATGACGGACTGCCTCCGTTTAGAATGGAGCGACGAAATCGCCAAATCCGTCCTCACAATCGTGGACTGCCTTCTCGAATACAGAACCAGTCGGCCCGCCCCAGTGGCAGCCCCCAAAGCGAGTGACGACTCCACTGGCAGTATTACCATTAACGTGGCGCTCTCCCACATCAACTTGTTCCTCATTGTCAGCGAGGAGATCTGTCTGATGACGCGGATTGACGCCGTCACGTTTGAGCGGACGCCGGCCAAGTCTGCGGCGGTCGTTTCGGCGCTGAAGGTCGTCGATATGGTGCCTTATAAAGGTTTGTTGGTGCTCGTACAATACGGCAAGGTTATTTGCATTTTAACCCTATTTGCATGTTTTATCGTGCTTAAATAACCTTAAGACCTTGCTCGGTTTGTGAAACTCCGGGCGATGTGTTGGGGTCGTAAGTTCGAATTGCGTCTGGAAACATTGTGATTGGCTGATGTGTATTGTTTTGTAAATCAAAAATATGTATACATTTTTCCCTGGGGTCTCTGCAGGTCTAATATGAAGCGATTTTAGAGCATGAGAAGTGAATAATACTTTTTTGCTCCCATGTCATACAATGTACTGTAACTTTCAGGTGCAATGCAGTGCCAGCGAACCGACGAGATTCCAGTAACCTTTTTCCACGTGAAACTGGCCAGAATAGATTACATACCATCCCAAGAAAAGCCCTCAGCGCTGCTCCACTTTCAGTTCCAAGAAATCGTCGATTTAGAATGGAGTGCCAACACTCACCTGAAAGTTCTTACCTTCGTGAGAGCTGTGAAATCTTTTAAGCAGGAGTTGAGGAACAAGTGTGAAAGAAACAGAACCGCGGCGAAAGTGGAGGACAAGAAAGGGAAGGCGCTAGATTGGCGCGTTACGTTCAAGTGCGAAACAAATCTGGGGTTGTTGCTGTCGAAGGAGAATAATATGCTTTTTGCTACGGGTGAGTGTGTCTTACCCCTAAGCTTATAAGGTTGATATTTTATTTATGAGAATATATGTCCAACTCCAGGGCACAGACCTTCTCTCAGAGAGAAATTATGGGCTTAATTACCGCGCGTGCTCACCGCGGATTGGAAATTTCAAGCGCTGAGGTACTTGAATACCTCAGATACTCAGGTTTCCTCAAGATGTTTACTTACAGGAGCGAGTGGTGTTACTACTATTATTTTAATTTCAAAATAAATTTATTGACGCCTTTCGGTTTTACCACACCATGACAGGATATTTATTTTACGAGTTATGAGCTACATCATGATTGATTAAGTCAGCTTAATAATAAAAAAATTCAGTAAAAAACACTACTTAACAGTTGGAGTTTCTACTTACTGAGAATTTATTTTAATTTCAAAACAAAACCACTCATAGCTCACTCGTGTATCGACAGAGGACATGAGCGAGCCAACCAAGGTTTCCTCGCGAGGTTTTCGTACTCAGTTAGCGTGACTTTTTGGATACACTTGTGGTACAGCTAAATTGGTGAAACCTTAGGTGTCCAATTTATGGCAACACCACGCTTATCGGTCCACGCAGACCCGTGCGTCGCTGTGACATGAGCGAGCCAACTAAGCCGCGATTTCCCTCACAATGTTTTCCTTCACAGTTAGCATGATTTTTTGGATACACCTGTGGTAAAGGTTTCACCAGGCTTAGCTAACTCGCGTATCGGTGTGCTGCAGATTATATGAGTGAGCCAACAAAGGCGCGGGTTTCCTCACGATATTTTCCTTCACTTTTAGCATAATTTTTTGGATACACCGGTGCTACAACTAAATTGGCGAAACCTTAGGACATGAGGTTTCACCAATTTATAACAACACCACGCTTATCGGTCCACGCTAACTCATGTTCTATGTGCTGCAAACGACGTTAGCCAGCTAATCAAGCCATTCGTTATCTCACGATGTTTTCCTTCAACTTTACGGTGATTTTGTGCATACATCCGGGGTCAATTTGACACCTTAGGTTTCACCCCACTACTACAACACCACGCTCGTCGTTCTACGCTGACCCGTGTACCTATTGGTTTGCTTCAGACGACGTGAGCCACCCAACCAAGCCGCGGGTTTCCTCACGATGTTTTCCTTCAAGATGACACTGAAAACACGTAAAAATTAAACGTGTGCCCCTTTAAAGTTCACAGTGTCCTTTTATTGTCGGGGTCACCAATGTAATCCTTGTCACTGTCGAGTAGTTCCTCGCAGGAAATGAAAGAAATAATTTCACAACAGCTGAATATATTAGGAATGTGACAAATATGTTACAAGAATCGCGGCACAGGAACTACTGTCCTGTCTGTCTATACACCGCGCGTCCCACGCGCCGCTATAGGTTTCACCACACTATTACAACACCACGCTTAACAGTCCACGCTCAAATCAAGTCAAATCAATTTTTTTCAACGTAAAAACTTACATTCTGTTTGCTGAATGTCAATGTACAATGTGAAATGAAGCCGCTGCCTTCAGGCCGTATTGTAGTGTAGAAAAAGGCAGCGGGAAAAAAAACTCCACTCTGACCATCTTTTCTCAAGTCATCTTAAACCAAATACAGTCTGTTAGCTTTTAGAATATACCTCGGGCTCTACATTAGGCTTCGGTTTTCGTCGAAAGCACACGAGTGTAATACTACTTCCTGCTATGTATAAAACTTTTTTTCCTATTTTGAAAAGTGATGTGAAAAAATATATTTTTGATAGATAGATAGAATATTCTTTATTGCATGTACACCAAGGATTACATAAGTGACTTATAAAATAACAGTACAGTACAAGTGGCGGCCTTATTACTAAAAGTAATTTCTTCCAGACAACCATATACCTATATACCTTTCTATTTATGTATATTATTTGTATGTATCTATTTAGGGTTTGTATAATTATTTTCTTAACTAAGCATGTTTTATTCATATGTGTCTGAAATATTTTGATTTATTTGTACATCTACTTCCTTATCCAATATATTGCTCCAGTCCATCTAAAGGTTATCTGGAAGAGATCACTTTTAGTGATAAGACCACCGTCAGTACTCTAAGGTTAAGAAATATCTGTTTAATTTCCTTTATTATGTACAATAAAGTGTTCTCTATGTATCTATCTATCCGATAGTAGCCGAGGTACATTCTAAAAGCTAAGTATAGTATATCCACAGGCTACAGGTGTAGAAACTTGTACAGTATGCTTGGAAGAGGTATTGACACCTCCCTTCTTCTTCAGGCTATATTAGTCCACTGCTGGACATAACCCCCCCCCTAATGAGCGCCCTAGCGCAACGTTGTGTACTTATAGAATAATAAGAATAAAAATATTTTTATTGCCACTCACAAACTAGCTTAAAATTAACATTAAACATTATCTATTACTAGTCTAGTGAGGCAAAAGGGAACGACTCAGCTAATGCTATTACGCTCAACCTCAGTTGCCACCTACACATATATCTATAATATAAAAATGAATCCCCGAAAGTGTTGGTAAGCGCAAATCTCGAGAACAGCTGAACCGATTTCGCGAATTCTTTTTTTACAATATTCCTTCAAGTACGAGGATGGTTCTTACGGAGAGAGAAATAAAAAAAAAATCAAGTATCTACTGTTATGCGGTACAAAGTTCGCTGGGTCAGCTAGTACCTATACCCTATTTATTGAAGCTTGAGACAAAAGGTAAACAAACAATAGAAAGGGTAATTTATTATGCCAAGTTTGTTATTAATCAGAAATAAAATAAAAAAAATCGACATTGATTGTTAAAAGTATCGTAAAAATATATAATATGTTTGAAAAAAATAAATATCAAATTTAGTTTTCATATTTTGGTAAATAATGCATTTTATATACATTTTATTTTAGTACATAACTTTTTAATAGAATTGTGGCACTATAAATAACCCAAAAAGTCAGCGCTTCACAAATTTTGAACGTATTATAACACTGCTCATTAAAGATGTAATGTTATGCAAACATTCTAATTTTAAAGATGCTATTTTATTTTCGTTCGGGTTATAACCGCCATTTTCATTCTCCCAACTTGTTGACGCGAGCGTGCTGTTTCTTCCGATACAAGTTTGAGAATCACTATTTCTGTGTTTACCTTTTGTCTCAAGCTTCAATAAATAGGGTATAATAACATTCAATGATTGCCGTCAATAACTTTAAACCCCACTCTGAGCATCGTTTGTGAACTCGCGTGTGAATGCTCGCAGACGACATGAGCGTGTGGTGGTCGCGCGAGGCGGGGCCGTCGCTGCGCTGCAGCCAGCTGAAGCTGCTGGTGAACGGCGCCTCGCTGCTGGCGGCCGACGGCTGCCGGCTGCGGCGGCTGCCCGGCGACCAGCCCGCGCGCGTCGAGCGGAGGGCCGCCGATCTCACGCTGCCCAGGAACCGGCTCTGGTAACCTACTCCTTCTTCTTCAGGCTATATTAGTCCATTGCTGGACATAGCCCTCCCCTAATGAGCGCAAGGGTGCGCCATCATTGCACTGCAATACCGAGGCAGCCCCAACAACATCCTGAAAGCATTATAGTATATCCACGCGAGTATAGTATATCCACAGGCTACAAGTGTAGAAACTTGTACAGTACGCTTGGAAGAGGTATTGACACCTTCCTTCTTCTTTAGGCTATATTAGTCCACTGCTGGACATAACCCTCCTCAAATGAGCGCCCTAGCGCAAGGTTGTGCCATCATTGGGGGGTAATGCCCATAATCCCCACGCTGGACATGCGGGTTTGGGATCGTAGTTCGGTGGAGTTGTACTGCAGGGGGCGCTGCTGCCCACCCCCCGGTTTGTGTCCCTACTCCTACCAGTATTGTATTGTCGCGGTCCTGTCCCGAACCATCTATAGTCTATTTATTCTTACTTGTCCAATTTAGTAAACAAGATTCTAAGCCTAAAATTGAGATTGGATGCCTAAACTAGACATCTTCTCGCAAATTCATGAACTATCATGAACTATGTTTATAAAATTGGCAGCGTGTTATCTAAAAGAGTGTTCCAGGTTACTTCATTTATGGAAATATGGCAGTTTTGGACTAAAAAGTCACAGTTTAAGAGTAGAATCTTGTTTACTAAATTGGACAAGTAAGAATAAATAGACTGTAGAATAGAGCTTTCTGGAAGCCTATCGAATAGTCGCCGCATGCTGCGTTTTAGGAAACAATAAACGCTGCAAGCAATAATGAATAATGTCCACTAGCATACGGTTCAAAACTCTTTGACATGAAACTGTTCAAGAGACGTTGCCGCGTGCACCGAGCGTAGGTACGTACGGGAATGTTAGAGAACCCTTGCCGGCGGGTATAAATAGCGGACGCCGCGGCGCGCTGTGAGTTCAGTTTGGAAGAGCGAAGAGTGAACTTCGAGCGAACATACCTGCGATACGAGCGATAACCTACGACCTCAGCGATACTATTGGACTTCGATTAGGCCTGCGATTGGAATCTACGTGTGAACTTCGTGTCGTTCGAACTTCATGACCTGCAGACCAGAGTGCTTAGTGCGAGTTTTTTAACTACTCGATCGCGTTAACGTAAACTCATATTTCTATGGCATCGAGGAAGCGCCACCTAGCGACAAGTATGGAACTTAACATTGCTGAGTGCGAGTTGTAATGGTTTACGTTGAGAAGTGAACAAGTTTACCAGCCAAAACACGAATAAACGCGAGTGCGAGTTGTACTGTGACAGCGTTTTGCCAGTTCGAACGGTTAACTTACTCATACTCACTACTCAATGCTCGATTAACGCGGTAGTAAAGTTATTCGATTGGATCTGTCAAACTCGCACTGAGCACTCTGACCCTGCGTGAATAAATCCTTAGAAGTTGTCATTGGCGTTTTACCTTCAGATCTAGAACCCTAGCCCGTAACAGTATTGTATTTATTTATTTCGGATAAATAACAATCCTATGGAGTGTTGTGAGTCTTATGTTAGTAGACACACGAGTCATTATTGCTTGCAGAGTTACTAAAACGAAGCATGCGGCGACTGTTCGGTAGGCTTCCAGAAGGCTCCATTCTAGATGGTCCGAGATAGGACAGCGACAATATTATAACAATATATTATTATAAATGGACTCCATTGTAAAGGGTGTTCTCTCGGCTAGGGGCGTGACTGTGGACTCAGTCCGCGTGACGTTCCCGTACAAGCACCGGTTCGCGGAGGCGGCGCAGGGCGAGCTGGCCTCGCTCTTCAAGTGGCTGAAGCTGATCCACGGCATCAAGAAGCAACCCTTCACCGCGGACAGCCCGCTGCCCAGCGACCTCTCTATTAAGGTAACACCTGCGTCAGGCCGGGTTAGCTCAAAAAACTCGGGCTAACTCAGTTAACTCTTCTTCTTCAGGCTTTACTAGTCCACTGCTGGACATAGCCCTCCTCCCCTAATGAGCGCCATAGGGCAAGGTTGTGCTATCATTGGGGGGTAGTGCCCATAATCCCCACGCTGGGCATGCGGGTTGGGGATCGCAGTTTGGTGGAATTGTACTGCAGGGGGCGCTGCTGCCCACCCCCCGGTTTGTGTCCCACTTTGTGAGTTAATTCAACTTGAGTTAACTCACAAAGTCGCCCATAAGCTCAGTAGGGAGAGCGCTGGCACGGTTAGCCAGAGGTCGCGGGCTCGAGTCCCGGTATGGGTGGAATTTTTAGCCTCTAAATAGGTTTTTAAAATTGTCCTTAGCACGAGTTAGTGCATTAAAAATAATATAATCGAGTTAACTGGTTAAATCGATCACTTCGCATACAAAGTGATCGATTTAACTCTCGAAAAACATATTTCCCGCAAATACGTTTTTTGGTCTCAGCTACAGTAGAATTAACTAACTTAGTAATTTCTTATCCTATTTCGATATATTCTTCACAGAACATATTGTTTTTGATATCTCTATAAAACTACCTACTTAGTTCAAAACGTGAACGATCCTCATTATAATAGCTTGTTTGGCTTCCAGATTGAAGATATACTGATAGAGATGAGCGACGATCCGTTCGAGGTGAAGCTGCGAGACAATTACGAGCTTCTGGAAGATGAATACAAGGAGAGCCAGAAGCGCAGAACTATGCTCGATACCAAAGTAAGCGTTATTTTATACTATTGAGTGATTAGAATCAATCATTTGAGTTAAGCAACAAAAGGGCGGTCAGGTGCAGGATGGGTGACGGTTCCGTGACTATACCGCTAGTCGCATTTTTTCCGAGCGCTTCCGGGCCTTACAAGGTACATTAAGCCGTTGGTGCCGGCTGTAATGGCAGTTGTTAAGCTATGTCAGAGGTCTTATGGGCGCAGTGATAACTTATGACAGTAAGTCCCGTTCCACTGTCTTACAATCTTCCAGCAACTTGGAGTAGGCACCCGTGGTGAAGTATGGCCTAAGTTTCCTGCGATACATTAAGAGACCCGTGCTCTAGCAGTGGGGATATACAAGGGTTTACACTGAAATACTATTTCATCAGTGCAAGTAACTCAAATTCAAATATTTATTTAAAACAATAAGAAAAATACATTCAACATTATATCTCTCATCTGTCGAAACCGACAAGGTTTCAATGTGGATTGGGTTTTCTTAGGATTCATTTTAAGTAACTGTTGGAAATTATACTATACTAGTTCTATGCTCGGCAGATGAATGAATGTGAGGGGATTGATAGGTGACTAATGTTAAATAAAATAAACTTGTCGATTTATAATACCATAATAATTTATTTACAAATATCCCTACTAATATACAAATTTACAAGATCGCAGTTAGTAGTTGGTTGCAACAGTATGGTGTGACGCTCTCTCGCTCCCACACTTCTCTCGCTCGCACACTCTGTGACGAACATGGGCTCACGCGGTGAGGTAGGCAGTAGCCTAAATCTGTCTGCTACAAATGAATAAAAATTAATTTTTATGGAAGGTTTACAATGTTTATATTATGTTTATAGATAGATAGTTTGAACAATGAGTTTACGCAGTAATTATGAGTTTGCGGTGTATTCACATGAGCACACATACTTTTTTGTTCATTTGACTAAAACTTAAGTCCAGAGAACTAACCAGTTATTGTTGATTTGACTAAAACTCAAGTCCAGAGAACTAACCAGTTATTGTTTATTTGACTAAAACTCAAGTCCAGAGAACTAACTAGTTATTGTTTATTTGACTAAAACTTAAGTCCAGAGAACTAACTAGCTATTGTTTATTTGACTAAAACTCAAGTCCAGAGAACTAACCAGTTATTGTTTATTTGACTAAAACTCAAGTCCAGAGAACTAACCAGTTATTGTTTATTTGACTAAAACTCAAGTCCAGAGAACTAACCAGTTATTGTTTATTTGACTAAAACTCAAGTCCAGAGAACTAACCAGTTATTGTTTATTTGACTAAAAGTCAAGTCCAGAGAATTAACCAGTTATTGTTTATTTTGTAGACTTTTAGTCCGGATTTACTTACGGGTGTTGTTATACCGGAAAAGTCCGACCAGGTTTCGCTCCGATTCGCAGAGCTTAATCATGGCCAGCAGAGACGGAGCTCGCGTCGTCGGTTGCTCTTCTCACACTCTAAGACTAAAAGTCTACAATGTGTTGTGCTTACGAAAGTTATACTATTTTTATTTTTAATGCACTAACCCGTGCTAAGGAACAAATTTAAAAACCTATTTAGAGGCTAAAAATTTCACCCAAGCCGGGATTCGAACCCGCAACCTCTGGCTATCCGTGCCAGAGGTTGCGGGTTCGAATCCCGGCACGGGTGAAATTTTCAGCCTCTAAATAGGTTTTTAAACTTACGAAAGTTTCAGTTCAAATATTGTTCATTTGACTGGAACTCGAGTGCAGAGAAGTGACCGCGGCGTGCGAACGCGCAGGTGCAGGAGCTGTGCCGGCCCCACCTGTTCCTCCCGGCGGGGAAGGTGGAGGAGCTGTACGCGGCGCTGCGGCAGAAGGACGCGCAGATCTACGTGCAGCGCTGCCGGGCCGCGCCGCCGCCGCGCGCGCGGCTCGTGGCCATGAGCGTGGCCGGGCTCAGCGCGCTCGCGCTCGCCGACGCCTCGCTGCACGGGGCCGAGCGCGCGCAGGCCAAGCTGCGCGAGATCGACTGCGACAGGTGAGCTCACACTTGTGCCCTTAGTGGGAGTTGTTTCAACTCACATCTTTATAATACTTTTATTTTTAACTAACTCGACAGAGTCTTAAGAAGACATTTACTTTCTAATTCGAATTCAATCTAGCATGGCGTTCAGAATACAGATTTTGGCTGTCGCTCGACTTTTTACGTAGATTTCCAAGTCATTAGCCTTAGAGCCGTATACGACTTATTTGCTAATGAAGTGAGAATTGGGTACCTGGTTTCTTTCCACAAGTATCAAGGTCTAGGATTAAGCCCGGTGAGACAATAAATGTGACCCCCCCGTTGATAGGCTCTTGAATGTGCTCTACCGAATGACAGAGATAGAGCAAGAATTATTGATAACTAGTTGACCCAGCGAACTTCGTACCGCCTAACAGATGATTCTTTAATTGTTTCAACATTCTCTCCGTAAGAACCATCCTCGTACTTCAAAGAATATTCTAAAAAAAGAATTAGCGAAATCGGTTCAGCTGCTCTCGAGATTTGCGCTTACCAACACATTCAGCTATTCATTTAATATTATAGACTAGCTGACACAGCGAACTTCGTACCGCCTAACAGTCGATTCTTAATTTTTTTCTCTGTAAGAACCATCCTCGTACTTCAAGGAATATTCTAAAAAAGAATTAGCGAAATCCGTTCAGCTGCTCTCGAGATTTGCGCTTACCAACACATTCTGGCATTCATTTTTATATTATAGATGCACTAACCCGTGCTAAGGACAAAGGACACTGTCCACTTTGTATAAGCGATTTGACCAAACGTGAACAGTCAATTGAATTAAAACTAAGTGGTAGGTTTTGTAGTATGAGTTAGTAAGAACCCTATTACAGTAATTAATTTGCATCAATATACCTGCACTGTGAGTTTTTTGCTGCAAGGTGTCCTATGATTTGCTTGCTTTATTTGCCTACCGCAAAGTAAGTCCGGTACAAAATCCATAGTCGAGCCGGGGTCATCAATAAACGAACAATCGGGATCCATTTTTAACAAGCCAAAGTAGTAATAAAACAAACAATATTCACGAGAAGCAAAGAAACAGCAAGAACATTGAATTATTAAATCGTTTTGTTTTTTTAGCCGGTGACAATGACAATTCAAACAACTTTTTTTTTGTCTAGTGTTGCCATAAATAAATAGTTTACCCTCAAATCGAGATAATTTCTTTTAATCATTTTATCACACCAACAATTGAATACGACATAACTAGCAAGTATTCTAATGGCGTTGCATTAGTATGCATTATTTTTTACCCAAATAATACTAAAACGCGATGCATTAGAAACTCCAAATTGTTTTCTGTGCAATTTGTATTCCTTAAATTGCAACACTGACATAAAAATCAAGGCGGGTTGACAAAATAAAGACTGGATTTGAGATAAAATTCCTATTAGTTTGTAACTGTTTAAAATGTCGATTGATACAACGAGATAAGCAAAAATATTCGTTTTGAAATTAATTATAATCAGGGGTTATTTCGATTTTTCTCTTACATTCTGTCCACGTTTGGCCCAAAATGGACAATGTCCTTTAAAAACCTCCCGCTACCTCAATTGGTAGAGCGCTGGCACGGATCAGTGGTTGCGGGTTCGAATCCCGGCATGGGTGAAATTTTTAGCCTCCAAATAGGTTTCTCATATCTTTTCTCACCGAGACACACTATATCTCTATCATATCTCGCTCGCCACTTGTGTCGTAGGTCATACGACGTCCAATCAACTAAGTGCGTGTGGAAACAAGAGACACAAGTGGTGAGTCAGTCTAGTCTACCTGTTCCCTACTTTATCCAAACCACACGTTTCTTTTGGTAAACTTTCTCTCATCGCTCGTTGGTTACGATGAGAAATGCGGCCGAATGTAACCGATGTCATACGATGTTGATCTCGCTCTCGCGCATTGTGTGTGAGCTGGATAAAGTAGCAGGAGATGACTACCGTACTGAGTTGAGATTATGTGTGAGGGAGCCAGATATAGTTGACATCTCTGGGATATAAATGGGACACACTTAACGGTGAGGGAGTTGTGTGTCCACTCATATCTGGCTCTTGAGTTACCCAAGGCTAATGAGCGGTGGTAGCGGAGCGGTGTAGAACGCCGGCTTCTCAATCGGGAGTTCGTGGGTTCGAACCCCGGCATGTACCGATGACTTTGTTTTCTAAGTTATGTACATTTGTGAAATTATAGTAGCAATACTACTCGCTGACAGTGAAGGAAAATATCGTAATTCGTAAGGAAACCCTCGTGTCTGAGGTGTTAGCGTACCTCAGCGCTTGCTACGTACAATGGCCCAACTGTGAGGCTAAGTGCGGAAATCTCAGGTCTAACTAACTAACTAACTAGGTGCTGCGATCCCCAACCCGCATGCCCAGCGCATGAGATTGTGGGTATTACCCCCCCGATGCTGGCACGACCTTGCGCTCATTAGGGGGGGGCTATGTCCAGCAATGGACTAATAAAGCCTGAAGAAGAAGGTGAGCTAAAACGGGTGATTTTTTTGTTACCAAAACGCTGACAAGTGTGATACTTACCACCAGTTTTTCGTACACTAACGATCTGTTAATTTAATGTTAACAGCTATCAAATGTTTTTTTTTTGTATGCACTTTGGCCAACTGACAGTTGTTAGTAGTAGATTAACGGCTTGTTAGTGTACCAGAAACCGGGGCTAAATCTAATACACCAAAATTATGATTACTTCCTAAGTATGCTTTCCGCGTTCTAGGACATGACGGTTCTAAGTACAATGCAAAGAAACGCGCTGCGCGCTGGTCTCGTCGCGTTGTGTGTGAACTGCTTCGATTACAAATACTTAGGAACACTAGTTTAACTTTAAAAACCTAATAATAAAATAACCTAATAATAATAAAAATAAGTTTCTATGATTGACTGACTGATTGATTGATCGTTTAATCGGCGGCAGCCTGTGGCCGGAGGACGGTCTGGAGTGGAGCACGCTGTGGGCGCGCGCCGTGAGCGTGCAGTGCGCGTCGTGGCAGCTGCAGCTGCGCGACTTCCCGCTGCCGCTGCTGCGACTCACCGGCTTGCGCTTGTGGGGCTCGCTGCTGGCCGCGGAGGAGGCGCCGCCGCCGCGGGGTCAGCGCTCAATACACTGGCATTTAAAAGTCAAAATTCCGCCAAAAATCCCACAAGCACCATCGTCGTCGTCATCGGCAGGCTATACTAGTCCACTGCTGGACGTAGCCCTCCCCTAAAGAGCGCCGTGTTGTGCTATCATAGGGGATAATGCCCAAAATCCACACGCTGGGCGTGCGGGTTGGGGATCGCAGTTCGGTGGAATTTTACTGCGGGGGGCGCTGCTCCCCACCCCCCGGTTTGTGTCCCTTAGTCGCCTTTTACAACACCCGCGGGGAGAATTTGGGTTGGTGCTGTTCTCTAGGCCGACACCACACAGCAGCATGCACCGAGCGGTTAGTTAATGTACCACCCTCCCTCCCACTTTTTCAAGCAGAAGCGAGACACGAACACACCACCACCGACACCAATACAAGTGGCTCCACCAGGGCAAGTGAAGTTCAATACACTTCAATTTAATTATTTTATTTCGGAACGAGTTCATAGTGATAGTGCTACAGATATTTCTCGAATAGGCTATTTACTAGTGTAAAAAAATTAATTCACAACCATGCGAATATGTTAGTGTAAAACGTGCGACCATGAATTTGCATTCTTTGCTGATCTTTGCTCTTGGGACATTTTCTTTCTGGCGTGGAAAACCTTGAAAAGTTTAGTATTCTTGTTTTTACTTATTATTATTTAATTTCATCACGTAATGTGACGTGACTATGGCATATGTTTACATTTAATTTGTGATGTAAAAATTACATCCAAATTAAACAATAAAAAATATATATGCCATCCCGTCCCTTACACAGTAATTTACCAAGTTTGCGCCATCTATCCAGAAAATAGGTAAGAATAATAAATAATTAGAAAAATATCTTCATTGTCATGGTCTCCACCAGTGAGGTCCAGGAGCATACGGTGGCAGAAAATACTAACTATAAGCTACTGACTGGAAAATAAATTCCATTGACTTGACATTCAAACAGTACAAGCATATGCATAGCAAAAGCACTCGCTTACACACAAAGTCACAGTTCACACTCATATTTTTTCTCCGTTATGAGTGTGAACTGTGTTTTTGTGTGTACACTGTAACTGTGACTTCATTTCAAAAAGTATGTAGGGGAATTTGTGAAGCAAATTGGCCCCCAGCGAAAGATGTAGGCGATGTATGAATCCACACACCTGATCCGCGTCTGCTGCTGTGATCCGGGGCCCCGGTGATGGATTTTGAGGTGCTAATGATGTAGGTGCGCTGGCTAGGTTGGGATTATATTCGGAGCAACGGTTTTGCGCGCTTCACGGTCGGCCACCGAGAAGTTTTTTAACAAGACCCAAAACCAACACCATTTTCTCGTTCAGCCCTCCGAACGGTCGTCATCGACCAGGGCGCGCCGTGGGGCAAGTATGAGCTGCAGCGAAGCATGATGCCCTTGAAGTGGTATCACGACTTGTGCTGCGAGATGCAAGAGATCAGCTACGCCTTCGGGCCGTGCTGGGAGCCGGTCATCGCCCAGTGCAATCTTGGTGAGTATTTGTTCAGAAAGTATTTTTAAAGAAAGAATATTCTTTAAAAACCTATATTTAGAGGCTAAAAATTCCACCCATGATGTCGCTGCCTGTACGTAATACAGAGCATATTGTAAAGAGGCCCGAAATTTCACTGATGCCGGTGAGTCACCCATTAGCTCAGGTGGAAAGAGCGCTGGCACGGATAGCCCGAGATCGAAGGTTCGAATCCCGGCATGGGTGGAATTTTTAGCCTCTAAATAGGTTTTTAAAATTGTCCTCAGCACGGGTTAGTGCATTAATAATAAAAATAGTATAAGAATATTCTTATCTTATTCTATTTATAAAGAGTAATTTTTGAAATTTGAATTTTTTTTTATAATTTTTCTGTACTATAAATTCTGCAATGTTCGTTTCCTATGTTGAGGATACCCAACTTGAATACCCCCTGGTAAAGTGTTTAGCTTGTATGTATGTTGTCCGATTATATGTTCCCTCATGTCTTGACGAATAATATATCAAACGAATCGTCATGTTTGCACGTAATGTTATGTATGTCACATTAAATTGATTTAATCTAATAAAAAAAAAAACAGTTAAAAGAAAAAAAAAAACTGACATGAAAAATAACTGTTGCGCATTAACTATTAATCAAGCGGACCCCAAATATGTTAATATAACTCAATTTGTGGTACCGAGGTTGGTCTCGCCACTTAATAAATACTCTTATTTTAATTCAGCTTTTTATTAGAAATAAGTTGTATTTGCAAATTTTACATTTTACATTCAGCAAACAATGGAAATTCTTTACGTTGAAAATTAATTTTATTTAATTTTTTTTATTAAGTGGCCTATATTTTATGTAGTGTTTTCCACTATAAACCACCCACGCCCACTTAAAATTTGAAATGGTTCTGGTCCGGTCTCTATAAACTTGAACGTATACGAGACCACGATCAAACTCCATCTAAGACCTGAAAATTGCAAGTGGTCATGAACAGTAAAGTGCTCAAGTATAGTAAACAAGTAATAGCGATAGATAGAGAGATAGAGAACACTTTATTGTACGTAAAAAAGGAAATTCGATTTCGATTTCAACCCTGTATGTCCCCACTCCTGGGGCACGGGTCTCTTCCTGCGTTGTAGGAAGGTTAGGCCATACTCCACCACGGGGGCCAAGTCCGGGTCGGTGGAGGATTGTAAGACAGTGGCGGGCCTTACCAGAGTTTACATAATTGAAATTGAAATTAGGAAATTACACAGGTAGATGGATGGATGGATGGATGGATGGATGGATGGATGGATGGATGGATGGATGGATGGATGGATGGATGGATGGATGGATGGATGGATGGATGGATGGATGGATGGATGGATGGACGGACGGACGGACGGACGGACGGACGGACGGACGGACGGACGGACGGACGGACGGACGGACGGACGGACGGACGGACGGACGGACGGACGGACGGACGGACGGACGGACGGACGGACGGACGGACGGACGGACGGACGGACGGATGGATGGATGGATAGAGAACACTTTATTGCACAACCAGAAAAATATTACAACCATGATTCTTAAATCAAGGTATTATCATGGTAATAGGTATTTCTTAACCTAAGAGTACAGGCGTAGTGAGGTGTTCATGGCTATTCCCCCCCCCCGCAGCGTTCGACCAGGTGTCCCGTCCGTCGCCGGACCCGTCCCCGCCGCTCATGTGGTGGGACAAGGTGCGGCTGCTGCTGCACGGCCGGCTAACGGCCAACTTCCGCAAGTTCACCTGCCTGCTGCACGTGTCGCTGGACCCCTACAACACCACCGAGGAGATGGAGCTCACCTGGCACGACCTGCTGCTGGACTGGACCAACGGTGAGATCACGAGGCGGGGCTCAATTAGCACCAGATGGCGCTGGACTGGACTGACGGGGAGACACCGGGACGGAGCTCAACTGGCACGAGCTCTCGCTGGACTGGACTAACGGTGAGATCACGAGGCGGGGCTCAATTAGCACCAGATGGCGCTGGACTGGACTGACGGGGAGACACCGGGACGGAGCTCAACTGGCACGAGCTCTCGCTGGACTGGACTAACGGTGAGATCACGAGGCGGGGCTCAATTAGCACCAGATGGCGCTGGACTGGACTGACGGGGAGACACCGGGACGGAGCTCAACTGGCACGAGCTCTCGCTGGACTGGACTAACGGTGAGATCACGAGGCGGGGCTCAATTAGCACCAGATGGCGCTGGACTGGACTGACGGGGAGACACCGGGACGGAGCTCAACTGGCACGAGCTCTCGCTGGACTGGACTAACGGTGAGATCACGAGGCGGGGTTCAATTAGCACCAGATGGCGCTGGACTGGACTAACGGTGAGACACTGACGGAGCTCACCTGGCACGACCTCCTGCTGGACTGGACTAACGGTAAGGCCACGAGACGGAGCTCAATTAGCACAAGATGGCGCCGGACTGGACTAATGGTGAGACACCGGGATGGAGCTCAACTGGCACGAGCTGGTGCTGAACTGGACTGACGGTGAGACACCGGCACGGAGCACAAGTGGCACGACCTGCTGCTGGACTGGACTAACGGTGAGATCACGAGACGGAGCTCAATTAGCACAAGATGGCGTCGGACTGGACTAATGGTGAGACACCGGGATGGAGCTCAACTGGCACGAGCTGGCGCTGGACTGGACTGACGGTGAGACACCGGCACGGAGCTCACATGGCTCTACCTGCCGGACTGAACTGACGTTGAGACCAAGAGATATCGAACTGAACTTTCCAGAACTACTGCATTTCGGTGCCGCTCCGACCGGTCCCCGTGGCTCGGTTTGGCGGGCTCCGGGTCAGTTGCTGAATTGAGAGTTCAGCAATGGAAATAGTTAACTGTACTGTCTCTTCGTTTCTCCGGAAAGAGTGTGATAGAATGTTGCTTAAGTACCTATTTACTTAGTGAAATTCTCAATTCAGAAACTGGCCCTGAGTCTAGTTCGATGGTGTATTTTATTAGGGTTAGGCGATCAATTTCATAATTTTGATTGCCAAACAAGTTTTTGTCTAATAGAATATGGCATTTTTGTTTTTAATCAAAATAAAATGTAATTTGGATGAAATTTGTGAGTGAGTAGATTACGATAAAGAGCACAATCGTACTTTACATACCTTTAACTTTAACCTTTAAGTCCAACGGACTTTTTCTTCCATTGTCGTTTTCTCCACTCCCCTGCAGCCCGAAAGCAGCGGTTTACATTGTACATTGACATTCGGCAACCGAATGTAGATTCTTTACTTTGAAATTTAAAAAAATATATTTCCTTGATTGATTTAATTCAAATAAAACTCACGACACCTGAAGCAGACCTTAAGTTCGTTATTCGGCCTTACAAAACCTCTCGGCCTCGCGGCACACCTCCATTGTCATTCCTTGACCACCGCTCCCCAGGCAAGCTGAGCTTCCTCGGCGAGCTGAACGTGTTCGTCCGCACGGCCAGCAAGTACGACGACTGCCGCGTGCTGAGGGTGCCGTCGCTGCGACTGGCAGTCAAGCTGGGCTGGCAGTGCATCGGCGACCCGCGCGACCACCACGCAGTCGTGCCCTGCGCGCCCGACCGCCTGCCAGAGTACTCCAGTAACCAGGTGGGAAACAGGCACCGCTAGTGCAGCGCTGCAGTTGCCAGCGTGGATATTGTAGCAAGAATTTGTCGCGGTGCCCTGCGCGCCCAACCACCTGCCCGAGTACTCGAGCAATCAGGTGGGATACTGGCACCGCTAGTGCGGACACTGCAGCCGTCTAGACGGATTCGTCGGATACTGTAGCAAGAAGTTATTTTGGTGCCCTGCGCGCTCAACCGCCTGCCAGAATACTCCAGCAACCAGGTGGGATACTGGGACCGCTAGCATGGACACTGCAGCCGCCAGCTAGGATACTGTAGCAAGAAGTTATAGTGGTGCCCTGCGCACCCGACCGCCCGCCCGAGTACTCCAGCAATCAGGTGGGATACTGGCACCGCTAGTGCGGACACTACAGTCGCCAGCTCGGATACTGTAGCAAGAAGTTGTCGCGATGCCCTGCGCACCCGACCGTCTGCCAGAGTACTCCAGCAACCAGGTACGTACTGGCACCGCTAGCGCGGACAGTGCAGTCGCTAGGTTGGATACTGTAGCAGGAAGTTATTTTGGTGCCCTACGCGCTCAACCGCCTGCCAGAGTACTCCAGCAACCAGGTAGGATACTGGCACCGCTAGCACGGGCAGTGCAATCGCTAGGTCGGATACTGTAGCAAGAAGTTATTTTGGAGACCTGCGCGCCCGACCGTTTGCCAGAGTACTCCAGCAATCACGTAGGATACTGTGACCGCCAGCGTGAACACTGCAGCCGCCAGGTCGGATACTGTAGCAAGAAGTTAACGTGGTGCTCTGCACGCCCGACCGCCTGCCCGAATACTCCAGCAACCAGGTGGGATACTGGGACCGCTAGCGCGAACACCGCAGCCGCCAGGTCGGATATTGGAACAAGATGTTTCGCGCAGAATACTGTCGCAATCGGGGTGGGTAGTACAGCAGACAGATTGGATATTGAAGCAAGAAGTTATCAGATAAGATACTGCAGTGTTCAGGGTGGGCACAGTTAGGTTGGATATTGAATCAAAAAAAGTTGGATTCTCAAGTTAACTCATTGAATGGTGAATCAATTAGAAAGGTTAAGCGCTAGTTTCTGAATTGAGAATTTTGCTAAGCAAGTACTTAACTGTAGTGCTGTGTCTTCCAATTTCTCAGCAAAGAGTGTGATAGAACTTTACTTAGTGAAATTTTCGATTCAGAAACCGACTCTAAAGCAGCCTGATTAAGATCACGAAGCATGAAAGACGAATTGTACCTACAGTAATTACGTACAAATCAGATTGGATACAAAAGCATGAGTGGCATACTACAGTAATTAGGTAGAATACTGCAGCAATTAGAGTGCATACTTTAGAGCCCAGGTTGGATACCAGATCAGTCAGGTTCGATACTATAATAGCCAAGTCAGTTACTAAAATATTTGCGACTAAGACCAAATGTGTAGCTCGCGATAGGTACTTAATAATAGCTTACTAGACTATAGTACATGTGCTGTGTGGTGTCGGCCTAGAGAATAGCACCAACCCAAATTCTTCCCGCGGGTGTCGTAAAAGGCGACTAAGGGACACAAACCGGGGGGTGGGCAGCAGCGCCCCCTGCAGTTTAATTCCACCAAACTGCGATCCCCAACCCGCATGTCCAGCGTGGAGATTATGGGCAGTACCCCCCAATTATGACACAACCTTGCGCTATGGCGCTCATTAGGGGAAGGCTATGTCCAGCAGTGGACTAATATAGCCTGAAGAAGAAGAAGAAGACTACAATATATTCTAACAAATAATGATTCAGAATCACTAGGGTATTAAATGCAATTGAATATAAATACTTCTGTTTTACAACTTTCGTACCTACATCTTTATTACAGGAACACGATTCATACAGGGCGTTCCGTTCTCAAGGCCTGGATCTAAACTTGAGCATGGACACAAAACCCATTGATAAGGACGGTCCAGTGCTCTTGCTGTACGGCAGTACACTTCGGTGAGTTTATGTTTTTTTGGCTTATTTGATAGATGAACTTGTTACTTATTTTAAGTCCTAATTAGTGTAAAAATACATACGTAGAAATTAATTCTTTCCTTTTTTCTACCAGACATCGTTCTTGCTCATTCATCTATCTTCTATAATATAAAAATGAATCGCTGAATGTGTTGGTAACCGCAAATCTCGAGAGCAGCTGAACCGATTTCGCTAATTCTTTTTTTAGAATATTTCTTAAAGAACGAGGTTGGTTCTTACGGAGAGAAAAATAAAAAAAATTAAAAAATCAACAGTTAGGCGGTACGAACTTCGCTGGGTCAGCTAGTTATAAATAGATTTTGTTGTTATACGGAAGCTAGGCCAAGTAAATTTACACTGTAAAGATAAATGAAATATTTTTTTGGACACAGAGAAAATGTATATTCCGAAAACGCCAAAGCGAATGATCGCAGAATTTAAAAATTTACTTGATTTGGTTAAGGAACGTTAGAAGTGTAAATATACCAGGAACAGTGGGCTCCGTTGAATAAATCTACTGACGTGCGCGCTCAGTCGCCATAATGTATTCAAATATATTTTTAACTAACCACTATGAGAGCACTACTTCCGGCGTGACTTCACCTAACAGAGACTGTACGGGTTATCACCGTACACCTTTCTAACTTTGCATCGCACGAAGTCGGGTGAAGACATCAACACCTACTTACTACATCCACCACTGCCCTAAAATTTACAATATCTTCTGTGCGATAGAACAAGACTTACACACGATTTCTTCTGCTCGTACTGTGACAAATAATTGAATCCACAAGGTATAATTCGTAAGAGACCCATAGTTCGGGACATCGAAGTTTTGATAAAAAACAATTTAGTCCTAAGGGTGTACTTTTAAGATAACCTGCTTACCTGTGTAAATAAGGTGCCTTAGCGTAATAAGTCAATCAGAATCCGTGCAGGCTGAACTTTCGGCGTCCGCAGGTGGTTCGAGAGCCTGAAGCTGATCCTGTCGGGCGTGACCCGTCCCACGCGCCGCGGCCGCGTGTTCGGCAACCTGCGGCCGCGCAAGGCGCAGCTGTCGCGCCACTACCGCGCCGTCAGCGTCTCGCTCGCGCTGCACAACCTGCAGGTGACAGCGTCTTACGAATGGCCGCCGGTGGTGCTAGGACTTCGGCTGTCATTCTATCCATCTATCGTTCTTAATGATTGCAAGAGAATCGGCGTACCCTTTGTTTGATTTTAACCGGATACACTTACTAGGCTTTTATGTTTAAGCTGTGCGAATCAGAGCGAAACCTGGTCGGACTCTTTCGGAAAAAAGCCAAGTAAGTTGATCCGGTTAAAATCAAATAATGTGTAGTACTTACGAACATTTCAGTTTACTGTAGACTTTTAGTGCGGATTTACTTACGGGTGTTGTTATATCGGAAAAGTCCGACCAGGTTTCACCCGTAAATGCGGACTAAAAGTCTACAATGTGTTGTGCTTACGAAAGTTTTAGTTCAAAAATTTCAGTTTACTCTTAAAAATGTGCAACAAAAAAAAAAAAAGATATATTCGAGAGGGAATGCTAACGTTATACGTCTTCTTAAAGCTTGGACTTGAAAGGGTAACGAATCCTTCCGTTATCACCACACAGAATTCATATTGTCTGGTTTACTGGTACATTAGGAACAAATGTAACTGCGACAGGTAGAAGAAAAACGCGAAATGGAGCAATAGGAAAGCGGCACTGATAAGATAGTTCAGAAAGTCTAGATCGCGAAATGTTCGTAGCACAAAATTGTGATCAGCCCGACACAGACGTTGCGCTAAAGAGAAACGACGTAACAAGGCCAAAACACTATTTTGAGCAATGGCGTCGCACAGGAATTATTGACGTCACTGATCAGTAAACAAACAAACGTCAAGTCACTTTCGGGTTAACAATTCGCTATATTTAATGACCTGTGTCGTCATAAGAGATTCGACCAATCCTGGACGTTTTCGATAAAATTACTACACATACAAAATTAGCAAGTTTTATCCTGCTTTTGCTGAAATCATCCATTTATTGTTTAGGTAAATTGCTTTAAATCGCCTTTGAAACTCGTAATTGTCAAAAATGAATACAATTAATACTTTTTTTTTACACTTCTTCGTGTCAGCGATTCGACCAGTCTATGTTTTTCCTGCCCAATAGTTGACTACTGCCATTGCAGCTGCGTTGGCCTCTGTTAGGTCCTCCAGAGTGCAGGTGTGAGTATTCAATGGGCATTGGAGCAGGTGCACCACGTGGAGAAGGCTCCACAATCACATTGCTCCTCCGTTGGTGCAATATAATCCCATCAGAGTGCTTAGTGCAAGTTTGACAGATCCAATCGAATAACTTTACTACCGCGTTAATCGAGCATTGAGTGGTGAGTATGAGTAAATTAACCGTTCGAACTGGCAAAACGCTGTCACAGTACAACTCGCTCTCGCGTTTATTCGTGTTTTGGCTGGTAAACTTGTTCACTTCTCGACGTAAACCATTACAACTCGCACTCAGCAATTTTAATTTCCATACTTGTCGCTAGGTGGCGCTTCCTCGATGCCATAGAAATATGAGTTTACGTTAACGCGTTCGAGTAGTTAAAAAACTCGCACTAAGCACTCTGCTTAGGTTTTGTTTGCGGCGACCTACTTGGGTCCGGAGTCGGTTGAGTGACAGCTACGTAGGCCATTGCAGTTCGGAACCCGTTGGGACCCTTTTTACACTGTGAAATAGCCTATTCCCCAGGTGTTCCGTACACTAAAACTAGATGTCTCCATTCCACCTCGCAGGTGTTCTACTGGTCGTCGTCGTCCATGCAGCGCGGCATCGAGGTGCTGGGCGCGCGCGTGACGTGCGGCTCCAAGCACTGCCTCAGCCTCCTGCCGGCCGGCGGCGGCCAGCTGCTGCGGCGCCCGCGAGCCAATTGGGACACCGTCTACATGAACTGCGACCTCAACGACGCTGAGATCTGGCTCAAGACCGCCGCCGCTCAGGACAAGGCTGACGTGAGTTGCGGCTTCAATCATCATAATCTGCCGGTGTCAATCCACTGCTGGAAATAGGCCTCTCTCAAGACACGCCACTGAGCCCGATCTTCGGCTCTTCCAGTCACTGCCACTCACCGCTTCGCGAATGGCGTCGCTCCGCGTAGTTACAGGGCGTCCTACGCTACGTTCCCTACGTACCCCAACGGCTATGGTTCTTGCGGCAGATATGATCCACCCACTGCCAATTCAGTTTGCTAATCCTTTAAGCTATGTCGATCACTTTAGTTCTCTGGCGAATAACTTCGTATTGGATTCGATCCCGCAGAGAAACGCCGAGCATAGCTCTCTCCATTGCTCGCTGAGCGACGTTAAATTGGTGAACTATTCGAACCGTGACACGGTGGTACCGTAGTAGGTCATAGGACTCGGATGGCAATGACTGAGCTAAGCCATGATATCTGGCTCAGTTACCCACTAATTGTCATACTACCTGAGGGTATAAAAGGTTTCGCAATCTATTGTTCCCAACATTCCTTTTTCGGCATCCGAAGTGAACACAAGTAATTAGTCATCAACCTGTTATCACCAAGTGCTTTAATTAGCCCAAGACGCGACGCGTGTGTTTAAGTTCCAACTTGTCTGTGACCTGCTATTTTACAATGGAATTTGAAGTCACAGGTATGTATTATTAATTTACTTTACTATTTTGCCTTTTCCTTCTACATTTTTTTTTTAAATAGAGTGCTACGCCAACGTGGCATTTTTTATGTATTTATGTCTGTATATTTTTTACGTTGAAGCTTTTACTTATGTTTGTACCTACTTGTACCATTCAATTTGGTATAGAAATATGGGTTACAATGTCTACTACTAGGCCTCTCCAAATTTAGCTGCGTCATGCTGCGTCTGTAAGGTGCAGCCAGGTGCTACGCCGCGCGCCTGAACGCGTAGCAGGCGCGTAGCACTTGCTACGAAACATGTATCTATTTTGATCCGCTTTTAACGTATTTTTATTTTGTTTTAGGTACTAGTATTAAGTGTTCTTTCAAAAGAATGCTTGTACTAGATACTTGGCTGTCTATTAAAGACAGCAAATCTGAACTGGAGCGTTGGCATCGAGTTTTTCGAGACCTAATACAATTGCTGCCTGATGTTGAGAATTACATTGCTGATGACTTGGAAAAAAGAGTTACTAAAGTTTGTACAAGATTGGTAGCAATTTGGAAGCAAGTCACGCGCAACCATTCTCGCATGGTCTCTAAGTACGGAGACTGGCTGAACGAAATTGAAGTTTGCGTTCTGCCAACTTGTGCAACAGTAGGGAGCCACAACACCCAACGGCCAGCAGCAGAAGCTTCGACAAGCACCCAACAGCACCAGCACAGGAAGGACTTTGAGGAATGTAGCAAGAGATCAAAACGCCGCAGGCTTGCAGAGTTAAGTAAAGTAGACAGTTCTGCGATAAATTCTTTGTTGGACGATTCTAGTCTATCTAACGCCGCTGCATCTTTAAATTTCAGCACTGACGAAGTCTTGTCTCTTATAAATGAGACAAAACTGACTAAACATCAGTATCTTTTGGTGAAAGACTTCGTTAATGCAAAATCACCTAATGCATTACCATCTTATCAAAAAGTGTTAGAAGCTAAGAAGCGGTGCTATCCATCGCAAGAGTTTATCACGGAATCATCTGCTGAAGTAGAATTACAATCATTGTTAGATCATACTGCTTGCCGGATACTAGAATCCCAAAAACCCGTTTTGAATAATATTGACCCTAATAAAGAATTTGTTTTGATTGGAAAATGGGGTTTCGATGGGAGTACGGGGCACAGCGAATATAAACAGATTTTTGGAGATTCTGGTATCGATGATGATGGCAGTATGTTTGTTACTTCATATTGTCCTCTTCAATTGGTTTGTAAGTCCAATACCTCCGACCCAGATCAAATAGTTTGGAAAAATCCGCGCCCTTCTTCCACCAGGTATTGTAGGCCTATTCGATTCCAATTTGCCAAAGAATCCAAAGACCTTTCTGTGCAAGAAGAAGCTTATTTCAAGACTAAAATTGATAGTTTACAACCGACTTCTTTCACTCACGGTGAATATGAAATAAAAGTGCAGCATTCTTTACAATTAACCATGGTTGATGGTAAAGTGTGCAGTGCTCTGAGCGATACATCTTGTAGTAGATGTTATATTTGTGGTTCAACTCCAAAAGAGATGAATGACATTGATAAATCGCTGAGCAAAACTGCAGATAGTGGTACCTATCAATTTGGACTATCTCCTCTTCACTCGTATATCCGATTCTTCGAATATTTAATTCACGTTTCTTATAGATTAGACATAAAGAAATGGCAGGTACGTTCTTCAGACGAAAAAGCTCTTCTTGCACAAAAAAAACAACATGTGCAGCAACAGTTTAGGCAGAAACTTGGTCTAATAGTCGACAAACCGCGAAGTGGAGGAAGTGGCACATCTAACGACGGAAACACTGCCAGAAAGTTTTTTTCTAACTCAGCGGTTTCAGCGGAAATTACTGGATTAGATAAAATCCTTATTGACAGATGTCATAATCTGCTGCAGTGTCTTTCGTCGGGATACAAAATTAATAACGCCACTTTTAAAGAGTATTCTCTAGAAACAGCACGTAAACTTGTTGCTACCTATCCATGGTACAACTTGCCATCGTCTGTACATAAGGTCCTCATTCATGGGTCGGAAGTAATTGAACACGCATTATTGTCAATAGGTGAGCTTTCGGAAGAGGCCGCCGAATCTTGCAATAAATTAATCAAACTCTTCAGGCGTGACAACACGAGGAAAATGTCTCGGGTTGTCACAAACACCGACTTGATACATAGACTTCTCCTTAATTCGGATCCTTATATTTCTAGTTTAAGAAGGTTACCACAGAAGAAGAAGTCTATTCTATCAAAAGAAGTATTAAATTTGTTGTCGGTTTAGGAAAAAATGTAAAAAATAAGATAGGTATTTATGTTATTTTTTACATAACTCCTATTATGTAAATATAATATTTTTTGTCCAATTGTGTGTTTGTACTTAGATGTTAGTTAAGTATTTACTTTATTTGTAATATAAAATGTAAATAGTAAGGTTTAATAGTTATTAAGTTGCAAACCTTCTTTTAAGTGTAATAAAAATGCATAATTTTGTAAATAAAATAAGCTTTTTAAGATTATTTTGTTTTTTTTTTATTGTGTTATGGCTTAAAGTATTACAAAACACCATAATAATAATAATCAGCTATGACAACGACAGTCATTATTATCGCGAAACCCTATGACCGCTACTCTTAGGGCGTGGAACCAGTGTGCGTGAGTGTCCACTTTTCGGCTCCGTATGTCATGGCGGGTAGGACGCACTGATTGAAGACTCGTCTTTAGGGACTGCGGTATAGGTGACGAAACGACTCGACGAAGGTTCCTGCGGCTTCAATAACGACGCCATTTTGAAAATTGTATCTTTCAATATGGCGTCACTTTATAATTTAACTTCTGGTCTACGTTACAAACATACAGCTTCATGCGAGCGAGCGTTCGTGCAATCCGCTATTTGACTCTCTTTTCAAGTAAGTCTTAAACGGTAAATAACTCTTCCATTACACCAAAAAATATTTTAGTATATTTTTTGAGGACCTAAAAGCAACATAAAAATATATTTTAAAACTTTATTTTGCTAAACAGCCAAAAACGCGGTCAGCCATTTTTGTGTATGGTTTGAAGTCCAAAAAATTGTAAACAAAGTTTGACATTCAATTTTCTGTGAGTGATCTCAGAGCATAGTGAAATAACAACAACGCAACTATGATTTCATCAAAGTTACATCCAAAATATACCAATTATCATTATTGCATTGTTCTAGAATGAACCAACACGTCAATAAAGACCCCCGGGAAGTTGTGGATTCGTGTACCCAGTGAAATTAACATTCGAAAAAATTGTCTCAAACTTGCCAAAAGAGACCCCGACTCTTTATCAATGGAAACTCGGGTGTATTTATGTAAAGATCACTTTGATGTAAGTCCTATAATAATCAATGAACACTGGCTCTGGCTGAAAGATGTTTGTTTACATACTTTAGAGGCTTTCAAGATGGCGGATAGCGTTTTCGCCGTTACGAATTAAACGAAGAAAAACTTATTTTACTTTGCAAATTTTGCAGCCATCCTGCATACTTACTTAGCAAAATCAATATATTTCGGTTTCTTACGTTAAATACTATAGGAAATATTCATTTATAGCGTCAAATTTGATACGTCTCAAATAGCGGATTGCCATTGTAGTGCAATGCATTAACAGAATTTAGGCCCTGGTCACAGGGCGTCCTACGCTAAGTTCGATTCCGTACTCACCATCATTTTAGCCCACCGCTGCTCACTACCTTTTCCACCAAATGCCATCTCTCACGAACCGCGTCCACCGCACGTTTAATGTAACGCGCAGCTTCTCAAAGCACCCTTTGGTCCCCGGGAGCAGCCGGCGGCGGGCCCGGCGGCGGCGATGGAGAAGTGCTACTGCGTGTCCGTCCGCCGCGTGTCCTACATCCGCGAGGCGGGCGCGGGCGCGGGCGCGCCGCCCACGCACAAGCTGGCCGTGCACGACCTCAAGGGCGCCTGGACCAAGCTCAACCGCGACCTGGCCTTCGCACTCATCGACACCTACATCAAGACTCAGGTTAGCGGTCACGCTGTTCAAGTTCACATGTTCTAGAAACGATCCAGGCCGTCAATAATGTACTATATTTTTATATAATTTCTGTCACTGTAATTTCTGTGTACAATAAAGAATATTCTATCTATCTATCTAAGACCACTTAAAATTTGTCATTTCTTCCATACGTAATATTAACCTTTGCGTCTACGTAATGTTATTATTTATACAGCGTCTAGTGGCATCTTCACTCACACAAGGTGGGTGAAGGAATCACACGGACGATGCAGTGCCTGGGGCATTGTTTTTAAAATGGCTTGCCCAGCACCTATACCATCCTAGACCTATACCTATTGCACCTATAGCTTAGTCGGCCTAGCCCACGGGAAAGACTGTACGTGCTTGGTCAGTACGTGAGGGGCACGGGTCTCTTCCCTGATTAAGGTATGGGGCATACTCCACACGGGGGCAAAGTCCGGATTGGTGGCGGCTTACAAGATAAGTGGCTGGTCGGTTTAACTGATGCATTTAATAAATTGAGTAATAAATATAGTTACAGCTTCTATGTTATTTTGAAAGAGATACTTTGATTTCATTAAAATATTAATATCTATATAGAAATGGGGCGATTTTTTCAAACTTATGTGCCAGTGTTCTCTTATTGTTTATAACTTATTATAACGTATTGTAACAAATTTAGTCTTGTTCCGTTTTCATTTTGACATATTTTACACTCGACATTTTGGTCACTATTTATGGGTTTCTTTCACAGCAACTGAAGAAGAACCTGTCTAACAAAGCCCTGAAGGAAGAGGAAAAGGAAGCTACGTCTCCCAAGCATCAGCGCGAGGCGGACATGGCCTCGCCACCTCCTCCGTCCGCTAACCAGGTCAGTTAACTCAAACTTTTAGCACATGTTATATGTGTTATTGCAAAAACATAGTTAATTTCTACAAACTTTGCATAAAAGTCCTGACCTGCCGGTCTGGTATGGCGTTTTGTCTGCGTTTGTCGTAGTAGTACAGACGTAAATTCACGCCTGTGTCCCGTAGAGATAGACATAGACCAAGGTTTGCCGTTTGTCACTATTCTGACAAATGTATTTCGCTTCATGTATGTATTTTTTTTATGTATGAAGAACTTGTTCCCTAATGTAAAGGCGAGCACGTTGGTTATTGGCGTACAATTAATAGCTAGTTTGGGTTGCTGAGGTTACATTTTAACTGTAAAATGTATGTGTGATGAATAAAAAAAATATTTTATTTCAATAATTAGTCGCTGCCTCCGTGCCGTCTCAAGGGTAGATATTCATACAAGTACCGTATGAACAACTATCTTACCCGTTGACCTAGAACTACGGAATTTGGCAAGTAACATCGGTTTAAGCTACAAATACAGGAAAAAATCTGAAAACTATAAATTTGTAATTAAATTATGAGAAAATAGCATTGGAGGTTCGAGAAAAGCCTGGAAAAAACTTTGAGAGTCGATTCGCAAACTATTTATAATATGTGAGTACCTACCTGAAGCGCTCGTGGCCTAGGCGAACCGAGTGATTGCAATCAATCACTTGGTTAAGCACCAACAGGCGCGGTCAGGTACAGCATGGGTGAGCGTCCCGTGACTACCGCTAGTGGCATTTTTCCGAGCGCTTCCGTGCTTCGCAAGGCACGTTAAGCCGTTGGTGCCGGCTGTCATATAATGGTAGTCGTTAAGCCATGTCAGAGGCCTTATGGGCGGCTTGATAACTTCTGACAGTAAGGCCCGCCACTGTCTTACAATCCTCCACCAACCCGGACTTGGCCCCCGTTGGAGTATGGCCTAACCTTCCTGCGATGCAGGAAGAGACCCGTGCCCCAGCAGTGGGGACATACAAGGGTTGGGGGTTGATAACGAGTTCCTACCTACAAATTTGTACGGAACCCTCGGTGCACGGGTCAGACTCGCACTTGGCCGTGTTTTTCACATCCTCAAATATCCTCTTGGCTTAAAGCCGCTATCCTAGATTTTTTATGGTTCACAAAACTAAACGTTATATCTTAAGCTTACATAAAAGTTCTAAATATAGTAAACATAACAGTGATGTACACTAAATGTGAACACGTAGTTATACACTAATTTAACTGGGCTAAGTCCGATTCCCACCGCAGGTTTTAATTCCTTTCCTTTCGGTTCCTTTTTACCACAAACGTGTGAATGAAAGAAAACTAACTATTTATTATTGTTGTGTGGCAAATAAATTATTTTCACTATCACTTTCACTGAATCTAAAAATTGTAAAATTGTTAGGTTCGCGTCAATTTGAAACCATAGGCACGTCACTGGTAATAGTCAACGTTACTATGAGCGGCAGCGCGCCTATGGTTTCAAATAATGGGTGTTACATAGGCCAGAGCAGCGCCTCCAGAATCCGCTATTACACGTATCAAATTTGACGCGATAAATGAATATTTCCTAGTATTTAACGTAAGAAACCGAAATATATTGATTTTGCTAAGTATGCAGGATGGCTGCAAAATTAGCAAAGTAAAAAAAAAAATTCCTCGTTTAATTCGTAACGGCGAAAACGCTATCCGCCATCTTGAAAGCCTCTAAAGTATGTAAACAAACATCTTTCAGCCAGAGCCAGTGGATATTGATTATTATAGGACTTACATCAAAGTGATCTTCACATAAATACACCCGAGTTTCAATTGATAAAGAGTCGGGGTCTCTTTTGGCAAGCTTGAGCGAAGTTTTTCGAATGTTAATTTCACTGGGTACACGAATCCACAACTTCCCGGGGGTCTTTATTGACGTATTTTTTCATTCTAGAACAATGCAATAATAAATTCGTAAATTCATGGTTGCGTTGTAAATTCGATGAAATCATGGTTGCGTTGTTGTTATTTCTATGCTCAGAGATCACTTACAGAAAATTGTAAGTCAAACTTTGTTTACAATTTTTTGGACTTCAAACCATAGACAAAAATGGCTGACCGCGTTTTTGGCTGTTTAGGAAAATAAAATTTTAAAATATATTTTTATGTTGCTTTTAGGTCCTCAAAAAATATTCTAAATTATTTTTTGGCCTAATGGAAGAGTTATTTACCGTTTAAGACTTACTTGAAAAGAGAGTCAAATAGCGGATTGTAACGGTGTAACTCGGTCCAGAGTGGCGCCTCCAGTAATATACCGGTGTGACTTGAGCCACAGCGGCACTTCCAGTAATATACTGGTGTAACATAACGGTGTAACTTGGGCACCAGCGGCACCTCCAGTAATATACCGGTGTAACATAACGGTGTAACTTGGGCACCAGCGGCACCTCCAGTAATATACCGGTGTAACATAACGGTGTAACTTGGGCACCAGCGGCGCCTCCAGTAATATACCGATGTAACTTGAGCCACAGCGGCACTTCCAGTAATATACCGGTGTAACATAACGGTGTATCTTGGGCACCAGCGGCGCCTCCAGTAATATACCGGTGTAACTTGGGCACCAGCGGCGCCTCCAGTAATAAACCGGTGTAACATAACGGTGTAACTTGGGCACCAGCGGCGCCTCCAGTAATATACCGGTGTAACATAACGGTGTAACTTGGGCACCAGCGGCGCCTCCAGTAATATACCGGTGTAACATAACGGTGTAACTCGGGCCAGAGCGGCGCAGCTAGTAACATAACGTTGTAACTCGGACCAGAGCGGCGCAGCTAGTAACATAACGTTGTAAATCTGTCCAGAGCGGCGCAGCTAGTAACATAACGTTGTAACTCTGTCCAGAGCGGCGCAGCTACCAACATAACGTTGTAACTCTGTCCAGAGCGGCGCAGCTAGTAACATAACGTTGTAACTCTGTCCAGAGCGGCGCAGCTAGTAATACACCGTTGTAATTCGGGCCAGAGCGGCGCAGCTAGTAATATACCGTTGTAACTCTGTCCAGAGCGGTGCAGCTAGTAATATACCGTTGTAATTCGGGCCAGAGCGGCGCAGCTAGTAATATACCGTTGTAACTCTGTCCAGAGCGGCGCAGCTAGTAATATACCGTTGTAACTCTGTCCAGAGCGGCGCAGCTAGTAATATACCGTTGTAACTCTGTCCAGAGCGGCGCAGCTAGTAATATACCGTTGTAACTCTGTCCAGAGCGGCGGCGGGGCGTGGGGCTCCGGCATGCTGGCTCAGCTGGTGGCGGAGGCGGGCGGCGAGGCGCCCGTGGTGTTTAGCGACGAGCTGGGCGGCGGGGGGGCGGGGGCGGACGCCGCGCTGCCGCCGCCGCCGCACGCCAGGCACGCGCTCGACGACGACACGGCGCACACGGCGTGCCTCAGTGAGTACACATTAACCGCACCTTTTGTTGCATCCAGAGGTCGGAGTGCTTAGTGCGAGTTTTTTAACTACTCGATCGCGTTAACGTAAACTCGTATTTCTATGGCATCGAGGAAGCGCCACCTAGCGACAAGTATGGAAAATAAAATTGCTGAGTGCGAGTTGTAATGGTTTACGTTGAGAAGTGAACACGTTTACCAGCCAAAACACGAATAAACGCGAGTTCTAGTTGTACTGTGACAGCGTTTTGCCAGTTCGAACGGTTAACTTACTCATACTCACTACTCAATGCTCGATTAACGCGGTAGGTAGTAAAGTTATTCGATTGGATCTGTCAAACTCGCACTAAGCACTCGGAACAGTTCAACACTTGGGGCCCGTAAGCGAGTGGGATGGCTTCATCAGCTGCGCTAACTCTTAACACTCAGGAACTTAACCTAAATCACGGGGAATGGAGAATAACAAAGAGTAGATTATATTTTAATGCACTAACCAGTGGTAAGGACAATTTTTGAAACCTATTTAGAGACTAAAAATTCCACCCATGCCGGGATTCGAACCCGCCACCTCTGGCTATGCGTGCCAGCGCTCTTTTTCAACTGAGCTAGTGGGCGACTCACCGGCGTCAGTGAAATTTCGAACCTCTTTACAATATTCTCTGCGTTACGTGCGTTTTTTTAAATTGTCCTTAGCACGGGTAAGTGCATTAAAAATAATATAATAATTTTTGTATGCCTTCTTTTATTTAATTTTAAAATGTCATTTCGCCCATTATTTGTTTTTATTTTTGTTACTTACTTGTTTTTTCGTCTATTCTGTTTGTTTATAATGTAGTGTAAACTCTGTGTACCTATATATATATCTTATTGTGTTTTGTGAATATGATACGGTTTTCTTATGTTTTTATGATGCCATTAAATAAATTATTTCTCTCTCTCTCTCTCCCTCATACAGAGGTCAGAACAGTTCACTTGGGCCCCATAAGCAAGTGGGATGGCTTGAACCGCTGCGCTAACTCTAAACACTCAGAAACTTAACCTAAAACACGGGGAATGGAGAATAACAAAGATTCACTACTATAATAATAAAGCGTTGATTAAACGAAGGTGATCTGTCAGAATCGGGCAAGTGGCAGTCCCTGGTCTCTGCCTACCCCTCTGAGATACAGGCGTGAGGTTATGTATGTATGTATGTATGTATGTATGTATGTATGTATGTATGTATGTATGTATGTATGTATGTATGTATGTATGTATGTATGTATGTATGTATGTATGTATGTATGTATGTATGTATGTATGTATGTATGTATGTATGTATGTATGTATGTATGTATGTATGTATGTATGTATGTATGTATGTATGTATGTATGTATGTAATAATAAAGCTTTCAAAACTACTTACAGATAAGGGCCGGGGTCCTTCCCGACTTCGTACGACCGCTCGTACTATACGGGGGCTCCGGTCCAAAACCCTCTGCGCCATCCACGCGGGGACCAAAGTGTCCCTCGAGACCGCCCGACCGGTGTGCACTTGTAATAGTTGCCCTAGACTTCCCTAGTCTACCCCTGGAGCGCTCTTCCCATGTAATGTACTTACAAATGCAGTTAGTTCTGATCTACACGACGTTCCACGGGGCAGGTTAGGTTAACCGGCACTTGACCGGTTCGTTTTCACCGTCAAAAACACTCCCACAAACACCTGAGTACTTAGTCCACTAAGGCTATTGCCGCCCCGACACTTCAAGAAATGGGAATCCTTCCCTTTTTGTTGATATTACTTCACACCGCGTGAATATAACGACAGTCAGCAAAAAGCGAGCACAGAAAAGTCATCCGTCAAAAATCACACTCATGAGTGTTGCCGTCCTCGGTGAGCGGTGTTGCCGCCCCGGTGTTTACTTATAGTCTAAACACCTTTAAGGCGAAGATAGGTTAAATCTGTCATATCAGAGCGCTTGACCGACACTCTCCTCAGCAATAACATTCGCCGTGACCGAAACCGGTCGGAGAAAATCATCATCTTAATCATACACTACACGACACGTACCTCACTCTCACACTCGCACAATCTACACTTTAGGCCAGTTTCTGAATTGAACATTTCTGAAGTGCTGTCTCTTCGAATTTACCAGAAAAGAGCATGACAGAACTCCCCATAAGACATTCCATAGAAACTATTCTTGAGGCTATAATTTCTTTTTTAAAAACCTATTTAGAGGCTAAAAATTCTTAGCACGGGTTAGTGCATTAAAAATAAAAATGCTATAATTTCTTTTTGATAACTTTACATCTAACTATGCTCCGCGGTGTTACCCGCGGTTTATCGATTTTCCCATGGGAATAAAATATTTTGCGCATTAAAACATAGTCGTCGTCGTCGTCAGGCTATACTAGTTCACTGCTGGACATAGCCCTCCCCTAAAGAGCGCCACGTTGTGCTATCATAAGGGGTAATGCCCAAAATCCCCACGCTGGGCATGCGGGTTGGGGATCGCAGTTCGGTGGAATTGCACTGCAGGGGGCGCTGCTGCCTACCCCCCGGTTTGTGTCCCTTAGTCGCCTTTTACGACACCCGCGGGAAGAATTGGGTTGGTGCTCTCTAAGGCCGACACCACACAGCACTCTAGGCCGACACCACACAGCACATTAAAACATAGCCCATGTGTTAATTCAGGGTGTCAGCTAACTCCATATCAAATTTTATTAAAATCGCTCCAGCTGTTTAGACGTGAAGAAGTAACAAGCATACATCTATATCTATCTATAATCAGCCCACATCAACCCACTGCTGGGCATAGTCCTCCATTTAGTACGCCATTTCTTACGGTCCGGTGCTAATCTGATCCATTTCTGACCCGCAACCCTCACGATGTCGTCCGACCATCGTGTCGGTGGTCTGCCTACCAACCTCCTTCTCTCCCTTGGCCACCACTCCGATACTGCCCTGGTCCACCGGCCGTCTTCCCTTCTAGCCAAGTGTCCCGCCCATCTCCACTTTAATTCTGTGACCCGCTTACCAACGTCTTCGAGCTTGGTTCTTCGACGAATCTCTACGTTGGGTACGCGGTCCACAAGCGATATGCCCAGCATGGCACGCTCCATCGCTCTTTGTGCAACTTTTATTTTGTGCATATTTTGCTTGATGAGCGTCCATACAAACATACATACTCACGAAATTTCGCCTTTATGATATTAGTGTGACCCCGATCTCTGTCCTCTAAACAAGTTTCATTACGATACGCATCATCATCGTCATCGTCAGGCTATACTAGTCCACTGCTGGACATAGCCCTCCCATAATGAGCGCCATAGCGCCCTGTCTTCAGCTTGCCGCATCCAGCATCTGCCTGCAGTTTTTCGCAGATCGTCATCCCACCTAGTCGGAGGGCGTCCCACACTACGTTTGCCGAGTCGCGGTCTCCACTCAAGGACACGTTTGCTCCAACGGTTGTCGGTTCTTCGCGAGATATGGCCAGCCCACTGCCACTTCAGCTTGCTGATTCTCTGAGCTATGTCGATAACTTTGGTTCTCTGTCGTATGCATTCGTTACGAATCCTATCCTTCAGAGAAACTCCGAGCATAGCTCTCTCCATAGCTCGCTGAGCGACTTTGAACGATACGCATGACGTTTGAAAATAAAAACCAAACCAAATTTGTATTTGCTTTGATTTCTAAATTTGAGTTGCTCCTTAAAGAGCGGCTTCAAGTGACGGTCAGGACATACTCAAAATATCGTATTTCTCTGTGCTGTGAAACAAACTTCGCAGCGTAACTTGACAAATTGATCAATTGATTGACTATGTGATCACATCGAGGACATCTGCCTTAATATCATTTTTTTTGTTTTTATTTTATTGTTTATGTACATGTACTCCACCAACCCGGACTTGGCCCCCGTGGTGGAGTATGGCCTAACCTTCCTGCGATGCAGGAAGAGACCCGTGCCTCAACAGTGGGGACATACAAGGGTTGATATCAAATTGATTTCGTACATGTACTACGCATATGTTATTTTGTTAAGTTTGACGACCTCTGTGGCATAGCGGTAGCGCGTCTGCCTACCATGCAAGAGGTTCCGGGTTCGAATCCCGGCTGGAAACAAAAAAAAAAGTCCAGGTCTTGGATGTTTACATGTTTGTGATGTCGTTGTTTCTGGTTCCCACGGCACAGGGTATCCTAGTGTGGGGCCAGAAGCAATGTATGTGCCTGTATGTAAATGTTATGTTATTAAATAAATCTAAATAAATAATATTATCGTAAACATTATTATACACGTACTTTTTATTGTTATTACTTATATTTCGAGATACCGCGCCGCACATCGGGACACTCGTGAGATATTTTCGTAGGTACAGACTGAAAGCCAGCGCTGTAGGCTCACACCTTCAGCAAAATGCCGAGTCAGCTGCCTTTTGCAGCATCCAAATGAGATTGGCCGACTTGAGAGAGACCAACGGGAGGAACACCTAAAACGGAAGTATTGGAAGGGCTTTAATATTGAATATGTCTCTCTGCTACAGACACGGACGAAATGGTTGAGTTCAACAGGCGATCAGAGCGTGGAGACGCTGACGCTAGTCAAGGACAAGACGCAAACACCTCTCCTAGGGCGCGACGTCAAGGGCTTTCCCCGCAGCGAAGGCGTGACTCGCGTGATCAATCTCTAGATTAGAAAGGGTCTAACCAAACAGGCCTTCCAAGATGTCTGCCCTCTACCAATGACTTGAAGACTTGAAGGCGGGGACGAGCTGAGCTGAGCCCCCTGAAAAAGCCGGGCGTACAACTTGCGAGCGGATCGACGGCGAGCCGCGAGACTGCACACTAATTTGCCAACGTGTTGTTACATATATTTTTGAATTAAGTTTTATATAATACTATATCTATTAAAAGTTTACATTCCACTTGTTTTATTTATCTCACTTATAGTACCCTGAGCTAACGTCAACTAGACGTCACACAAGATATGTATTATACGGGTGTAATCGTCATTATTTGTTACGTAAAACGTAATTATGGGTAACGTAACTATGTATGGGTATCGCAAATCATTAAAAAATACTATTGTCACACAAGTTAATGCTGTAATTAGATTGAAAAAATTATTGCTGGATTGATTGGTTGTTGTGCCGCTTTAATGTGTTAGTACCTTACTATTTCCAAAACTTATGCAAGGGCAAAAGATAGCATTCTTTATATTCTATAGCGTCAAAATAAAACTTTAGTTTCGTGTCACAGATTTCCACTCAGGCAGATAGATATAGAACTCTTTCAGCCTTACTAATAAACTTGGTGTAAGTATTGTATTTCCCAGCAGTGGGACACAGTCATGGCTAATAAAAAAAAAAAAGTATTGTATAACCATGCAGTGTTTTGTCTCTTTTCTTCCAACTGAAAATTACATTCAAATGACGTGAACAAAACACTGTGTAACTATAACAGGCTTTTACGGTGTTTATTAGTAATAGCCTTTATGTATATGTTCTTCATTGCAAACAGTAAATTCGAAAAATAGTAACATAAAATTTGTTTAAAAACCTATTTAGAGGCTAAAAATTTCACCCATGCCGGGATTCGAACCCGCAACCTCTGGCTATCCGTGCCAGCGCTCTACCAATTGAGCCAATGGGCGACTCACCGGCATCAGTGAAATTTCGAACCTCTTTACACTATTCTCTGTATTACGTACAGGCAGCGACATCTGGCAAATTGCATCACTTACAGCCCCGACTACCTACTTTGCAGTTAGGTTTAACATCGGAAGATATCACTGTACCCACATAATTATACTATTTTTATTTTTAATGCACTAACCCGTGCTAAGCACAAATTTAAAAACCTATTTAGAGGCTAAAAAAATAATAAAATTTGTTCCAAAGGCGAACTGTATTGCAGGTAAATAAAAAGTATATTTCACAGATCTTCTATTATATTAGATATTTCTGTAGTATTTCTTAATGACTCGCCTTGTTCATACATAGTTATATATTAAACAGGTCTAATCGCGGCGTAATTACGTTTTACCAATTTTACCTAATAAATAATCGCGATTAGACCCGGGAGTTTAATATGTCTATTTCAACTAACTGCATATACACTGGAAACCACTTGCATAGTTAAATTTTGTGTTTTATACTGAGAAGCGCTCGTGGCCTAGGTTAAGCAACAACAGGCGCGGTCAGATGCAGGATGGGTGAGCGTCCTGTGACTACCGCTAGTGGCATTTTTCCGAGCGCTTCCGTGCTTCGCAAGGCACGTTAAGCCGTTGGTGCCGGCTGTCGTATAATGGCAGTCGTTAAGCCTTGTCAGAGGCCTCATGGGCGGCTTAATAACTTCTGACTGTAAGGCCCGCCACTGTCTTACAATCCTCCACCAACCCGGACTTGGCCCCCGTGGTGGAGTATGGCCTAACCTTCCTGCGATGCAGGAAGTAACCTTCCTGCGATGCAGGAAGTAACCTTCCTGCGATGCAGGAAGAGACCCGTGCTACAGCAGTGGAGACATACAAGGGTTGATAACGACGACTATACAGACAAAATGTTTATAAATTAAATATAAACTGATTCTGCAGACGAGGGACTATCCCCCGGGTACTTTTTTGTCCGTCGTTATAGATCTCTTATAAATGGTATCAAGTAACGCACACGAAGGACTAAAAGTACCCCGTACAAAAAGTCCCTCAAGTTACCGAGGACATCAAGAGACAGAAAGTTCAGTGTTTACTTTTAAAACGCCTTGTCTTTTTCAACTTCATGTAAATTACAACACAACGTAATCTTACAATATTTGCTTTTATAGCGTACGCTTCACTCAAGTTCGCGACAAGTACTCTGAGGACATTTTTTACGATTGTCCCTTGGGGAAAAAAGTCTCTCGTCTGCGCAGGCCTTATGTGTACGAGAAACTGGGGTTAAGTGTAACAAACAAATAAATAAATAGTAATAATGACAAACAAAGAGACCTCTATTAGTATAGCTTTTCATCTGTAGTATAGCGTTCGCGTGCCCGACCACTCTACTGTATTCTCTGAGTCGACTCGCCGACACTCTCCCCCCTGTAAAATTACCATTTAATGACTACAAGCTATAACCCCACCTCGTGTGCCCGTCACCCGTGCCCGACTACTCTACTGTATTCTCTGAGTCGACTCGCCGACACTCTCCCCCCTGTACAATTGACATTTAATGACTACAAGCTAAAACCCCACCTCGTGTGCCCGTCACCCGTGCCCGACTACTCTACTATATTCTCTGAGTCGACTCGCTGACACTCTCCCCCTGTACAATTACCATTTAATGACTACGAGCTATAACCCCACTACGTGTTCTCGTCACGCGTGCCCGACTACTCTACTATATTCTCTGAGTTGACTCGTCGACACTCTTCCCCCTGTGCAATTACCATTTTACCCTACCAGCTATAACCCCACTTCGTGTTCCCGTCACCCGTGCCCGACTACTCTCCTGTATTCTCTGAGTCGACTCGCCGACACTCTCCCCCCTGTACAATTACCATTTTATTCTACAAGCTATAACCCCACATCGTGTGCCCGTCACCCGTGCCCGACTACTCTACTGTATTCTCTGAGTCGACTCGCCGACACTCTCCCCCCTGTACAATTGACATTTAATTACTACAAGCTAAAACCCCACCTCGTGTGCCCGTCGCCCGTGCCCGACTACTCTACTGTATTCTCTGAGTCGACTCGCCGACACTCTTCCCCCTGTTCAATTACCATTTAATGACTACAAGCTATAACCCCACCACGTCTGCCCGTCTCCTGTGCCCGACTACTCTACTATATTCTCTGAGTCGACTCGCTGACACTCTCCCCCCTGTACAATTACCATTTAATGACTACGAGCTATAACCCCACTTCGTGTGCCCGTCATCCGTGCCCGACTACTCTACTATATTCTCTGAGTTGACTCGCCGACACTCTTCCCCCTATACAATTACCATTTATTACAACAAGCTATAACCCCACCTCGTGTGCCCGTCACGCGTGCCCGACTACTCTACTATATTCTCTGAGTTGACTCGCCGACACTCTTCCCCCTATACAATTACCATTTATTACAACAAGCTATAACCCCACCTCGTGTGCCCGTCACCCATGCCCGACTACTCTACTATATTCTCTGAGTCGACTCGCTGACATTCTCCCCCTGTACAATTACCATCTAATGACTACAAGCTATAACCCCACTTCGTGTTCCCGCCACCCGTGCCCGACCACTCTCCTGTATTCTCTGAGTCGACTCGCCGACACTCTCCCCCCTGTACAATTACCATTTTACCCTACAAGCTATAACCCCACCTCGTGTGCCCGTCGCCCGCAGTCGAGCTGGTGAACTCGCAGGTGGTGCTGAAGGGCTGCGAGACGCGCGGCTACGTGCTGCTGTGCGCGGCGCGCGCCGAGGTGCGGCAGCGCGTGCGCGCGCGCCCGCCCGCCGTGGCCTGGAGCGGCGCGCTCTCCGCCATGCAGTACTACGCCACGGTCAGCGCGGCCGAGCGCGACCAGCTCGACGGTCAGTACACGTGTCCGCTAGTACTGCGCCACGGTCAGCGCGGCCGAGCGCGACCAGCTCGACGGTCAGTACACGTGTCCGCTAGTACTACGCCACGGTCGGCGCGGCCGAGCGCGACCACCTCGAAGGTCAGTACACGTGTTCGCTAGTACTACGCCACGGTCAGCGCGGCCGAGCGTGACCAGCTCGACGGTCAGTACACACAGCCAGCTATGCGGTACTACGCGGTCAATGCGGCTGAGCGCGACCAGCTCGACGGTCAGTACACGCCGTCCGCTAGTATGATGCCACGGTCAGCAAGACCAGCTCGACGGTCAGTACACGGACTTTACCGACAAAACATTGAAGTTAATAATGTGTACTGCTTACGAAAGCTTAAGTTCAAGAATCTGTTACTAGAGTAGACCCTAACTGCATTCCTTCCAAATTTTTATTAGCTATGGTTTAAAACTATTGCAAGACAAAAATGTTCTCACTTTATGTGTTAACTCAAAAAGTTACATAGTTCTTAAACTGTTAAATAGTGTTTAAAGTATTATCTCATTTCAAACTCGAATAATCATTTCACAGAGAATATCCAGTGGGTATCAGTGGAAGAGATCGAGGAACGTCGTCCGGGCGACATCAGCACTCTACCCGACGTGCCCCGCCTGGTGGGCAGCGGGCACTCGGCGGGCGGGGTCGTGGGCCGCACCGTCGGGCCCAGCGCCGACGCCGAGCTCACTCAGGTAGGCAGTAGGGAATGGAAGAAAATATCAGAAGTGCTTGATTTTTTTTTTGGTGATAGGAATAACCTTCCTTCTTCTTCAGGCTATATTAGTCCACTGCTGGAGCCCTCCCCTAATGAGTGGCATAGCGCTAGGTTGTGCCATCATTGGGGGGTAGTGCCCATAATCCCCACGCTGGGCATGCGGGTTGGGGATCGCAGTTTGGTGGAATTGTACTGCAACCTTCCTTAACGCGAGAAAAAAGTTTCAATTCTTTTGGCCTCGTTGTTAATTTTTAAATAATCTTAATATTCTTCCATTCGTCGTTCTGGGCGCAGTACGGCTTAACAGACACATTCCTTGGTCCGCTACTAATGAAAAAAAAAAAAACAATCAAACAAGGTTATGTCAACTACGGGAGCTGTCAATGTCATTGTCATCACAGATTTTTTTTGAAACTTTTTTCAAAAAAGATTGAAACTTTTTTCTCGCGTTAACGAAGGTTATTCCTATCACCAAAAAAAAAATCAAGCACTTCTGATATTTTCTTCCATTCCCTATTGGAGCCTCTTCCGGTGGCTAGTGGGCGCTGGGCCAGTGTAATCGTCGGCACTGGGCAATCGGCAGGAGACCAATGAAGTAGTTTTCTAAGTTATGTACATTTGTGAAGTTTTAGTTGAAATACCACTCGCTAATCTTCGTGAGAAAAGCCTTGTGTCTGAAGTGTTAACATACCTCAGCGCTTGCTACGTATATATTGCCATTTATAGCAGCAGTGACACGCCGTGACCTTTCGTTTTTCTTCGTTCTTTTTGTTTTTTGTGAATGTTATGTTTAGTAATATGTTTTATATTTGTTACTGTGGCGTGTGAACTGTTTCTATAATAAATGTTTTTCTTCTTCTTCATATATTTTTTGTCTATGCAAACAAAATGGCGCGGTTTCCTAGAGGGCGTTTTATTTGCATGGACAACATTACCGCTGCATTTCGGCCGCTACAGGATGGCACCGTTATCTTAGAAAACCAAAGCTTCAGACCAGAATTTCCCCACATAGCCTTATAGTTGGGCCATTGTACATAACAAAAGCTTAAGCATGTACGGGCCAAACCGCACATCTAGCATTTTACTCGTATATGTATGTATCCAGTACTCTATCAATCGCCACGGTGAGCACTCACTCATTAAATATAAAGAAAAAGGTAATCCGACTTTATATCATCGTCACACAACCTTACCATCCCTGTACAGCAGAGTAGCGACATCACTAATCATGAAAAAAGAACCCGCCACTGCTCGTAAAGCTTTAGACACTAAGGTTTTCTCCAAACCAAAGCTTAACAACATAAATGCAAGAACCAATATTAGCAAATATTCAATAATTAACAAATTGTGTAGACAGCATTCAACTTTTTGTAAAGGATCCTCAGAAATTCGACTTATTTACATGTAAGCTCAGTAAATTCAGATCATATTTGATCCTATTAGCGTCAACATCATCCATACCTGAAGATGTAACCTAATACGTTTATTGTAACTTTAATTCCAATAAGTAATCGCGCTAACTGTAGATGTGAATGTTTGTTTTTCAGTTATTGGATTCACACTGTGATTTATTGTAAATTGTGTCTATGTTTGTAAATTGTGCGTCTGTTGAAAAACCTAAATAAACTGATATCCCCCCCGTAGCTCCAGCGCATCGTGTCTCGCTGCGCGTGCGAGTTCCAGTTTGTGTCTCACGAGGACGCGCAGCCGGCGTGCGGCGGCCTGGCGCCCGCGCCGCCGCCGCCGCAGCCCTACGACTGCTTCCGGCTCATGCACCACGATCTGGACGTCTGCACCAACTCGCTGCAGGTAGGCCGACAGACTGACTGAGGAATGGAGGGACAGAGGGACAGGGACAGAGGTACATAGGGACAGTGGGAAAGAGGGACGGAGGGACAGAGGAAGATAGGGAAAGTGGGAAAGAGGGACAGAGGAAGATAGGGAAAGTGGGAAAGAGGGACAGTGGGAAAGAGGGACAAAGGGACAGAGGGACAGGTGGGCATATGGACAGGCGGACAAACGGACAAAAGGACAGTCGGCCAGACGAAAAGACGTATATTTTTTTTATTGGTTTATTTGGTACATCAGGATGTTTAGGTGGACATTCGGACAGACAATTATGCGGACATAAGGGCGGAGCACGGATAGATTGACAGAATGACAGCCGGACAGACAAGCGTCCTCAGACTATTTAAAACTAACACCGGCATCGAACTGTTAGACAGCGCAGGCTCCGGGGGTTGAAAATTACATCACCACGTACACATTTGCAGTTTATTGATGGCACCGAAACACGTTAAAAATAATTTGGAAACAGAGTTACTAAAACGGGCTACATCTTGATACTAAGTCTAATTACTGATGTTAAAGACTATGCATGACTGCTCTTGACTACTGTGACTGCTGTGACTGTTGTGACTGCTGTGACTGCTATGACTGTTGTTCGATATGCGCGGGAAAACACTTTTATTTGCTTTTAGTGCTGACAATGACAAAATATAGGTGAGGAGGGGAACCGGACATAACAGCTCCCCCTTTTTGACAAAGCTTATCCCTTTTAACAAGTGATAAGCGAAGTTATACAAAACTAATTAAAATTGAGGACTTGACTACATCGAGATATTGCAATAAGGCAAGACTGAACACAATACAAAAAGGAAAACCAAAGCATTGATAAATAAAAGTTTGCTGATTAGGGAAACATGGACAATACAGACAGTAGCGTGATTACTGATCAAACATGTAACTTCAAATACATTAAGAGGTAATAAACAGTCTTTAAAAAATACACATAAGAATCGAGTAACTTAGTTAGAAAAAAAGATACTTAATATAATTAACAAATCAGTACTTCAGAATACCAAAGCATAAAATAATCTTGATATGAAACTATTCAAAGTCGGATAAATACAGTTATGAATACAGAGAAGTTAGAAAAATACTTTAGATAATATAATTAACAAATCAGTACTTTAGAATACCAAAGCATAAAACAAAATTTTGATATGAAACTATTTTAAGTCGGATAAAGACTTATGAATACAGAGAAAATCTCAGACAAGTAGCACTGACAAGTATAAAATACAAGATAGAACAATAGAAAATAAAATAATAGTAAATAAAACTATGACATTTACTGAATGAGTTCTGAGGAGTTAATACAGAGGTCTCACAGGTCTCCTTCTGGGACTGGCTACCCTGACGTGTTATTTATAACTTTCAATTCGTTGAATATTTAAAAAACATTGTTAAACAGGAATATAAGTAAAAAAAAAGAAAATATTGTGAAACACAAAAATAGGTAGGTACCTATTAGACGGAAAAAGTACATGAAATAATTACTTTAGTATTAGCAGAAACAAAGACGGATTCAGTAAATATGGTAGGGGCTTCCGTTTTGGGAAATAATTATAAAAAAAAATAAATCATGAACTAGAAACACACAAAATTCAATGTGGAAAACAAGACTGTGATATTGTAAATCAAATTTGTAAACAAAGAAAAAGGCAGATAAGGGAAGAGTTTGGAAATTGCCTGAGGTCTCCGTTTTGGGACTGGTTACCCTGTCGTGTGACCTATAAACAATAATGATAAAGAGGTTTTTGGGACTGGTTACCTTGATGTGTGACCTAATATTTCAAGGTGAAAGAAAAAATGTTTCAGGAATTAATATGTATAGGTACAGAGGTCTCCTTTTGGGACTGGTTACCCTGTCGTGTGACCTACCAATTCTACATACTACGAAAATTGCTTAGTTTCAAAAATTAATGAATAATAATATTTCGAGGTCTCCTTTTTGGGACTGGTTACCCTGTTGTGTGACCTGCCAGTTCTAGATACTGCGAAAATTACTTGCAGTTTCAAATATTAATGAATAATAATAATATTTAGAGGTCTCCTTTTGGGACTGGTTACCCTGTCGTGTGACCTATAAACAATAATGATAAAGAGGTTTTTGGGACTGGTTACCCTGATGTGTGACCTAATATTTCAAGGTGAAAGAAAAAATGTTTCAGGAATTAATATGTATAGGTACAGAGGTCTCCTTTTGGGACTGGTTACCCTGTCGTGTGACCTACCAATTCTACATACTGCGAAAATTGCTTAGTTTCAAAAATTAATGAATAATAATATTTAGAGGTCTCCTTTTTGGGACTGGTTACCCTGTCGTGTGACCAATGAATATAATAGAGAGGTCTCCTTTTGGGACTGGTTACCCTGTTGTGTGACCTGCCAATTCTAGATTCTGCGAAAATTACTTACAATTTCAAAAATTAATGGATAATAATATTTAGAGGTCTCCTTTTTGGGACTGGTTACCCTGTCGTGTGACCTTTAAATAAAATAATTTATTTTGGCACAAAATCCTTTAAAATAATGTTAACATATTACTCGTATAGTAAAAGAATGAAATAAAAACAGAGACGTAAGGTTGACAGTTGAATATCATTAAGTACACGATTGGAATGTCTGGTGCCACTGAACTTGAACTGCCTACGGTGCAAGATTCGCGTTACACATTGAGTCAAAGACAGTTTTAAACAATAATAGTATGACCTAGATAATAAGTTGAGAGTCACAATTAAAGGTTGTCACGTATATGGAACTTTTGATTCTAAAATGAAATATAAATCAGAGATCAAAACAGAAATATGCAATAAAAATGGCAGATGCATAAAAAGTTAACAAAATTACGATATTTGAAAATAAAACAAAATAGGTAGAGTTACAAAAAAACATTGACATGATATAAAAGTCGAATAAGAAAATATCTCCACATAAAATAAATGTAAATTTGTAGTAAATTTAAATAATAACAGAAAAGAAAAGTTACGAAACAGTAGGTATTACGAAAATTGCGTATAAAACAGTGAAAAGAATTTAGCACTGAGAAATAATTTAGGAGGCTTTGAAATTACCTATCTATTTTTAACACACACTGTGCTGATGCAGCGAATTTTGTGGAGTCGGCGAAGTATCGAGGTCAAATGCGGACGGCGTCATATGGCGAAGAAACGTGACCTCGTAGAGCACAGGATTCGGGACTCGCAGAATTTCATCACTGGCTATGGGACCACTGTTTTTAGGAAACAGGAACAGTCGGTGTAGATTGGCCTATGCTGCGGCCGGGGACCGTGTGACTCAGGAAGTCATATGACGGCTCGGCAACCACGAAGTGATGAGGTGTTTCGGTTTACACGGCGCAGGCTCCACACGTGGGGTGAAGACTCACTGTCGACCTCGGAACTGCAGTACATGGCGGCTGGTGTGGGCTCAAGCGCATGGGGCTGAGGCTTACCGTCGACCAAACGTGATACGGGCTTCACTCGGGGGTGAGAGCTGAACCTCGGAGCTGAGCGGCTGAGTTCTTGGTACAAGCTAAGCGAATTAGCTCAGTACCTATATCGCACTTCTGACACCAGTTGTTAGGCAGCGCAGGCTCCGGGGGTTGAAAATCACATCACCACGTACACATTTGCAGTTTATTGATGGCACCGAAACACGTTAAAAATAATTTGGAAACAGAGTTACTAAAACGGACTACATCTTGATACTAAGTCTAATTACTGATGTAAAAGACTATGCATGACTGCTCTTGACTACTGTGACTGCTGTGACTGTTGTGACTGCTGTGACTGCTATGACTGTTGTTCGATATGCGCGGGAAAACACTTTTATTTGCTTTTAGTGCTGACAATGACAAAATATAGGTAAGGAGGGGAACCGGACATAACAGAACGAAGCTCACGACGCGATTGATTTTGAAACCAGAGGGCGTGGATTTTTGACGCCCTTAATTGGTTACCATACCACAGGGTTTCCTAGTAGTAGTGATATTGTTCTGTGTAAATGGCTATCGCCTTAAACCGCCCGCTGTAGTAGTCCGTACCTCCGGCAGTACGCGATGTTGCTGGACGTGGTGAACAGCGTGGTGCTGCACGTGGAGCCCGAGCGCCGCCGCACGCTGGAGCGGCGCGCGCGCATGCGCTTCCAGCTGCAGCTGCGGCAGGACGACCCGCGCCGGCTCATACACCGCCTGCAGACGCAGGTACGCTCATACACCGCCTGCAGACGCAGGTACGCTCATACACCGCCTGCAGACGCAGGTACGCTCATACACCGCCTGCAGACGCAGGTACGCTCATACACCGCCTGCAGACGCAGGTACGCTCATACACCGCCTGCAGACGCAGGTACGCTCATACACCGCCTGCAGACGCAGGTACGCTCATACACCGCCTGCAGACGCAGGTACGCTCATACACCGCCTGCAGACGCAGGTACGCTCATACACCGCCTGCAGACGCAGGTACGCTCATACACCGCCTGCAGACGCAGGTACGCTCATACACCGCCTGCAGACGCAGGTACGCTCATACACTGCCTGCAGACGCAGGTACGCTCATACACCGCCTGCAGACGCAGGTACGCTCATACACCGCCTGCAGACGCAGGTACGCTCATACACCGCCTGCAGACGCAGGTACGCTCATACACCGCCTGCAGACGCAGGTACGCTCATACACCGCCTGCAGACGCAGGTACGCTCATACACTGCCTGCAGACGCAGGTACGCTCATACACCGCCTGCAGACGCAGGTACGCTGGTGCACAGGTACGCTCAAACACCGCCTGCAGACGCAGGTACGTTCATACACCGCCTGCAGACGCAGGTACGCTGGTGCACAGGTACACTCATACACCGCCTGTAGACGCAGGTACGCTGGTGCACAGGTACGCTCATACACCGCCTGCAGACGCAGGTACGCTGGTGCACAGGTACGCTCATACACCGCCTGTAGACGCAGTTACGCTGGTGCACAGGTACGCTCATACACCGCCTGCAGACGCAGGTAAGCTGGTGCACAGGTACGCTCATACACCGTAGTAGACGCAGGTACGCTGGTGCACAGGTACACTCATACACCGCCTGTAGACGCAGGTACGCTGGTGCACAGGTACGCTCATACACCGCCTGCAGACGCAGGTACGCTGGTGCACAGGTACGCTCATACACCGCCTGCAGACGCAGGTACGCTGGTGCACAGGTACGCTCATACACCGCCTGCAGACGCAGGTACGCTGGTGCACAGGTACGCTCATACACCGCCTGCAGACGCAGGTACGCTGGTGCACAGGTACGCTCATACACCGCCTGCAGACGCAGGTACGCTGGTGCACAGGTACGCTCATACACCGCCTGCAGACGCAGGTACGCTGGTGCACAGGTACGCTCATACACCGCCTGCAGACGCAGGTACGCTGGTGCACAGGTACGCTCATACACCGCCTGTAGACGCAGGTACGCTGGTGCATAGGTACGCTCATACACCGCCTGCAGACGCAGGTACGCTGGTGCACAGGTACGCTCATACACCGCCTGCAAACGCAGGTACGCTCATACACCATCTGCAGACGCAGGTACGTTCATACACCGCCTGCAGACGCAGGTGTGCAAATGTAGGAAATATAATCTAGTCCGTGAACTGCTGCTACAACTATTAAATGTGCCGCATATTCTAACACAAAATTAATTTAATTTCAAAACAGGTGCGAGAGTCCCTGGCAAGACTGCGCAGGCTTGAAAAGGAGTACTATCTGAAGAACAGATCCATCACCGGCAACGACCCAGCTGCTATTGAGGAGCTGAAGAGTTTGGATAACCAGGTTAGTGCTTCGTTGCCGGGACTTCTAACTTTCACTGATTTCTTAGTTTTACCCGCGATGGCTACGCGTGGTATTTAAATCAATACTTTTTCTCTCTCACTCTCTCTATGAGAAGGCCTGTGCCCTGCAGTGGGACGTCCATAGGTTTTTATTTAAAACTAGCTTTTAAATAAAAACCTATGGTGCGTTGCGTGGACTTTAGTAGCTACAAAATTTTGCAACCCCGTTCACTCCCTTAAGAGTTAAATTGAAAAAAAAAACGGCGAAATACGTTCAATCAATTGTGTTGAAGAGTATTTATTTTAAGTTTCAAGAAAATTAGACAACATTCTTTATACCTCCCATACAAATTTTGGCCACCCTTTTCGCCCCCTTAGGGGAATACGACCGGATTTTTAAAAATCCGGTCTTATTCCTGGCTTACATTAAATATAGACCCTCTGTGCTAAATTTCAGCTTTCGAGGTTCAACAGTCAGTCAGTACTTTGAATTTTATTTATATAGACGAGACTGTTACCAGAGATGGACAGAAGACCTCGTCCAAGTGGCAGGAAGACGCTGGATGCAAGCCGGGTCCTCTCGGTGATTCTGGAAATCAATGGAGGAGGCCTATGTACAGCAGTGGACTTCTTGTGGCTGAATAGAACGAAATGAAAAACTTTATTGTAAAACAGGGTTATAATGATGGTGTTATTGGCTCCCAAACTAGCCATAGTGATTATGATGAGAGTGTTACCAATACCTAACATGTTTCTACAGCAGATTAGACACCCCTGAAGTACTGATGTATAAGCTTGTTTAAAATAAACACACGTTATGTGTGAGTGCGCGTGCGTCGCTGTGTGTGTGACAGCGTTTATTCATCCATTCATCCCTTCAGCCCTTCATCCCTTCACTCGTTCTTTTATTGATTCTCTTATAAATTAATTTATTCATTCATTCGTTCGTACATTCATTCATTTATTATTAATCCATTCCTACATTTTTCCATTCCTTCATTCGTTCTTTTATTGATTCTCTAATAAATTAATTTATTCATTCATTCGTTCGTACATTCATTTATTATTAATTCATTTCTTCATTTCTTTATTCCTTCCTTCGTTCTTTTATTGATTCTCTAATAAATTAATTTATTCCTTCATTCGTTAGTTTGTTCGTACATTCATTTATTTATTATTCATTCATTTCTTCATTTTTCCATTCCTACATTCGTTCTTTTATTGATTCTCTAATAAATTAATTTATTCATTCATTCGTTCGTACATTCATTTATTATTAATTCATTTCTTCATTTCTCCATTCCTTCCCTCGTTCTTTTATTGATTCTCTAATAAATTAATTTATTCCTTCATTCGTTCGTTCGTTCGTACATTCATTTATTTATTATTCATTCATTTCTTCATTTTTCCCTTCCTTCATTCGTTCTCTTATTGATTCTTTCATAAATTAATTTATTCATTCATTCATTCATTCATTCATTCGTTCGTACATTCATTCATTATTAATTCATTCATCCTTTCAGCCCTCCATCCCTTCATTTGTTCTTTTAATTATTCTCTCATAATATCATTCGTTCGTTCGTACATTCATTAATTTACTATTCATTCATTTATTCCTTCCATCTCTTCATTCGTTCTTTTATTGATTCATTAACTCCCGGCCCCGGGCGCAGGTGAACGAGTGCAAGGAGTCGGTGTGGTCGCTGGGCGAGGAGCTGGACGCGCTGGTGCGCGCGCGGCGCGAGCAGGCGGCGCGGGGCGGGGGGGCGGCGCCGCCGCACGCGCCGCCGCACCGCCTCAACGAGATCTGCTTCAAGAGCGCGCGCTGGCGGCTCACGGACGCGGACGGGCAGCTCGGCATCGCAGACCTGCTGCTCACCAACTTCCTGTCAGTTGCTCTTACGTTATTTCTATTTTTAATGCACTAGCCCGTGCTAAGGACAATTTTAAAAACCTATTTAAAAATTCCACCCACTGCCGGGATTCGAACCGCGACTTGTGGCTATCCGTGCCAGCGCTCTTAAACTTGCAGCCCCGAGTACCTACTTTGCAGTTAGGTTTTACATCGGAATGATCATCGGGCTGCAAGTGATGCAAATTACTTCAGCCATCTGTCGCTGCCTGTACGTAGTACAGAGAATGTTGTAAAGAGGTTCGAAATTTTACTGATACCGGTGAGTCGCCCATTAGGTCAGTCGCGGGTTCGAATCCCGGCATGGGTGGAATTTTTAGCCTCTAAATAGGTTTTTTAACATATATTTTATGTGAAAAGCTACAGAAAGGTTTCGCTCTGATTTTTTATATTTTATTTTATTTGAACTTCTATCCAGCAACGACTTGGCCCCCGGAGTATGTCCTAACCTTCCTGCGAGGCAGGAAGAGACCCGTGCACCAGCTGTGGAGACATAGAAGGGATGATATCATTCGATTGAACTTCTGTTATCTTCTGCAGGTACACAAAAACGTCTCGCGCCGACGACTCGGTGGAACATCAGCTGGAGCTCGGCTACGTGCAGGTCACCAACCTGCTTCCCAACGAACCTTTCCCTGAGGTAACATGTTTCCAAAGAACCTTTCCCTGATCAAACATGTTCCCAACGATATATACCTGACGTAACATGTTTTCAAAGAACTTTTCACTAGGGTATGACGTTCCCCCTGAGGATCCTTTCCCTGAGGTAACATGTCATCAACGCACCTTTACCTGTGATAATAGCTTCCCCAACTTTTCCCAGAACTTTTTCCGAACACGCGTATAACAAACTTTTCCCTGAAGTAACATGTTTCTACCAAACATTTCCCTGAGATAACACGATCGTAGGTAACGCACTGGTTGAAGACTTTTAAAGACTCTGGTTGAAGGTTTGCTGGATGAGAATGCTTGTTGCATTAAGCACGCCCTTGTACATTTACTCATGTAATTAGTGCAGTAAAGAATTAAAATAATAATAATAAGACTTACCTCCTTCTTTCTAAAAACACGATTTCTCTTAAGCACTCCCTAGAGGCAGTTTGTTTAATCTGTGGTTACACGTTTTAACAGGCTGGTCACGCTTGCGTAGAAGTGAATGCATAGCAGTCGCGTTATTAGTTATAATTTACTAGCTGTGCTCCGCGGGTTATCGTTTCCTTGTGGGTATAAGATATTTTCCCGCAGTTAAACGTAGCCTATGTATTAATCCAGGGTATCAGCTAACTCCGTACGAAATTTTATTAAAATCGCTGCAGCCGTTTGGACGTGAAGAAATAACAAACATCTTCTTCTTCGTCGTATCCTCATGGCTGAAGGCCTTGACTATGGGGCGGCTTCCGCCACCAGAGCTCTCCATTCGTTCCTATTATGTGCCAGATGTATATACCAAACATACGTACAGTACTACACATCATAAAAGTCCCTTCGGGAATCTACGTTCGCGCAGACTAGGAAGAAGTGACTCTGATTGGTTGATCAACTTGCCGCACATGCAAAATTTGGTCATCTGCGCAGGTACATCCGCGAGTGTTTCTTGTGTAGCACTGTACTCACAAACTTTCGCCTTTATAATATGACTAGATGCTGCCCGCGACTTCGTCTGCGCAGGATTAGTATTTCTAGTACCTAGCTTATATTAGCGTGGCGTACAAAAGAATTAACATTACGAGTATGTTATTAAAATTATCACATAACTATTTTTGGGTCGCATTTGAAAAATATAACACAATATTTTTATTAATTGTAGCCTTTGTGTTATTCTTATGTATAAGCTAGATTACTGTAAAGTTTCATTAAAATCCAATAGGCGACGACCGCCATCAGTGAACCGGCGTAGGTGGAATTTTTAGCCTCTAAATAGGCTGTTTAAAAGACGACGACGACACATGACGACGACAGACGACGTGATTGCATATTAATAACTATATGATACATTCTATAACTGACAAAAACTTAACTGCAAGTTTGCTAAAGGTCATTCGAATGGTAGCGTGGTGTTCGGGTCATCTATCTCCCTCCAAAATGGTTGAGACTGATGATGGCTGAGCACTGCGTTATGCTCGTGAACGAGTGCTGTTCGTGTGTCTGGCCGCAGCACTTATGTTTTCCCCTATTATTGTGAGACATTTGACTAATGCTTTGGCATTTAGGGTTGTTAATGGCAATCATGAAATCTTATTAGGTTTACATACAGGATGTAAATTCTTTACGTTGAAATAAATTGATTTGAATTGAATTTGAATTGACAGCCCGCACCAACGGCTTAACGTGCCTTGCGAAGCACGGAAGCGCTCGGAAAAATGCCACTAGCGGTAGTCACGGGACGCTCACCTGACCGCGCCTGTTGTTGCTTAACCAAGTGATTGATTCCAATCACTCGGTTCGCCTAGGCCACGAGCGCTTCAGTCGTTAAGTTCATGGCAGTCGTTAAGCCATGTCAGAGGCCTTATGGCGGCTTGATAACTTCTGACAGTAAGGCCCGCCACTGTCTTACAATCCTCCACCAACCCGGACTTGGCCCCCGTGGTGGAGTATGGCCTAACCTTCCTGCGAGGCAGGACGAGACCCGTGCCCCAGCAGTGGGGACATACAAGGGTTGATAAAAAAAAAAGAATTTGAATTGAATGGAATTATACTATTTTTATTTTTAATGCACTAACCCGTGCCAAGGACAAATTTAAAAACCTATTTAGAGGCTAAAAATTTCACCCATGCCAGGATTCGAACCCGCAACCTCTGGCTATCCGTGCCAGCGCTCTACCGATGTGTAAGCCAGATGTCGCTGCCTGTACGTAATACAGAGAATAGTGTAAAGAGGTTCGAAATTTCACTGATGCCGGTGAGTCGCCCATTGGCTCAATTGGTAGAGCGCTGGCACGGATAGCCAGAGGTTGCGGGTTCGAATCCTGGCATGGGTGAAATTTTCAGCCTCTAAATAGGTTTTGAATGGAATTGAAAAAGGTGCTGGTGCCTCAAGCGCCGTCGGCCAGTGCCCCGCTGGCGCGGCGCGCGGCGCTGCGCGTGTTCTGCCGCGACCGCCCGCCCGTGGGGGGCATCTCCGTCAAGGAGCACTTCGAGGTCAACATCGTGCCCATCCGGATCGGTGAGTGCCCCACCCTTTGAGTTGACCCTTGACATGTGGTGCTCTTAGTGACTTGAAAAAGCTTTGGTCTCTGCATCGTGCTTATCAGGAACGGTGAGTGCCCGACCCTTTGGCTTGACCCTTGACATGTGGTGCTGTTAGTGACTTGTAAAAGCTTTGGTGTCTGCATCGTGCCAGTCGGGATCGGTGAGCGTCTAATCCGGCACGGTTTCGATCCTTGACATGTGGAGTTGTTAGTGACTTGGAAAAAGCTTTTGTTTCTGCATCCTGCCCATCAGGATCTGGTAATGCCCGGCCCTTTGTCTTGACCCTTGGCACCTAATAGCATCGTGCCCATCGGGATCGGTGAGCGTCTAACCCGGCACGGTTTTGATCCTTGACATGTGGTGCTGTTAGTGACTTGAAAACCTTTGGTCTCTGCATCGTGCCAGTCAGGATCGGTAAGTACCCAACCCCTCGTCTAGACCCTCGACATGTGGTGCTGTTAGCGACTTGGCCTCTGCATCTAAATAACATTGTACCCATCAGGATCGGTGAGTGTCTAAACCGGCACGGTTTTGATCCTTAACATGTGGTTTTGAAGTCACTAACAGCAGTTAGTGACTTGAAATCCTTTGGTCTCTGCATCGTACCCATCAGGATCGGTGAAATGAAATGAAATAAAAAGGTTTTATTCAAAGTAGCGCAGAAACTGCGGCTTAATGAACGTTACAATTCAAACGAGGTCCATTTCAAAATCTAGATCGTTTTGGAGAAAAATGGACAAAAAAACTCCAAACTTAGTCTTTTCGGTGACCCGGCACGGTTTTGACCCTTGACATGTCGTGCTTTTAGTGACTTAAAAGCTTTGGAATCTACATCGTGCCTGTCAGAATCTGTGAGTGCTCAACCCAACCCCTCGTCTAGACCCTTACCTTGTTGCTGTTAGTGAATTGGCCTCTGCATCTACATAGCATGGTGCCTATCAGGCTCGGTGAGTGCTCGACCCTCTCTCTAGACCCTTGAAAGTCATAGGTACATGCCCGCACTGACTGTCGACCCTGGGTCTGTAAGAGACTCTCTTTCGAGTCCATTCCGAGTGTTCTCGGGTTACCAACGCTGTTGTTTACTAACCGACGTAATTACGGTTGGTACCTGTTTTGATTTATGTTCGTTTGTGTGTGTGTGTGTGTGTGTGTGTGTGTGTGTGTGTGTGTGTGTGTGTGTGTGTGTGTGTGGTGAAGAGAAGTTAAGTCAGTTGTCTAGTACTTATCGTCTCTGTACTAAGCTGGGGACAGACATACAGTCAGACATACGGACGGACGGTTGTATGTAGTGAAACTGAAAGAGTTCCTTGTTGTCTGCTTCGACTATGTGCAATAACACTCTGGAAGACTATTCTGTGAGACAGCAGTTTTATCGCTGGAATTTCCGTTCTCTGAAATCACACTGGAGTTTGCAAATTAATTTGATTTTCCTTAACGAATTACGAATTCGGTAAAACCGTAACGCGTGCATTAATATTATTTTACAATGCATTAATATGCCAAGGATTTTATTATCAATGATAAACGAAAATACATTTTACGCATATACTCGTCAGTTTGATCAAAACTCGGCTGCTGTTGAGTCACATACTCTCTTTGTAATAATGATCTCGTTTTATTAAAGACCTTACTCCAAGAAAAATAAAATGCCAATTAGCGGCGGTAGCTCAGTGGCCAATGGACACCGAAGCGAGAGACTCAGCTTTGATTTCAAAAGCGAACATATACAGTCTGTTAGCTTTCACAATATACCTCGGCTGCTATCGAATAAAGTCGGATATATTCGTGTAATAGAAATGTCGGAACTAATTAAAACTGTTTTTATACGGATTTATGCTCGTTTATTACATTTTAAAAAATTTCCGACTTTTCCAAATTTTAAAAGTTTCGAAAAAAAAAATTAATTTCAATTAATAATCAGGATTTTTAAGTTCATGTAATTAGTTTATAAATTTAATTTTAACTTCAATTACTAATAATCGATATTGTTGACATTATATTAATTCAACAAAATATTTTGGAACGTAACTTCATAATTAACTTTTGTAATTTTTTTTCCGAGGGAAGTAAACTAACCGTTAATGCTTTCTAAAAGACGCCTGTCACCTCAGTCATCCGAGACCACGGCACCTGAAAAAGTGCCGAAACGTCGGAAAATTGTAAAAAATTAATAAACGAGCATAAATCCGTATAGAAACAGTTTTAATTATGTCTACTGCTCGTGTTAACCTTAGAAAATACTATATCTGAACTAATACTTAACATAACTATTCACATAAATAGTGAAGAAAAGTTTTATACAGAGCAGGAAGTAGTATTACATTCGTGTGCTTTCGGCAAAAACCAAAGCCTACTCTAGAGCCCGGGTTATATTCTAAAAGCTAACAGACTGTATGTTTTCTAAGTTATGTATACATTTTTAAAAACCTATTTACAGGCTAAAAATTTCACCCATGCCGGGATTCGAACCCGCAACCTCTGGCTATCCGTACCAGTGCTTTACCAATTGAGCCAATGGGCGACTCACGACATCAGTGAAATTTCGAACTTCTTTACAATATTCTCTGTATTACGTAGAGGTTGCGGGTTCGAATCCCGGCATGGGTGAAATTTTTAGCCTCTAAATATGTTTTTAAATTTGTTCCTTAGCACGGGTTAGTGCATTAAAAATAAAAATAGTGTAATCATGTGGGTACAGTGATATCATTCCGATGTTAAACCTAACTGCAAAGTAGGTAGTCGGGGCTGTAAGTAATGCAATTTGCTTAAGTCAGATGTCGCTGCCTGTACGTAATACAGAGAATATTGTAAAGAGGTTCGAAATTTCACTTATGTCGTGAGTCGCCCATTGGCTCAATTGGTAGAGCGCTGGTACGGATAGCCAGAGGTTGCGGGTTCGAATCCCGACATGGGTGAATTTTTTAGCCTCTAAATAGGTTTTTAAATTTGTTCCTTAGCACGGGTTAGTGCATTAAAAATAGTGTAATTATGTATACATTTGTGAAGTTGTAGTAGCAATACCACCCGCTAAATGCCTGGAAGAAATAGCTTTTAGTAATAATGCCGCCATTTGCGCTATATTTTTTTTTTACATAATTTCTATTACTGTAATTTCTGTGTACAATAAAGAAAATTCTATCTATCTATCTAAATGTGAATGTAAATATCGCGAGGAAACCTGAGGTTTCTGAGGTGTTCAAATACACTCTTGCAACTCTTGAAATTGCCAATCCGCGGTGGGCACGCGTGGTAATGAATTAATAAAAGCATTTTTTATACTTTGTTTTTTTCTTCTTATGTTTCCTCTCCGACTAGAGAAGATTGTCAGTCGGCTCTGCATATCTCTCTATTATATTTGTCTCACTTCGTACGGTTTATGTTTGAGTTATCGAGCATTAAACGCACGAATTTGCAGTTTTAAGCATATATGTATGAATAGCATCTGTGGTACACCTCAGAAAATCATAGTTTCCTTATCATGTTTTCCTTCACAATTTGTGTTACTACTCTAAGCCTACATCATCATACGTTCTACTCTGTTAACACACTGTCCACACAGGCCTTACCAAGAAGTTCTTCAACACGATGCTCAAGTTCTGCTTCCCTGAGAGGGATCCTGAGACCATAGAGGCTCTAGAGGGCGAAGATGACGAGGGGACCCTCAAGGCTGGCGCTTCGACCTCGAGCCTCGTCTCCACAGGCTCCAAGAAGGTGAAGAAGAAAGGCAAGGACTCCAATTCCAACTTCTACGTCAAGAGGGACAAAAAGGATAAGGACGACGTGGAAAAGATGAAGGTAAGGTTTTTGGATCTTTCAACAACAAACTTTGAGTTTTGTGTAGTTATTATTTTAAATACGTCCATACAGTCTATTTATTCTTACTTGTCTAATTTAGTAAACAATATTCTAACCTTATAATTGAGATTAGATGCATAAACTAGAAATTTTCTTGCAAATTCATGAACTATGTTTATAAATTTGGCAGAGTCTTATCTAAAAGAGTGTTCCAGGTTACTTCATTTATGGAAATATGGCAGTTTTGAACTAAAAAGTCACAGTTTAAGGGTAGAATCTTGTTGACTAAATTGGACAAGTAAGATTAAATAGACTGTACATATACATACGGGTCTTGGATGTTATCTATGTATTTATTGTATTAAATCTATCGTCGAGTTAGCACCTGTAACACAATTAATTTAGTTGTACTTAGTATAGGGCTAACGAGATCTGTGTAATATGTCCATGAATATTTATTATTTATTATTATACAAAACTATCACTTGGCGCTAGTCATAAACTAGGATACCCCGTGATGTGGTAACCAGACAGGGACGTCAGGTTATGACGTCATAATGTCATGTCATTCGTCATGTTTTATATACGACTGTGTTTGAGCATCGTGAGTCATTTAAAAATACTATGACATCATGACAACGTAATGTCTTAATTCTGGAACTAACATAGGCTGGTCCTGAATCCTGAGACCGTGACGAATCCATTCATATCTGTTTTAAGTATAAATTTGTGCTAGCCACGGCGTTCATGAAAGTAACTACTTTCCGAAAACCCTTGATCCCATTTAACCAGTTTTATTTTCCACCTTTCGCAGAGTAGGAATCTCCATAGACTGGACTGTTATTTTAAAGTACTGTGGAGGCCTATACTATAAGCTTACTAGCAGAGTGTGGACAATAGTAAAACGCTAGATGTGTTGCTCGGTTGATATATTTTCTGCAGGCGTCACACATCACAACAAACCATGGTAACCTAGCGATATTCAAATCGGTGTCAGTCATGTATCGGGATAAGATTATAACCGGCCAATACATATGCATATATCACCTCCAATAGACTGATGAGAGAAAAATCCCTTTTTAAGTCCGACAGACAGACGTTATATGCATAAAAATACATTTCCGTTGGTACACTTTGGTGCCCTAAAATACAGATATCTGAACTCTCAATCTCTACCACTAGGAGCGCGCTGAGAAGAACAAACTGTTCATCTACATCAAGATCCCCGAGGTCCCGGTCAGGGTCTCCTACAAGGGCAGTAAGGAGAAGAACTTGGAGGACGTTCGGGACCTGCCGCTCGTACTGCCCACGCTGGAGTATCACAACGTCACCTGGACCTGGCTCGACCTGCTGCTGGCCACCAAAAGTGACACCAGGAGGTAGGTGCTGGGATAATAAGAATGCATAGCAACTTAATGTCAAAACATGTAGAACTTGTGTCATTCAAATCACGTCACACAATATGGAGATCATGAAATTGTGACAGGGGGTGGGACGGATGAGTACCTAAAAAGTTTCGTGACACATATACACCTAAAACTTCCATTCTAACGAAAATCTTACCAAGTGTGCCTCAGTGGACAGTACGAGGTCCGCTACTATTTAATATTGTTATCATTTCTGACCCTAATATTTTTCAGCACACCTGAAATATAAAATTTGCTCGCAGGGTGATCCTGTCGCAGGCCATCCGGCAAAAGCTGCAGTTGCACCGGCGCGCCGCAGCTGCTCCGGAGCCGCACGAAGAGGATAAGGCGAGGCTTCTTCTGGGGGAACGGACGGTGAGTTCAATAGATAGATAAGATAAGAATCTTACTTATTAACCTAATTCCGGAATCGCCTGATCTTCCTTGAAAAAAATCAAGTACATAATTGAATTCGGAATTAATTTCGTGCTTACGAAAGATGTCAGGATCGTATAGCTGCTGGGCAAGCCTACTCCAAAAACAATGTCCCGGACACTGCAGTGTCGAAGTGGGTCCTTCACCCATCTAGTGTGAGTGAAAGTACCACCGGACGCTGTATAAATCATCTCATTACGTAGATGCAAAATTCAAAGTTTTTTTTCGCGTGGTAAATAAGACCATACTCTCTATCTGAGTGAAGGCCTGGGTCCTAAAGTAGTACGTATATAGGCTAAATCAAAAATTGTGGTTCAACTCCTGACATGGATCCCGTACCAAATAAAATAAAACAAATTTTAGCTAAGTATTGCCCTCTGCATCTACGTAAGATGATTTATACAACGTCCAGTGGCATCTTCACTCACAAGAAAGTATCAATCGGACGTGGCAGTGCCTGGGACATTGTTTTTTAGATAGTGGTCCAGCACCTGTACCATCCTGACAGCTTAGTCACGTTATACCACACGCTAAATGTGAAGGAAAATATCGTGACGAAACCCGTGGCTCGCTTGGCTCCGCACATATTACTACCTATACGTAATATAATATCTATGTTTTAATTGATTTTTCAACACTAGAGGCGTGAGTTCGACTGTTATTTATTTTATTGCAAGCTTGATTTTCGCCGTAACATAACGACGTGTTTTAGGCATAAAATTTATATTTAAATATCTCTTTTCGACTATTTAGGTACACTCGCTTTTCCTCAACAATGCACGTAATAATTTAAGATATATTTTTTAAATATTGTAGCATATTTTTTTTTTTAGTTTAAAGCCTTAGTTAGACTTCACAGCGTCGGTGGCACTTTCTACAATTGGAAACCCGCAAACGGGTGCCCACGTTACAGGATTTACCTGGCGTGGGGCCCACCAGACATTGTATACTGCCAATCACCTTTTTTTAAATAAATATGTTTTCCGCTTTTTACTTTATTCTACTCTGTGGTGGTACCGAAACCCTCGGCTCGGGAAACTCGTACTTGGCTTGTTTCCTGTTAAAATGCACAAGTTTCTCTGACTAGCCTCTAGAAAATGCGTGAAGCTATTTCGCAACGTATAAATTACACACACACAAAACATAAGCACACAAAACTTAAATACATATAACAGAAGCAACCCCACGCAGAAATATAGATTTGTTTAGTATAGAGACTTATTAACTTAAAGCTTCACGCGCCTTCTACGCTATTATTTCTGAAACTATATAAATATTCAAAAAAGGACACGCTGAAAACCAGCGCTGCTAGTTTTTATTTTAAAATCTAGCGACACAGCTGAGCAAGCAAAACTTAACGATTTACGCGCCTACTACGCTATTATTTTTGAAACTATATAAACATTAAAAAAAAGGACACGCTGAAAACCAGCGACGCTAGTTTTTATTTTAAAATCTAGCGACACAGCTGAGCGCGCTTCTATTGCCAAAATAGAACATGCTAAGATAAGGTTATACTCTAGTCTTGCTTTGTTAAATTAATTATACCTGGGTAAAATTCTGGGCATGGGTGAAATTTTTAGCCTCTAAATAGGTTTTTAAATTTGTTCCTTAGCACGGGTTAGTGCATTAAAAATAAAAATAGTGTAATTAATTATACCTATAAATATGTATTTTTTTTATTATTTAGATAGATAGATAGATAACACTTTATTGCACTACCAGAAAAAATATTACAACCATGATTTCTTAAATCTGAGTAATGTTATGCAATTAGCGGTCTTACCGCTAAGAGCGATCTCTTCCAGACAACCTTTGGATGGAGTGGATTGCACGAAGAATATTTAATTTAGCTTTAAGATTATGCTTATCATATATGTGATTTTTGGGAATAAACGTTTTTTATTCTTTATTCTTATTCTCTGTATTTTTTGTAGGTGGCTGAGAATAAACCGCAAAAGAAGAGCACCCCGAGTGTATTCAAGTTCTCCAAATCATAGCGTTAAGAGACAAAGTGTATGTTAACGAAATGACTCTGTGATGCAATGTTACACCTAAAGACAACCGTATAAGGTACGTGTTCCTATGTACCGATAATTTTTTTTAGAACTTTTTTCAGCCTAACGTTCCCTTCTAAATTGTAGGATCAAATAAAATTAGGCTCTTTTTCTATAAGAATATATAGGTATTAGGTACCATTTGATAGCAGCTCCACTTTTACATCTTTGTTGAACAAAGCACTTTAGGTAAATAGTGCGTGTAAAGTTTGATGTGCTGTTGACAGTACGTATGTGTTGTGTAATAAAAACAGAATAATATATTATAGGAAACATAACTCACATGAAAAGACTGCTGCGTTTTTTGTATTTCCAAAAAGTATTGTTTCGAAATTAAAAAACAGTGTGTATACTCGTACAAAATAGTGTGCAATTGTGTGCCCTACAGTTGGACGTACAGTCTATTTATTCTTACTTGTCCAATTTAGTAAATAAGATTCTAACCTTCAAATTGAGATTAGATGCCTAAACTAGACATTTTCTCGCAAATTCTTGAACTGTCATGAACTATGTTTATATAATTGGCAGCGTGTTATCTAAAAGAGTGTTCCAAGTTACTTCATTTATGGAAATATGGCAGTTTTGGACTAAAAAGTTTACGGGTAGAATCTTGTTTACTAAATTGGACAAGTATGAATAAATAGACTGTATATGTAACACTGCATAAAAACATTTAAAAATTTCCTTTACATAACCGCGTGAAGTTTTTAAAAAGTGTGAAAAATCCGCACAAAATTAAGTTTCGAAGTTAGAATGCAGTTGCTATTTATCCGATTTGAGTCACCGATATCTTCTTCTATAATATAAAAATGAATCGCCGAATGTGTTGGTAAGCGCAAATCTCGAGAGCAGCTGAACCGATTTCACTACTTCTTTTTTTAGAATATTCCTTGAAGTACGAGGATGGTTCTAACGGAGAGAAAAAAAAAAGAATCGACTGTTAAGCGGTACGAAGTTCGCTGGGACAGCTAGTGATAAAACTTCAGAATTGACATGCCCCGGTTTCTCGTACCTACACTAACAATAGGTTAACCGTGCTGTGTGAAGGTTCAGCAATCAGCAACGATTACTACTTAATGTGTGTAACCTATGAACAGAATTAAAAAACACTTTTACCACACTAATTTATTATTACACACAATAAGCTATTTGAAATGATGAAAACGCTATTCCCTTGTATGAATAAAAAAAAAGGAGAAATAAATATTACACCTGATATAAAAAAAAGAATATATATAAGAAATAACAACAAAACAATATTGGCCGTTGCCGTGACATTTCTATGCCAAGCCGACTAAGCAGTCAGGATGGTATAGGTGCTGGGCACGCCTACGCCATTTAAAAAATGTCAATGTCCCAGGCACTGCAGCGTCCGAGTGGTCCCTTCGCTCATCTAGTAAAATGAGCCACTGGACGCTGTATAAATCATCTCATCATGTGTCAGCAAACAATAAGGGACGCTTTCAGAATTGAGAATTTCTCTAAGTAAATACTTAAGTAATATTCTGTCACGCTCTTTGCTGAGAAATTCAAAGAGACAGCACTAAAGTTACTATTAACTTAGCGAAATTGTCAATTCAGAAACTGGTCTTCAATATTCTTGATTCTTGATCAGTATTAAAAAAAATGTACGGGATAGACGAGAGATTTAATCTCATTTGAATTGTATAACAGTTATTATTTAATATGTAAAATTTGTACCTTGATAAATCAATTAATATTGAAATAAAATTTATAATTTATTTTAAAAAACACCGAGACTAAATTATTTACTCATCCTATAGAACTGAACAACTATTTGCCTCTTGCTCACATACTCCATATTGGATGAGTGAGAGGCAAATAGTTGCCTAATTAATTAGGTACTTGAAATCTTTCGAGAAAAATGTTTTTATGTACAGGGTTGACCTCAATAGGAACTTGTGTTTAGAAACAATTTTTTTCATATAATTTTATTAAAATCGGGCTTTACGCGCTCTATCATTCACTAAGAGTGCTGCAGTCTTCAGTAAATTATTTTCCTACGTAAAATAATGTTTTTTCTATTTCACACGAACATGTATATTGTATTGAAAGTTATATCTACGTTAATGCATTGTCTATCAAACAACGCCGCTGCATAGTAGAAAAAACTAAAAATATATTTTTTTCAAAAATAGAAAATTAAACAAGAGTTCAAAAGTCTTGGAACAAAATTTGTTGTAGATGACAAACTCTACGTGATATGTGCGTACGCATTATACGATTTTATTTTTACAATTTAGATTATACATTTTTAATGTATTTGAGGAATAATTTAGAATATTTGAGGATATTAAAAATAACCCTATATAGCTTGCAAAAAATTTACAGACTCCGCATTTACAACTCTCAGAGAGAGAGTTTAAATAATCTGTAGTCAGGTCTTTCTCTTTACCACAGACTATTTAAACTGGATCTGAGGAGAGTATTAAGGAATCACGTTGGTATGGTTTTTAAATGTTATTTTTAAGGTCATTATCTAGCAGGGTTAAGACCAATTCTTAGTTATTTATAAATCGCGATTCCTTAATACACTCCTCAGATCCAGTTTAAATAGTCTGTGGTGAAGATGAATCCCGATTCATTGGTCGAAAGCTAGATCGGCGAGTTTTCGCGGTATATACTCGCTGATCTATCATTCGAAACATTTATTTTTAAAACGCCTCGTATATGTATTACCTCACCAGTCATCGTAAAACCCGCCCTTGCAGCGGCCCAGCCACCTATGATCCTCACACGTAGTAAGTGGTGTATGTCGCCCGGAGCTCAATGTGTCTGGCCGCCGAATGTATGGCTGGATCTTATACTGAAGGAAGCGCGCGTCAGTGCCGACATAGACGTGGAGCGAGGCGCCTGTATTGCGCCTTCACTTTGCGCGCGAACGAACTTGGATACGTAAAATTTTAAATTTCGAATCGAACGATGTTGAGAAGAAACAATAAAGAAAATTTATAAAAAAATATTTTAATGTGCCAGTGACTTCAGTGTTTTGTTTTTTTTTTTGTTAGTGTGAAAGTATGGCGGTGTTTTGGTGTTTAGTTTTGTTAGTGGCCTCGGTGGCGGGTTTCAATGTGGATATAGACTCCAGGGTTGTGCACAAGGGGATGCCTGACTCCATGTTTGGATTTGCAGTCCAGGCTCACGTGGATGGCGGCCAGAAGATGTAAGTTTTTTTTAAATTTATTAATTTACCAGAAACCTTGATATTTAAGGTTTTCTAAAGTGATAAACAGTAAAAAAATTATCGATGAGTCACTCTATCGACCTTTCTTGAGGATTTTTCACAACAATATTTATGCAAATTTTCTTCAAAAACATCGTCAAGGTCTCGCTTTATCAACTCCTTATTTTTAACCGTGTAATGTATACTGTAGTTTCGGAGCATAAAAATAAACTACACAATATTTCGCAAGCAAATTCAAGCCGCTACACAAACAAGCTACCTTTGTATTTTAAAAGAAACTGAATAAGCTGTTTGTACTGTTTATCGCTGCCTCTGAAATGTTAGCTACCTACATCAAACCATGTCTACACTCTTTGCACTGCCTATGTCATACTCGCGATTTCATTTGCTAATTCAAAGTCAACTAATTAAATTTAATTGAACCATACATTAAGTTAAATTAAATTTTATGGATAAGATAAGTTGTAGGATACATTAACCTACTGTAGGCAAGTTTTCTTAATGCTAGCCTAATTTCTTTTAAGCAAACTATGTAAGTTCTAATAATTAAAAAACAAAAAAATTGGCAATGGAGAGCGGTGAACCGAGTTATTGTAACAAAAGAAATCTTGGTCGACGGTATGGTTCAGCTTTTGTAAACGTAATATCTAAAAATTGGCCTTTTCCCACATGCATTTCTAAATATATACTAATAACTGGACAATGTTTGAGGAGTGCTTGAGAGTACTAATCGATTATTTGTTGTTTAACCTTATTTTACCGTAAGACTTTATAAAGAATCGTTGATGTTCTTCGTTGATGAAGCGAAGGTGATCTGTCAGGTTCGTAGCAAGTGACCCTCTGCCTACTCCTCTGGGATACAGGGGTGAGATTACCTATGTTATGTTATAACTATATAAAAACATGTTACTGTAATATAATATACTTTAGGATAGTTCAATGAAATAATGTATACTTTTACGAATATAAACTCGCACATAATTATGTATAAAAGAAACGAGATTCAAGTATATAAAACCGCGCCTCTACACTCACATAGCAGGTAGGACTTGTAAGTGTCGGCTTATCATTAGGTTCATATATCATTGGCTAAAGCAAATTGCTTAGCAAGCAGTTTTGTTTTTATATCTTACTAGAAGCTTGTGCGTGAGTTATACATAGATGCAAGTAGGTGTGCGAAATTATGACATCATGTTTCAGTCTTACAGACGCTACGTAATTGCGATTTTTAGCACGGTAGCGCATGAGTAGTATAGTTTATATTTGCCTTCAGAACTATGCGCTGAGTGGAGTACGCTGACGATTCAATTTCAATATAGGTAGCCAATTCGGTTTTAAGTCTAGGCTAAGAAGACTGTGACCGATAAATAGCTTGAACTAATTGTAATAACAATTAGTCGCATGTTCGTATTTCGAAGCTAATTGGTGGAGGACGCGGATTGTATCTTAAAGTGAAAGTGAAAAAGTTTTATTTACCACACAAAAAATAATAAATAACAATTATTGTCTCATTCACATGTTTGTGGTAAAAAGGAATGGGCTCAGCTTTATTGCCGTGACTGCATGCGTAGTCTCAGCGCTGGTTTTAAGCCCGTCCCTTTTAGTATTCAAATTTATATTATTACATAATATGCGCCATTACCAAAAAAAAATATATCTTAGGATCGTCAGTTTTTTATAGGCCTACAATATATAGACGTATATACCCTATTTACTGCAAGGTACAGTCTATTTATTCTTACTTGTCCAATTTAGTAAACAAGATTCTAACCTTAAAATTGAGATTAGATGCCTAAACCAAAAATTTTCTTGCTAATTCATGAACTATGTTTATAAAATTGGCAGCGTGTTATCTAAAAGAGTGTTCCAAGATACTTCATTTATGGAAATATGGCAGTTTTGGACTAAAAAGTTACAGTTTACGGGTAGAATCTTGTTTACTAAATTGGACAAGTAAGAATAAATAGACTGTACAGACCTTCTCTCAAAGAGAACGACAGTATATGCTTAATTACCACGCGTGCCCTCCCCGGATTGGCAATTTGAAGCGCTGAGGTATGTGAAATGAAATGAACAGGTTTTATTCAAAGTAGCGCAGAAACAGCGGCTTAATTAACGTTACAATTCAAAATAGGTGTCCATTTCAAAATCCAGATCATTTTGGAGAAAAAATGGACAAAAACCTCCAAACTTAGTCTTTTCAAACAACTCAGACTCTCTCGAAACGAGGTTTCCTCACGATGTTTGCTTTTTAGTCAAATTAATTATACATTTAAAAATGCTCTTTCGTTCCTATCGCATACTCATCCCGACTTTGCGGATTTTTGTTCATTTTTCAGAGTTTTGTCTGCTCTACAAATTCGTAATTTTTAGTAATCTTGTAAACCGAAAGTTGTTTCGTATGATGAATAGAAACAACCCTCAACTGGGTTAAACTGGCAAAAAACACCCAAGTACGAGTCAGACTCGCGCATTGCGGGTTCCGTACCCGTAACGCAGTGATAGTGCAGCCAGTAATGTAGATAGTCTACTATGATATTAATTCTTAATGATTCGCTTAATATATAACTAGCTAATTAATGAGTTCCACAATCACGCCAATTTTGATGTCTGTATAGTACTACCGTTTTTATTATAGAGCATAAACAAACAAACGGCGAAATAACACGTTTGGTGTATGTAGACCCCCTTATGTTTCATTATTGTTAAAATTTCATTATTTTTAGGTAATCCGCCGTGGTAAGACATTCTGTAAAAAAATTACTGAATACCGGAATTATGGGTCCTACTCGCAAAATGTCCTTTAAGTCTTTTAAAGGTTTGTCGGTCGGACGGACAGACACACGGACAGTGGAGACAGAGTAATAGGGTCCCGTTTCGCACCCATAGAGTACAGAACCCTAAAAAAATTAACACCCAATATACAGATACAGTCGGTATACAAACATTTAGTTTGGCTGGTCTGACCCTGCATAATGTGTTAAGAGTCTGTTGTACAGTATTAACCGTTGTCAGTTGGAATAGTCAAGAGCACATCAATCTTTACATTTCAGAAACAATACGCCCGTTTTGGCCTATCTGGCGGCAGACTCGGCCAGCCCAGCATGAGTAATACGATGGCTTGAGACAGGGAAATATCAGACAATTAATGGTTGACTTGACAATTAATGTACTGCAAAGTAGCTACTTCTTGGGACATTCAAAACGCGTGACAAGCGTTTTCGTGCTACCAATGCCTTCCACTTGAAGCGGCCACCACTCCAACATCTGCAACTTTGGTTTCTGAGTGCAGCGTCATATCGGAGATAGTGAAATGGGTACCACGTGACCAGTCAGTGTGAGAGCGTGGAAGTGCAACTGACATCCACCATGGGAAATCTGGGATTCGGGAGACCAGCAGTAACATTGGTGCACTGCTGGCTTTCTGAAAAGAGCTTGCTGGAGTGAGCTCTCAGCCACAGTACTTACAATCGTCCAATTATGAGGCTAAGTGCGGAGACCAAACTATGGGTACCTTAAAAACGATATTTGTCCTGACAAGCTTCGCCATACTTCAAGATATATTACAACGCTTACAACCATGACCTTCGAGTCATATTTGACTTCACGAGTCCATTTTATTCTTTTGTTCTCCACTAAAACATGTGGCGGACATCCCTCAATATGCCACCCTCAATGACACCAGGCAAGACATTGCGGGGCGCAAAATTTCAAATTCCCAACCGGAAATGCATCGTAACGTCATCACATGCGCGGCACATGTGCGCCGGCGCAGGGTGGTGCGCGCCCTTTTTTACTTTTTTTTACCCTGTAACTTGGTGGTAATGGCCAGTCGTTGTAAACTCGTAACGCTGTTTGTAGTTTGTTATGTTTTTTTGCTAAATTGTCCCAAACAATATTAATAATTTCCACGCAACACAATTACTTGTCTTGATCCCAAACTCGGTTCCTCTAAAACAAGGTTCAGAAAATACTCTGACCTTCCCTTCACCAGCGACTGTTGCATTTGCAAAACTGCATCTGAGGAGTGTTTGAAGTGATTGTGTTTTTATAAGTAACACTGGAAGGTTTTCAACATTTGTAATACCTAAATAAGTTGTAAGTCGCACGCGTCAAGTTGCACTCGCTAACGGTGAAGGAAAATACCGTGAGGATACCCGATTGCTTGAGGTGTTCAACTACCTCAGAAGTGGGTCCTTAACACGCGGGCTTAAGCTAATACTCTTTCTCTCTCTCTCTCTGCGAGAAGTCCTATCCCTGAAGTGGGACGTATATATACAGCCTACTTAAATAAAATTTGTAAACCTCCCAGAGCAGTTTCACAAAACTAAAACTCGTAGTACATTTGACTACACTATGCGTAGCGCAGACTTCCTTCTTGTTAATCTGTGGTTTAATCAACTTTGTAATGTCCATCGAACTGTCATAGTTAACCATGAATTGTAGTTCCATGAAACAGGCCCCTGGTCTCGCACAGCGGATAATTGACGTCACGTTTAGGGCGCGAGCACGGGCCACGGGCTGTCCCGTTGATTTATGACATGTTCAGTGCGCGTGGCGTTTAGTACACTGCCTATTTAGGGTCTTTTATGGACAGTAATGTTAACTTGCTAAAAATATACTGTTGAAGTCTCCCTCAAGTAGTAATTCCCGTACAAATGTATTTTGGTTTTTATTTACAAACGACATGCCTGATCGCAATAAAACTTTGCCAATACGTTAAGAGGAGAAAAATCACGGTTTATGTTGTGGTTGTAGTTGGTTTTACCTTCTGCACGAATAGCAGAAGAAAAAACAAATTACAGCCTCGTAAGATAAGTTAAGCCATGTCAGAGGCCTTATAGGCGGCTTGATGACTTCTGACAGTAAGGCCCGTCACTGTCTTACAATCCTCCACCAACCCGGACTTGGCTCCGAGTATGGCCTAACCTTCCTGCGATGCAGGAAGATACCCGTGCCCCAGCAGTAGGGACATACAAGGGTTGATAACGATAACGAAGATACCTAAGATAAGATGAGAATATTCTTTATTATACACCGGAAAAAATTGTTACAGAAACAGCAGATAAAATACAATTGGCGGCCTTATTGCTAATAGAAATTTCTTCAGGCAACCTCAAATTGGGGAATTTGACGAGGAGAAATAGATACGGGCAGCCGGTGCAAATACGAATATTAATAGGCAAAATGTATGTATACGTACGTAATAATAAACTTAGAGAGTTCGCACGGTATGATAGATGCCCGGGTTCGAATCTCGCTACATCCCGAAATTTTTCTTTCTGTGTACAATTTATTTATCATGTCTCTGTGGTTGTGGTCACTTGCCATAACCTCCCAAAAATCTCCAGGGAATTGACACACTGCATTATCTTGGAATAAATGAATCAATTTGGACTATCGAAACTTAGCCACGACTCGAGTGAGGTCAAAACAAAACAGACGCACAGGGCTCCGAATGTTTGATGTGAAAACAAGTTATTTAACAATTCATGCTACTAATGGGGTAAAAAAAGATAAGTCATTAATAGCTTCGGACATTATCGTAATGCGATTGACGTTATGCGCGGTGTTCAGTTGTGTGGCTTTGAGAAAATGAATTTGAGGCGTTTACGGTTTTTTTAAACTGGATGTATAATATAATTGTCAGCCAGCACTTGACTATTATGATGACGTTATGTTTATTATGGAGGTGGAGTCAAAACTTCTACAGTCTATTTATTCTTACTTGTCCAGCTTAGTAAACAAGATTCTAACCTAAAAAGTGATATTTGATGCCAACACTAGATAATATTTTCTTGAGAGTTCATGAACTTTGTTTATAAAATTGGCAGCATGTTATCTAAAATAGTCTCCCCGATTACTTCACTTATAGAAATTTGGCAGTTTTCGACTAAAAAGCCATACTTTACGGGTAGAATATTGTTTACTAAAATGGAGAAGTAAGGATAAAGGGACAGTAGAGTAGGAAGCGAGGACCGCTGGACGTAGAAGTGTAGGCCGCCCCCTTCCGCGATATCTGCAGGCGTCAGTTTATGTATTCAATGTAGGTATATATAATGCTGAAGTCGAAAAATGGTTTTAGTCCGCATTAAATTATACTCGTTTTTGAACCGACATCGTCAAGGAGGAGGTTCTCAATTCGACGCGTATATATATTGCTTTTTTTTCGCTATGTTCTGTCATAACTTCGCCAAATCATTACCGATTTCGACAATATTTTTTTATTGGAATACTCGTAGATGTAAAGTCCTGTTGGTCCGATTTAAATTTTGTGATAATCTTTAAAGTTGGAGAGCGGAACTCTTTAATGGACAGCAGCAAATAAAGTCTAACGGGGCTCATCCTTTAGTAATTTGTAGGTATATGTTACATAAAATATAGCGTTATATATAGCGTAGTCTTAGGTTGTCTGGAAGAGATCACTTTTCACTTTTCTTTCGGTCTGAGTGCTTAGTGCGAGTTTGACAGATCCAATCGAATAACTTTACTACCGCGTTAATCGAGCATTGAGTAGTGAGTATGAGTAAGTTACCCGTTCGAACTGGCAAAACGCTGCCACAGTACAACCCGCACTCGCGTTTATTCGTGTTTTGGCTGGTAAACGTGTTCACTTCTCAACGTAAACCATTACAACTCGCACTCAGCAATTTTAATTTCCATCCTTGTCGCTAGGTGGCGCTTACTCGATGCCATAGAAATATGAGTTTATGTTAACGCGATCGAGTAGTTAAAAATCTCGCACTAAGCACTCTGAACTCTTAGGTTAAGATCTATCTGTGTAATTTCTTTTTTTTTATGTACAATAAAGTGTTTTCTATCTATCTTAGATGAAGTCGAATTTAGATTTGTTATTTGTTTGCACTATGCCGCATTTCTGCTTTTTTATGCCTTAGTATTCTGAAGTGGGTTTTTATTTTTTAAATTTTAGCTTTCTATAAAGAATCATCGTTCATCATGCCGGTAATCTAACCGACAGATTTCGCTGAAATCACCGCAGTAGAGTTTCCGTTTCCGCGCTAATAACGTTTGATAGCGATTTACATCGTGAAACGCATGTTGAAGCTCTTTTCTGCAATTAAAACTCGACTAAGTGCGATTCGGACTTACGCACCGAAGGTTCCGTACTACTGTAATATATATTAGGGTATAGATATCTTAATGTGACAAAGTCAAGTCGGGATCCTTAAGGTCTGATATACAGCTAACGGCGCACGTTTTAAACAATAAATTAAAATTAATTTTCTTGCCCAATCATTTTATGAAAATAATATAATTGTAAAAGAGATCAATATTTCTGCATTTTGTTTATAGTAAAATTTTGACGATTATTATTAAACTAGCTGTGGCCCGCGGTGTTACCCGCGGTTTATTAGGGAAAATAAATGGTGTATTAAAAGTAAAATAATTTTCCCGCTGTAAAACGAGTGTGCTAATCCAGGGTGTCAGCTAACTCCATACCAAATTATATTAAAACCGCCGCAGCCGTTTAGTCGTGAAGAAGTAACAAACATACACACTCACAAACTTTCGCCTTTATAATATTAGTCTCATAGGTACCCTAACTGGAATCATACTATCCAAAAATTTCTTATTTTTCATTTATTCATTTATTTGCCGTTTAGTAGAATTACATACAGAGAATTACTTATAGAGTTACATACAGGGTTAGAAATTAAGCCAAAAAAACTGGAAATACAAAAAGGAGATTCCTTGATTTAGTGGCCTACTAAGTTCAACCCGTAATAGGAAAAAATAAACCAATAATAGTAATGTCTATAAAACAATAAACCAAGTATGTTACAATTTCTGTGTTTAATAGAAATCAGAAATCAAAATTTTATTTCAACGTAAATAATTTACGGTCTTCTAATTTCAATTTACAATTTCCTAAAAGAAGTCCCATAAGTCCCACCGGACCTTCCCGAAACGAGTCCACATTTAGTTGCATAACGACTCTTGTAATAATTCCATTAGGAATAATGCTTCACTCTGATATACAGGTAACACCATGCATGTCACAAAAACACGACACATTCTTCACTCTCCAACCGACCCCATAAAAAAAAAACTTCAAACCCGCGTATCATACAAAAAGATAACAGGCCGCCTGCACCAGGGTCTGCAGATAACCTGGGGTTAACCGGAGACATTTTGGCGGGTGTATTCGGCCTGAGTGACAGTCCCGACCCCGGGTTATCGAGATGCGGGCACAAACATATTTATTGTCCCCGTTGTAGTGATTTATGGGCTTGTGCATTTTGAACGGCATTTGTACTGAATGAAGCGGAAATACCCAGGTGGCTTTCTGTTTCACATTCCATTTACACACCCTCTTACATACACTCACACACTTTTCACTCTATACACACCAAGAGGACCAAACCAGCACACTATACACGTTTTTATATTTTATTTAATTTTTTTGTTTAATTGCTACATTTGTACACATATATATATATATAACTAAATTTAAAAGTTATATTTCTAATACTATACAGCAAACTGTAAAGGCCTAACCCATTCCTACCCGCCAATTGGTATAGGAAAGGGTACGGGTATATAGGAAAGGGAAAGGAAAAGGAAAGGAGAAAAGGGTACGGGTATATAGGAAAGGGAAAGGGTAGGAATGGCGCAAATTGTGGAAGTTTGAATTGTAACGTTCATTAAGCCGCAGTTTCTGCGCTACTTTGAATAAAACCGTTTTAATTCATTTCATATTATTCATTAATTGCAGAATAAAATACTATATTCGCTATTCCTACCCGTGGGGTGCGACACTGTATGCTGAAACACAGCCTCTGCCTAGTTCAACAACAGAAGCTTGCCACTTATTATAAAAATGTCATCAGTTGGTTCTTACAGCTAAGTCATAAGAATCTATTTTTAACAAATAAACTATTTGTATTGTATTAATATCTACATTTCTATTATTATTAATAAAACTCTTTATTGTATAAAACTGCCACTAGCGGTAGTCATGGGATGGTCACCCACCCCGCACCTAAATGCGCCTGTTGTTACTGAACTCAAGTGATTGATTGCAATCATTCGGTTCGACTAGGCCACGTGCTTCGCAAGGCACGTTAAACCAACGTGCCGGCTGTCATGTAATGCCAGTCGTTAAGCCATGTCAGAGGCCTCATAGGCGACTTGATACTGTCTTACAATCCTCCATTAACCCGGACTTGGCCCCGTGGTGGAGTACGGCCTAACCTTCCTGCGATGCACGAAGAGACCCGTGCCCCAGCAGTGGGGACATCCAATGGTTGAAATCGAATAAAAAAATAAAATTGCACGTGGGCGAGCTTAATGCCTACTTAGCATTATCTACCAGCTAACCTAAGTTTTGGAGAGAAGATCAGGTGCTATCATAAAAAGCTACTTTTAGAAGCTACTTTTAGATAATGGGTGCATGGGACCGTTTGAAACCGTTTTGATAGTTTCATTTGTAGAAAAGCATAGAAGTTATGGTCTACTGTAATTCAGATGATTCCTAGCGAAATGTTAAAAAATAATTTGACCATGGGACGATGTATGATTAATTTTCTGTTATTTAAAATAAGTTACCCAGAGACCTACGAGAGTTGGACTTAGCCTCATTCAAACACAAATTAAAACTTTTACTGTATGAAAAATGCTATTACAGTATAATTGAATGTTTTTATAATTTATCTTGGACTTACTTAAATATTTTGATTTGATTGAATCAAATGTATTTGAAGTGACATTGTGTGATAATCTATTTCTATATTCCATGAATTTTATTATGTTTTTAAATTTTAAATATTTGTACGCCTCAAATGGCAAAACACACTGGACTTCTCAACAATGACAACAACTTTATGCTCATTTTATACAAAATAAAATTCTTTATTCTTTATTCCTTTTAGGGTTCCGTATCTCAAAGGGAAAATAACAGACCTCTTGTAGTCGTTTTTTTGATCGTTCATAAGTGTGTCAGGATTCAAGACTCTTTCTCAGAAATGGATGACGTGAGTTTTTTTAAACCAAAAAGTGTAAAACCACTGACTGGTTCAATATTAAGACTGGTTCAATATTAAATAGTACCATACCAGTATTTAGATTTCTTAATGACTCGATAATAAAATTTGTATTAGATTAGAACTCTTTATTGTACCATGCAGAATATACCATAATGTTTTACGTAGATTCAAATAATCGCCTTTAATAACTAGTATTTTATCTAGATAAGATAAGATAAGAATATTCTACACCAGAAAACAATAAACAAAACATAATTACAAAGATACTGTTCAATTGGCTGCCTTATTGCTTAGAGCAATTTCTTCCAGACAACCTACGATGGAGAGTTGCTGAAAGAAAAGTGAGACGGGTAGTTGGTACAAATATCTAGCTAACAAATAAGTGACCAGAAGAGGTTGGAGGTGATGCCTAATGCTTAAATATTAGTTCCCGACATGTTTAAGCATTAGGTATCACGTCCAATACAGACGACAGCAGGTCAAGCTGTACAGTTTCATCGCAAATTCGTCCGTAACGTAATTGATTAGAGTGCTCGTATGTATAAGTTCACGTGCTATCGACTGTACTGTGCTACTGTGGTCAATTTCACTAGCTAGCGACTAGGCGGGAAGCCATTAAACAAGAACGCGTGCAACGTTCTGAGGTCGTCCGCGATCCGCGTCGCCATAAATACAGACCCATCGAATTCGGGTCACGGAGAAGGCGCCCGCGCACGCCGCCGAACAATGCCGACAACTGCCGACGATGGCGTAAGAAAGATGTTGCCTGAATGAAAACATCTGTGCCGAGCGATGGGATGTGTTAGTTCGCTCCAATTGTTTGAAAAGATTGAGAAATTGACCTGAAATACAGTAAAGGAGGATAAAAGATAAAAAAGGTGTACATACCCCCACACTAGGCGATGCTTGTCCCGTGTGGTATGGAAATAATAAATATTCATGATAAATAAACAAATATTCATGGACATATTACACAGATCTCGTTAGCTACTTAGCCCTATACTAAGTACAACTGAATGACTTGTATTATAGGTGCTAAGTCGACGATAGATTTAATACAATAAATACATAGATAACATCCAAGACCCGAGACAAACTAGAAAAGTTCGTTTCCTAGTTTGACCCAGCTGGGGATCGAACCCGAGGCTTTCGGTTTTACAGTCAGCGTGCCAAACCGCTGCGCCACCAAGGCCGTCATATGTACGGATACAGAATATTATTGAGCTAATAACAATTAATTTTAATTATGAGCTAAATGAAAATTAAATGATTATACTATTTTTATTTTTAATGCACTAACCCGTGCTAAGGACAAATTTAAAAACCTATTTTAGAGGCTTAAAATTTCACCCCTGCCGGGATTCGAACCCGCAACCTCTGGCTATCCGTGCCAGCGCTCTACCAATTGAGCCAATGGGCGACTCACCGGCATCAGTCTAATTTCGAACCTCTTTACATATTCTCTGTATTACGTACAGGCAGCGACATCTGGCTTAAGCAAATTGCATCACTTACAGCCCCGACTACCTACTTTGCAGTTAGGTTTTACATCGGAACGATATCACTGTACCCACATGATTATACTATTTTTATTTTTAATGCACTAACCCGTGCTAAGGACAAATTTAAAAACCTATTTTAGAGGCTAAAAATTTCACCCATGCCGGCATTCGAACCCGCAACCTCTCGCTATCCGTGCCAGCGCTCTACCAATTGAGCCAATGGGCGACTCACCGGCATCAGTGAAATTTCGAACCTCTTTACACTATTCTCTGTATTACGTACAGGCAGCGACATCTGGCTTAAGCAAATTGCATCACTTCCAGCCCCGACTACCTACTTTGCAGTTAGGTTTTACATCGGAACGATATCACTGTACCCACATGATTATACCATTTTTATTTTTAATGCACTAACCCGTGCTAAGGACAAATTTAAAAACCTATTTTAGAGGCTAAAAATTTCACCCATGCCGGGAAACAAGGGCCCTTGAGCCCCAGCAGTGGGGACTCAAGGGTCCCCATGGGTTGATATCGAAGCACGATGGTAGTCCGCTTTGGGCGCTAAAATGTCAGAATTTGACAATTACTCTAGTGTAAGGTCGCGATTTTTGACATTTAGAACGCGCAACTGTCGTCGTCGCTAGTCTATACATGTATATCCACGATCAGACATAGTCCAACTTTTCGTACGTACGTGTAAAACCATGGAAAACCAAAGGTTGTTCATAGGCCCGAAATCGGTATACTACTGTCAATATTATATGCAAATCTCGAGAGCGGCTGAAACGATTTCGCTAATTCTTTTTTTTAATATTTCTTGAAGTACGAGAATGGTTCTTACGGAGGGAAAAATTAAAGAATCGACTGTTACGCTGTACGAAATTCGCTGTGTCAGCTAGTCTATAATATTAAATGAATCGCTGAATGTGTTGGTAAGCGCAAATCTCGAGAGCAGCTGAACCGATTTCGTTAATTCTTTTTTTAGAATATTCTTTGAAGTACGAGGATGGTTCTTACGGAGAGAATGTTGAAACAATTAAAGAATCGTCTGTTAGGCGGTACGAAGTTCGCTGGGTCAACTAGTTATCAATAATTCTTGCTCTATCTCTGTCATTCGGTAGAGCACATTAAAGAGCCTATCAATGGGAGGGGGGTCACTTACATATATTGTCTCACCGGGCTTAATCCTAGACCTTGATACTTGTGCAAAGAAACCAGGTACCCAATTCTCACTTCATTAGCAAATAAGTCGCATACGGCTCTAAGGCTAATGACTTGGAATTCTACGTAAAAAGTCGTGCGACAACCAAAATCTGTATTCTGAACGCCATGCTAGATTGAATTCGAATGAGAAAGTAAATGTCTTCTTAAGACTCTGTCGAGTTATCTTATTTTTACGCTACAAATGTCTAAGCCTTCTAATATTTTGCATCTACGCTTTCAATTCGCATAACCATGAATCAGCCCCCAGGATTAATACATCCTTCATGGGGCATTGTATACGCTTCTATATAAAAATCCCTGAAGATATATTAAGATTGAAACGCGGTTCAAAAAATGTGTAATGTACACTTTGTGCCAAAAGGGCTACTACATAGCATAAAGGATTATTTAGATGACAATTATGTCTGGAATTAAAGCCAGTACAATCCATGAGTTCTATGTTTTATAGTAGGTAATTATGTAAACCACGTTAATTAAGGACTTTAACGAGTTTGGAGTTTTTTGTCAATTTTTTCTCCAAAATGATCTAGATTTTGAAATGGACACATAAGTAGTTTGAATTGTAACGTTCATTAAGCCGCAGTTTCTTCGCTACTTTGAATAAAACCTTTTCATTTCATTTCGGATAAACTAAAACGCGAGTTGTAATTTCCTTTTATATCCTTTTCAACGTTGACTCTTTGGTTCAGCAAAATCCATGTCAAGGGCTACCATATGACCATTTAGAGAGCGACGTGACACATTGGCTGGTGAATCTTAATGACCTTCAATTACATTCTTGTTTTGAGCAATTACAGGATGAGTAACTACTTTGACCTTGTCCAATTTAGTCTCACTGACGTACTGTGACGCGTTGAAATTTTCAGAACTGGTAGGTCCATTTTTTAAAGTAGTCTGACGTGTTTGGGCGCTTGAAATGTTTAGGCTGGTGTTGCTAATCTGCTACGTACCTACCTATGTGTGTATGGTCATAAACTTACGCTTGTATCCGAGGTGGGTAGGCAGAGATCAGATTGGCCACTTGCCATGATCCTGACAGACAGACTTCCGCTTCATCAACATTAATTAACTTCACAAATGTATAAAAAATTGCAAAAGTATTTTTTTAAACTTATTTAAAGGCTAAAAATTCCACCCATACCGGGATTCGAACCCGCGACCACTGGCTATCCATGCCAGCGCTCTTTTCAACTGAGCTAATGGGCAACTGACCGGCATCAGTGAAATTTCGAACCTCATTACAATACTCTCTGTTTTACGTACAGGCAGCGACATCTGGCTAAAATAATTTTTGCCTCTAAATAAGTTTTTCAAAAATAGTCCTTAGCGCGGATAAGTGCATTAAAAAAAAAATATTTGCAAAAGTAATTAGTACATACCTGGACTTGAACCGAAGACCTCTGGATTGAGAAGCCGGTATTCTACCGCTCCGCTACCAATGGCCATGGCCATTAAAAACTCCAAAATTAAATTAGCTTCAATTTTGCAACGCTGACTGCGCTATCACTTGCAGTCATAATAACAACAGAACCAACACCAACAACAAAACTGCCTATTAGCTAATTTCAATGATTCTTATTGCCGGTTTTCTCCAGGCGTTTTTCTTAAGACTATATTAATTTCACGAGCCAAGGGCGATGCAGTCGCTATCATAAACATGTTTACGTATTTAGTCAAGAATAAGCACAACATGAAGTCATCCCAGCAATGTCGCCCGCTCACCTTGGCCTGAAAGGCGCGTGCGCAGGCGTGGAGGCTGTATGTCAGGCACTTTCCTTCATCCTTAGAGACCTAAATGAAGTGTTTTTGTGCAGTTCCTCTAAGTTGAAAATTTCAGCCTTTTTGGTCGCAAAATTTTAAGCTAATTTTATTCTTAAGCTAATAATTACCATTCTACGCCGTGCAGGAGTGGCATAACACCGGCTTCTCGATCGGGAGATCGTGGGTTCGAATCCAGGTATGTCAGGCACTTTCCTTTATCCTTAGATACCTAAATGAAGTGTTTTTGTAGAGTTCCTCTAAGTCGTCTTTTTGGTCGCCGCCACTAGGCCCCTCACCTGAAGTTCTCATGTGTATTGCATTGGCGCCTTACTCTTAATATATAGATAGTTCTTTGTTACATATTAAACGGGTTTCATCACAGGACCTGTCCGCGGGCGTAGTGAGTGTTGTGTGTCGGCCAGCTGCGAAAAAGTTAAAGTGTGTATGTCACTGACTCCGCTTTAGCGACTGGATAGATATGATTTTTTGGTGTGCTTTTGGATGGCGCCGTGGATGGTTTAGTTTCACAAATTAGTCGGCAGATGGCGCTGCATGCAAGACAACACATGTTAGGTCCGCTAGTTCCTTATAATTATCTACACTTAAATAGGCTTAAATGATTCGCTTGTGCACATATTTGCACGCACAGATTCCAAGCCTTTACGACCGCCTTCTATATGCGAATCAAGTTATTTTACTGGAGTGGAAATTTGTAGAGGAATTAATGTTCTGAGATATGTATGTCCAACAAAAAATATAGTTCGTGAGGTTCCAATAATAGCAATAGTAAGTATACATTGACTTTTTTGCGAGAAGACTGGACTGTTTGTTATATTTATGAACTCATTTCATTTACTCTTGCAGTACCGTTTCACTGCTTAAGATACCATTCACCCGAAAGAAACACTTTCAAAATGCTCGCAAAACTACTTAATATTCGAAAAAAAAACCAAAAGTCACTGTTACGAAATCCTTAAAGGTTACAAGCCCATTCACAAAGAAAGTAAAACAAAAATCTGGAGCAAAATGTCGTCAGAGCTGACTGTTAAGCTTGGTTCACATCTTTGTGAAGTTTTGTATCATGTTGCATATAACGGGGGGGGGGGGGGGGGGTATTCGAAGTGGTACATTATTATCTAACTGTGACTAACACCCCGGTTTTTTAGGGACAATAAATTGTGTATTATCAGTAAAATATTTTCCCGCAGTAAAACGTAGCCTATGTGTTAATACAGGGTGTATAGTTATAGTTAAAATGTGAAGAAATTAATTATACTGTTTTTTCAAAATGGACGGTTACCGACGCTTACCAGCTCACTATTAACCAAAACTGCGAAAGTAAGGAATAGGAGGACTTACAGGATGATTCAGGAAGCCGGCAGCAGCGTCTCCAACGATTACACAATCAGTCCACACCAAAACACATGGGATATTTAACAAAACAAATAAATTATCGAGCAGCGCACGCGCGTAAGAATTGTTCATTCGGCCATCTTGCCAGGAAGAGAAGGTAGGAGCGGGGGAGGGGTATTTTTATGTGACGTTTTGTAGGATGCGGATAAGGATTTTTTTCCACAGATTAAATTAATAGTGAAGAGACTGGCCTACAGCGTCAACACAGGGCATCAGCTAACTCAATTAAAAATTTGATTAAAATCGCTCCAGCCGTTTAGACGTAAAGAAGTAACAAACATACATACTCACAAACTTTCGCCTTTAAAATATTACTGTGATTTAGTGTGATTATAGTATGAAGTGTGATGTGATTAGAAAATGCCATTCTTCTTCAGGCTATATTAGTCCACTGCTGGACATAGCCCTCCCCTAATGAGCGCCACAGCGCAAGGTTTTGCCATCATTAGGGGGTAGTGCCCATAATCCCCACGCTGGGCATGCGGGTTGGGGATCGCAGTTTGGTAGAATTGTACTGCAGGGGGCGCTGCTGCCCACCCCCCCGGTTTGAGTCCCTTAGTCGCCTTTTACGACACCCGCGGGAAGAATTTGTGTTGGTGCTATTCTCTAGGTCGACACCACACAGCTAAGAAAATGTCGTTAGCCAATGAAAATGCCAATAGGTACGGCCCCCCATTATACCTTTTTCATTTTTGACTTATATTTCTGTGTTTATGTTACTTGTGTCTTCTTATCTTACGTGGACATTGTGGACCCAGCTTAACAGCTACTTCAGTATCGACAGCGTAATTGTAGGTGTACCGTGGGTGTTAAATCGTGTTGTAAACGAGTGCCCTTTAGGACAAGTGGGCTGGCTAATTGAATAAGTTTTCATGTCATCGAGAGGAAATCGAGAAAGTCGCTCAAATTCACGCTTACACCATCAGTTACATAATGAGTAAATGGGATTTTGGTCTACCCTTCGTGATTTTTGACACTTTTCTTGAAAAAGCGACTTGATACGTTTCTCTCAGAAAGAAAGAGAGAGAGAGAGAAAGCATCGCCTTAATCACCTTTTACCACCCAAGTCCTGTACAGATGCAAATTCAAGCTCTCAAATTCAATGTTCACACTTTACATGCATAGGTTTCCTTATGTTATTTTTCGTAACGTTAACAAGTAGTTTTGCTACTACAGGTACTATGTTAGAGATGTACACACGCGTACATATAGCGTGCCGCTGTCTACCCATAACACCAAGACGGCTTGAAGATTATTTAACCTATTTGCTGATAAATTTCACCTGCGCCCCCCCGCGCGGCGCGCCATCGAGTTACTCTGCAAATGTCACTCGCACGCTGGAACATTTTCAATTTTATAAATTACTTATTTTTTTATTTTTCTCTCCGTAAGAACTATCCTCGTTCTGGAATATTCTAAAAAAAGAATTAGTGAAATCGGTTCAGCTGCTCTCGAGATTTGCGCTTACCAACACATTCAGCGATTCATTTTTATCTGTTAAACCCTAAAGAAGAACTCTTCATTTAAGACACCAAATGTAAGAATTACTTGTAATAAATCACACCAATCAATCCCACACAAACGTAGAAATGTCTTAATATTATGTTAAATTTTAGACACAAAAGAATATGTCATTACTTTAAGTATGATTCTAATGTTACGATTTATGATATCAACCCTTGTATGTCCCCACTGCTGGGGCACGGGTCTCTTCCTGTATCGTAGGATGTTAGGCCATACTCCACCACGGGGGCCAAGTCCGGGTTGGTGGAGGATTGTATGACAGTGGCGGGCCTTACTGTCAGAAGTTATCAAGCCACCCATAAGGCTTCTGTCATGGCTTAACGACTGCCATTACATGACAGCCGGCACCAATGGCTTTACGTGCCTTGCGAAGCACGGAAGCGCTCGGAAAAATGCCACTAGCGGTAGTCACAGGACAGTCACCCATCCTGCACGTGACGCCGCCTTTTGTTGCTTAACTCGTCTGATTGATTCCAATCACTCGGCTCGGCTAGGCCACGAGCGCTTCTAATATGTTGTTTTGGTATAATAGTTTTAATATGTCATTTAAATCGAATGTCACCCGGAAGAAGTCTAGTATTAGCAATATTAGTTCGACAGGTAAATATAAACCCGTTGTCATACTTGTCATCAACGAGAAGGAAGTAGGTATTATATCACCAATTCAATACTGATCGTGACACACGCTACGCTCAAGGTGACTCAAGACTGTGGTTTCTTGAAGCAGCATTCTGTTTAGATATTAAATTAAATACCGGCTGACGTAAACACTCGACACGTGTTGCGAGGCACCTCTGTGCAGCTCGTTAGCTTTACCTGTTATGACATTATTGCGCTAGGCTCTATAATCATCAAGGTTTACTTTAATAGGCTACAAATCATCGCCAGATGGTGGCATTGGAACAGACTCCGCGGCTGCCACTTTATTTCCGTACAGTTATCCCCAGATGATTATGGCACGGATAGCCAGAGGTTGCGGGTTCGAATCCCGGCATGGGTGAAATTTTTAGCCTCTAAATAGGTTTTTAAGTTAAAGTCAGCTTTGAATGTTTCGCCGCTAGCCTAAACTTTCATCAGCATCAACCCATTATGTCCCCACCGAGGGGCACGGGTCTCTTCCCTGAGGAAGGTATAGGCCATACTACACCACGGGGGCCAAGTGCGGATTGGTGGAGGCCTGCAAGACTAGTGGCTGGTCTTACTGTCAGAAGTTTTTCAAGCCGCCCTAAGGCATCTGACTTGGCTTAGCGACTACCATCTATCGACGGTAGCCGGCACCAACTGCTTGAAGTGCCTTGCGAAGCACGGAACCGCCTTGTGTTGCTTAACCTTTGTGATCGTTTAAGATCACTCAGGCAGCCGGGGCTACGAGCGAAACCTAAACGTAATTATTGTCCAATACCGTCCCGACGATACTGGGCGTGTATTGAGGCGTCGCACCCGGACTTTGCCCCCGTGGTGGAGTATGGCCTAACCTTCTTGCGATACAGGAAGAGACCCGTGCCTCAGCAGTGGGGACATACAAGGGTTGATATCAATTAGTTTCTACGTCTAACTGAAAGACTCTTGTAACAGTGACTCTAATCTACTTTCCGCCATTTATCTTCAATGCAAAATAATAAATAATAATGAAGCCTATATTCGTCCCACGGTTGGGCACAGGCCTTCTCTCAGTGAAAGAGTTTGGGCTTAATAACCACGCGTGCCCACCGTGGATTGACAATTTCAAGCGCTGAGTTATGTGAATTCCTGAGGCAGTCAGGTTTCCTCACGATATTTTCCTTCACAGTGAGCTTAATAAATTGCTAATACAAATTCACAAATATACGTAACTTAGAAAACAAATTCATTGGTAGCGCCACCAAGGAAATAAAAAGCATAACATGTTTTATTATAAAATTCCTAGGATGTTGATACTACGTTGTAGGCTGTGTGTTCTAAAAATTGTGATCATAGGTATTAATATTTTTAATGTTTACTTCTTGATAAGACGTGTTATAATTATAAAACAAGTTACGATTTTGATTCCATTGGTGACCCAAAGCGCCGGAATCACCATTCCACTCGACCACCAGATGTCACTCGACACTGCAACTGCAGCCCTCAGTATGCGATGCGCGGGCGCAGACCGGAAGTGCCGCCATTGCGCCGGAAGTGCCGCCGAACGTATCGAAATTAAAATGCTGTCGCTACACGTCGTATTGTTCGTAAACGCATCGATATTACAGTTCGATTCACTTCTAAGCGGTATCCGTTGGTCGTAAAATGATAATGAAACCGATTTAGGTGGAGTCACTGACTGACACTACAAGATGCCCTCTTTGTTCGGTACTTTCACTCCGGTTTTTCGTGGATGTTTATCGTCCTCTCAGCTCGATCTTCCGAGCTGAGAGGACGATATACAGGGTCAAACATGCGGAATTCCTTAAAGCAACTCAATCACAATTATCGATATCAGCAACTTTGTTTTTTTTTTGTTAAATATTCCATAAAAAAACTATTTTTTACGTTTTTCCAGCTTGTAAAGTTGCTGTTTGATAGATACATCCTTCAAACTATATAATGTGTTATACAGAATTAACATTCATCTTTATAGATTCTGTGTAGTGTGTAAAGCGAATTTAATAAAATTGTTTAAACATTGGTTTCGCTGTTCTAGACGGCGCTCTAGTCGGGTCTAGTCGACGTTCTAGACAGCGTTTTAGACGGTGTTCTAGACGGCGTTCTAGACACTGATCTAGACGGCTTTCTAGGTGGCGTTCTAGACGGCGTTTTAGACGGTGTTCTAGATGATGTTCTAGACGGCGCTCTAGTCGGGTCTAGTCGACGTTCTAGACGGCGTTCTAGACGCTGTTTTAGACGGCGTTTTAGACGGTGTTCTAGACGGCGTTCTAGACGGCGTTCTATACGGCGTTCTAGACGGCGTTCTAGACGGCGTTCTAGACGGCGTTCTAGACGGCGTTCTAGACGGGGTTCTAGATGGCGTTCTAGACGGGGTTCTAGACGGCGTTTTAGACGGTGTTTTAGACGGCGTTCTAGACGGTGTTCCAGACGGCGTTTTAGACGCTGTTCTAGACGGTGTTCTAGACGGCGTTCTAGACGGCGTTCTAGACGGCCTTCTATACGGCGTTTCAGACGGTGTTTTAGACGGCGTTCTAGACGGTGTTCCAGACGGCGTTTTAGACGCTGTTCTAAACTTTGGCTCGAATTGCAATTTGAGGTATTCTTATACAGGTGTTGTGTTGAAGAAAACTCCGTGTAACTTACAAAAAATGCGATAAGAACCATGACAAGCAAATGTTTTTATTACGCAACGTTATCAAAAGATATTTGATTTTTCCAGCTGTTACCAGCACAACAGCTCCAGTCATAAGGTGAATAATTTTCTAACTTACCGCTGTTTTTTATTACACAGCGGTTTTTCTTAGAACGAACGACGTGTTTCGTTCAATGTTATCAGTTGTTTGTTAGATAAGAGAAACTTTACACAAACGAGAAAGGTGATTACTTGATTTGTAATTGTTTACTGCTTTCCTCCTTTGAATATGCTGGTTTGAAAGGTAAAATATTAAGTGTTATTGTTTGGTACAGGGTTATTTCGATGTACACACTTCATCAACATTGAATTTTTAGAAAAATACACTGCTTTGGAGAGCAACGTTATATTCTTGATATAAGCTTTTAATCGATCGATGTCAACCTTGTAGGTATGTTTCCACTGATGGGGCACGGCCCTCTTTCTGCATCGCGGAAGAGACTTGACTCCCGTGGTGGAGTATGGCCTAACCTTCCTGTGGTGCAGGAAGAGACCCGTGCCAGCACTGGGGACATACGAGTGTTGATACCGAATACTTAACAATTATTATTAGATAACGTAATGATCGATCGTAAATAGAAAGATAGAGAACACTTTATTGTATATAATAATGGAAATTACATTAACACCAGTGGTACTACCAAATAATTAACGGCATGCGCTGTTGGTCACCACAGAATCATCGTTAGGTCAGTAGTCTGAGTCAGCTTAAACTGTTGGTTTTTTTGTAAGAACACGTAACGTTTTGGTTATGCGTCACCTATGCGATGTATAAGTTGCTTCATCGGAGAATTACGCTTATATCTCGATTCTGACACGTTTCGATTGATTGGTCATTCTTACTCATAATCGTTTTTATTTTCAATTCAATTAAATCATTAATTGCCTTAAATTGCAGTTATGTAAGTTCTCATTTTGATATTTATATTACAGTTTTATTCCTCTGTAGTACAAGGTAATTTTAAAGTTTATTTTTTCGTAGCCTCTATGTTTGTGTCCCACTGCTGGGCAAAGGCCTCCCCCAATTCAGTCCAGAGTTTCCTTTCCTGGGCCACCTCAGACCACTCCGGCAGATGGTTGTCGAGATCATCTTTCCACCGTCTTCTAGGCGGGCCTCGATTTCGATGTCCGTCGTGTGGCACCCACTCGGTGGCGAGTTTCGCCCATCTATTCGGGTGCATTCGACTGACATGACCAGCCCAGCTCCACTTAAGTTTCGCGGTCTGGACACCTACATCGATTATTCGGGTCCTTGCGCGTAGTGAGGTATTTCGGACGCGGTCTACCCTCCTCAGGCCCAAAATACTGCGCTCCATCGCTCAATTTTAAAGTTATGAAACATTATATAATCGTTAAATACATTACGATTTTCAATCCATTTTTTATGTGTGCTGTGTTCTTGACGAAAATTTATTGGATATTGCACTGAGCATGTTTTTTTATTGGACAAGAATTATTGTTTAATGACTCTTTTAACAGGTGAAAAACGAAATGAAAAAAAAAAAAAAATTAACACACACGTTTATCTGTAACTACGACATTAGCAGTAGCCACCACACAAGCTCGGGCCTGAATCGTGGTGGCCTAAGTTATTTGAAGGGAACAATGATATTGTAACAAATTTAATCTATTTGTGTTCATCCATTGTTAGTTAGGGTTAATCCAAGCTTCTCATTCATCAGCTTAGGACTTAGTGAGCGGTGGTAGCGAAGCGGTAGACGGCCGGCTTCCTCTTAGGGAGGTTGTGGGTTCGAATCCCGGCATGTAGCAATGACTTCGTTATCTAAGTTACGTACATTTGTGAAGTTATAGTAATAACCACTCGCTAAATGTGAAGGTAAACATCGTGAGCAAACCTTAGTGTCTGAGATGTTCAAATACCTTAGCGCTTGAAACAGCGCAGTGGGCACGAGTGGTGATAAACAGAAATGAATACTCTGTGTGTCCCCACTGCTGGGGCACGGGTTTATTCCTGCATCGCAGGAAGGTTAGGCCATACTCCACCACGGTGGCCAAGTCCGGGTTGGTGGAATACTTACATACTCGTATAACAGAAATAAATTAAACAACACAATAAAATGAATATGATATGAATAAGGCAGAGTTTGGCTTAAAGACATGACACGTATAGAGTAAAAAAATTGGATTTCTTTTCTCTGAATCCCACATGGACTAAGGTAGGTATAGCTGTCATATATTCTTCAAGCTCTAGCTCCAGTAATAGTTAATCGGTTGAGTCAGATCAGCTGACCAATAAGCCCCAAGAATGCTCATGTGTGCCTGGAGTGACTCAGCGGAATCACCCTTTGTATGACGCCATACGTAGGGTCACTTTCGTGGCGTAAACCACCTTGAAACAGTCTATTTTTCCCTATGTTTGACGGGCATGAGGGCGGCTTGTACGCGGTTTTGTAGCGAGGAAATTGGGCGGCGATTAAGTTGTTCCCTCGCGTATTAACTGCACGTAAATTTATTAAGTATTAACATGCATGTTATGATGTCTGTGGCAAGTAATATACGCCCTCGGTTTGATAGTTTCCCCTGCTTTACTCGATTTGTTATTATTAGTTGATATAATATTAATGTTCTTGCAAAATGTTCCATGTTTACATAAATTCTTGCTTGATTTAGTAGTAAGGCCGCCAATTGTACTATATTTTTATATAATTTCTGATTACAATAAAGAATATTCTATCTAATTATCTATTCCTTTGTTCAAGTTTTTGTTGAAAAGTATTATCGAATTGTGTCCTATTAATAATAGGTTTTAAATAAAATATATTTTTTTCCTGTAACCATATACAATATGAATACAGATACTTAACAGCTTTTACATATTTACAAAAAAAGTTTTAAATAAAAAACTCTAATTTATCATCACGGAAATCGGAAAAGTAGGACTTTCCTCGATACAGGTTTTTACCCGGTACCATTACCCTTTTGTGAAAGTTTTTTATAAAGAATACTTTATTTTTTAAAGAATACTTCTTTTTCTTCTTTTATTTTTTTGCGCAGGCAGGAACTCTGTTTAATTAAATTCCATTAAAAATTATTACTTCGAATGATGAATTTATTACTTCAGTAAATCAGGTAAAACCCCTTCTTGCAGTGATCAAATATATAAATTGATGGATTATGAGCAAATAAACCAGGATTACTTGAGTAATTAAAGATTTATTTGCCAACTTGAAAACAACACGTTTGTTCTACGACTGAAAGAGAGTGACAGACATTTGGATGCATTCAAGGAAAAAACTATCTACGCTAAATTAGACTGCGTTCAGTTTACATTTCAACACCATCCCTTAAACTAAACATTCTAATTTCAGACAAGTTGCCTTACCATCCCTTGACTAAAACTATCCAAATTAAGACTACGTTCATACTTAATCTATATGAACACAAGAACAAACATAAATATACAAGCTACTTACAACATAACACAGTAGTAAACTTATTATGTTTTTCTTTGGTCAATGCTTTCGTTAAAACATCAGCCACCATATCAGCACTAGGTGTATAATCTATAGACACAACCTTTTCGTTAACCAATTGCCGAACAAAATGGTGCCTTATGTCTATATGCTTCGTCCTAGCATGAAACGATATGTTGTTGCATATCTTCTGAGCCGACTGACTGTCGTTAAACAGGTTAATAGTACGTATTTCACCAAAACATTCATTTAAGAAGGTTCTCAAGAATAACCCCTCCTTACATGCGTCTGAAATTGCCATGTACTCAGCCTCAGCGCTAGACAGAGCCACTGTTCTCTGTTTGCGACTTTCCCAAGACACAACAGAACTACCAAGAGAAAAAACATACCCAGTATATGAGCGACGATCAACTTCGTTTCCCGCCCAATCTGCGTCTGTGTAACCGATGATCTTCAGTTCACCTTTCCCGAAAGTTAGACCATAGCCAGACGTACCTTTTAAATAACGTAAAACTCTCTTAGCAGACTTCCAGTGCTCTTCTGAATAACAGTTATTAAATTGACTTAAATAACTGACAACATAGGCAATATCTGGTCTCGTGCAGACCGCCAGATACATCAAACTTCCAATCAGATTTCTGTATTCTAACTTACAATCTGAGTTTGTAGCCTTTTTCAACTTCAATCCACATTCCATTGGAGTTTGAGCCGGTTTGCAATCGGACATCTTAAACCTTTCCAGAATCTTGTTCAAATAGTTAGTTTGATCTAAAGTGATTTTACCAACAGCTCTCCTGATTCTCATGCCTAAGACATGACTTGCTTGACCCAAGTCTTTCATTTCAAACTCGCTCATTAATTGCTTCTTTAAAGAATCCTTCCTTACTTGTGAGCCTCTCGTTGAAAATAAAATTATGTCATCGACATATAGAGCTATAATAATAAGCTCTACTCCATCACTATAAACAAACACACATGGCTCCGATAACAGCTTTCTGAACTTCAGTTTTTCAGTCAAAACATGGTTAATTTTGTCATACCATGATTTTGCCGCCTGTTTTAAGCCATACACTGCCTTATTTAATAGACAGACCTTGTTTTCTTCTCCAGCTTCTCTAAAACATTCAGGCTGATCCATGAAAACAGTTTCTTGTAAATCTCCATTTAGAAACGCAGTTTTTACATCCATGTGCTCAATTTCCATGTCATATTGAGCGGCCATCGCTAGTAATATTCTTATTGTAGAATACCTCACCACTGGCGAAAAAGTTTCAGTGTAATCAATGCCGTATTTTTGAGTAAAGCCTTTTGCCACGAGCCGAGCCTTATATCGTAGTAACTCTCCGTTAAGACCTCTCTTCTTTGCAAATACCCACTTGCATTTTACACTCTTTTTTCTTTCAGGTAGATCCACTAAAGTCCAGCACTTGTTGCTCAGAAAAGAATTGTACTCTTCCTTCATTGCTGCTTTCCAGTGATCTGCCTCACTGCTCTCCAAAGCCTCTTGCACTGTATCAGGAACATCAATCTCATTATTAATCATACCAGCCAGCCGAGCATGTTCAGTCGTATCAGAGATGTCTTGAAAGCTTATTTCATTCGAGTCTTCCGAATTATAGTCTGAAGAACCTGGAACATAAGTTTCATCAGCAGACCCCTCTGTTGCATACGATTCAGATTCTCCTGAACTAGACAAATTCTCCCTACGTGTGCTCACGTTCTGTGGCTGTACGCCAGATGTGCCCGGAACAATTCTGCTATCAGGCTCAGCAGTGCCATCAGAGTTATTTAGCATACTCTCACAAGGTATTATTACCTTACAATCATTCTTGTTGTGAAGTACCTCATCATTTACAAAAACATTTTCCAAGAAGGTTACATGTCTTGCCTTGACAACTTTCTTCGGACACGTCGGATCAATCAACTTGTAGCCTTTAGTACCCTCGCAATATCCAACGAAGATATATTTCTTACTCCTTGCATCCAACTTACGTAGATTTGGCTGTAAGGCATAGGCCACACATCCGAAAACACGTAAATGTTTTATATCTACCTTTTTACCTGACCAACGCTCTTCAGGAACAGCGCCACAGACAGCTACAGTCTGTGAAAGATTCTTCAAGTAAACCGCTGTGTTAGCCGCCTCAGCCCAGTATGCTTTGCTCAAGCCTGCTCCCTGCAGCAAGCAACGTGCCTTCTCCATAATTGTACGGTTAGCACGCTCAGCAACGCCATTCTGCTGACTACAATAAGGGACCGTAGTTTGGCTCCGTATACCACAGCTTGCCAGGTACTCCTGAAATGCACCATTAAGATATTCACCACCGTTGTCGCTCCTTAAAACTTTTATTTTCTTATTAGTTTCATTTTCGACTAACGCTTTAAAAATCTTAAATTTGTCAAAAACTTGGTCTTTTGTTCGTAGAAAATATATAAACGTTTTTCTCGAACAATCGTCAATGAAAGTTACAAAGTAACGAGCCCCACCCAAGGAAGTTACTTCCATTGGTCCGCATACGTCTGTGTGCACTAGCCCTAATATCTCCTTAGACCTAGTTCTACTTCTTTTGGGAAACGGCAATTTTGTCTGTTTTCCCTCCAGACATGCAACACAATTTTTATATTCAGTATTAGAATAATCCATACCTGTAACCACTCCTTGTTTCATTAGGTTCATGCTCCTGGAATTCAAATGTCCGAGCCGCTTATGCCACACTTCTTGTGTCTCCATTCCCTCCATGAATACATTACCCGTATCCCTGCAAACCTGAACAGATTCCCTGTCATTTGCACCGGAATTGACACTAGACTTCATGGCAATCTCAGACGACATGTTACATTTCAACCTTTCATTTGTATTTAACTGATACACACCATTCAAATAAGACGCTGTACCAATAACCACCTTACCATAGTAAATTTTACAACCCTTGCTGTCAAATGTTACATGGTGACCTTTACGAACCAGTTCACTAACTGACAGTAGATTCGCTGCCAGATTTGGTACATAAAACACGTTGGTTATTGTGCCTACACAGTCTTTCAGATCAATAGATACCACGCCGCGACCTCCAATGCGCAGCTTCTCGCCGTTGGCTACGTTTACTTCCAAAGATGTGTCCGTTACGAATTTTCTCATGATTCCTCTGTCATTACACATATGATTAGTAGCACCCGAGTCAATGTACCACAGATGATTCTGTACGTTGACAGACAATGCAGTCAGTAGTGCATGGCTCTTGCCTTTCTCATTTTGCGATTTCACAGATGAGTTTCTATTCGGACAGTCTTTCTTGAAATGCCCTTGTTTCTTACACTTGAAACATCTTATAGCCTTCTTGACAGCTAACGCTTGGGCTTCCGGTCGTTCCATCTTTTCATCCCTCCTTATGTTCTCCTGTAGCAGCTTCGCCTTTACGGTTTCACTGGACAATTTTGTGCCCGAGTGCTCCAACGCCATAATCAGGGGGTCATAATCATTGGGTAAGCCACTCAACATGATTATTGCGATGAACTCGTCTTCTAGTGGTGAATCTATATCTTTCAGTTGCTGTGACAACTCACTTATCCTTGATATATATGTATCAATGGTCTCACCCTCCTTCAATTTCGTACCGAACAAAGATCTCAGCAATCCCAGCCTTCTGCACAATCCTTTGTCTTCGTATGCACGTTGTAAGTTGCCCCAAGCCTCATATGCCGTCCCAGCGTTCCGAACATGAGTCAAGGCTGATGGACCCACGGACAGGCAAATTTTTGCCAGTGCCCTTTGTTTTTTCCGATCATCCTTGCATCCGTCCTCGGATTCCACGCAGACATACAGATCTTCATGCAACAACAACATCCGCATCATGAATTTCCAGTTATTGTAGTCCTCCATACCACGAAGCTTGTCAATGATAATTCCATTGCTTGCAGAAACGGCCATTCTTTTCCGTTGCTAAGGGTAACCCGTGTGTTTTAAAATTTTTCGTATTTTCTCAAAATAACAAATAATATTATTTTCCGAGACCTGAAAACCGTCCTGGGCCCATAACCTGATGGATTATGAGCAAATAAACCAGGATTACTTGAGTAATTAAAGATTTATTTGCCAACTTGAAAACAACACGTTTGTTCTACGACTGAAAGAGAGTGACAGACATTTGGATGCATTCAAGGAAAAAACTATCTACGCTAAATTAGACTGCGTTCAGTTTACATTTCAACATAAATCAATGATTTTCAAGTGCAAGGTGACGCCTTGCTTTTTGTCAAATTTCTCTTCTTCTTTAGCACTGATATTGTGAAACCTACAATTTAATATAAATCATAAGCCAATGCTCGATGTAGAGCATTTGCAATTAATATCAAATAATTAATGGAAAACGGAATCTAGAAGGCGTAAAAAATTTAAGCGTCATTGTTAATGCAATCGAAACAGGACATTTGCGTCACATTTTGCAAGCAGGAAAGCCCACTGTTAAGGCGCTTCATTTTGGAGTTAGCTGACACAGGATTTACCCTGGATTAGAACATGTATTGTAAAAGAAGTCCAAATTATTGCTTTTACTTTAAACATTTTATACTGAAATTTTTTATACTACTCGATTTTATTTGGGCTTATAAGAAACATGAATAATTATTTATCTCTTATTCTGTAGTAATAACGTGGTAATCTATTATTAACTTTTCTATAAGTACTTTTGTATGTAATTATTTTATTTTATTATAATAGGAAAAGTTACAGCGAAGAACAAAATACATTCTAAGACAGCAAAATACGGAACAGAATACAGACTGAGAGTCAATAACAAGTTTTCACTCATAGAAATATTTTAAAAGAAAATTTTGCCCACTACAAAACAAATCAAATACACACACACTACATATTTATGGTCTCGATCAATGTATTTCCTGGTATACAATAAGGAATACCTTTTATCGGGGATTGATTACAAGGAATTGCAGAGCTCCGAGGTAACAGATTTCCCTAACAGTAAATAAAATGAAATCCTGAACAGACTTAAGCACAAACAAAACAACAAACCTACCTCTCAATAAACTTATTTCAGAATGGTGTCAAGTCTAAAGTGGTGGGATTATGCGTAAGACCATGATTCAAACCAATCGCGCTAATAAGAGTGACCGAGGACTTGAAACATCTCATGTCTCAGCTGATTTAGTCAGCTGTTGTGACTCCAATTCTTGGTAAAGTGCAGTTGACATCGATGGCTATAAAGCACTGACTCAACTGTATGCAACCCACTTAGTAGAGTCTGAAGACGACTAATCACAAGAAAATATCCTACTGTTTTAAATAGCCTCTTCAGGTCCCACTGCAGGGCTAATTTATTTTAATTTTATTTATTCAACGGCAATCCACAGCAATACAATTAAAATAAACAATAGTTACTTACTAATTTGTACATGACTAACGCTAGTGGCATTTTTCCGAGCGGTTCCGTGCTTCGCAAGGCACGTTAAGCAGTTGCTGTCGGCTGCCGTCGATAGATGGCAGCCGTTAAGCCAAGTCAGCGCTCGTGGCCTAGGCGAACCGAGTGATTGGAATCAATCACTTGGTTAAGCAACAACAGGCGCGGTCAGGTACGGGATGGGTGAGCGTCCCGTGATTACCGCTAGTGGCATTTTTCCGAGCGCTTCCGTGCTTCGCAAGGCACGCTAAGCCGTTGGTGCCGGTTGTCATACAATGGCAGTCGTTAAGCCGTGTCAGAGGCCTTATGGGCGGCTTGATAACTTCTGACAGTAAGACCCGCCACTGTCTTACAATCCTCCACCAACCCGGACTTGGCCCCCGTGGTGGAGTATGGCCTAACCTTCCTGCGATGCACGAAGAGACCCGTGCCCCAGCAGTGGGGACATACAAGGGTTGATAACGAAGCCAAGTCAGAGGCCTTGAAAAGGCCTTGAAGAGGGGGCTTGAAAAACTTCTGACAGTAAGACCAGTCCTGCAAGTCTCCACCAATCCGGACTTGGCCCCCGTGGAGGAGTATGGCCTATTCGTTACTCAGGGGAGAGACCCGTGCCCCTCGATGGGGGCATAATTAGTTGACGATGACACAAAAAAGTAATACTCATAGTTTATACTCAAAAGTTTGGCACAAAGTGTGTTACATTACAATGTTTTTGAAAAGCGTTTCTGGCAAGCAAGATAAGCGGCGTATAAGCCCGCCAAGTTAGGCCTGCAGAAAACAACAGCACGAAGCGTAACATTCCATTCATCTCCCCAAAAGAGTCGAGACTGAGAGTCAATGGCGTGGGCCGGTCACGTGGCCGTCGTAGTAGGCAGTGAATGGCTGTGACGTCACAGTGCCCACGCGCAGCCATATGGCCGCCTGCAGAGAACTAGATAGCAGAAAACTTGTTTATGTATTGAACATATTGATGAAGGAAGAAAGATTGACGAAACAAATATATAACATTTACATACATTGCTTTTGGCCCCACACTAGAAAACCCTGTGTTGTGGGAACCAGAAACAGCGACATCGCAAAACCGCTTTTCAAAGATACAAAGATAAAAGACAAAGATAAAGAATTAGCTAACCAAATGATGGAAACAGCTGTAACCGTGTGTCAATTGTATCTTGTCATGTCCTCAAGCCCACGCGGCAAATGGGGCGCCATATGGCGGCCCCGCCAGGCGTGACTAACGTGTCTTTTCCTTTATGAGACTACTGTCTACCTTAGCCAGTAATAGGCGACAGAAACCTTTTCAAATTTATTGAAAGATCGCCCGTAACTTCGAGTATTTTGCTCGAAAGAGACTGGACATTTATGTTATGAGACCAGAGCCGGATTTGGGGGAGGATGACCAGATCTGTAGCCCCGGGGCCTCCACATTTGACATGAAAGGCCCCCCTCCACACACCGATAGATAGAAAGAAACACTTTATTGCACAACCAGAAAAAAATTACAATAGAAATTTTCTACCTATTGTCGCAAATTGTGAAGCAAATTTCTTTCAAAGTAATCATGGGCTTAATACATCCCTGTGTAAGACAATGCTTCTAGAGGTTTTGGGAATTTATGGGAGAGGGGTTCTCAAGTAAATCCGGAATAAAGTTGTTTGACCCGTTGTGGGTTCGAATCTCGACTTGTGCTGAGGACTTACTAGCAGTTTTCCAAACGACGTATACTTCTTAGTCAGTTTGTAAAGCAAAAAATAATGAAAATAAGTAATATACGCGTCGAATTGATAACCTCCTCCTTTTTTGAAGTCGGTTAAAAAGGAGATAACTTTGATTAAAAAAAATGATGATAAAATGATCTCTGCCAATTCTGTTGCTTACACGAAATTTCCACTTGGCTCCTATCGGTAAATATAATGTACAGGGTGATTTGTCTAGATTAAAACACTGTAGAAAATGTCCGAGGCTCGACCAAATAGGGGATATACTAGCAATGGGCAAAATAAAAAGTACCCAAACGTTGAACGTCGTTTGCGTGCATGCAACAACTAATGTTGTTGAAGCTGAACGTTGATGAAGCAAAGATCTGTCAGGATTGAGGCAAGTGGCAGTCCCTGCACTCTGCCTTCACCTATGGGAAACAGGCGTGAAATTCTGTTACGTTATGTAGGAAATGTTGCACCAAAACCATGTCAAAATCAATAGCGATCCAAAACACAATACAGTACTTTTATTTGTTGCCATTAGCAGAAGTTAGCGATGTGCTCACATTTCAATTTAAACCAATCAGTTTCAATATAGAGTCCATTCATCTTCAAATCAGGGGCCTCTGCAGCTTGGCCCCGTATTCTATCAATACCTACAGTCTATTTATTCTTACTTGTCCAATTTAGTAAACAAGATTCTACCCTTAAACTGTGATTTTTTAGTCCAAAACTGCCATATTTCCATAAATGAAGTAACCTGGAACACTCTTTTAGGCAACACGCTGCCAAATTTATAAACATAGTTCATGATAGTTCATGAATTTGCGAGAAAATGTCTAGTTTAGGCATCTAATCTCAATTTTAAGGTTAGAATCTTGTTTACTAAATTGGACAAGTAGGAATAAATAGACTGTACTGGATCATACCTACATATTTCACCGTCGTCGTCAGGCTCCCGCTGCCCACTGCTGGGTTGCTGCTGCTTTTCCCCCAAATGCCATCTTTCGCGGTCACTTCAAGAAGATTAAGAAGAAGTAAAAAAAAGAAGAAGAAACATTATAAAAACAGTACACACGCCGCAATAACAAAAAAAAAACATTGTTTTTTTAATGGACTAACCCGTGCTGAGGACAATTTAAAAACCTATTTAGATGCTAAAAATTCCACCCATGCCGGGATTCGAACCCGCGACCTCTGGCTATCCGTGCCAGCGCTCTTTCCAACTGAGCTAGGTTTTTAAAACCTTACGATGTATAATTCTTTTGCCCTCCGCCTGTCCACTGATAATAGTTCACACGTTTTGCATTCGGCACTTCTTGTTCTAGGCAGAAACAAACAACGGTGAATCCTAAAAGGGCCGAGAAGAAAACTGTAACGCGCCATACGGCACCTCGGGTCACGATCGCCATAAATCTTACTCACGTTATATGGTCCAAGCCCTTACTCTCGATGTCAGTTTCGCCATATTACAGAAATAACAACACGCATGTTTGTGTTATTAAGGATTCAATAGTAATTTTGTGGGCTGGTATAGACAGAGTTCCTATCGAATTACACCCCAAGGCTTCACAATGTGACATCGATATCTACACTTGTATACCTCTTAGCAAGCTGTGGTAGCTCGCTAAGGGGTATACAAGTAACTGTGAAGGAAAATATCGTGAGGAAACCCGCGGCTTGGTTGGCTCCGCACGTATTGAATAGTCTTTCCTGTGGGCTAGGCCGACTAAGCTGTCAGGATGGTATAGGTGCTGGGCAAGCCTACACCATCTATAAAACCATGTCCCAGGCACCACAGCGTCGGAGTGGTCCCGTCACCCATCTAGTGTGAGTGAAGATACCACTGGACGCTGTATAAATCATCTCATTAAGTAGATGCAAAAAGGCCAATATTATTATTATTATTATTATTATTATTATTATTATTATTATTATTATTATTATTATTATTATTATTATTAATATTATTATTATTATTATTATTATTATTATTATTATTATTATTATTATTATTATTATTATTATTATTATTATTATTATTATTATTATTATTATTATAATAATATCCCCACTGTTGGGGGACGGGTCTCTTCCTGCATAGTAGGAAGGTTGGGCCATACTACACCACGGAGGCTAAGTCCGGGTCGGAGGAGGATTGTAAGACAGTGGCGGGCCTTACTGGCAGAACTTATCAAACAACCATAAAACCTCTGACATGGCTTAACGACTGCCACTACATGACAGCCGGCACCCACAGCTTAGCGTGCCTTGCAAAACACGGAAGCCTTGGAAAAAATGCCACTAGCGGTAGTCAAGGGACGGTCACGTATCCTGCACCTGACCGCGCCTGTTGTTGCTTAACTTAAGTGATTGATTCCAATCACTCGGTTCGAATAGGCCACGAGCGCTTTACACTGTTCACATTGATTGGAAATTTAGAAAACACTTTATTGCACAACCAGAAAAAGATATAGTTAAAACTGTTTTTATACGGATTTATGCTCGTTTGAAACGTCGGAAAATTGTAAAAATGTAGTAAACGAGCATAAATCCGTATAAAAACATTTTTATTATGTCTAGTGCTCGTTTTAACCTTAGGAAATACTATACAGAAAAAAATAATTACAAAAATTATATCTCATAATATTTGACGTAATGTGACACTAATTAAATACTATGCTGCATATTCAGAAAGTACTATCGATACCGTTGGTCGCATAGTTCATATACATAAAAACTGTTACTAAGTTTGGCAAATGATGGTGTTTCTTTTGAATAGATATATAAAAAAACTTAGTCTCGGTTATATGAAAACGGTTAGAAGTTTTCGAATTGTGGTTTTACAGAAAAATGTTGAAAAATTTTTGGACAGATAGAGTCAATAACGAAACGGTTCTACAGAGAATTCACACGGGCTTGGAGCTATTAGAGACTATAAAGAGAAGAAAACTGTAATACATGGGTTACATAATCCGAAGTAATAAATACAATCTCCTCAAAAAACTACAAAGCCCCAGAAAACCTAGTAGCTGTGCTATATACTCTATAGTATATAGCATATACGCACGCATCTATATACGCACTTAATTGAAACTCAAAAATTCCACATCGAGCTCAAGTGTAGGGCCCAGAGGTATCGGATTGCTGTGAAATGGACGCTCCAATTTCACTCGACTGAAGACTGTATTGACCGTTGGGTGATAGAGACACTGGACCACCGGGCTTGAGCCGTGAGATTAAAAATTGTCTCCAGAAATTCCTCCTATGTAGCTAGTTTTTTTTTTTTTTTTTTTTAATCTTTATTTCATTAGGGGCTTTTGTACCTTACGAGGACATGTCAGCCCCATTGTACCTTATTCTTAAGTTATTAACTTACGTTAACAGAGTCTTAACGATTATCTAAACTATCTCTGACAAATTTATAAATTAACATTGCTTCTTTCGAAATGGGATCGGAGAGTAACGTCTGGAACTTGCCTACTTCTAAAATGTTTATATTGAGTGCATCTATCAGAGCGTCTCTTTTATGTTGGTTTCCTATGCATTCCATTAACAAATGTTGAATATCTTCCACAGTACCACATTTCTCACAGTTTGGTGATTGGACTTTTTTCATAAGAAAACCAAAATTATTTAATGGGATGTGACCAGAGCGGATTCTATGAGCCAGTATAATAAGATTCCTGCTTAAATTTATATTTAGAAACCACGGAATGCGAGGAGGTTCACACTGCAATGTCCTATACCAAATGCCTTTTTCTACTGATCTTTTATTATAATGTTCTTTCCATGATTCATAAGATTTACTTTTATATTTTGGTAAAATTTCGAAACAATTAGGTACTACTTCTACTTCTGGTGAATTTATACTTGCTGCTTTAGCTAACCGGTCAGCCTCCTCGTTTCCTGATAAACCTATATGTGACGGAATCCATTGCATCTTTAACTCAATCCCTTGTTTTCGAAATTCCTCTATATATTTTAGGATAGCATAAGCTGTCGAGATTCCTCTGTATCCAGAGGCACACCGAGCTATATGCTGGAGACCACTCTTACTGTCTGTCAATATTACCAATTTTGTGACACATAGGTCTTTTGCGTAAGACAAAGCTTTCAAAATTGCAATGAGTTCCGCCGCCATTATAGATAAATACCTTGATGTTATTTTAAATGTACCGTTTACTTTTTTAGCTGGGTCAAAAAACGCAGCTCCTAAACCATTACAGCTTTTAGATGCGTCCGTATATAATTTGTACCAGCCGCCATAGCGATTGTGTATTTCTTGCAATACATTATTCTTAACCAAACAAATTTCTAATAATTTTTTTGGCAAGTTGACGCTTTCCAAATTCATAATAACTGTATTCCCCACATCAATATTGCCCACCCAAGTATCCAGAGAGAACATTTCCAACGGTTCACTTGATGCAACTATTTCATTGTCAATCCCGCTAGAGTAGACCATAACTAAAAGAGGTTTCTTCTTTTTGTGCCAATATCTGTTAACGCATAGAGAGTCTAGTTGATGTAGCAAGTGAAGTGTCATGTTATTTAGCCATGATTTGGCCTTGAGGCAGTATTTCATCGCTAGATATTGCCGTCTATTGGAAAGGGGTGGTAGGCATAATTCTGACTCCATTACATGTATGGGCGTACTTTTTATAAATCCTCCAATTATTCGTAGTGCTTGATTTTGTACTTTATCTAGTTTGCTCAGATGGGTATTGGCACTATTATCATATAAATAACATCCAAAGTCAATCCTACTTCTGATTAATGCAATATATAATCGTCGAAGGTGTTTGGGGTGTATACCCCAGCCGGATCCTGCTAAAACCTTTAACAGATTTAGATATTTTTGTGTTTTTTCCCACGTTTCGTTAATGTGTTTACCCCATCTAAGTGACCTATCCAACCAAATCCCTAAATATTTGATACTATCCGCCGCAGCCAAGGTTATCCCATTTATTTGTAATCGTATTTCCTGCCTTCTATGCCCTCTGGAGAAAATGCAGTATTTAGATTTATGTGGTGAAAAATCTAGGCCTAATTCTTTTAGAATTATAAGCATAGCATCTATGGCATTTTGAAGTTTTGTAGTACTGTCAGATAGTTTACTTTGTGTGGAATATAACACAAAGTCGTCGGCATATTGTGATATCATAACTTCTTTAATATTTTGACATATTTTGGTCGTTACGATATTAAACATTAATGGTGACATAGGATCTCCCTGGGCTAGACCTCTATTTGTCCATCGTAATAGATATTTTTTAATGTCGGAATTACTATTTTGTTCTATTTTTAAGTGTCTTTCGCTTAAAAACTCCCATATATATCTACAAATCTTGCCTCCCACCATAATAGTATCTAAGGAATGTGTCAATTGACTCACTAAAACATTGTTGTACGCGCTATCAATGTCTAAAAAGCATGCCAAAGTTGGAGTATTATTGGTAAAACCTGCCTGTATTTGGAGTACTAATCGAACTAAAGAGTCTAGACATGATTGACCTTTCCTGAAACCTGTAGTTTTTGGGGATAATATTTTATTTTTTTCCGTATACCACTCTAGCCTTTTTGTAAGTAAGTTATGAAAAGTTTTACATATACATGATATTAGTGATATGGGTCTTAACTTTGGAGCTGCGTCTGGGTTACAACTATATTTAGGAATTGGTATTACCTTAATATCACGCCATTGAGTGGGCACTATAGATGTGGAAAATATATCGTTGTATAAATCAAGTAAATACTTCTTTGCCACGTAGGGAAGATTGAACATCATTGAATAGGTTACACGGTCATCTCCTGGGGCTGTGTCTTTTTTCTTTAAGCATTTGTTTAGTTCATGCATACCAAAACTACCTTCAAGAGATGGATTTATGGAAACAAATGTCGGTGGCAGCGGACAAACGGAATCTGGTGCGAGGTTACTTATCAGTTCTATCTTTTTTACATCAGGAGTATGAAACTGGCTATTTTTATGACCTTTTATCCATCTCATTTTACGCCACAACTCAGAAACGGATGTGTTCTCGTCAATGCTATGACAGAAACTTTTCCAGCTACTTGTCTTAGCTACACGAATGAGTCGTTGAGCCTCTGTAATATGCTTTTCTAGTATAGTGAGGTTGTCGGGAGTGGGATTCTTTCTGAATCGAGATAGTGCTAACCGGCGTTGAGCAACAGTTTTTGATAGTTCAGCGTTCCAATACGCTTTGGGGGTGAAATTTCGAGTAGGATCATTACAAATTTTTACAAATGGTATACTTTTTTGGGCTGCACTGTTAATTTTATCCATAAAATAATCGTATCTTTCTTGTAGCGTTCCATCGCTTCTATAAGTTTTAAATATGTCATCTAGACATGTTTTATAAATTTTCCAATCTGCTTTTTTATAATTGAATTTTTTTATTAAATTTATATCTCCCTTATAAAAAAATGATATTTTAATAACTAAGTGATCGCTTCCAAAATTTTCGTTTAGAACACCCCATTTACAATTTATGGCAATATCTGATGTAGAAAAAGTAATATCTGGAGACGATGACTGGACAACATTACTTACTAATTTAATTCTGGTAGGCTTACAATAATTATTCAAGGATGTGTAACCGTTGTCCAGTGCTGAATCCATCAATTGGACACCTCTCGTGTCATTTTTGTATGACCAATTTGTATGGTGACCGTTAAAATCTCCAGCTATTATGGTTTTACGCGAAAACATTCCAAAGATACCATCCCAGTCCAATTGTGATGTTCGAACCGTTGATGGGCAATAAATAGACACTATATTTTGAAGGTTATTACAGTTCAATAATTTTATGTGTAATACTTCTATGCCCACGTTACTTAGGCTAATATTACATAAATAAGATTTTACCGATTTGTGAACAATGATCGCCACACCTCCATACGAATCCGCTCTGTCCCGCCTATACACATCATATCCACTAATATTAAGAAGTGAATCGGGTTCCAACCATGTTTCACTAAGTATAGCAATGTGAATCTTTTCTTGACTTAAAAAACATTCAAATGACGCTAGTTTAGGCTTTAAACTCTGGGAATTCCATTGAACTATGTTAACACATTTTTCTCTATAAACATTAAACATCTTTGAATATCGAATTAAATAGCTTGTATACCCATTCGCCCTCTGTAAATATTTCCATTAAAAAATTCTTGCACTCTTTAAAAATAGCTAGTATAATTGAATAGACTTTGTTTTCTACTTTACTATCACTCAGAATAATTCTGATCTTTCTCCATAGATTTTTCGTATCGAAACTGTTCTTTGGAAGCTTTTCTTCTTGACTATTGCAGTCTTGATCTGGTTCTATTGTCTCACTCTCAATTTCCATTGTTTCTTTCTCCTTTAATATTTTTTCGTCTATTTCTAATGTCTTTTTCTTTTTTTGCGGCTTTCGAGTTTCTTTTAGTGGCTTGACCTTTTTCCTTTTTTCAATATTTACATCTTGTTCATTTAAGGTATTATCATCTTTGTCACTATTATCACATACTTCTTCCCGATGTACTATAGCTCCAATAGTTACGGCTTCTTTGTAAGTATAAGGGGTTTGGCCAATTTTCTTTGCAAATTTTGCAGGTGTTTCTTCATCACTTCTGGAATTTTCTGTCTCTTCTGTCTCCTTTACAGCCTGTTTGCGAAGTAAATAGTTGTTCAGCGCCTTTTTATATGTGCAATTCTCTTCAGTCATAATACTCCGTATATATTTCTCCTTTGCAAAAACAGGACATTCGTTTTTGTTGAGTGCCATATGTGCTCCTTTACAGTTTACGCATTTGTAGTTAGTAGTTTCACAATTGACGTGAGGTTCTCCGCACTTTGGACATAAAACTTTTTTTGTAGGGCATGTTCTAATAAAGTGACCATATTTCCAGCAGCCGGAACATTGTGTTACTGGGAAAGTGTATGGTTCCACTTTGAACCTGCACCCGTACCCATAGACGTACGGGGGTAAAGTGGGACTCTTAAAGCAAATGCGTATTGCCTCGCTTTCAATCCATTTTCCTTCATCTGTTTTCCTAGTTAATCTTCTTATTGACATTATTTCGTAGTCAGACGAGAGACTGTTTTTAATCTCCTTTTCTTCTATTTCCAAATCAATGTTTTTGATTACTCCAAAACAGCGTTGTATGTCTTGTGTAGGTTGGCATGTGGTTTCTGAATCGTTGAATTTTTTTGATGATAATAATTTATCAGCGTATTGTTTTTTGCCGAACTGTATGAGAACTTTGTATGGACTTTTGTACTTTATCTTCAATATGTCTGTGATATTTTCTAGTCTTAATTGTTTAGCCAGAGCTATTTGTTTAGGTAATAGTTTTTTTGATGTGAGACACACCTCGTATAACTCTTGTGAGTCATTTCCATCCACTATAACTGCCGTCGTTCCATTTCCATTTTGTGAATAACTTCGGGCAAGCCGTTTTGGACTCCTTCTCACTGTTATAAAATCTCCTTCCTCATCAACTTTGTTTTCATCACTATCTACTCTCAATCTTTTTTTCTCCCCGCACTTCTGTAGCTCCATTCCGGCGTTATCCCACTCGTATTCAGAGTTCACTATTTTCTCACTCTCCAGACAAATTTCCTCTTCAATATCTAGACTTCGTAGACTGGCTACATCACTATTAGCAACTTCTTCACTATTTTCACTCATTATCGCAAATGTGGGTATTCGTTAAAGAACCATTAAACATCGCTATGCGTCGCTCGGATAGAACGCGTGTGCTCACTACCGGTTACCGCACGCACTAGTTATGCCTGTGAATATAAGAGAGTAAAAACCTACCTTTGAATTCGTCCACAACGTTTCATTGTTAAAAACCGTACTATTAATGATTTATCAGTAATGGTAACACATGTTTAAGAAGTAAAATCGTTTATTTCCATCAATTTTTTTTAATAATCTTTGTTAGGTGCTGTTAGTCTTCCCAATATTAAATAAATAAATAATTTGACAAGGCTTTGGATCCCACACTAGGCGAACCTGGATCCATATCAATAGATTTACCATTTCTAAAGGGAGTGTTTTTAATTTGGAAAACAATAAGAAAACAAAACTTATTAATACAACATTAATACCATAAAATAATTTCACTAAAAACTTCAGCAAATTACTTAAACTAAATCTAAAATAAATCAAATGTAAAACTTTCGTAAACTTTATTGATATATCTCCACATTCACTTCTTTGATAAGTAAGTCAGTTCGGAATCAGGTCAACAAAATTGTATTTAACAAAAATATTAACAACTCATGCAACTATAACTAGAAGCGATTCCGTTTCGAAGTAAGGCCAATACATATGTGTAAATACATCGTTTGCTCCAAACTGTGAATCCAGATTAAATGCGGTAGGAAGTACGCATCGTAACGTTGAAAAATGTTTTCGAATATGCTAAACCCGATATGCGTATAGAATAAAAAAAACTATGTGCTGGCCGGCGCCGACATACTCGTACTATATTTGAACATAAAACCATGCACAAATTATATATTATATTTATTTTACTACTTCTCGTCCTGATATTATTGTTATCGCGTACCGAAATAAAGTTATTTTGGTAAAAAATAAATTATGCCCCCTTAAAATACAGTAAACGAAGTAAAAAGTTCTTTATTAAAAAAAAAACTCAAAGTCACCCAGTGTAGGCGTCGACATGACACTAGTGTTTGTATTTCTTCTTTCTTAAGCCGCGTTTTTACGGTCTTAATGCGCTCGGTCCGAGTGCGCCATCGAGTAAACTAATGCTTCTGATTGGCTATTTTGGTGTTGTCACGAACAACCGTCCAATCAGAAGCGTTTACTCGGATGGCGCACTCGGTCCAAGCGTACTAAGACCGTGAAAACTTCGCTTTATTATTTGTAAAAACAACCATAAAGTGAAGTAAAAAGTAAAAGTAAAAAAAAAAATTATTTAAAAACCACACAAGAGATAATAAATATTGTATTCACATGGTGCAGGACAAGGAGTTTATCTAATGGTCACATAATTATATCACAACAAGGAAAATAACAGCGGATTCCACGCTAGACTAGAGTCTGTGTTGTGGTAATCCAGAAACGGCAAATCATAGATTTTTAAGTATAAAATTAATTATGAGGTGGCGCTCTGTGTAGTTATTATTATAATGAATTTAAACTTAAAACTAAAAACAATTTTTATTTATTTAAAATCTGGGAAATATTAATACTTAGTAAGTTAATTAGAAACTAAAGTTTAATAGTACTATTGTTTGAAAATGATGCGAGTGAATGTGTGCGTGCGTGCATGTGTGTATGCGCGTGTATGTGTATGTGTGTATGCGTGTGTGTATGTATGTGTGTGTGTGTGTGTATGTATATGAATGCTCATGTGTCTGTAATGCTGTGTAACTTAAAAACATTATCTTCTAATTGTGAGAATATCTTCTGTGGCGACGTCGTATAATGAGAAAAAAAGTGAGTAGAAAAGTGAAAATTATTTCATGATTTTCGAATCGTGTAATCAATCATCTATAACAGCCTACCAAAGTTATTAAAAGAAATGCCTTTAGCTCTATTTAAAAGAAAGTTACGCAAATGGCTTATAGAAAAATGCTTCTATTAAATAGTAGAGTACCTCGACCTGAAATACATAGACATATTACCATAATCTTTTTAAAAAAATCACAAGAAATGTAGGACATTGTAATATTACACTACACAACTAGGGTGGTAATACAAAGAAAGGCCGAGATCGCAGAAGTTTGCGGCCCGAGCTGCGAGCGAGGGACGTAAATGCGATCGAGAGCTTTCTTTATTACCTCCCGTGTTGTGTACATCTTTTTATGTCTACACTTGGCCAGAAAGCGGCTTTTTCCGTACGCGTAGCGTGCGGTAAAAGCCACTTTATTGTGGCATAAATATATTTATTTCGTAAATAATAATATGTTATGACATTATAAATAATATCAATTTATTTTAATTTAAGAAACTTATAAATATCTTACCAGCTGCTGACGATGTACCATTTTTCGTGCAAATAAACAATTTCATTTCATGTTTGTAATTCGTTTTTTTTTCTTTTTGCGCAATAAAGTGTTCTCTATCTATCTATCTAACATCAATGTATAAAGCCTATATTATTAAGCTGGCTCATCAACAGCTGATGGTAATAAAATGTCACGCTGATCCGACACAAGTTATTTCAATCTACTTCCGAATGCCGGTTTAACATAAGCCTCAGGTCAGCTGTGAATTTATTAGTGAATTTACGTCGGCTCACAGTCAATAGGTGGTCGTTACGAGAATTGGAAATGGCGCTAAGTTACCTTATCACGTAAAGTGGAATGAGTGTTAGTGGACAATCGTGGATCCAAGATGGTGAGATTAAGCTGTTCTGTTGAGTTCGTGGACTGGATTTGGTCTTGATTTGAGATTGAGAATTTGGTGTTACCCAAAGAGTATATAACCACTACGTTTTACCCAAAGAGTATATAACCACTACGTTTTACTCAAAGAGTATATAACCACTACGTTTTACCCAAAGAGTATATAACCACTACGTTTTACCCAAAGAGTATATAACCACTACGTTTTACCCAAAGAGTATATAACCACTACGTTTTACCCAAAGAGTATATAACCACTACGTTTTACCCAAAGAGTATATAACCACTACGTTTTACCCAAAGAGTATATAACCACTAGTGTTACCCTTTTAGATTTACACATACACATGCATATTGTACAAACATAAATATTCTAAAACCGAGAACTTATACGTTGTGCTTAATTTGTTGGCTTTAATTCCAGATATCACTGTCATCTAAATAGTCTTTTATGCTATAGAAGCCCTTGTGGCAAAAAGTGTACTTTACATATTGTACACTAATATTAGTTACATGTAAATATATAGTTTCTATATAATAAGTGTTTTAATCAAAATTAAAACAATAAAGCTAAGGAAACTTGGGGATTTGTGTTCATGTCACCGTAATTATATAGTTTCTATATAATTATAAATCAATTATAATGTTTTTATTTTTCCGAGCGCTTCCGTGCTTCGCAAGGCACGTTAAGCCGTTGGTGCCGGCTGTCATATAATGGCAGTCGCTAAGCCATGTCAGAGGCCTTATGGGCGGCTTGATAACTTCTGACAGTAAGGCCCGCCACTGTCTTACAATCCTCCACCAACCCGGACTTGGCCCCCGTGGTGGAGTATGGCCTAACCTTCCTGCGATGCAGGAAGAGACCCGTGCCCCAACAGTGGGGGATATACAAATGGTTGAACCTTTACCTACACAACGTACAACAACGCTGGCGGAGGTTATCAATTTGACGCGTAAATTACTTAGTCGCTGTGCCCCGCGGTTTATTGATTTTTCCATGGGAATAAGATTATCCAGTAAAACGTAGCCTATTTGTTAAGCCGGAGTATCAGCTAACTCCATACCAAATTTTACAAAAATAGCTCCAGCCATTTAGACGTGACACACTCACAAACTTTATTATATTAGTGCGATTAAAATAGCTCCAGCCATTTAGACGTGAAGAAGTAACAAAAATACACACTCACCAATTTTCGCCTTTATAATCTTAGTGTGAAGTGATGTGATTCTGGAAACTGAAACAGATCTGAGTATTGCACTATTTCAAAACTAATCTATCTTATAGATGATTCTTAAAGAGTGACGTCGGCTTCTCAATCGGGCGGTTGTGGGTTCGAATCCCAGCATGGACCAATAACTTTGTCTTCTAAGATTGTCTAGCATTTTTCTAAGATTGTAGTTGCAATATCACTCGCTGACAGTGAAGGAAAACATCGTTAAGAAACCCTAGTATATAATAGAATACTTGCTATCCTGGCAGTGCGGTCCCGTGGGATAATTTCTAACGCGGACGGAGCCGCGGGTTGAAGCTCATACTGATAATTGCAAGCACATTCCTCTCTAGATATTTTGTGTCCAGTGGAACAGTTCTTGAGTGCTGGCTTTAGTCCATTCACTTACTTTACACTACACAGTCTTATCATGTACCTCACCCTCTTCTTTCACGATGTTACACCCATCTCAATTATTCTATCAAGTAATAATCACCAAGCATTTCACTACAAAAGTCTTACCGTATGAGGTGGCCTTTGGATTCATACAATTTATATCTAAGATCGGGTTGGCCAGAAAAGTCTTCATATCGTGCAACTTAGAAGTACAGTCTAGTGACCGTAGCGCAGCGTTTTTCTCGTGCATCAGAAATGCGAGTTCCCAATAACAAGAGTATATCTTGGTGTCGCTAACAGTACCACCGGCGGCTATAACTTTGCTCACAACTTCCTGCGAGAAATGGTCTATTTTTAACTCTAAAGCTAAAAATAAAGGAGTGCTGAGGTGAATAAACGGCTGATTTGTTAATAATGTTGCATTATCGTGTAACAGAGGTACAGACGTGTTGGAAAGAGTTTCAGTAGAGTTACGTAATTATTTTGAAAAATTAAGGAGCGGGTGTTAAATATAGAAAAGAATAGAAAAGATTTTATTCACAAATTAAATAATTTAACACACTATAATAGCACTAAAAAAGGATTATATTCAATTTAAAATAAAAAAAAAAAAAACTCTGCGTGTAGCTTTGTAATTATTTATTTTGTGTAAAAAAATATATTTATTAGGTACTAATTTACATCCAAATTTTTTGCACGGTTGAGTACTAAATACTTCGATAAATTAATTTATGTTTATTTCCTTTCAAATCACGAAGGGTTACGTAATTCCTGTCCTCCACATACTTCATTCCAACTTGATCTCTATAGCCACTCTCATAGGGTCAAACTCCACCACCCTCTAGTTTAGCAGGAAAGGTGTATAGCCACGTGCGCAAGCGCATCCTCGCTCTCCCCCCCTCACGTCGGAAGAGGGCAGGTGTCGATGGATTTAATTAAGAGCGCACGAATATACCCGCTACAGTCCGGGTGAGGCCAGAACATCTGTGTAATTAATATGTATCGGTAGTTATTTTGTCGATATGGGAGCATTGAGAGCAACAAGTGATTTTTTAAGGAAAAAAATGGACTTCCAGAAAAACTTTCGTGATTTAAAAACCTATTTAGAGGCTAAAAATTTCACCCATGCCGGGATTCGAACCCGCAACCTCTGGCTATCCGTGCCAGCGCTCTACCAATTGAGCCAATGGGCGACTCACGGCATCAGTGAAATTTCGAACCTCTTTACACTATTCTCTGTATTACGTACAGGCAGCGACATCTGACTTAAGCAAATTGCATTACTTACAGCCCCGACTACCTACTTTGCAGTTAGGACTAGCTACGAAATTTCACTGATGCCGTGAGTCGCCCATTGGCTCAATTGGTAGAGCGCTGGCACGGATAGCCAGAGGTTGCGGGTTCGAATCCCGGCATGGGTGAAATTTTTAGCCTCTAAATAGGTTTTTAAATTTGTTCCTTAGCACGGGTTAGTGCATTAAAAATAAAAATAGTATAACTTTCGTGATTCTATCTTCTTCAGGAGAGATGCCTATTAAATTTGCGCGGGTTATACCCCTGGAATGACATTGTACTGCTTTTGCTTTGTAGACTACCAAATTGAGGCAAACAACAGCCATTGTCGTGGTTATTTCGTTCTATTGAAGAACTATGTAAGTTTTTGAACTAAAACTTTCGTAAGCACAACATATTGTGGACTTTTAGACCGGATCTTGCCCGCAGTGTGAGACGAGCAATCGACGACGTGAGCTCCGTCTCTGCTCACCATGATTAAGCTCTGCGAATCGGAGCGAAACCTGGTCGGACTCTTCCGATATAACAACACCCGTAAGTAGATCCGGACTAAAAGTCTACAACTATGTAAGTATTGGACTCTATGGCCTGGACAGGTGTTGTGTAGAAGTTATTGTTATTATTCCCTATTTACCTTCAGAGTTAGCCAATGGTAATGCTGGTACAAATTCCTCTACTTACTCATCATTTAAATGTTATTCTACATATGCCCCTAGTAAGCCTTAGGACGCTCGGGGCAAAGCTTCCGACATCCGGAACATTGGAATTTAATCCCTGTGACAGGCCCATAGATCATAAAGTCGTAAAACGCGGCCCGCGGGTGGTCTGCGCTTACGCAGCAATAAACAACGCGGGTTTACATTGTGACAATGTCGCTGTGAACTGAGCGTTAGCGTGTTAATCCTACTAATACTGTAAACGTGATTTTTTTTGAAGTAATAATTACTGAACCATTATCTTATTGGTGAGGAAACCTGGTAGATACAAATTGTCATCTAATTGTAAAGACTTTTAATTATAACATATTTTAAACTTTCGCGACTTGAATCGGGAATTGAATTTTAATTTTAATCGGGAATGTAGTCTCAAACTGTCGCAAACGTGGGATCCGGTCATCAAGATGTGTTCGAGTGGTAAAAAGTCGCATGGCTTATCGTCCGACATTGTCAGTGTAGTGTGTCGCACCCCTAATAGTGCTTTGTGATAGCTGATTGAGGGTAGTCTGAAACCTCATCAGCCGAAGATGCGAACGGGTGCCAGCCATCAGTCTGCTCGTGACCACGATGACTGTAACGTCGAGGTAAAATAGCAATAAATTACTACGCGATTAAGCCCCGAAAATATTCTAACTAAGACTTTTAATTGGCTTAGGCGTCCTAATTTTTCTATGTATCATACATAACCTATAGGTGTATGTTTTCCTTCATAAAGATCGTGAGGAAACCTAAGTGTCTGAGGTAGTCAACCACCTCAGCTCTTGAAATTGCCAATCCGCGGTGAATGTGCGTGGTAATCCAGCCCGTAGTCCGTCATGCAGTGGGTCTTACTTCAAGAAGTATCAGATTCTACCAGTGCCATGTCTGTATATATTTGAAATATGTTTATTTGTATTTAAAAATAGGTGTCTTTTTCAAAGTAATCAGGATATATCACCAAGAACTCTCCGATCGAAATACTCACAAAAGCTACATAAACCACCAGCAAATTTATCTTTAAAAACCTATTTAGAGGCTAAAAATTTCACCCATGCCGGGATTCGAACCTGCAACCTCTGGCTATCCGTGCCAGAGGTTGCAGGTTCGAATCCCGGCATGGGTGAAATTTTTAGCCTCTAAATAGGTTTTTAAATTTGATCCTTAGCACGGGTTAGTGCATTAAAAATAAAAATAGTATAAATTTATCTTTAGTATCTAGAAATTCCTTTATAATGTGTGTAAATATTTATAACAATTTACCAGTCTTTTAAAAAAGAACTCGGGCCGCAAACTTCTGCGATCTCGGCCTTGCTTTGTATTACCACCCTAGTTGTGTAATGTACTATTAAAAGGTTATCAAAGAAGTGGCTCCTAGATTATTGTTTTCAACAGACTTCAAAAAAAGGAGGTGGTTCTCAATTCGACCCGTATGTTTTTATAGTTTGAAAGAGTTTATGGAGTATGATGTTGAATAATTTTATTGTGTAGCTAAGTGTGTCGCTATTGTTAGATACGCAGCTATTTAGTTTTTAAGATGATCTCATATTGTTAAGGATTTTTATTTAAAAATGTTACCTATTACAGTTCTGCTTTGTTACCGTTTCCATAAAAAGGATGGATGAATGTGAGTACACCTGTTAAGGTAAGAATTGGTGAATCTATTTTAAATAGCCACTGTTACTGCTATATGTGTAACCCATGACTATGCCCACAATAAATATTCTTTATTCTTATATAGGCTACATAAAACAAAACTTACCAACAATTCACTGCATGTTGAGTCACGTTAGAATGTCTTGGCTTGTATACAGTATATATCGCTCATTTGGCAGAATAATGACGCAAATGTACTTTTTTGCCAATTTGAGTTAAGTATGCCAAAACACCCGAAATAACTGTTTACACTTGGGGAAAAAATGACAGTAATGTAGCTTTGTTTTTTATCGCGTGACAGCGCCACTGTCGTTGTGGCATTTTGACAAAGTTCTAACACTTCTGAATGAAACAACGGTCTCCCCTGTAAAATTGGAAAAAGGACATTTGCGTCAATATTCTGCCAAATGAGCGATATTATGTATGATCTGCACATTTCCCCTTCTTTCGGGCATCTTAAATACTACCATCTACTACATTACCGCTAGTGGCATTTTTCCGAGGGCTTCCGTGCTTCGCAAGGCACGCTAAGCCGTTAGTGCCGGCTGCCATATTATGGCAGTCGTTAAGCCATGTCAGAGGCCTTGTGGGCGGCTTGATAACTTCTGACAGTAAGGCCCGCCACTGTCTCACAATCCTCCACCAACCCGGACTTGGCCCCCGTGGTGTAGTATGGCCCAACCTTCCTGCGATGCAGGAAGAGACCCGTGCCCCAGCAGTGGGGACATACAAGGGTTGATAAGGAACTACATTGCTTAATGACCCGCGATACTCATAGGTTCAATTTAATTACCTTAATTCCCCACGTTCCGGCAACGTTGTGGTGGCCGTGTTGACGGGTACACTGACGTTACTTAATCGCGATTAGACGCTTTAAAGTCTTGGCTGCATTGGTTAGTGTCACTCTTCTTCGCATTTCCGTATTTCTGATCCGACCATGTATGTCTCTACTGCTGGGGCACGGGTCTCTTCCTGCGTCGCAGGAAGGTTAGGCCATACTCCACTACAGGGGCCAAGGCCGGTTTGGTGGAGGATTGTAATACAGCGGCGGGCATTACTGTCAAAAGTTATCAAGCCGCCCATAAAGCCTCTGACATGGCTAAATGACTGCCATTACATGACAGCCGGCACCAACGGCTTAACGTGCCTTGCAAAGCACGGAAACGCTCGGAAAAATGCCACTAGCGGTAGTCACGGGACGGTCACTTATCCTCCACCTTACCGCGCCTGTTGTTGCTTAACTCAAGTAATTGAATCCAATCACTCGGTTCGACTAGGGCACGAGCGCTTCTAACACATACATGCGTGTTGTTATTTCTGTAATATGGAGAAACTGACATCGATAGTAAGTAGCTTAACGACCGTCATTACATGACAGCCGGCACCAACGGCTTCGATCCGACTTCGCTTATCAGTAACTGAAGCCATATATCGCCCAGTGTCCGTGCAATCCCCTCATTGAAGCAATCAGCGAGATGGCAATCTGGTAATTTGTCCGTCTAGCTGGCCCGTTGGGGCGCGGTATGCGGGTGCGATGTGAGCTAAGCGGTTCACTTGGCTTCCTTTCAATCAATCAAATCAATCAATCAGCCGGTACTCATCCACTGTTGGACATATAACCGTATTTTTACTTATACTTAAGAAAGTAAAAGTACGCGTAAGCGGAGTGGAATGATTGTCAAATTTTATCTTTAACTAGCTGACCCAGCGAACTTCGTACAGCCTAACAGTCGATTCTTTATTTTTTTTTAATTTTTCTCTCCGTAAGAACCATCCTCGTACTTCAAGGAATATTTTTTAAAAAATAATTAGCGAAATCGGTTCAGCTGCTCTCAAGATTTGCGCATACCAACACATTCAGCGATACATTTTTATATTATAGAAGATATAGAGCAACCTCTGGAAGCCACTATAATCTTACGTAGAAGCATTATAAATATACATTTTCGGTAGGTATTGTTGTAAATAATTTGTAAATAGATATTTGCATGCTATATTTTATGGTATCTGTCTACAATTTTGCATACTGCTGCTAAGTAGTAGAATACATTTACTTTATTGCAAATAAAAACTGTGCCACTGTATGATATTAGGTATATGTATTCGCCAATAAACTATCTGAATCTGAATCAGTTTCTTAACTTCCAGAGCTAAACTATTTTGTGGATTCTTTTTATGAAATAAACAGTTATTTTTTTTTACAAGGGTCATTCTTGACGCGCTCTGTTTTTTTCTGCCATATACATCCAATCTTAGCCCTTTTGCTGGTAGCGTCTGGTTGAGGGTGGTCGAGGGCAGAAAAAGTGGCTTCCTTTGATTCAAATGTGTCTGCAGCAAGAACTTTTTGCTGAGACATTTGGCCAGTAGGAACACTTTTGCGGAGAAACAATAACGTACAAAATCATACTTTGTGCGCTTATTTTATAAGGTTTTTATATCAAAAATTTAAAAACCTATTTAGAGGCTAAAAATTCCACCCATGCCGGGATTCGAACCCGCGACCTCTTGCTGTCCGTGCCAGCGCTCTTCCCAACCGAGCTAATGGGCGACTCACCGGCATCAGTGAAATTTCGAACCTCTTTACAATATTCTCATTATTACGTACAGGCAGCGACATCTGACTAAAGTAATTTGCATCACTTGCAGCCCCGAGTACCTACTTTGCAGTTAGGTTTTACATCGGAATGATACCGCTGTACTTTTTTACCGCTGCGTTTTTAAATCAAGTTTTTGACTGATTTCGATATGCAGATAACTATTTAAGGTACGGTCTATAAAAGTCACAAAGACTCAAGTAACTTCATAACTGGGTTATTTTTAGAGAAACCCGTTTATAAGTGTAGTGCTATGAAAAGGAATTAGTAGAATAGAAAACTTGATGATAATTTTTTTTTGCATGCTTCAATAGAAGCCTTAATTTTTTAGTTTAAGGCCGTCCCTTCTACAAATGCCTTCTTGTTTATTATAGTTAATAATCACCTTAATGAGCTATTATGTAGGTGCTTCTAAAAGTTTGTTGTTGAAATATTAAATATCCGATCGCTTTATCGTCTTCTCATCTATATTTATCATTCACCAGCAAGCTGATTACACAGCCATCTCTATTAAAAAACAATTTGACTACTAAACAGTCATTCAAAGACAAATAACAATATTTTGATACGAGAAGCGCGTGCGCACCGATGGAGGGCAAACAATGCGCTTGCGCAAGTCTTTTTCTATCTCGAAATGCAAATGCGGGAGAAAGTCCCGGCGTAGGATGCGTTTTATTTCAACTTTCTATGACGATAATACGAGTATGAGACGTTGTTTTGCGTAGCCTTGTTCAGAGTTTTATTGTTACACAATTATTTTCACACTATACTGACGGCTGGAATTCTCTCCGTCTGTTCGAAATTGGCGCTTATTACAAGGAATATAAGAGCTACCGTTGCATAAGCAATCTGAGTGCGCATCTTCTATGTAAATGGAATAAAAATATGTATATACTGTAGAAAATGAAATAAATTCACGCCCGTCTTGCCACTTGCCACTTGCCACGATCCTGACAGATCTCTATTAAAATTAATGAAGAACGCTTGAGAATATTTCGACCGATTTGTCTGTTTTCTGGCACTGCCGGACCAAGGTGGCATGAAAGTTTTTTTTTGCCACAGTTAACATACAGAACTCGTGAAAAAGCTTATAAGTTTTTAACAGTATCAAAATGAAAGAAACTCTATGCCTTGACGTGAAAGCGGTGCAAAAAACACGAAATATGTATTAAATACTGTTGGAGTATTGTATTAATAATTATGTTTGGTTTTTTACTTATGTTTTTAAAGTTCTGCAAACGATGTCTTACTTACCTTAAAGTTATGTTTATACCTATTGGAAATGATGATCAATCAATTAAATCTATTTATTTCAACGTAAAGAATTTACATTCTGTTTGCTGAATGTAAATGTACAATATAAAATGTCATATAAAATGCTGAATGTCATTGCACAATGTAATGATAAACTAAAGGTCTATTCGCTGAACATAAGGTACAATTTATATTACCATCTAAATGAATTTTCTTTCTAAAATAAAATAATAAACATAGATCATCTGTAAGCGCCTTTATGTACTAAGTTTAACGCCAAACGTTACGTGCCATATTCTAGTCAAAACTTTTATAGCCTGTTACCTTCTAGAATATACCTCGGGCTCTAGAGTAGGCTTCGGTTTTCGCCGGTTTTCGAACTGCTGATCGAGTTCTGATTTCGAAATTAAGTGTCAAATTAGTTCCGAGTTCGAAATTAAGTGTCATATTAGTTCCGATATTTCTATTACACGAATATATCCGATTCTATCCGATAGTAACCGAGGTATATTCTAAAAGCTAACAGACTATAACTTGTAAGCATTCGCTAAAAAAAAGAACATCGCGAGCTGCTTCACCTCAGCGCCGAATGATCTCATCATCAATATTTGACGTCTCCATATTTGGCTTCCTTGGCGTCGTGTCTCGCAAATATTCACGACTCATTTCTGGCCCCCTCTAAGTGCTTTCTTGGGTATTGGTTGACGACACTGATGACTAAGTGCAATGAGACTTGCGGAAGACTAATAAGTGTGTCCTTAAATCAATTCATTAGAAAATACCATGGGAGGAATGCACTGAATCCTTAGAACTAGATACGTACCCCTTCAATATTGTCTCCTCATGGAAACAGTAAAAGTATGCATCATACAACCATATTTGTGTATAAGAATACTCTGGGGAGTTCGGGAAGACCTCGGAAACAACTGAAGACTCGATACCTAAACAATTTACAGTATGTAAGTACCTATTATATTTGTATAAAAAAAACCCTCGGTGCGTCTGACACGCACTTGGCCGGTTTTTTTTAGTTTAGGTTTGCGCGTAGTATTAAAGTACTACAACGCAAACGGGCTTCAAGAGTATATTGGTCGCAGACTTTTTCAGGAACTCTACATAGTTACAAAAGTCTAACTTTTATTAAGATTTCGTGTAAGGTACCTTACACGAAATCTTAATAAAAGTTAAACTTTTACTAGTAGGTAATATCTAGTAAAAGTATAACTTTTGAGTTTTATTTGTCCATTTTTTCTCCAAAATTATATAGATTTTGAAATGGAGTGTAACTGGAGCAATAATTAAAACTGTTTATTACATTTTTTACAATTTTCCAACGTTTCGGCACTTTTTTAGGTGCCGTGGTCCCGGATGACTATGGAGCAATAAGTCACTGTTTCTGTGTAATTTTGAATATAATACTTTGATTTGATTTACTACACCTTCCTAATTTCATTTAAGCATTTTCACTTCGGCTTTCTTAACAAAGCCACTTTGGAAAGAGGACCTCACACAGGCGGAACGAAAACCTAGCTTAACATTCAATCAGAAATCCACCAGTCAACTACTTAAAGCAAAACACAAAGAGCCGTAAAGAGAATTATCATAAGAACCGAGGACACTTATGACGTTAAAGGGTCTTGACAGACCTGCAGACGAACAGACAACAAAGTGATCCTATCAGGGTTACCTTTTTCCTTTTGAGGTGCGGAACCCCGAAAAATATATTTAGTTGGTAGACAAAAAAATATTAAAGTGATTATGTTATTTTTAATGCACTAACCCGTGCTAAGGACAATTTTAAAAACCTATTTACCTAAACCTCGCTACGTAATATAGATAATATTGTAAAGAGGTTCGAAATTTCACTGATGCCGGTGAGTCGCCCATTAGCTCAGTTGGAAAGAGCGCTGGCACGGATAGCCAGAGGTCGCGGGTTCGAACCCGGCATGGGTGGAATTTTTAGCCTCTAATTAGGTTTTTAATAATAAAGTATTTTAGAAACTTATGAAAACTGTACGTTGAGTAGGTAAAGGTTCAACCATTTGTATATCCCCCACTGTTGGGGCACGGGTCTCTGCCTGCATCACAGGAAGGTTAGGCCATACTTCACCACGATGGCAAATCCGGGTCGGTGGAGGATTATAAGATAGTGGCGGGCCTTACTGTCAGAAGTGATCAACCCGCCCATAAGGCCTCTGACATGGCTTAACGACTGCCATTATATGACAGCCGGCACCAACGATTTAACGTGCCTCACGAAGAACGGACGCGCTCGGAAAAATGCTACTAGCAGAAGTCACGGGGCGGTCACCCATCCTGCACCTGACCGCGCCTGTTGTTGCTTAATACAAGTGATTAATTCTAATCACTCGGTTTGACTAGACCACGAGCGCTTCGTGAGTGAAGGTGGCACTGGACGTTGTATAAGTCATCTCTTTACGAAACTAAATGAAAAGGTTTTATTCAAAGTAGCGCAAAACTGCGGCTTTATGAACGTTACAAGTGAAACTAGGTGTCCATTTCAATATCTAGATCATTTTGGAGAAAAAATGGACAAAAAGACTGCAGTAGATACAAATGCCAATGTAATTTTGTTCTTAACCCTCAAGTGGGCGTTCTTTTTATTCCCGTTCTGCTCCGCCGTAGAATTATCATATGGACCGACAATTTCGCGATACTACCGACTGCTTAGCATGGCAAAAAGGCCGGCGCACGCGCTGCCCGGTTATTGTACATTATGCAAAGCGCGTTAACAGTGCCGCTTTGTGCTGCGCCGACAGGTGCTGGTTTCGGGAGACAGGGCCGGACTTTTACTCTTGATGTCAATATTACAATGATTACCGTAGATCACAAATGTTTTGTGTAAAAAAAACTACATAAACTACCCTGACTGCTTTAGTCGGCTTAGCTCACAGGAAAGAAATGTCAATCAATCAATCAAACAAAAAGGTTTTATTCATAACAAGCACAGAAACTGCGGCTTAATAAACGTTGCAAGTCAAACTATATGTCCATTGCAAAATCTAGATCATTTTGGAGAAAAAATTGACAATCCAATCAAGGCGGGGGTTTCCTCACGAAAACAATGCCCCAGTGGTTCCTTCGCCTATCTAGTGTGGGTGAAGGTGCCACTGGACGCTGTGCAAATCATCTTTTTACGTAAAGGCCGAAGTTTTTCTGTAGAAATACAGAAAAACAGTTCTATTGAGTGTTCCATTTTTATTAAATTTCCAATGCAATGAATTAATCAATCCATAAAGGAACGAAAGAACTATCACACGAATGAACGAGTTAATGAATGCTTTGTATCAACCCTTGTATGTCCCCACTGATGGGGCACGGGTCTCTTCCTGCATCGCAGGAAGGTTAGGCCATACTCCACCACGGGGGCCAAGTCCGGGTTGGTGGAGGATTGTGTGACAGTGGCGGGCCTTACTGTCAGAAGTTATCAAGCCGCGCATAAGGCCTCTGACATGGCTTAACGACTGCCATTACATGACCCGGCACCAACGGCTTAACGTGCCTTGCGAAGCACGGAATTAATGAATGAAAATTGTTAATTGCACTATAAACAAAGGCGAGTTTCATACTCGATATTAGTTTTCTTCCAGTTAACTTACGTTGACGTGGAGAGTCGAAGGGGTAGTGTCAGAAAAAATATGGGAGTGATATATAACTTAAACTAAACGAGAATGCAATACATGAGAATGTTTCAGCTCCTCGTTGTAATAGAGAGATAATATCCTGCTCTTCAGGTTAATACTCCTAGAATATTTTCAAGGAAACCTTCTATGTTGCCTATTGGACAATTATTTATGGTCGTTTAAGAAATACCTGCGCAAGTTTACGACCTATACAAGGGGTGGACACTTGGCGACATTGTCTGTCTGTCTGTCTGTCTGTCTGACTGTACAGAGATGTTATTAGTACAGTCTGTTAGCTTTTAGAATATACCTCGGCTACTATCGAATATAGATACATAGATAGAGAACACTAAACTTTATTGCGCAACCAAAAAAATATTACAACCATGATTTCTTAAATCTAAATAATGTTATACAATGGCGGTCGTATCGCTAAGAGCGATCTCTTCCAGACAGACAGGATATATTCGTGTAATAGAAATATCGGAAATAATATGACACCTAACTTTACATAACATTTCAAAATAGTGAAGAAAAGTTTTATACAGAGCAGGAAGTAGTATTACACTCGTGTGCTTTCGGCGAAAACCGAAGCCTACTCTAGAGCCCGAGGTATATTCTGAAAGCTAACAGACTATACATTGGCTATTAGTAATTTATTGGTATAAATTTAGCTTCAAAGGCTAATTGTTCATCTCAATAATTGTTTTGACTCCGAATTTAATGAGACCGTAGCAGTACAAACCGTCATCATAACGAGGATGTTTATTAGCAAAAATATAGTGGGATTAATGTTTAATAACATTGTTAAGTATATTATTTAAAGCTTGTTAATCTTTGTTTTGTAGTATGGTCGAAATAAGCTGAGGAAACTTAGCGGGAAAAATTGATCGTGGGTTAGGGCCGGGTTCTCCAAGCGCATGGATTAATTGTCACTTGCCACGCGAAAGATATAAATCCTATTAATAATATTTAGATGCCCGACGTCTTCCGTGCTTCGCAAGGCACTTTAAGCCGTTGGTGCCGGCTGTCATGTAATGGCAGTCGTTAAGCCATGTCAGAGGCCTTATGGGCGGCTTGATAACTTCTGACAGTAAGGCCCGCCACCGTCTTACAATCCTCCACCAACCCGGACTTGGCCCCCGTGGTGGAGTACGGCCTAACCTTTCTGCGATGCAGGAAGAGACCCGTGCCCCAGCATTGGGGACATACAAGGGTTGATATTGACCGACGTTACTAACACATTCAGTGATAGTTATTTTCGTATGATTATTATTATCCAAAACTCAGTACAGCTCAAATAAAACCGAATCTAGATAGATCGATAGAGAACACTTTATTGCACAACCAGAAAAATATTACAACCATGATTCTTAAATCTAAGTAATGTTATACAATTGGCGGTCTTATCGCTAAGAGCGATCTCTTCCAGACAGCCTTTGGATGGAGTGGATTCATATCTAGTGATATGTTAGATTCAAATTTGGAGTTATTTTAATGCTATAATGCTGAACAAATCATAAAAATAATGATTGACGGCCTTAGACAGGGATAACTAATATTCTATTTTTATTTTTTTAATGCACTAACCCGTGCTAAGGAACAAATTTAAAAACCTATTTAGAGGCTAAAAATTTCACCCATGCCGGGATTCGAACCCGCAACCTCTGGCACGGATAGCCAGAGGTTGCGGGTTCGAATCCCGGCATGGGTGAAATTTTTAGCCTCTAAATAGGTTTTTAAATAACTAATATTGTTTATAGCACTCCTTAGTGGCAATTTTTTTATCTCTAGTCACGTTTTTTCCTTCTAAAATCTTTACCACAGACTATTTTAGCCAGCGTTTTTGGATTGTTTCAAGGGATTGTGTTTTTTATAAATAAGGCCGCGACTGTTTTAGATCTAGAGCTGTAAGCAAAGGAATATATCGTGACGAAACTGCGTTTTTCCTTATGCATCTCGTGTGCAACAAAATACCCAAGGGAACTACTTGCACTTGTATAACTTAACTGCCGATACGCGTGGTGATTGATTAATTAAGTTCTAAAACCTATTCAGAGGCTAAAAACTCCACCCATGCCGGGACTCGAACCCGCGACCTCTGGCTGGGTTCGAGTCCCGGCATGGGTGGAATTGTTAGCTTCTAAATAGGTTTATAAAATTGTCCTTGGCACGGCTTAGTGCATTAAAAAGAATATAATAATTAAGTTCTTATTTTTTTGTAGCATATTATCAAATTTTAGAAGAAATAAATTGTAACTACTTTAGAGCACAGGCGCTTCTCTCAGAGAGAGAGAGAGAGAGAGAGGGGGCTTAATTTGCTGACTTGCCCAGCGCGGATTAGCATTTCAAGCGCTGAGAATACCTCACTCGGGTTTCTTCACGATGTTTTCCTTCACGTTAGCGAGTGGTAAGCTCTTTCCCATTTGTTATTAATTAGTGGTTATGGGTTTGATTCCCGCTGGGGAGCACCGCACTTCATTCTGTACGAATCGCTCCTAGGCTCCTCGTCTGAATACCATACAGTATTTCTTAATGATTCGCGATACTCATACATAGTTATATATTAAACGGGTCAAATCGCGATTATTTATTAGGTAAAACGTAATTACCGTATTTCCCGACGTTTCCGTTACAGTTGCCGTGGTCTCGGGTAGACTGAAGTGGCGAGTACAGTCAATTATTCTGAGTAGTCGCTATTCATTTTTCGCAGCTGGCCGACACACAACACTCACTACGTCAACGGACCGATCCGGCGATAAGGCGCGTGACTTAAAATTACTTAGCACTGGATGTCACGTACTTGAAAGCTTGAAACCATCCTCTCTGTTGAAATTCTTGTGTTTTTTTACCTAATAAATAATCGCGATTTGACCCGGTTAATATATACTTAACTATGAATACCTTATAGTCTGAATTCGAGTATCCTAGTTTGAGACTGGGCCAGTGTTATACGGGCATACCGTTTGGCTAGATTTTCTTAAGGAGGAATTGTGCTGGCCATGTTATCTGCCTATTTGTTTATCTGTCACGGCACGTTGCGTAACATAAAATGTTATCTACTAACAAGTTTGCTTTAGCTTTAATTATCTGATAAGTTTTTTCCCATTTGTGCCGTGGGAGGTGTTGTAATCATGATATTTGGGACACCTTGTATCAAACGACAGTACTTAGGTGTTTTTCTATGCTTTGGTTAAAGTGCACTACTGAAATTATTAATTATATCTACTTTATTGCACACGAAACATTAAATAGGACATTACATAGGAAATAACATATACAAAGGCGAGCTTATCTCTTATAGTATAGCCTCAGTCTTACTTTTTAGTGAATAGTTCAAATCAAATCAAAGTACCTATTTGATTCAAAATTGCACAGAAACTGTGACTTATTGAAAGCTACAAGTGAAACAGAACAGAATCATTTTGAATAAAAAAAAGTTTAATTTTTATAGTCGATATCTCCTATGTACGTAATACAGAGAGTATTGTAAAGAGGTTCGGATTTCACTGATAAGTCGGTAAGTTGCCCATTAGCTCAGTTGGGAGAGGGCTGGCACGGTTAGCCAGAGATCGCGGGTTCTAGTCCCGGCGTGGGTGGAATTTTTAGCCTCTAAATAGGTTATTAAAATCTCCTATGGAATTAAATTTTTCTTAAATCTGACGGCAGTCAGACGTAAAGACACAGAATTTGTATTCATTATAGTCCTTAGTTGTTGATCGAAAGTTCTAGACTGTTAGATAAAAACGTATTATAAAATAAGTTATGATTTTTTCCATTCGTAGCACTAATTGACATGACACAGGCTATCCATTTGTCTCTGTTCATGTGTAGAGATAGTACCTCCAGTCAAGAGTAACTCTCTCTGAGACGAAGGGACGAAGGAGAACCTTCGTCTCAGAGAGAACGGAATTGTGTTACTGTAGCACAGGCTATTCTAGTTTGCTATCCAAGTTATTATTATCCCCGGGTCCGATACGACCAAGACCAAATATCGAAATGGCATGAATTCATTAGAACTCAATTTCAATTTGTAAATATATTTCCTTATCCACGCCACGAAATGTACGAGTACGTAGTTAGTTAGTTAGTTAGACCTGAGATTTCCGCACTTAGCCTCATAATTGGGCCATTGTACGTAGCAAGCGCTGAGATACGCTAACACCTTAGACACTGGGGTTTCCTTACGATGTTTTCCTTCACGGCCAGCGAGTAGTATTGCTACTATAATTTCACAAATGTACATAACTTAGAAAACAAAGTCATTGGTACATGCCGGGGTTCGAACCCACGACCTCCCAATTGAGAAGCCGGCGTTCTACACCGCTCCGCTACCAACGAGTACGTACTAATACTCGTATGTAGGTGGTAGGTATTACTGCGATATGAAACTGCATTTTACAACTCAATTAAGCCTTAACTAGGCACTGGGATAGTAGTGCCTACATTAATTTGAACCTTGTCAACTCGAAATAAAGTTCAAAACCAATGAAAAATTCATATTACCTACCCATTCTCGGCGATGGGTAAGTATTGGTTAATATTGATTAACGAACAATGAATCTCAAATTCAAAGTAAACTAAATAAATAAGTAAGTAATTCCAATCGCCCCATTCCAATTGTTATGCACCGAAGTGAAATGAACTCCAATTATTATTGTACCTCTCCAATTATACTAGACAATTATACACGTCACTAACTCTCTAGTTTCGCATTTATATCTATCGTAATAAGATCTACAGAGCGTCGTAGAAAAGCGTCGTAGAAAAAAGTTTCGGCAGAGCGTTACGGTTGCCGTGGTCTCGGGTAGACTTTTTTTTTATTATTCATGGACATATTACACAGATCTCATTAGCCCTATACTAAGTACAACTAAATGACTTGTGTTATAGGTGCTAACTCGATGATAGATTTAATACAATAAATACATAGATAACATCCAAGACCCGAGACAAACTAGAAAAGTTCATTTCCTAGTTTGACCCGGCCGGGGATCGAACCCGAGACCTTCCGTTTTACAGACAGCGTGCCAAACCGCTGCGCCACCTAGGCCGTCAAGACTGACCCGTTAGACCCGTTTAATACGAGTATATTACTATGTATGAGTATCGCGAATCATTAGGAAACACTACTAAAGCTGCTATTTCACTGTTAATAGCTGTCAGTTAGCCGAGGTACACAGAAAAAAATAAGCTATAAACAGGAGTTTAACAGATCATATTATTTTTAATGCACTAACCCGTGCTAAGGACAATTTTAAAAACCTATTTAGATGCTCAAAATTCCACCCATGCCGGCATTCGAACCCGCGTCCTCTGGCTATCCGTGCCAGCTCTTTCCAACTGAGCCAATGGGCGACTCACCGGCATCAGTGAAATTTCGAACCTCTTTACACTATTCTCTGTATTACGTACGGCTGGAGCGACTTTAATAAAATTTGGTATGGAAGTAGCTGACACCCTGGATTAACACATAGGTTACGTGTTACTGCGGGAAAATATCTTATTCCCATGGGAAAATCGATAACGCGGGTAATACCGCGTGGCACAGATAGTTACTTCATATTGGACAAAATATTTCTTAACATGGTACTGCAAATACTTGTAAATAACTTATAGTTATAAAAACCTATTTGGAGGCAAAAAATTCCACCCATTTCAAAAATAGTATAATAGTATAAAAATAGTATAATCATGTGGGTACAGCGATATCATTCCGATGTAAAGGCCTAACTGCAAAGTAGGTAGTCGGGGCTGTAAGTGATGCAATCTACTTCGGCCAGATGTCGCTGCCTGTACGTAATACAGAGAATAGTGTAAAGAGGTTCGAATTTTCACTGATGCCGGTGAGTCGCCCATTAGCTCAGTTGGAAAGAGCGCTGGCACGGATAGCCAGAGGTCGCGGGTTCTAATCCCGGCATGGGTGGAATTTTCAGCCTCTAAATAGGTTTTCAAAATTGTCCTTAGCACGGGTTAGTGCATTAAAATTAAAAATAGTATAACTTATAGGTAATCAAGCCTAACTTTCCAATCAAAAATGAGCTTTATTAAAACCACAAATAAGAGCTGCCGTGAATGTAGTGGAACTATACGGTAAGCTAGAGAACCATTAGTGTAATTAATGTGGTAAAATCTGACTTCACCGCCAATGGATACTATTGTCAAGAACAATGGCCGGGTTATTTCATTATGTTGAATGCCCTCCCATATCATTCATCATCTGGTTCTGCTGGCCCTTGGCGCCAACGTTTTGGCCCAACGGTCGTACGTACCACTCGTATTTGATATGGTATTACGGGTTATGCTCGTCAGGCGTACCCTGTGGAATAATCCCTTACGCTGATTGGCAAATCCTTTCACCAAAATGGCTTGCCATTGACACGCTAAGAAGAAGATAGGTTAATTTAAAAATTTACATATACTGATTTTAGAAAGTTCTGGGCTTTTTTATGAGTAACAGTAATATTAAATTCATAGTTAGAATATTCTCGGGGCTCAATCGCGTAGTAATTTATTGCTATTTTACCTCGACGTTTCGACCACAGTCATCGTGGTCACGAGAAGACTGATGGCTGGCACCCGTTTATGAGTTGAAGTCACGATAGTTTAAAATATGTCATAATGTTAAATTCATCAAAATCTCTACCGAATTGTAAGATTGTAAAGCGAAAAAAACATTTAGTAATAATAAAAAACTATTATAACTTCGTAACGTATAAATTCGTAAAGAACAAAAGGCGCAACAAGAAGTTTGGTAAGAATTCGATTTTTTTATTTACGAATTTCAGAAAACGCTATTAATGTTTGTACTATAACTGCTAACCGTGAGGGGAAAGCATCGTGAGGAAACCTGAATGTCAGAGGTGTTCAGCCACCTCAGCGCTTGGAATTACCAATCCGAGGTGGGCACGCGTAGTAATTAAGCCCAAACTCTCACTCTCATCTCTCTCTCTGAGAGAAGGCCTGTGCCCTGCATTGGGATGTTTGTAGGCTACAAAAATAGGAAAGAACTTCATGCGTACCCGCAGTAAAGTAACATTCAAGTGCAAGTAATTCCTTCTTATATAGCCTACATACAAATAAAAATAGAATGTACCTAATTCAGTAATGATTCTATGAAGTCTGTTCTTTATTTCACTATCGGTGCGCCCTTTTTTGTGAAGAAAAAAGTGAGATGCTTTGTTTCAATCTAAAGTATGGTACATAACATAACATTTACATACATGCACATACATTGCTCCTGGCCCCACACTAGGATACCCTGTGTCGTGGGAATCAGAAACAACGACATCACAAACATGTGAACATCCAAGACCTGGGGTTTTTTTTGTTTCCAGCCGGGATTCGAACCCGGGACCTCTTGCGAGGTAGGTAGATGCGCTACCGCTACGCCACAGAGGTCGTCGGTACTATGGTAGGTACGTAGTAAAGTATTCTGTGCTTCATCCAAATTCTTTCAGCCGATGTTTGCGCAACAAAAACCTATTCATACAAACTTTCAATTTACAATAATACCTAGTATTATTAGTGCGGTCAGAATATAGTATCCTACACTGCTTTGGTATACTAATCCCTGCCTTATAATAAGTCCGTCTCGTCTATGGGTACAACCAACCGGCCAGCCTTTAATCAAACATTGGAGCCAATCACCAACAGATCAATAGACTCGGTCACAGCGTGTGATTGCACTCTGAGTGACGTGTGGATTGTGTATCAAATGCTTGTATCTTTTAATCTTGTATCATCAAATGAATGTACAAGGCGTATACGGACCCAACTACCTATACCTAATTACATACATACATAACCTCACGCCTGTATCCCAGAGGGGTAGGCAGAGACTGCCAGTTGCTACGATCCTGACAGATCACCTTCGCTTCAGCAACGTTCATAAGTCATGGCATGCTCGCACGCCGGTTCCTGGTACTTTTTATCTTCCCCTTTGCTACAATAGAGCCCCTGTTTGGTCGATGGAAGTCCGTCGGGACGTCCCTTACCAGCCCTTCCACTCACATTCGCAATATATATTTGTTTCGCCAATCTTTCTTCCTTCATCCTCTCCACATGTCCAAACCAACGCAACATTCCTGTCTCAATTCTAGTCACTACATACTCTTTCAGTTCACAACGTTCTTTAATCAAACTATTGCGTATCCTGTCATTCAAAGTAACACTACGCATACTTCTCAAGAACCTCATTTCTAAAAACATGAAGCTAAAAACTCCACCCATGACGGGATTCTAACCCGCGACCTCTGGCTATCCGTGCCAGATAGCCACGGCACGGATAGCCAGAGGTCGCGAGTTTTTAGCCTCTAAATAGGTTTTTAAAATTGTCCTTAGCACGGGTTAGTGCATTAAAAATAATATATCATAACCTCATTTCTAGTGCATTAATTCTACTTTCCTGCTTTTGTGGCCATACCCAAGTCTCGCTACCGTACATAAGTGATGGGACCTAATCATGGATAAAATAATTATAATTACTATGACAATGAATATTATTTCACGCTAACCGTGAAGGGAAATATCGTTCAAACCCACACGGTTTGGTTGGCACGTATTGACTAGTCTTTCCTGTGGGCTAGGCCGACTAAGCTGTCAGGATGGTATAGGTGCTGGGCAAGCCTACTCCGGCTAAAACCAATGTCCCAGGCACTGCAGCGTCGGAGTGGCTCCTTCACCCATCTAGTGTGAGTAAAGGTGGCACTGGACGCGGAACGCGGACTAAAAGCGGTGGTAGCGAAGTGGTATCCCAGCGGCTTCTTATTCGGGAGGTCGTGGGTTCGAAGGCATATACTCGTACCTACCAATGACTTTGTTTTCTAAGTTACGTACATTTGTGAAGTTTTAGCAACACCATTCGCTAACCGTGAAGGAAAACGTCGTGAGGAAACCTGAGATACCGAGGTGTTTGTATACCTCAGCGCTTGAAATGCCACACCGCGGTGGGCACGCGTGGTAATTAAGCCCTACTCCCTCACACTCCCTGAAAGAAGGCTGTGCTCTACTGTGGGGCGTATATACTCGTAGGCTGCGTTATTATTAAACAATAGCTGACCCAGCGAACTTCGTACCGCCTAACAGTCGATTCTTACAATGTTTTTATCTTTTTCTCCTTAAGAACCATCCTCGTAGGTACTTTAAGGAATATTTAAAAAAAAGAGTTAGCAAAATCGGTTCAGCTGCTCTCGAGATTTGCACTTACCAACACATTCAGCGATTAATTTTTATATTATAGATATATAAGATAGATTAGACACTTTCTGATATATCACGCACAGCCTAAGCACGCTTTCCCAACTATACTATGTAAATGGTAGCTAACCTAACAGTTCCACAACCAGGGACCACTGCTGGGCATAGAAATTTTTCGTGCCTCGAGATCATCCAACGAAATACCTCGAATACCTTACATGATGTTTCTCATCAAACACTTCCTATAGGGTTCAGAAAAAGGGACAAAAAACCCGATCACATTGTGTGAGGCGGACGGAACCTTTGTGCTCCAGAAACGGCTTCTCATCCTGTATTCTGTCAGGGGTTTGATACAACATCGGTTAAAAAACAAAGTTAAATAAACGCTGTCTTTGATCCGTTGTTAGTACAGTGTGCTTACAACTAAAACGCTTTTTGTTAACATCGACAATTGATCTTTTGATTGTTTTGCAGTGGCACATAATGATTTTATGGATTTCATTGTGTGTTTTTACTTTACATGTTACTAAGTCTTATTATTACTCTTCGCTTCCGTGCTTCGCAAGGCACGTTAAGCCGTTGGTGCCGGTTGTCATGTAATGGCAGTCGTTAATCCATGTCAGAGGCCTTATGGGCAGCGTGATAACTTCTGACAGTAAGGCCTGCCACTGTCTTACAATCCTCCACCGACCCGGACTTGGCCCCCGTGGTGGAGTATGGTCTAACCTTCCTGCGATACAGGAAGAGACCCGTGCCCCAGCAGTGGGGACATACAAGGGTTGATACCATTACTCTTAATAATCATAGTGTCTACTTGCTTAATTGTGCTTAATTTGAGCTATATGTCAAGTGTATATGCAGTCTACTTTAGACCTAGTCTGTGTAAAGATTAATTGTATTTTTTTTTATTTCTAATATTTCTAAATACCAACGTGTCAATTGCTAGCCAATTCTCGGGATGTGCTGAAAATCAGCGCTGCGTTGATGTTTGCACACGCAGCATTTCGCTGAGCATATCCTTAGCGTATATATTCACTAAATTAACTAAGTAATTAATTTACTCAATTTTAAGTTGTTTTTGTATTTTTTTGCAATAATGAAACCATTTTTCAATTTCAATTTAAACCGCAAGTATAACTCTATCATGGTTCAGGCAAACCAGAATGACCTGCCCTTGGAAGTAAGAAAAGTAAAATTCTTGGCTTGTTTTATGGGATTTGTGAAAACTTGAAACTTATATATGTTTAATGTCATCATAAGTATTTATTTCGTAGTATGTAATTATAAGTACTTACATTCTCGAAATCTTTTGCTACTTGGTATCTATATATTTTCGATTTTATTATTTGTGTACATCCTGCCGACTATATTCTTCATGCAGTCCACTGCATCCAAAGGTTGTTTTCGTTATAATCCAATTGTATAAAATTGCTTCGATGTCAACCCTTGTACGTCCCCACTGCTGGGGCACGGGTCTCTTCGTGCATCGCAGGAAGGTTAGGCCATTCTCCACTACGGGGGATAAGTCCGGCTTAGTGGAGGATTGTAAGACAGTGGCGGGCCTTACTGTCAGAAGTTATCAAGCCGCCCATAAGGCCTCTGTGACTGCCTTTATATGACAGCCGGCACCAACGGTTTAACATGCCTTGTGAAGCACGGAAGCGCCCGAAAAATTGCCATTAGCGGTAGTCACGGGACGGTCACCTATCCTGCACCTGACCGCGCCTGTTGTTCAAGTGATTGATTCCAATCACTCGGTTCGACTAGACCACAAGCCCGTGGTGCAGTTTGGCCTATACCTTCCTCAGACCCGTGCCCCTCGGTGGGGACATAATGGGTTGAAGATGATGATTTAACAGAAGCACAGATTTACGGTACAGAGGTTTTAGCCGCCGCGCGCGAGCTTTTTGTTACGTGATATAATTGACTATACACAATGAGCAATGTACTTTGTGATGGCTTGAAACTCTAGGCATGTGGCGTAGATAGTAAGTATAATGTAAAAAAGGGCACATAACACAAATAACTTATTTTTATGTAGCCTGAAAACGTCCCAATGCAGGGCCCTCTCCCAGAGAAAGAGTATGGGCTTAATTAACACGTATGCCCACTTCGCATTGGCATTTTCAAGTGCTGCACACCTCAGACCCCAGGTTTCCACACGATGTTTTCCTTCACGGTTACCGAGTGTTATTGCCACTATAACTTCACAAATGTACTAATAGTACATGCCCGCTCTGGGAATCGAACCTGGGGCTCATGTTTCCGAGTTTATGGTTCTACCCTAACGCCGCCGCTCGACCGACGAGAGCTTCCTTTTTTGAAGTCGGCTACGCAGCCGCCACGGATAAGACATTACCTTCACGCCGCGGCCCCAAGTGTGTAAAATCGGACAATATACGCCTCGTGTGGGAAACAGTGGGGTATGCCGTGACTAAACGCCCTACGGCCCTTAGTATAGGTCCTTTGCCGGCGAGAGTACTTACAATATCGGATCATTCCACTAATTTCGACTTTATCCACAATTACTTGACGCTCAAAAAGTAGTAAGATTTTAACAACTCTTTTAGAAAGAAATAAATAGAAATAGAAAATGGTCATGGACATATTAAGACAATGGGTCGAGGCTCCTCATTTTAGACTGATTCCAAAAGTGAAATGGACCACCTGTAACAGGAGCAACCAGTTAACAAAAGATCTGTAATATTAGAATGGAGATGTATACTAAAATACAGTCTAAAGCGGTTTGTAACGCTAAGTACGTTTTGTTAAAATATTAAACTTAACGTGTTCCACTACCTCGTTGGTAGTAAATAAAGCCTTTAAAATAAATAACACTATTTTGAGTTATAAATAAGACACCAGCAGAGAAAGAAGCTCCTTTATTGTGAAGTTGGTTTAATACCTGATAACAATATAGATACATAGAAAAAACTCCAAAATCTGAAATAAAAAAAAATCTTCTTCTTCTTCAGGCTATTATTATGTAGTCCACTGCTGGACATACCCCTTCCCTAATGAGCGCCATAGCGCCCTGTTTTCAGCTTGCCGCATTCAGCATCTGCCGGCAGTAAAACCAGGGAGCGCTTTAAAATAAATAAGAGATCAAATTAATCTAAAAAAATCGCACAGAAAACACAGTTTAGCCAACTTAATCGGAAACATGACAATATTGACACAATATTATTTTGACTTGAAAAGACTTAAGTTTGAAGTTTTTTGTCCATTTTTTCTCCAAAATGATCTGGATTTTGAAATGAACTCCTACCTTAAATAATAACGTTGATTAATCCGCAGTATCTGCGCTACTTTGAATAACCTTTTCATTTAATTTCATTTTATTTCTTGTGTTGCCATAAACAATCATTTTCTACACCTCTATGAAAAAAAAAATGAATAAAATATATATTTAAAGGAATGATTGCAAAGACTTACATTCTTGTGCTGATATTATTCTAATAAAAAAACATAACATAAAAGTATAATTTTATGTGACTACTGCCACAACTAGACTATCTACTAGCCTGTATTTATAATAAGTAGGCCCGTGCCTCTTGCTAAAGGCGGAAGACAGTATATTAATGTAATTTAAATACATTTTAAAAACCTATTTAGAGGCTAAAAATTCCACCCATGCCGGGATTCAATCCGCGACCTCTGGCTATCCGTGCCAGCGCTCTATCCAACTGAGCTAATGGGCGACTCACCGGCATCAGTGAAATTTCGAACCTCTTTACACTATTCTCTGTATTACGTACAGGCAGCGACATCTGGCTGAAGTCAATTGCATCACTTACAGCCCCGACAACATACTTTGCAATTTAAATATACCCCCAAAACAACCACATCCATGAGTCACCTATAGCAGCCCCTCTACAGTCTATTTATTCTTACTTGTCCAATTTAGTAAACAAGATTCTACCCTTAAACTGTAACTTTGTAGTCCAAAACTGCCATATTTCCATAAAAGAAGTAACTTGGAACACTCTTTTAGATAACACGCTGCCAATTTTATAAACATAGTTCATGAATTTGCGAGAAAATGTCTAGTTTATGCATCTAATCTCAATTTTAAGGTTAGAATCATGTTTACTAAATTGGACAAGTAAGAATAAATAGACTGTAGTCACCGGACGGTCGCGTCGGGAACTGAACCCGGCTATTTCGGTCGGCTGGCGACTAGCCAGCGTCGGTACCTACCAGTTCCATGGTGCTGACCCGCTTTCCGAGCGCCGATGGCCAATGATTGACCGATTTCTTGTGAAGCAGGTGCTCTGTTTTGAAACGGTCAATGGATTATTTTAATGCTTAGTTGGCCCGTCTATGTGCTCTAATAAAAAGTAGCTCGGTCGGAATAGTAAGAGGTGGCAAAAAGAAAACAATTTATGTGTACCTACAAGTAAAGGTGTACAAGATAAGATAAGAATATTCTTTATTGTATACCGGAAAAATAGTTACAGAAACGGCAGATACAAAAGATCAAATACAATTGGCGGCCTTATTGCTAAAAGCAATAAGGTGTACATATTATTATGCAATGCAGGAAAAGACCCGTGCCCCAGCAGTGGAGACATACAAAGGGTTGATATAAAAAATAAACAAATATTCATGGACATAGGTATTACACAGATGCACAGATCTCGTTAGCCCTATACTAAGTACAACTGAATGACTTGTGTTACAGGTGCTAATTCGACGATAGACAATAAATACATACATAACATCCAAGACCCGAGACAAACTAGTAAAGTTCGTCTCCTTGTTTGACCCGGCTGGGGATCGAACCTGAGACTTTCGGTTTTACAGTCAGCGTGCCAAACCGCTGCGCCACCGAGGCCGTTGGAAATCATATGATGATATGAAATCAAATCAATTGTACATAAATTAAAAAGATTGGAAACGTACTTAAAAATGTGCTCAACTTTAACTTTTAAGCTAGCAGAAAACCTACATTTGAAGAGCTAGTGATTACTCGTAGGTGAGGTATACTAAGAAACTTTTGCCTATCATACACGGACATTCGTGTAATGGAAGCTACCTAAAAAATAGCGCGTAGGTAGAGAATCGGTGATACGCTGGCCTGGCATTCGCGAGATCGTCCGTTCGAATCCCGGTATAGAAAACGGTCCTGTACCGATGACCGTTTTCTATGTTTCTGTGAAGGAAAACATCGTGAGGTGTTCTGTGTTCTGTTCTAAGGTGTTCACGCACCTACTTTATTTCTTGAAATTCCATTTCGGAATGGGCGCGCGTGGTGTCTATACTTACATTCTCGCAATCTGTACGTAATACAGAGAATATTGTAAAGAGGTTCGAAATTTCACTGATGCCGGTGAGTCGCCCATTAGCTCAGTTGGAAAGAGCGCTGGCACGGATAGCCAGAGGTCGCGGGTTCTAATCCCGGCACGGGCGGAATTTTTAGCCTCTAAATAGGTTTTTAAAACCTTTTGCTACTTGGTGTCAATATATTTTCGATTTTATTATCTACTAGCTGAGCCAGCGACCTTCGTACCGCCTAACAGTCGATTCTTATTTTTTTTTAGTTTTCTCTCCGTAAGAACCATCCTCGTACTTCAAGGAATATTCTAAAAAAAGAATTGGCGAAATCGGTTCAGCTGCTCTCGAGATTTGCGCTTACCAACACGTTCAGCGATTCATTATTACAGAAGTTTTACATGCACCTACCGACTATATTCTTCATGCAATCCATTCTATCTAAAGGGTGTCTGGAAGAGATTGCTCTAAGCGATAAGGCCGCCAACTGTACACATTACTTAGATTTAAGAAATCATGGTTGTATTCTTTTTTCTGGTTGTGCAATAAAGTGTTCTCTATCTATCTATACAGAGAGGGTAGGCGCTACGTTATACGCTACTTTAGGAGATTATAGGTACATGTGATGTATTAAACAGCATAAAGCTGTCCCAGACGGACATACATCGACAAAACAAAAGTATCAGTTAATGAAAGATATACATACATAACCTCACTCCTGTATCCCAGAGGGGTAGGCAGAGACCAGGGACTGCCACCTGCCACTATCCTGACAGATCACCTTCGCTTCATCAACGTTCATAAGTCGTTGCATGCACGCACGCCGGTTCCGGGTACTTTTTTATCGTCCCCTTTGCTAATACATCCCCTATTTGGTCGACGTATGTCCGCCTGGGACGTTCCTTACCAGCCCTTCCAATCACATTCGTAGTATTTATTTCTTTCGTCAATCTTTCTTCCTTCATCCTCTCCACTTGTCCAAACCATCGCAACATTCGTTTCTCACTACATCCTCTTTCAGTCCACAACGAAATGAAAGACATTCCGCAAATACTACAAAAAAAGGTTTGGGGCAGAAGCTTAAGATAAGACAAAATTATCTTCCTGCGTTGGTTTTTGGGCACCAAGATCCCACACAACATTATTAGTGCTAAGGGAATTGATTAAATTCCAAAATTGGTCCCCTGACCGATAAGCATCTTAATTGTCGATTTTCGCACTCGCACCCGATGCAAAGGACAACCGAAAGGTATAAATTACATTTCAGACGGCCATATATCTTCATCGATGGACTTTCCCCATTCATGTCGCACAAAATGTATGTTTTATCTGATTGCTGCGGACATTATTAAATTCTGTTTGCCATCTGCACTTTTGTGCAAGCGAATATATTTTCTTTTTTTATAAACGCCCCACTGAAGGGCACAGGTCTTCCCTCAGCTAGGGAGTATGGGCTTAGTTACCTCGCGTGCCCACAGCTGATTGACTACAGACACACAGGCTTCCCCAAGATGTTTTCTTCACCGTTAGCTATTGTTACCTACATAAAAAAAACTAGGTTGTGCTTTTGGCTACAAATATATGCAAAATAAACTCAATACGATCTGTAATAAATTAGAAATTTTAGAAGTAAAAAATCTTTATTTGGTACTACAGATATTGAATACAATAAGGCTTAATACAACTAAAACCTAGAGTTTACAAAGTACCAAATAAGTTTCCGCTCAGCTTAATGCCGCAGCAGGACTACGGCGCTGATTTTCAGCGGATGCCTGAGAACTTACTGCTAAAACTTAAATTAAACTAAGGTAAATGAAACGACAATTATTAAAACTGTTTTTATACGGATTTATGCTCGTTTATTACATTTTTTACAATTTTCCAACGTTTCGGCACTTTTTCAGGTGACGTGGTCCCGGATGACGTATAAAAACAGTTTTAATTATGTCTACTGCTCGTGTTAACCTTAGACGACAATTATCCTTTATGTATTATAAACATTGTATTTATACAAAAATATAAATCAGTTTGTAACAGCAAAATTTTGATACAAATTCTGCCAATTAAGGAGCATCAAGATATCAATTATAATTATAAGTTTGTCACATCAACTTTACAAGGAAACGAATTCAATTGGTATAATATCCATGGATTCGTTACTATTTACTATTTCTCCTGTTGTGTAGTTACTAGATATTGTTTGATTTTAATTATAAAGCAACTAATAGAAAGGGAATCTCTAATAGGAGGCGGAATGTTGTTTCGGAATGTGAATTTAAAGCTAGTAAGTACGCTGTTGTTGTACCTAATAAAGTAAAATTAACAAATGACTACAACGACACACAATGAGGTACCGCGAGAGACCCGAACATCACTGGATCCACAGACACAAATCTGCAATTGAAACATCCATGTGACTCACCAAAAAGAACGAGTCAATCAGCAGTGCTCCGAGCTGCATTTACGTCTCTATAAAACACGTTTGACTAAACAAATATTGTTGCTAGCGAAGGGGCTCGGCTGAAAATATCCCCCATCCGGTGACAGAAATATCTTCACTCCGACACCTCACCGGTGTAAACTAGCGGCCGGCGACCGGCGGGCGTACACTCTGCTTCTAGGCAGACTGAACGTACTAGAGGATTTCACCTGGGCCTAATAAAGCAGCCCACGATAATGCGGACAGTGGAAGGCTGAAGCTTCCACTGTCCGCATTATCGTGGGTTAACTGGAAGAAAATACTATCTAGTATTAAGCTCGCCTTTCTACAAATTGGTTTTTAGTGCAATAAAGAATTTTCATTCATTCGTTCGTTCGTTCATTCATTCAAAGCAGCCTACTTTGCAGTGGGATGATGTGGGATGTTCTGAGTGGTGATGCGCGGTGACCACGGGTGCCTACCGCGGATTGGCGATTGTAATTCAGTAGATCGTAGTCTACTGAATTACAAGGTGATTAAATTTAAAAAAAAAACTCACAGCGCTTATGAACGGTCGACCTCTGTGGCGCAGCGGTAGCGCATCTGCCTACCATGTAAGAGGTCTCGGGTTCGAACCCCAACTGGGGATAAAAACCCCCAAGTCTTAGATGTTTACATGTTTGTGTCGTCGTTGTTGTGTTGTCGTTGTCGTTGTCAAATCGTTGTTTCTGGTTCCCACGACACAGGGTATCCTAGTGTGGGGCCAGAAGCAATGTATGTGCCTGTATGTAAATGTTATGTTATGTTACTTGTAAAATACATTTAAAAAAAATTACTGTTTGTTACACAGAAAAAAATGCATAAAATATAATATTATAAAATATGGAAGCTAAAATTCGTTCATATAAGGTTATAGTGCTTCCAGAGGTTGCTCTATATTAAAGATGAATTTTACAATCACTACATAACATGACATAACATTTACATACAAGCACATACATTGCTTCTGGCCCCACACTAGGATACCCTGTGTCGTGGGAACCAGAAACAACGACAGCACAAACATGTAAACATCCAAGACCTGGGCTTTTTTTTTGTTCCCAGCCGGGATTCGAACCCGGGACCTCTTGCATGGTAGGCAGACGCGCTACCGCTACGCCACAGAGGTCGTCTACGACATTCCGCTTACATGTACTTTTACTTATATAAATATAAGTAAAAATAAGTTTACGGGCATGCCCAAGACCACAATACATGCTAGTGATTATATCTACTTTCTACTAATATTATAAACGCAAAAGTTTGTAAGTAGGTATGGCTGGATGTTTGTTACTCTTTCAATAAAACCACTGAATATATTTTAATGAAACTTTACAATATTATAGCTTAAACATCAGAATAACACTTAGGCTACAATTTATTATATTTTGTGAACTGTCCAAAAAATTACGATAAGTGTCAAGTAAGTAAAAAAAAATTTAACATCTGCGAGCTTTTCTGGCGTGCGCTGCCAAAACCTTTTCTACGCCACGCTAATATAAGCTACTCGAAATACTAATCCAGCGCAGATGAAGTCGCGGGCACCAGCTAGCACAAATTAAAGAAAAAAACTGTAATCTGGGGTGTTTTAAAAATATGCGCAATTTTGCGGTAGATATAAAAAATCTTACGAATCCTATTTGTGATACTATTTTTAGAACACAACCAAGATCGTAGTTTAAAGTCTTTAAAGGTCCTATGTTAAAATCCTAGGTTGATGATACAAGGTTCTAGACTGTAGATTCTAAAAATAGTTGTAATAGTGTTTCTGATTTAATTTTGATGTTTACTTTTTGAAAATAACGTATTGTAAAACAAGTTATTACATGGTTTTTATTCCATTGTGGGTGCTAGATAGCACCCCCAGCTTCATAAAGCCCACATTAGACATAGAAAAGATAGATAGATAAAGATAGATAAAACATTTATTTAACGGCACAGTACTTTAAAACATAACATAGGCATACATCAAATATAACATAAAGGAAAAATATTATATGCATACAAGAAAAGAAAAAGGACAAACAGAACGGTTTTCAGACATTGATTACATTTACGACGCTTAAAAACAATAAAACAGAACATCACAAACGTATTCAAACATTTTTATATTGTCACGCTCAGGTTTAAAGTATTGAGCCACTAACATGGTCTCGACTCAGCATGTGTTTTAGGAGCTCAGAGGTGCTCCCACAATGCTGATATTCTGTCGCGAAAGTACACCACTACTTATGTACTTCATACAGCAATGTGTGGACACTGAGTCACAGCGATATTGGCTATCTGCCAGAACACCTGGCGTCTATTGTTTTGCAATTCAGTGTTGTATTAGGTGTCAGTTGACGTTCTCATTTATTTTTATCGACGTTCGGTCGAACAAGAGACAATGACTCCTGGGTGTTGGATGATATACGTGTCGTGACTGCGTGAACTGTTACAGGGAACTTAGCGACTAATGAGATGAGACGTTTTGATGTACAAGCTATTTATTTTTACTTGCCCTTTTTAGTAAACAAGATTGTACAGAAAAAATCACTTTTTTGTCGAAAACAGCCATATTCAATGAAATAACCTTGGACACTATTTTACATACGACGCTCCCAAGCGACGAAGCGCTCGTGGCCTAGGCCTAGGAGTGATTGGAATCAATCACTTGGTTAAGCAACAACAGGCGCGGACAGGTACAGGATGGGTGAGCGTCCCGTGACTACCGCTAGTGGGATTTTTCCGAGCGCTTCCGTACTTCGCAAGGCACGTTAAGCCTTTGGTGCCGGCTGTCATATAACGGCAGTCGTTAAGCCATGTCAGAGGCGTTATGGGCGGCTTGATAACTTCTGACAGTAAGGCCCGCCACTGTCTTGCAATCCTCCACCAACCCGGACTTGGCCCCCGTGGTGGAGTAAGGCCTAACCTTCCTGCGATGCAGGAAGAGACCCGTGCCCCAGCAGTGGGGACATACAAGGGTTGATAACGATGCTCCCAATTTTATAAACAACTAGCTGACCCACCGAACTTCGTACCGCCTAACAGTCGATTCTTTAATTATAATTTTTTTCTCTCTGTAAGAACCATCCTCGTACGTCAAGGTATATTCTAAAAAAAGAATCAGCGAAATCGGTTCAGCTGTTCTCGAGATTTGCGCTTACCAACACATTTTGCGAATCATTTTTATATTATAGAAGATCGAAATTTACGAAAAAATGTCTAGATTTGGCATCAAATGTTAATTTTGAGGTTACATTCTTGTTTACCAAATTGGGCAACTAAGGATAAATTGACTGTACAGAATACATAGTGACTTTTTATTATTCGCGATAGTCACGCAATAGGTTCATACGATATTCATAACATTTTATAAAAACGTGGTTTGGTAGGAACCGGGTTTGAATGAAAATATTATTTTTGCGTTGAGAGTGTTGAGACGCTGTCTCATCCTTGTCCTGTTTTGCACAAAGGGTTTTTATCAATACTTTTTACAGCGTGATATTAAAATAAGTTTGAAAACCGTTTTTTCTGGAATTTACTATTGAGAAACGTATGTTGCGTTGGTTTGGACATGTGGAGAAGATGAAGGAAGAAAGATTGACGAAACAAATATATACTGCGAATGTGAGTGGAAGGGCTGGTAAGGGACGTCCCAGGTGAAAATACATCGACCGAATAGGGGATGTATTAGCAAAGGGGAAGATAAAAAGTACCCGGAACCGGCGTGAGTGCATGCATCGACTTATGTACGTTGATGAAACGAAAGCGATCTGTCAGGATCGTGGCAAGTGGCAGTCCCTGGTCTCTGCCTACCCCTCTGGGATACAGGCGTGAGTTTACGTACGATAAGTAAAAGTTAAAAATATCAAAACTTAACTAATTTTTTTGAATAATCATGAAACTCTTCAAGAATTTGTATTTAAAGCAAGATATTAAAACTTTTGCTTATTACAACTTGTAGAACTTTCGATGCTGAAGAATAGTTTGTTAATTCGATAACACATTGTATTTAAATCCCCGGAACATAACTAGACCTAAGTGATTCGGTCTAGATATGGTTTTACGAAATATGCCGAACTGTGCATGGGCATATTTCGGATCTCATTGGCGAGGACGCCGTATGAAAATTAAATTAGGACTTTCACTAACTGACATCATGCAGAGAAAGAAAGACATTTATTGGAACAAATTAACACAGTATTTTCTAAGGTTAACACGAGAACTAGACATCACGAGAGACCACGGCACCTGTAAAAGTGCCGAAACGTCGGAAAATTTAAAAAATATAATAAACGAGTGAAATCCGTATTAAAACAGTTTTAATTAAATTAAGATATCACAGGAAACCAAATGCATACCACTCATGGTTAGATACATAGAAAACAAAAACAATTCACATAAATACAAGATAGGACAGGCCAAAGACAGTCTCAGAGCGAGCGAACGGAGAGTCAGAGTCATTACCAGTTTCTCTTATCCTATATTAGGGACGTAGGGCTCTAAAAATAAATTTCCATAGCGGCCGATTTTGCGTCTTCAAACTCATCCATATTTGTCCCGATACAGGTTGCTTCCAGCTGGATTGAACGTCTCCTGGTTGTTTTAGGACATCCTCTCTTTCTTGTTCCAGATTTGGATTTTCATCAATATCGATATCAACCCTTGGATGTCCCCACTGCTGGGGCAAGGGTCTATTCCTATATCGCAGGAAGGTTAGGCCATACTCCACCATGGGGGCCAAGTCCGGGTTGGTGAAGGATTATGAGATAGTGGTGGGTCTTACTGTCAGAAATTGTCAAGCCGCCCATAACGACTGCCATTACATGACAGCCGGCACCAACGGCTTAACGTGCCTTGCGAAGCATGGAAGCGCTCGGAAAAATGCCACTAGCTGAAGTCACGGGGCGGTCACCCATCCTGCACCTCACCGCGCCTGTTGTTGCTTAACTCAAGTGATCGATTCCAATCACTCGGTTCGACTAGGCCACGAGCGCTTCAGCAGCGGATTTTCATCATCAGCAGCAAACCGCTGCTCACAGCTGGGTATATGTCTTTTCCCCTATATACCATTTCTGACTGTCCTAGCCTTCTGCATCCACACACCGTTTGCCCAATCAACTATATCGTCCGCCCATCGGGTTGTTGGTCAGCCCACAGACCATTCGTCCTGTTCTCGGCCGCCACTTTATCCAACCCTTTAATTTAGATTCGGATTTTAGTCCAATTAATAAATTACCTCTATAGGGAAGAGCGGGTGATCGTACTCTTCCTCTATAAAGGGAAATTTCCCGCCAGGCAGATCGTATGCCTGGGGACGGCCGGTCCAACGATTGTTAGTTGGACATTGTATTTATGGTATGTCATTGAAACATTTTGATTGCGCGATGCAGGAATGTTGGAGTTTGTAGTGCGCGCGCAGAGTTGACATGTGCTTGCCACATCACTCCCCTTAAAGACCGTAGCTACGCATAGCTAGGTCTGATAGGAGTCGAAGTCTGTGCTCTAAAGCCTGCAAGTGCCAGGTGACGCTGAGTCAGTGAGTCGACTAGCGGTTGAAGGTGTTCGGCGGCGAACAGTTACTTCACCGGCGACAGTACCATGGAGCCCGCGCATGTGGTAGGAACCGGTGAAGGCTGCTGTACAACTGGCAACGTGTGCTGTTGCTGTGTGGCTGCTGTGCCGAGGGGTTTGGAGGAAGATCACCATGAGTCCCAGTAGTCGGTGCGTTGACTGTAGTGGAACTGATGAAGTGAGAGGGAAGAATGCTGGCCTTGCTTTGAGACTGTATGTGGGGTGCTGCGAGAGCGAAGGAAGGTTGACAATGTTCTGTCAGGGGTCACCACTATAGGGAAGAGCGGGTGATCGTACTCTTCCTCTATAAAGGGAAATTTCCCGCCAGGCAGATCGTATGCCTGGGGACGGCCGGTCCAACGATTGTTAGTTGGACATTGTATTTATGGTATGTCATTGAAACATTTTAATTGCGCGATGCAGGAATGTTGGAGTTTGTAGTGCGCACGCAGAGTTGACATGTGCTCGCCACACCTCTTTAAAAGTAACCTCCTGTTCCAGGGTGCTCGTGGGGGCTCCGGAGGCGGACACAAGGCGGCACGAAGAAGTACGGCGACCGGGCGCGGTCTTCCGCTGCGAGCCTAACGTCCCTGGCCAGTGCCGGGAGATGGTCTTCGACAAGAAGGGTAAGTCTTCACTTCCTCAAACTGCCATTCAATGCTGAGTGTGGCTCCCTACACTACGGTCCTGGGCTTTCATCATGCAGTATTTTCCTGCCACTTTAAACAGATCCTGGTTATTGTATAGAATCAGGCGTTACTTTGCGGAAATCCATAATAGCATTAAAAAGTGATAATTACTTTGCTTCCGCCAAAAATCCGAATCCCAAACACGCGACGCGTTTCGCCTCTAACACGAGGCAACACAAGTATTGGTGTCGGCGGTGGTGTGTTCGTGTCTTGCTTCTGCTTGAAAAAGTAGAAGGGAGGGCGGTGCAATAACTAACCGCATGGTGCTTGCATGTGGGATTTTTCGCGGAAATTAGCAAAGCAATTATCACTTTTTAATGTTAAGATCCTGGTTAACTCATCTCGTTGGTTGGCCTGCCCACACTTTTGCGCCCATCTCCAGGTGTACAGACCTGCACTTGTAGCCCTTTACAGATTAGTAATAAAGGGTAAGTGCCGACGATTAATCCGAAAACCGAGGTCTCTACGACTTTGAGAGGACTATCTAGCTATTTCATAACTACGCAATTCCTGAGACACATCAATTAGAATTCGTGTTTTGCGACAGCTTTTGTTTGCGAGAGTTTTTTCTCAAGCTAATTTTGTGAAATGTTAAGGCGGCGACTGACACTGAATATTCGCTCGATGTGAGCGCGTTAAGTCGGGTCCAGACGCGTGTACAGTGTAATGTAATGTGACGTGTAATGGAACGCAAATCCCGCGTGTAGACGCACGAGGAGCATTACACATAGCGCTCATAGTGCCATCTGCATACACGATTTTCGTTGCATTACTCCTTAGATTACGTTACACGTTACATCCGTCTGGACCCGACTTTACAAGTCGTATATTCGGCGAGCCGAGCAGCTCTATATGAGCGCCGAGCGCCCCAGCGCGCTGGATTCGGCTGTCGATTTTTTGGCGAGTCCCTTTGAATCTTACGTTACAAGTCAGATGCTGCCTGCGCGAGCACCGCACACGACATGTCTTGCTGTGGGTTTGGATGGAGCACAGGCGAGCAAATATTTGTCATGGATATTAAGGTGTTGTAAGCATTTGCTCACAACGGACAAATATTCATGCCAATGTTCACATCGAGCGAAAATTCAATTTCAGTCGCCACCTTTAGGGTTTCCATAATTTTACCACATTTGCTGTCCACGGGCTCGACCAATGCCTTTTAAAAAGTCCATTCTATGTAACTTATTTAAACATAATCTGTGAAACACTGACACGATAAAGGCCACCATTAGTGCTGGTGGAAGCTTCATTTTATATAGACAGACATGACTCGCTTCTTTTGAGGCCGAGGGTTCAAAACAGACCTCCCACAAAGTTCACCGCTAGAAACCCAAGCCCTATTTAACAGCCTTAAAATACGCATTAATATTTCTCATAGCAGCATAAATCCCGGACTACGAACGCATTAATTCATTGCAGGACACAATGGCGCGCCTTTAGAAGCAGATATACGCGAGCGCTTCTGAACTGTTTACCTCATGCATTGTACCAGTCGCTATAATAAGTAGCCTAGGTACATGTTTACGTCACTCAGCAGGCCACAGGCCTTGTCTTCGATATCAACCCTTGTATGTCCCCACTGCTGGGGCACGGGTCTCTTCCTGCATCGCAGGTAAATTAGGCCATACTCCACGACGGAGCCTAAATCCGGGCTGGTGGAGGATTGTAAAACAGTCGCAGGCCTTACTGTCAGAAGTTATCAAGCCGCCCATAAGGCCTCTGACATGACTTATAAATTCAAATTCTCTCCTGATTTCTAAAACTTTCAAGTGTCCACTTCCTGTGTCGTCCATTTCCTCAAATATCCATATTCGATTGTTTTGACGCAAAAGAGAAGAGTGCTATTCGTTTAGGGTTCTGTTTATAAATTGGGCAATGAGAATGCATCTCTAACGCTGACCAGCTTACTCCAGTTGCAGTGAGTACAGTGTAAACGCCGCATCAGACATACATGCGCACGCGCTCCTGTTGGACGTGATTTATTGTGCTACCGTCAAATATTCGGTTAGGCAGGCTACCGCTCTTAGTTTCCGTCTAGGATTCAACTGAGACGTTTAATCTTTGGGCTTGTTTTAGGTCTGCCATTAGGAAGAAAGTTACTGTAGAAATTCTCCTAACGTCCGATGTTAGGAGAATTTCTACAAAAGCTATACTAAATAACCTAACCTAACCGAAGATCTGAAATAAAAGAATGGTTCAACAAATTTCGCTAAAATTTGGCACAAATTTCTGAAATCTTTTTTTATGTATCCTATAAACATCCCACTGCAGGGTCCAGTCTTTCTCTCAGAGAGAGAGAATGGGCTTGATTACCGCATGTGCCCACCACGGATGGGTCATTTCAAGCGCTGAGGTGTTTGAATACCTCATATACTCAGGTTTCCTCATGATGTTTTCCTTCAGCCTTAGCGACTGGTATTGGTAGTATAACTTCATCAATATACTTCACTTAGAAAACAAAGTCATTAGTTGTTGTTTTTTCCTAAATCTACTTTCTATTTATAATGCTTTTCATTTCAACGTAGAGTCATATTCCAATGTGAAACCGGCTGTTTGCAGGCGACGCCACTGTATAAATAAATTTAAAAAATCCACCGCAAAACCAGAAGACAATCGATGAAGCTCTGCTGAAATTCTTTCGTGCCCGAAATGAACCAGAGATAAGTCTGACGACATCCGAAAAATGCACGATTGCACAATGGGCTTTAATCTCCCTCTTCTCTTTTTACGGCGCACGCGCATCGTTGAACAACGGAAACGGCGCCATATTTCACGCGCAACTTTGTTATGGAACCCTCAGAAAGCTCACTCTGTGGTTAGACGAAATACTTTTTCAGTTTAAGGCGATGTTGCACGGTTCGGAGGCTTCTAACTTGTTCCAAGGTTTACTTGTCGCAATCCTTGCAAAGCTCTTTCGGTTCCTCATATCAATTTATTGATGGAAAGTCAAATCAATTTATTTCAATGTTTACGTTCTGTTTGCGATTGCAACCCTGTACTGCTGGGGCACTGGTCTCTTCCTGCATTGCAGGAAGGTTAGGCCATACTCCACCACGGGGGCCAAGTCCGGGTTGGTGGAGGTTTGTAAGACAGTGGCGGGCCTTACTGTCAGAAGTTAACAAGCCGCCCATAAGGCCTCTGACATGGCTTAACGACTGCCATTACATGACAGCCGGCACCCACGGCTTAACGTGCCTTGCGAAGCACGGAAGCGCTCAGAAAAATGCCACTAGCGGTAGTAACGGGACGGTCACCCATCCAGCACCTGACCGCGCCTGTTGTTGCTTAACTCCAGTGATTGATTCCAATCACTCGGTTTGACTAGGCCACAAGAACTTCTTTGAACGTTCTGTTCGCTGAATGTCAATGTACAATGGAGAATGTAGGCCGCTGCTTTCGGTCCGTATTGTAGTGGAGAAAAAGGCAGCGGGAAAAAAAACTCCACTCTGACCATCTTTTCTCAGTCATCTTAAACCAAATATATCAGCTGCCACCTATACGTATACCTAATAAGATTTCATGATTGCCATAATGCCCATAATTTTGAATGCCAAAGAATTAGCTAAATGTCTCACAAAAGTAGGGAAAACGTGCTGCGGCCCGACACACGAACAGCACTCGTTCACGTGCATAACGCAGTGGTAAAGTGTATGGAAATTATTATTAACTAGCTGACCCAGCAAACTTCGTACCGTTTCCGAAAGCGTACGCGCATTGCACAATAAGGTTCAGAATAACTATAACTACATCTCTATAATATAAATATGAATCGCAGAATGTGTTGGTAAGCGTATCAATAAGAAAGCTTCCAAATCATTAGTTGATTAGCGTTAAAATATGCATCTCTCTACGTTGGCTATTACAGTTAATTAACTGACAGGCAAAACGAACAATGACGTCACTGAAGTAGAAACTTGAGGGAACCACTTTCGCTGCACTAATCACCAATTGGACTACATTCCTAATTTCTTTGGATCGTCTTTTGGCCCTCTGTTTGACCTGCTAATAAGCAGATATGATTCGATTATCAACGGCTTAACGTGCCCCAATTGTCTTGCCCAATCCTACGCTAATGAGTGCGGAATGTCTGATTTTTTTTATACATACATAGGTACGTACATAACCTCACGCCTGTATCCCAGAGGGGTAGGCAGAGACCAGGGACTGCCACTTGCCACGATCCTGATTTTTTTTATAAAGCCTATAAATGTTCCATTGCGGGGCACAGGCCTTCTCTCAGAGAGTATGGGCTTAGTTGCCACGCGTGCCCACCGCGGATTGGTAATTTTAAGCGCTGAGGTATTTGAATAGCTCATGCACTCAGGTTCCTTTACGAGGTTTTTCTTCACGGTTATCGAGTGGATAATTTAACATTAAGTTTTTGAGCTTTATGTTTCCTCCATAACATAGATTCCTACACAGTAGAACAGTGGAGGTAGAGAAGGCAGAGCAAAGTCTTGTTTACTTCTAGAGCGAGGTGTTAGGTCAATGGCCACCTCTGGCCACTTCGGAGAAACTTGTCGACATCATACCGTCATAGTCAGCCTAGCCTAAAAATATTATTATTTTTAAAAAACCTATTTATGGGCTAAAAATTCCACCCATGCCGGAACTCGAACTCGCGACCTCTGGCTAACCGTGCCAGCGCTCTCCCAACTGAGCTAATGGGCGACTACCTAGCATCAGTGAAATTTCGAACCTCTTTAAAATACTCTCTGTATTACGTACAGAGAGTATATAAAAACTGACCTTAGCACAGGTTAGTGCATTAAAAAGAATATAATGTTATTATTATTGCTAACAACGTATTCTTTGAAATACGATTAGGCAAGGAGTAAAATTCAGGGCAATCCTTGAATTATATATAAGATTTATATATATAAGATAAGAATATTCTTTATTGCACACCAGGAAAAAACAAACAAAACATAATTACAAAGATACAGTACAATTGGCGGCCTTATTGCTTAGAGCAATTTCTCCCAGGCAACCCACGATGGAGAGTTGCTGAAGGAAAAGTGAGACGGGTAGTTGGTGCAAATATGAATATTGATACACATATACTTAAAAATTACATACTTACATAAACCATAACATATATAATACATAAAACAATTTATTATAAACATACACAAACTTACATTATTTACAATAAAGTTCCGCAAGAGGATAAAAAGAAAGACATACCTACATTAAGAAAAACAATAACAAAATCAAATAAAAAATAAAAAAAAAATAGAGTGATAGGTATACAAATCACAAACCTTATTTTTAAAGATAGCTGGAGAAGCAGAGCGCCTTATTGAAACCGGCAGATCATTCCACAGCCGGGCGGCCCTGACAGCAAATGAGTTGCTGAATAACCTCGTCGAATGACTCGGAATCTTCAGCATCAGGTTCTGGTCAGACGGAAGGGCCCGGCTGTGGGAATCACTGAGGTAGATAAAGCGCTCTTTAAGATATAAAGGGGTGGCGGGATTGAACAGCACTGAGTAAAGAAGAGAAATTATGTGGGCATTCCTACGAAGTCGGATAGGGAGCCACTTGAGCTTAGTGCGATACTCGGAGACATGGACATATTTGCGTAAGCCAAATATAAACCTAATAGCAAAGTTTTGGAGGCGCTCAAGTATATATCATATTTTTTTCCAACAATTTTCATCAATTTGTTTAAATCAAGGGAAAGTGTGGTTGGAACGGAATAAATTTGGTACACTGTAAACTTTTAAATTAAATCACAGGGCGTAAGCAATATCCCCATACTCATCTGAAAAGAAAATGATTCTGAAAAAAAAAAATTGAAAAAAATTTCCTTTGTAAAAACATATCAGCTGTTCCATGCTAACGTTAACACCTGCGCTTTTAAAATTGATAAAGTACTATAGTAAACTGTAAAAACCTGTGACTTTAAAATATACGAAACAGTTTATATCCAGCTTTATATTTCTGTTAATTAAGGCCATCCTCCTTTAACAAAAAGCCTTTGCCCAAAAGGGACGTTTATACTTTTTATTTTTCATTTAATTTTATTTATTTATATTTATTTATACAAAAAAACTTAACGATAACATTACAGGGAGTTGCTTACATCTGTATCTACGTCACACTATGTGGGATTCGTCATTGAGACTTGCAAGAGGCCAAAGTTTGTCACACACCACATTAATTAGTGTAGGTAAGTGGATTGGTTGCAACACTCGGTTTGTGGGTCGCCCGTGGGCAGGCGTGGGCGGCGGTGGGCGCTAGCGACGGCATACCGCTGCTTGTGAATGAACTAGCCCGATCTACACTCTGTAGAGAAGCGGTTCCAGAACATTTAAGATCACAGAATTGCAGGAATGAATCCTCTAGCAAAGATAAAAACGCACATATATTTTTACAAGAGTTTATGACAGTTTTTGTTATAGTATATTATAAGGTTAACACGAGCCCTAGACATAATAAAAACTGTATTTACACGGTTCACTCCTTTAATTTAAATTTTTTTACAATTTTCCGTTGTTTCGGCACTTTTTCATGTAACGTGGTCTCGGAAGTTTTTAGATTGGCTAGAGCTGATAGAAGCATTAAGAACTGTTCTGGGGGCCTATTCTCTCGAATTGAAAGCCTAGACGCAAAATAGTGGAAGGCTTAGACATTTGTCGAATAAAAATAAGATAAGATAACTCGAAAGAGTCATTAGACATTTATTCTCTCATTAGAATTCAATCTAGCAGGGTGTTCAGAATACAGATTTTGGCTGTCGCTCGATTTTTTACGTAGAATTCCAAGACATAAGCCTTAAAGTGTCCTATACGACTTTAAGGCTTATGTCTTGGAATATTTGCTAATGAAATGAGAAATGGCTCCCTGAGCACCCAGTTTCGGCAAGGAGAAGCGATGGAGCTGTCCACACGCAGGCTTAGAGACGCCAGTGCGTGAGTGTGAATGTGGCACGGTATATGACTGCTTCGTTGTTGATTTTCTCAAACGGATTGACTATCAGAGTTGCTAGTCGTTGTCAAAGGTCACAAAACAACTATTACGCTTTATCAATCTATTAATCAAATCTAACACTTAAATCATCGTCCTAGTTATCATCGTATATAGAGGCGTTATTTATCAAAGACCTCCACTACAGAGCTGAATACGTACCTACTGTAAGAGCACACAAGATAAACATTCGTACAAGAGGAAGAAAGATTAACGAAACAAATATATATTGCGAATGTGAGTGGAAGGGCTGGTAAGGGACGTCCCAGGCGGACATACATCGATCAAATAGGGGATGTATTAGCAAAGGGGAAGATAAAACGTACCCGGAACCTGCGTGCGCGCATGCAACGACTTATGAACGTTGTTGAAGCGAAGGTGATCTGCCAGCATCGTGATCGTAGCAAGCGGCAGTTCCTGGTCTCTGCCTACCCCTCTGGGATACAGGCGTGAGGTTATGTATGTATGTATGTATGTATGTATGTATGTATGTATGTATGTATGTATGTATGTATGTATGTATGTATGTATGTATGTATGTATGTATGTATGTATGTATGTATGTATGTATGTATGTATGTATGTATGTATGTATGTATGTATGTATGTATGTATGTATGTATGTATGTACGTACATAAACTCACGCCTGTACCTAAAAGGGGTAGGCATGGACCAGGTTTGCCACTCGCCACGTTCCTAACAAATAACTTCTTTTACTTCCATTTGGTAGTCGCTGCATGCGCGCACGCGGCGTCTTGGGTACCTATGTAACAAAAAAAAAAATCTTGACACTTTTTTAAAATTATTTCGTTAGCTAAGCATGTTTAAAGAAATGCTTGAAAGAAATAAACATGAAAGGACTTTTCTTCTGTCATCCTATGAAAACAGACTCAGAGATCATAATATGGCGAAGAAATAATTAGTGCACAGATGTTGATGGACGATAGGATCGGTGACTTGTTGACCTCGAAGTTAATTCTATTAGCTTAAGCTGGAAGGTCACCAGAGGAGACTTAAAACGCAGTTTCTTATACAATAGCCGTTGTGAAATGCCTCACAGCTTCTGATAAGATTGGAATGCCGCGGCGGAAAGTATCGATATCACACTATCGATGATTTGTATACGAGTAGATAACATCATTGTCTACCCAATGATCATCATAGGATTTATTACATGATTTATTTATGACGGCCTCGGTGGTGCAGCGGTTTGGCACGCTGACTGTTAAACCAAAGGTTTCGATTGGGTTCGATCCCCGGCCGGGTCAAACTAGGAAAAGAACTTTTCTAGTTTGTCTCGGGTCTTGGATGTTATCTATGTATTTACCTATCGTCGAGTTAGCACCTGTAACATAAGTCATGGGCTAACGAGATCTGTGTCGTATGTCTCCGCATCCAGCATCTTATTAATATCAATGGTCGTCGTCGTCGTCGTCGTAAGGCTATACTAGTCCACTGCTGGACACAGCCCTCCCCTAAAGAGCGCCACGTTGTGCTATCACAACGTCGATCACAACGGGATTATGGGCATAGGGGGTAATGCCCATAATCCCCACACTGGGCATGCGGGTTGGGGATCGCAGTTCGGTGGAATTGTACTGCAGAGGACGCTGCTGCCCATAAAATATAAGGGTGCCAATTAATACGCACACAGAAAGAAATATTTAAAAGAATGCATTTTACACTTATATGTGTTAAGACCCGCATACTTTAGAAATGTCGCATTGTTCAGTATATTTCCTAAAACATGTTTTCATTAACGATACGGGTTGAATGAATTAAAAATATAACTTAGTTAGCTTTAAAATAGTTGGTATATTTAACGGTGGGTATGTTTAATTAAAAATGAATCAGTTAAATCAGACTAACCTCGAGTCAGAATGATATAAGACGAAATGGCATAGCCCTGTATAATTAACATAAATAGGTTTTTAAAAACCTAATGAGATTTTATTATTAGAGTACTACTTAATTATTTATATTTATTTATAGGTATCCGTAAACCCCATTTTTTTTATTTATTGTGAATCACCAAACAGAAAGTTACACTATGACATGTCAGTTAAGCATATGAGTGTTACAAAACCAGATTGCAGTGTACTATCTACAAGCAGGTGATCACAACACGCAATACATTTATAGTTAGGGTAGTAGGTAATTGAAACATAACACAATTTTACATATTAGGTACAAACAGTGAAACAAAGTCTTAAAAATAATGGGTAAAACATTAAGCCAAACTTCTATCTAACTCGTGTTGAAAGGAAAGGCCTATTATTTTTATTCGGTTTTGTCATGAATTAATGTATAAATAAACTATAGCCAATCAAATTTTGCGATATCATATCATCAAATAATTTACGTTCTGTTTGCGGAACGCCAATGTACAATCTAAGCCGTAGCCAGCGAGTCGCTGTTGTAGTGGAGAAAAAAAAATACAAAAATATATATTGCCAAATAAGTTCTGCCAAAATAAAACTGTGTCCCTGAAACCATCGATAAGCGCCGACGCGGGCACATCCTTAGTATATTTGCATGCCCAGCTATCTCCCGGCATGTTATCTCTTAACCCCGGTTATCTGGGTTCAGTTTCGACTTTATATTCAATGGAGCCGCATACCGGCTGTACCTTTAACCGACCCATCAATAATTATACTGGTGCAACACTCGTACTTATACAGGGTGTTACGGAAATGTCCGGTGGAATTTAAGGACCATTGTAATATGAAGTTTGTTCAGGAGATCCGATCAGCAACGCAATGGCTCCCCGCCGCTAGCGTGCGACGTGAAGCCACTTTCAAACCCCACTCGGTTTCCCTTTTCTTTCTTAAAACTACCCATTAATATTTTTAGTATGTTTTTGCTTGTCAATTTAATAATTATGTATTTGACATGGTGGCTGATGCAACTATCACTATGAATTTACCTACTTTGTTCGATAATACTTACGTATAAAATTAGATATATCATGCAAAATCACGACAATCATTGTAAACATCTATACAACTGTCGCGTGGGCCTGACTTTTTAAATCATGGAAAAAAACCATTTTTCTTTATAATGTAATATTGATCGAAGTACACCTGGGACGTCCCTTTCCAGCCCTTCCACTTACATTCGCTATATATATATATATTGAGAATCTTTCTTCCTTCATCCTCTCCACAGGCGGATATATTAGCAAAGGGGATGATAAAAAGTAGCCGGAATCGGCGTGCGTGCATGCAACGACTAATAAACGTTGATAAAGCGAAGGTGATCTGTCAGGATCGTGGCAAGTGGCAGTCGCTGGACTGTGTCTACCCCTCTGGGATTCAGGCGTGAGGCTATGTTCTGTTACGTTATACTATATGGACCCCTCAATGTGCGAGTCTGGATTGCACTTGGCTGGATTAAGCCTATTGGGTTTGATCGTGATTTACCAAGGATTATACGAGTACCAGTCGGTAACAACATTGATATTATAAAACCGTTTAGGGCATTGTAATAATAAGATAATTGACCTCTGTAGAAAAGACATCAACGGGCTATTTTGTAAAAAAAAGTACAGACCTTCGAAGGCAACAAAAAAACAATTGAAAGGATCAACTGTAATAAAAACTGTATTTACTCGTTTAATTTTACATTTTTACAATTTTCCGACGTTTCGGCACTTTTTCAAGTACCGTGGTCTCGTAAGGTCTCGTGGTACTTGAAAAAGTGCCGAAAAATAAAAATGTTAAATAGAACGAGTCAAATCCGTGTAAATACAGTTTTTATTATGTCTAGTGCTCGTGTTAACCTTAGAGGATCAATTATTGTAGGTATTATTTCTTGAGCTAACGTCCTGTGATAATTTTTAATTTGTATTTCTCACATTTGATCACTATATGATCATGACACCATCAGTCTCGTAAGTATAAGGCAAGAATGTACCTATTCTTGCCTTATACTTATTTTTCCTATATATATAAATTTATTAAATATTGCTAACGGCGAAGAAAACCATCGCGATTAAACCTGATGTTTAAACTACATTGCGATTGCGGTAGGCACTAATTGAATCGCTTGTTTCCAAAACAGCACCTGTCCTAAACTGTTTTTCACAATAGGGACAAAAAACTAATTTGTGATTTTTTTTTTGTAAGAAAAGGTAGTAATATTGTGAGTGAAAACTAAATTAAAGCTATTTCTACTTAAGAAGAGTAAAAAATCACTACTATAAAATTTTTTTACCCATTTTTTTATTTATTAATTTTGGACATGAGCGCTTTGGAAAACAGCCGATTCAATTAAGCAATTATTAAGCTTATAAGTACTTATCGCTCTCTCTCTCTCTCTCTCTCTCTCTGAGAGACGACTTGTGCCCTATATTCGGACGCATACAGGCAACATAAAAAAAACTCTCTGAGAGAGGACCTGTTACCGGCAATGCGTGTGGACTACATAAAAAATCTATATTCCGGGGATTTAAATGCAAACTATCTGGACTTAATCGGATGAATGTCAGTACCTTTGAATTGTACAGTTGTAAAGGTGTAAACCTCTTTACACCATTTTTTTATGTTTCTTTAATTCTATCATTTTCAAAAAATTTAAATTATGTCAAACATTTTCGAGATTTTTCTCATTTTCATCATCACTTCTTCACATCTTGACTAGACATGACTATATTCTTAGCTGCTTATTCCGTTTTTATCCACTCTTCTATTTTTGTTATAATATAAAATAAATAAAATAGTACAAAAAAAGCAAAAACAAGCTTTTGCCCGCGACTCCGTCCGCGTGGACTTCTTTGCAACCCCGTTCACCCCCTTAAGGGTTAAATTTAGAAAAACGGCGAAACACGTGTTCAATCAATTGTGTTGAAAAGTATTTATTTTAAGTTTCAACAAAATTAGACAACACTTATTATGGGAGGTCCCACACAAATTTTAGCAACCCTTTTCGCCCCCTTAGGGTTTGAATTTTAAAAAATCCGGTCTTATTCCTTGCCCACATTACATATAGACCCTCTGTGCAAAATTTCAGTTTCTAGGTCCAACAGTTTGGGCTGGGCGTCGATGAGTGAGTCAGTCAGTCAGGTTTTGAATTTTATTAATACAGATAAAAGATCTGCAACTCTACACAATTATATACTAGTATGGCTGATACTCGTTTATACGTATCGTCAGAGAATTACAAAGTTTATGGTCCTACGCACTTTAATAGCCACTTGTACTTCACTGATACGGAAGTGTACTGAGTTATGTGCCTCTGATAAGCCTTAATTATAGCTGACAAAGTCTGCACTAATAGAGTATTGTGAAGGCTTCGGAGAAGTTTGCGTGTTTGTTTGTATGCGGATGGCGACTTAGTATAGAACTAAAGAGATTAGCTGATTGTAAAGTTCCTTTTAGGTTCGTTTATTATCTGTCGTAAGTACAGCAGGAAATAACATCTAATACTTTATTATTATTGTTATTCTATAATGAAATAAATTGATATGATGAATTGAGAATAATAATATATGTTTACTCTGTTAATATCAATAATATATAATATTTTAAAAACCTATTTAGAGGCTAAAAATTCCACCCCTGCCGAGACTCGAACCTCTGGCTAACCGTGCCAGCGCTCTCCCAACTGAGCTAATGGGCGACTACCTTAGCACGGGTTATTGCATCAAAAAGTATATTATAATAATATTAATAATTTTTATATGTTGGTAAAATGTGGAAAAAATCTTTATTTGGAAATCCAACAGCACAAAATAACAAAAAATATCTGTAATCAATAAAGCCAAAACTAGATTTCACTTATAACCATTAGAATGCGATGTAACAAGCAGTGGAGAAAAATAAATATTAAATATGTTTTAATTCAATTGAATTGGGAAGTGGACTGGGCGAGGAGAGGGAGGGGATGTATGTTTGTGCGTGAGTGTTTATGTGTGCCTGTGTGCGTGAGTGTGCGTGTCCATACGTAGTCTAGGATTTAATGTTCTTCAAATTTAGTAATAGTCGTACCTAATACTGCAGTTTGGATTATCGATTTTTCATCTCTATAATACCGTTGTCTCTAAGCGCGACTGAGAGGTAAAATAAGATTTATTGATCCAATTTTACAAGATGATTGTTACATTAGTAGGTAGGTACATAGTTATTAAGTCATAGTTGATGTAGAATGGTATTCAAAGTAGGCAGAAAACTTGTGATGTGAATACCATTCATCCTCCCGAGTATATACATAACCTCACGCCTGTATCCCAGAGGGGTAGACCGAGACCAGGGATTGCCACTTGGCACGTTCCTGACAGATCACCTCCGCTTCATCAACGTTCATAAGTCGTTGCATGCACGCACGGCGGTTCCGGGTACTTTTTATATTTTCTTTTGCTAATATATCCTCTATTTGGTCGATGTATGTCCGCCTGGGACGTCCCTTACCAGCCCTTCCTGAGCCTCCCGAGCGTACAACTAATACAATGTCCACAATGTATGTTATAGATCGAAATTCTATTACATGATATGCTTTTTCTCTAATGAGAACTTCTTTATTTCGCAAACCATAGTTAAATCATTTGTAGCTTTACATCCATACACTCTACTCGGTTACTTTATGATACAGTGACTATAACTGACTACAAAGCTACAAATTACTGAATGGCAGGACTAAAATGTAACGAAGTACCGAAAAAAATACTGCACCAATATTCACAACTAGCATCAAATTGACGGCCAATGACGGCCTCGGTGGCGTAGCGGTTTGGCACGCTGACTGCAAAACCGAAGGTCTCGGCTTCGATCCCCGGCCGGGTCAAACTAGGAAACGAACTTTACTAGTTTGTCTCGGGTCTTGGATGTTATATGAATTTATTGTATTAATTACACTATTTTTATTTTTAATGCACTAACCCGTGCTAAGGAACAAATTTAAAAACCTATTTAGAGGCTAAAAATTTCACCCATGCCGGTATTCGAACCCGCAACCTCTGGCTATCCGTACCTGGTACGGATAGCCAGAGGTTGCGGGTTCGAATACCGGCATGGGTGAAATTTTTAGCCTCTAAATAGGTTTTTAAATTATTGTATTAAATTTATCGTCGAGTTAGCACCTATAACACAAGTCATTCAGTTGTACTTAGTATAGGGCTAACGAGTTCTGTGTAATGTGTTCATGAATATTTATTATTTTATTATTTATAATTATCATAATTTGTCTCAAAGCAAATAACCTTAATTAACCCACAGTTAAAATGCACCTCGTGAAAAGTAAAGCTAGTTAACAGAAGCATAAATTCTCGGAATCGAAGCAGCCCCCACTTTCAACAGCAGGTGATCGTGTGCGCGTGAGTTGAATCGCTGCCATAGTTTGGCTAGACCGGGGAAGCTCGCCAGCTAATTTGCAGCGTCTTTATTGTGGATAAGTACAGTCGAGAGCTTATCAAATTTAACATTCGTTTTTTAACACAAGGGCGAGGTCAGATTGGAATCTGGCCCTGCTAGTAATATAGATAGATACATCGATATCAACCCTTGTATGTCCCCAATGCTGGGGTACCGGTCTCTTCTTGCATCGCAGGAAGGTTAGTCCATGCTCCTTTACGGGGTCCAAGTCCGGGTTGGTACATAAATAATTTATTTACAAAGTCACACATGTATACAAAGCATTACACGGCACACATAGGTAGAACAATATATACAATAGCATAAATAAAAAGAAAAAGCACTGAGATTTCATCGACTTGGACTGCCTCGTTGGTCTAGCTGTTAAGGTGCTTGGGTACGAAGAAAGGTCGTGGGTTCAATTCCTACTGGGGGCCACCGTACGTTTGTACAAGTGGCCTCAGTCTGGTTGTTACATGTTTGTGACGTCCTTGCTTGGTTACTATAGTACAGGGTATCCTAGTTTGGGACCAGATCAAGTGATTGTGTTGTGTGGACGTTATTATTTGCAGTACACGGTACGGCAATGACCAATTGGAGTGGCAAAGTGGGTGTGGCAAATGTAAATAGGCTCGACTCACCATGTGCTAAAAATTCGGTGAAAAACTTCAGAGTTCTTTAATAGGGTTTGGTTTATTTGGATCACGTAAATCCTCCTTTGTATGTATTGTCTAATTTAGCCTATTTCGAACTGTCAAACACATACATATTTTTGCACCTTGGAGTCGCCCTCCGACCAGGTGGCATGACGATCTGCGAAAACTGCCGGCAGATGCTGGATGCGGCAAGCTGAAGACAGGGCGCTATCGCGCTCATTAGGGGAGGGCTATGTCCAGCAGTGGACTACATAATATAGCCTGAAGAAGAAGAAGATTACACGAATATGTAGTAAGAACTGAATGGCAAATTATGACAAAACATTATAACATTCTGTAACGTCTACTGCCGTCTTTATCTACAGTTTATTAAATCAGAATATACCGCTACAGTCGACTGCGACGCAACCTAAGAGAGTATTGTAAAGGGGTTCAAAATTTCACTGATGCCTGTGAGTCGCCCATTAGCTCAGTTGAAAGAGCGCTGGCACGGATAGCCAGAGGTCGCGGGTTCGAATCCCGGCATGGGATGAATTATTGGCCTCTAAATAGGTTTTTAAAATAATACGTGTACGTGTATACTATAATGACTTACGTTACATATGACATGTCAGCAAAAATCTAAAGGTTATCTTACGGTCAACTGTACATAGATTGGACATAATTTGACATGAGCAGCCGCGACCTAGCTCGCTATCTCGACTTGCGCATAGTAATGCCTCAGCAATGCATAATTTTAATGTGCAATATAAACATTCAAGACGTAAACGAAGCTCGTATCGCATCCTGTACCGGGAATGTTGAACGATTGATGGTTTCTAAGAGTTGATGTATTGCTGCCGACTTACTGCTTCAATCTGAGATACTTGTAGCGTAAATAGAGCTCAAAATTACACCAAAACATACGTACAAGTATTTCAGTACCTAGAGTGGGAACTGCCTTGTTGGCCTTTTTTGCACCTACGTAATGAGATGATTTATACAGCGTCCAGTGGTATCTTCACTCACACTAGATGAGTGAAGGGACCACTCCGACGCTGTAGTGTCTGGGACATGGTTTTATAGATGGTGTAGGCTAGCCCAGCACCTATACCATCCTGACAGCTTAGTCGGCCTAGCCCACAGGAAAGACTAGTCAATACGTGCGAAGCCAATCAATCCGCGGGTTTCCTCACGATGTTTTCCTTCACAGTTATTGTGTGGTATTGCGACTACAAATTCGCCAATGTACGTAACTTTGAAATTAAACAAAGTCATTGGTACATGCCCGCACTCGGGATCGAACATGGGGCTCTGGCTTGCGAGTCCGTGGTTCTACCCACTGAGCTACCACCGCTATACCATGCCAACTGCCATGTAGTAGAATTATCATCATCATCAGCCCACCGCTGCACACTGCTGGGTATAGGCCTTTTCCTCCAGATGCTATTTCTCACGGTCCCGTGCCATCCGCATCCACGGACCCTCCGCCGACTTAGCTAAGTCGTCGGACCATCGGGCTGCTGGTCTGCCCAATGACCGTCGTCCTGTCCTCGGCCACCACTCTGTGGTTGCCCTGGTCCACTGCCAGTCCCGCCTTGTCAGGTGCTCTGCCCATGTCCACTTTAACCTCGAGACTCCTTCGCCAATGTGTAGACCCTTGCCCAGCGACGGATAACGACATTGGGCACCCGATCTAGAAGTCTGAGGCCTAACATGTAGTAGAATACCTAATTATTTTATTTTTACTTACTTATTCGGCAACACCAATACTTGTGTGAGATAATACGGGACGCGAAATTTAAAGAAGAAAGATAAAGATATTTATTGAGTCACAGACATCGGTATAGTTACATGTAAAGTTAGGCTAGTTTACAGGTTGACTTATAAGTATACGTAATATTCTATCACATTAGAAACCAAGCTAGGTAGATCCTGTGTTATGGTTTCTAACGCCCCCCTTCGGTTATCATTAAGTCAAAATTTAAATCTAGGTAAAAACTACTTTCTTTCCTTTTTTCACTATCAGTAATCTGCTCCCACATTACGCGCACCAAATGCAGAGCGATCCCATTAGTCCCATATAAATTACTATCATACATTTCAGGGTTATAACAGGATTCGGTGAGCGCAATTAGGTCGCAGACACGATCCAAGTTTTATGTAAATCGTTTGAAATTGCGGGTAGAACAAAATTTATAAAAAATAGCAATTTACTGACGGCCTGAATTCCATTTTATACCATTTTGATAAAAGTGACCATGTTGCCGAAGAGTCGATAGTACCTACATCTCCCTTTGTAACCACTTCGCGGGTGAGTTTGCAAACAAAACTGGAAAGATTTACCAACAGTCCGGCGTACACACATACCTTAGGGTCGCGGACAAATTCGTGCCTTATCCGGAGGATCGACTCCAAATCGGGAGTATAAAGGCTCCCACCGGGCTGCGCAGGCGCTACACGGACTTAGCATCTTGTCGTCCTGCTGCTAAACGGTTTTCTTGAACTCTTTATAGGCCGTTAATTATACAGGATGCTGCAGAAATATCTTGGAATAGTGTTATCTATTGTACCTATATACAGCTTACATAAAAATGGATATACACAAGTTAAATAAAATTACGGACACAGAGAGTATTGTAAAGAGGTTCGACATTTCACTGATGCCGGGTAGTCGCCCATTAGCTCAGTTGGGAGAGCGCTGGCACGGTTAGCCAGAGGTCGCGGGTTCGCGGGTTCGAGTCCCGGCATGGGTGGAATTTTTAGTCTCTAAATAGGTTTTTAAATAAAATTACCTATTAATTATAAATAAGTGTGTAATTATAATTACTTACATTCTCGCAATCTTTTGCTACTTGGTATATTGTGTGGAGTGAATTCCATTCAAAGGTTGTCTGAAAGAGATCGCTCTAAGCGATAAGACCGCCAATTGTAAAACAATACTTAGATTTAAGAAATCATGGTTGTACACTTTTCTCTATTTGTGCAATAAAGTGTTCTCTATCTATCTAAAAATAAGTTTCCTCATATAGTAACTAAGTAACAGACATGTGCAAGTTAGTCATCATCATCAGACATTTGACGCCCACTGCAGAACATAGGCCTCCCTCATGGTTTTCCAAGCTTCACGGTCTTGTGCCGCCCGCATCCAGCGACTCCCCGCCGTAACCAGGTCGTCAGACCATCTGGTGGAGGGCCTGCCCACGCTGCGTCGTCCGGTCCATGGTCGCCAGGTCAAAACAATTTCGCCCCAACGGCCATCAGTTCTACAAGCCATGTGCCCCGCCCACTGCCACTTCATCGTCATCATCAGCATCAGCCCACCGCTGGACACTGCTGGGTATAGGCCTTTTCCCCATTATGCCAAGCCTCACGGTCTCTCGCCATCCTCATCCAAGGACCCTCCACTGACTCTGCCACATCGTCTGACCATCGGGCCGCTGGTCTGCCCACCGACCGCTTTCCCGTTCTCGGCCGCCACTCTGTGACTGCTCTGGTCCACCTGCCGTCTTCCCGCCTTGCCAAGTGCCCCGCCCACCTCCACTTTAGTCTCGAGATCCGGTCCCCTACATCGTCAACCATCGCCACTTCAACTGAGAAGTAATTCGAGCTATATCAGTAACTAGGGTTCTTCTGCGGATCTCCTCACTCCTGATTCGATTATGCAGTGAAACACCTAACAAGTGCAAGTGAATATAAAATAAGTTTAATGCAGTACCGAGGCGTCCTCGAGTGCAGCTCACACATTCATCATCATCAACCCATTTTGTCCCCACCGAGGGGCACTGGTCTCTTCCCCAAGAAAGGTAAAGGTCATACTCCACCACGGGGGCCAAGTCCGGAGGCTTGTAAGACTAGTGGCTGGTCTTACTGTCAGAAGTTTTCAAGCCGCCCCAAGGTCTCTGAGTTGGCTTAACGACTGCCATCTATCGACGGCAGCAAGCACCAACTGCTTAACATGCCTCGCAAACCATGGAACTGCTCGGAAAAATGCCACTAGCGTTAGTCATAAACGGACATCCATCTATGCTGATCGTTTAAGATCACTCAGGCAGCCGGGCCGACGAGCGATTCATTCCTCGTACATTGAAAATAGAAAATTCACCACTGCTTTCATACATACATAAACTCACGCCTGTTTCCCGGAGCGGTAGGCAGAGACGGGACTGCCACTTGCCACGATCCTGACAGATCACCTACGCTTCATCAACGTTCATAAGTCGTTGCATGCACGCACGCCGGTTCCGGGTACTTTTTACCTTTCCTTTTGATAATACATCCCCTATTTGGTCGATGTATGTCCGCCTGGGACATCCCTTACCAGCCCTTCCACTCACATTCGCAATATATATTTGTTTCGTCAATCTTTCTTCCTTCATCCACTCCATATGTCCAAACCAACGCAACATTCCTTTCTCAATTCTAGTTACTGCTTTAATACTAAATTAAATAACTCGGTATATCCAAGGAGAACAGTCCTTGTTCACGCGTGGCGCTAGTTAGCACACCGAAGCGCCTTAAATACATAACCTTACTCCTGTATCCCAGAGGGGTAGGCAGAGACCAGGGACTGCTACTTGCCACGATCCTGACAGATCGCCTTCGCTTCATCAGCATTCATAAGTCGTTTATATATCGTTCATAAGAATAGGTGTTGGTATTATTACATTTTCGGTTTTGCCAAATCCAGAGAGACAACATTGACAGTAACATTTTGTGCAAACAAGTCTCGACGGAACTCGTTTCCTTTTCGCTAGCCAAATCTACAATCACACTTGTTTTGGTGAAACCAGTTTGTACAGTCGTCGGTAAAAGTCCTTGAACTATAACTTACGCTCGGCATGCTAAGTAAGTTCAAACTATAGTGTATAAGCCTACAAGTTACCAATGAAATGAAATAAATTTTATTTCAACGTTCAATTTACATTCTGTTAGGTGAATTTATTTATTTAATTTATTTCTTCACAAATTATATGTTTATGAACACTTCACTAGGCAAGCCCGTGCTGAATTGATTAGATTCCATTATCGATTGCTGTGTAGGTAAGAAGAGGCAGTGCCACATAATCATATAAAACACATCAACAGCACACCATATAGGCTAGACAAACTGACATATAAATACGTAAACACAATAGACTATAATATCAAATAACGTAATATTACATAAATGCTATACGTAGAATATTATTATATAATAAAATAATAATAGATAAAATACATTATACTTATCATGTTACTATATCCATTACTAGATTTATATAGATTTATATATAGAGATACCCATGTTACAGATCCAAGATTTAAGTCTCTCATTACTCCTCTCTGCAGAAACTCTGAATGTCAATGTAAATTGTAAGCCGCTGCCTTAATGACAAGCCTATTTCTCCACAGAGTGTTTTTACACGTTGTAGAGGAATAAGCTATTGAAATTAAAGAATGAAAAATGGGTATTTTATATAATATCCATACACGGCCTCCAGAGGGTATCGAATCCACGATCTTCCTTTTAGTAGCTAAACGTGTACCCCAAGGCAGAGCAGGGCTACAGGGCCTATATTCTGTTAACGCATTATAGTACCAGGAAAGATACGTGGTGAGGTCACGTGGGGTATTTTTGCACACCATTGAAGCCTGCGTGCGTGCGTAGATTTAAAACGGCAACGAAATTAAATATCCATGAGACTACAGTTGTCATTGTACGAAGTGCATTAGCAAAATCTAGGCCCAGGTCTAGAGTACATGTAGACAACGCGTACACGCTAATGTCATGTATAATATGCAATGCGCTGTATGCAGATACAGATAATTTATTGATAACCTATTAAGAGTTACATGTCATGCATCTTAATATTATTATTATAATAATATTATTTAATATCTATGTTAAAAAAAATACATTATATAATATTTAAAAAATATGTGTAAAAAATACGTTATTAAATATACTTTTTTCAGTTGCATTTATTCTTAAATTTACATGACTATTGGCATACAAAGAAATTCTTTGTAGCTGTAGAAGGTATTTTCTAATAGCCACTTTCTTAATTTGATTTTAAATTGATGGTAGGAGGTGCTGTCTTTTTTTAATAGAGTTTGGCAGTCTATTGTAGACTGCTGGGCCCATTATGTACACGGACCTCTCCGATTTACAGAGTTTGTGATCAGGCGTCGCGAGGAGATGGGAAAGCTTGTTGCTGCGGAGCATCGGGTGGGATGCGTTTTTGCCTCTGAGTTGGAATTTATGTTTGTGTTAGAATTAAGTTTGTTCGTTCTTGACTGTTTTAATAAATAAACTAATGAGAGTAATGTTGCAAAGCGCTTACGCCGGTCACCTCGCCCTGCAAATCAGTTCAACTCAAGTCACCAACGAGCGACCCACGCGCTTTGCGAACATTACCGCCACGTATTTTCTCCGCTCTCCGAATCGCTCGTAGCTCCGGCTGCCTGAGTGATCTTTAACGATCACCAAGGCTAAGGAACATAGGGCGCGTTCAGTGCATGGATGGGTGACCGTCTATGACTAACGCTCGTGGCATTTTTCCGGGCGGTTCCGTGCTTCGCAAGGCAAGTTGCCATCTGCCGGCGATAGATGGCAGTCGGTAAGCCAAGTCAGAGGGCGGCTTGAAAACTTCTGACGGTAAGACCAGCCACTAGTCTTAAAAGCCGCCACTAATCCGGACTTGGCCTCCGTGGTGGAGTATGGCCTATACCTTCCTTAGGGAAGAGAACTGTGCCCCTCGATGGGGACATAATGGGTTGCTGATGAAGATTTTCTCCGTATTTCCTCTTTTATTTAATTTTCCAATCACTGAGACTTAGTCCTCATCTGAATCACTTACAGTGCATGTCAAAATTGGGGCTAAAGTAGGTACTACTTTTCTAAGGAATATATTTCAAGAAAGTAATCCGATGCGGTGCGCGCGCGCAACTTGATCGCTTTTCCGCGAGCTCGTATGTCAAAAGCTCTAAAATAGCGCCCTCCTCGAATGTACGGTCGACAGCTCATCGACCTTTACAGGCCGTGCACTCTACTCAGTTACGTTAAGGGAGACTTCGCAACTAAGTAATAACTTCCACATAACACAATCACTAGACCTGGTCCCAAACTACGATACTCTGTAAATGTAAAGGTTGATGCGGTGTTCTTAAAAGACGCGATTCCTTAAAAGACTCGATAAACGCCTATAAAAAGTAGTCTGTGGTGGATATTTACAAAACGACAAGACGTAACCACAGATTAAATGAACTGCCTCTGAGGAGTGTCTTGGAGTAATCGTGTCTTTATAAATAAGGAAAGTTTTTCAAATATGCTCCAGAGAGTGTGTGTTGGGTATAGGACCCACATAAATACTAATACGTAAAAACTAATGAGAAAACAAGGCACTTACAAAGTCTGTCTTCGTCGACGCCTCTCGACTTGGCAGCCGGCGCCGTTTGGGATTGGTGCACTGAAAGGTCTGGGGATCCCTAGACTTACCCGTCTATCCCAAGAGCTCTTTCCCCAGAAAGTTACCTACTTTCAGTGCACTTTCACGGCACCACGTTTTCACCAAATGAGAATTTGGGCGATCCGTCGCCCAACAACAAAAACACTGGGATCCGTCCTGAACTTATTTCGCACTTCACACGAAGATATTAAGCCCGGAAATCTAATTGCCACACAATTTTGGGAAATCACACGTTTAATAAGCAATAAAACAAGAGGTAAATTTTTTCAGCTCATCTGACAGATGTAAAGTATACTATTTTTATTTTTAATGCACTAACCCGTGCTAAGGACAAATTTAAAAGTAGTTCCGCCCGTCATGGGTGCGTTCAAAGATCAAACTTCTATTCTAAACAGTGTGTTCATATATTTCTAGCTGAACCCGCAAACGTTGTTTTGCTATATCTATTAGTCAACGACCTATTGTCAGAAATACGAAACATGCAGAAAAATAAAATAAATAAATAAATAAATAAATAAATAAATAAATAAATAAATAAATAAATAAATAAATAAATAAATAAATAAATAAATAAATAAATAAATAAATAAATAAATAAATAAATAAATAAATAAATAAATAAATAAATAAATAAATAAATAAATAAATAAATAAATAAATAAATAAATAAATAAATAAATAAATAAATAAATAAATAAATAAATAAATAAATAAATAAATAAATAAATAAATAAATAAATAAATAAATAAATAAATAAATAAATAAATAAATAAATAAATAAATAAATAAATAAATAAATAAATAAATAAATAAATAAATAAATAAATAAATAAATAAATAAATAAATAAATAAATAAATAAATAAATAAATAAATAAATAAATAAATAAATAAATAAATAAATAAATAAATAAATAAATAAATAAATAAATAAATAAATAAATAAATAAATAAATAAATAAATAAATAAATAAATAAATAAATAAATAAATAAATAAATAAATAAATAAATAAATAAATAAATAAATAAATAAATAAATAAATAAATAAATAAATAAATAAATAAATAAATAAATAAATAAATAAATAAATAAATAAATAAATAAATAAATAAATAAATAAATAAATAAATAAATAAATAAATAAATAAATAAATAAATAAATAAATAAATAAATAAATAAATAAATAAATAAATAAATAAATAAATAAATAAATAAATAAATAAATAAATAAATAAATAAATAAATAAATAAATAAATAAATAAATAAATAAATAAATAAATAAATAAATAAATAAATAAATAAATAAATAAATAAATAAATAAATAAATAAATAAATAAATAAATAAATAAATAAATAAATAAATAAATAAATAAATAAATAAATAAATAAATAAATAAATAAATAAATAAATAAATAAATAAATAAATAAATAAATAAATAAATAAATAAATAAATAAATAAATAAATAAATAAATAAATAAATAAATAAATAAATAAATAAATAAATAAATAAATAAATAAATAAATAAATAAATAAATAAATAAATAAATAAATAAATAAATAAATAAATAAATAAATAAATAAATAAATAAATAAATAAATAAATAAATAAATAAATAAATAAATAAATAAATAAATAAATAAATAAATAAATAAATAAATAAATAAATAAATAAATAAATAAATAAATAAATAAATAAATAAATAAATAAATAAATAAATAAATAAATAAATAAATAAATAAATAAATAAATAAATAAATAAATAAATAAATAAATAAATAAATAAATAAATAAATAAATAAATAAATAAATAAATAAATAAATAAATAAATAAATAAATAAATAAATAAATAAATAAATAAATAAATAAATAAATAAATAAATAAATAAATAAATAAATAAATAAATAAATAAATAAATAAATAAATAAATAAATAAATAAATAAATAAATAAATAAATAAATAAATAAATAAATAAATAAATAAATAAATAAATAAATAAATAAATAAATAAATAAATAAATAAATAAATAAATAAATAAATAAATAAATAAATAAATAAATAAATAAATAAATAAATAAATAAATAAATAAATAAATAAATAAATAAATAAATAAATAAATAAATAAATAAATAAATAAATAAATAAATAAATAAATAAATAAATAAATAAATAAATAAATAAATAAATAAATAAATAAATAAATAAATAAATAAATAAATAAATAAATAAATAAATAAATAAATAAATAAATAAATAAATAAATAAATAAATAAATAAATAAATAAATAAATAAATAAATAAATAAATAAATAAATAAATAAATAAATAAATAAATAAATAAATAAATAAATAAATAAATAAATAAATAAATAAATAAATAAATAAATAAATAAATAAATAAATAAATAAATAAATAAATAAATAAATAAATAAATAAATAAATAAATAAATAAATAAATAAATAAATAAATAAATAAATAAATAAATAAATAAATAAATAAATAAATAAATAAATAAATAAATAAATAAATAAATAAATAAATAAATAAATAAATAAATAAATAAATAAATAAATAAATAAATAAATAAATAAATAAATAAATAAATAAATAAATAAATAAATAAATAAATAAATAAATAAATAAATAAATAAATAAATAAATAAATAAATAAATAAATAAATAAATAAATAAATAAATAAATAAATAAATAAATAAATAAATAAATAAATAAATAAATAAATAAATAAATAAATAAATAAATAAATAAATAAATAAATAAATAAATAAATAAATAAATAAATAAATAAATAAATAAATAAATAAATAAATAAATAAATAAATAAATAAATAAATAAATAAATAAATAAATAAATAAATAAATAAATAAATAAATAAATAAATAAATAAATAAATAAATAAATAAATAAATAAATAAATAAATAAATAAATAAATAAATAAATAAATAAATAAATAAATAAATAAATAAATAAATAAATAAATAAATAAATAAATAAATAAATAAATAAATAAATAAATAAATAAATAAATAAATAAATAAATAAATAAATAAATAAATAAATAAATAAATAAATAAATAAATAAATAAATAAATAAATAAATAAATAAATAAATAAATAAATAAATAAATAAATAAATAAATAAATAAATAAATAAATAAATAAATAAATAAATAAATAAATAAATAAATAAAAATAAAAATAAAAAAATCCTACAAATCGGTAAAGCCGTTTCGGGAGAGATCGGAAACAAACACTGTGACACGTGATTTTTATATATTAGATTCTAAAACCTGAACTGGCCTTAGTTCTAGTCACCGTTGCCATCTTTAATGTTATGGCACAAAGCTTAACACATTTACTGGAGTGTCGAGTCCTTAGTTTTCGTGAGTTAAGCAACAAGAGGTGCGGTCAGGTGCAGTATGGGTGACCGTCCCGTGACTACCGCTAGTCGCATTTTTTCCGAACGCCTCCGTGCTTCGCAAGGCACGCTAAGCCGTTAATAGCAGTCGTTAAGCCATGTCAGAGGCCTTATGGGCGGCTTGATAACTTGTTACAGTAAGGCGCGCCACTATCTTACAATCCTCTACCAACCCGGACTTGGCCTCCGTGGTGGAGTATGGCCTTTCCTTCCTACGATGCAGAGCGCTCTCAATGGTCCCCAGCGTTGGGGCAAGGGTCGAAATTCTTGATTAACATTCTGTCACGCTCTTTTCTGAGAAATACGAAGGGACAGCACTACAGTTAACTACCTATTAACTTTGCGCAATTCTCAATTCAGAAACTGGCCCTATACGTGCCAGATTTAAGACTTGTAAAACGATATTGGCACATCCGGCTAAGCGAGAACCCTGCTAACGTTTGGACTTGGACGCTTTGCGAAACTCGACGCTTCGATATACTTTGAGCCCACGCTTGTGTACCGGAAGGGTGGACAAAGACCTTTGTTTGCCACTTGCCACTATTCTCCTGACTGATGTTTCTCTCCAACTTATATACGTCTCACTGCAACGCAGTAGACTGCAAGGGAGTCGGCTTGTAGTGCGTACAATTGGCGGCCTTATTGCTGATAGCAATTTCCTCGTCGTCGTCGTCGTCAGGCTATACTAGTCCACTGCTGGACATAGCCCTCCCCTAAATAGCACCACGTTGCGCCATCATAGGGGGTTATGCCCATAATCCCCATGCTGGGCATGCGGGTTGGGGATCACAGTTCGGTGGAATTGTACTGCAGGGGGCGCTGCTGCCCACCCCCCGGTTTTTGTCCCTTAATCGCCTTTTACGACACCCGCGGGAAGAATTGAGGTGCTATTTTTAAGCCGACCACACAGCAGCAATCTCCTCCAGGCAACCTTAAATCTGAAAGATTGCATAAGGAGAAATTGAGACGGGTTGTTGGTGCTCGTTTAAACTGTCTGTATGTTTCATCTTTGACTTTTACCTATCACTCTATAGCGCACCATAGCGCAGACTATGTAAAAACGTACGCAGTGTAAAAGCATAATATATCGCATACGTGACTGTCCTCGAGCCCAATGACCTATTTCAAAGCCAATAAACGTCATACCAACACTGCATCGCCTTTCAACCACAACAATTAATTCCACTTCGGGGAATTCGCTGTCCCATTGGCGTTTTGGTGGCACAATGAAGCCACTGTGATGTCAAACATCCAGGTACGCACATCCCGAGTTCAAATAAATAATGCAAATTCAACGACTGCCTCGATGGTTAGCGGTTAACACGCTTGACAACAGAGGTCGTGGGTTCGATTCGTTCCCCCGTACATTTGTGCAAGTCGCCTCAGTCTGGGTGTATTTACATGTTCGTGACGTTCTTGCCTGGTTACCCTAGTACAGGGTATCCTAGCTTGGGACCAGGTCACTTAACCTGGTCCCAAACTGGGATACCCTATGAATGTGTCATGTTGAAATTAATATTATTATTATTGTTAAAAATCAGTTACTGTACTTTCAAATAAATAGTTAATTTCAACGTAACACATTTGTCCTGACGCCTAACTAGGATTCCTTGTGTCCTGCACCCTGTAATCAGGAAACGGAGTCACACAAATCAATAAATCCTAACTTAGAATATGTATACAATTTCGAAAGTACAGTCGACAAAGTAATGCCAATCTGAATTCGACTCTATGACCTCCTCAGCCCTGCCCTTGAAAATAGCAAAAATAACCTTGAAAATAACCTTGAAAAGAAGAAAAAAATACATTCTTATGGAAAACTCATTTCCACTAAAACACTCTTCAGATCGAGTTAAAGCAGGAATTCTTATCATAAGCCGGCTTCAACCCCGTTTTAAGAGCAAGATTGACAGTGTTATTTCTGAAATATGATTCCTCCAATAACATGATATTACCTCACGCCTGTTTCTCAGACGGGAAGGCAGAGACCAAGGACTGCCACTTGCCACGATCCTGATAGATCACCTTCGCTTCATCAACGTTTGTTAGTCGTTGCATGCACGCCTGCTGGCCCGGGTGCTTTTTATGCATCCCCTTTGTTAATACATCTCCTATTCCTCCAATACATTCCTAAAGAGCAGTTACATACATAAGCCAGCAGGAAATCACTGCTTACTAAGCTACTATGGTTCCAAATTACGACACTTAGAATAAATTTGGGTAAAGAAGAACCAATGATCTTCCTCTTTACCTCTCTGAAATTCTGCAGTTCGAAATTTAGGAGTGATTCTTTTACTTTTACTATGGTTCCAAGTTACAACACTTACAATAAATTTGGGTAAAGAGGACGACCATTGTGACTGCATTATATTTAACAACCTACCAAAAAGTTTGAGATTGATCTGCTATCGATTGTTTAAGAAATTCTACAGTTCGAAATTTAGAAGGGATTCTTTTACTTTACACGAACTTTATACAGTATGTATGCTTGAAATTTGAATTTAAACAATGTAAATTTTAGCAATTTTTAGCAATAGAAATTCTGCAGTTTGTATAAAGTAGGTACCTACTTTACCTCATCGGTCCACTTAAGTTTGAACTACATGGGCAAGGACAGCAAAATATTTTTCATATTATTTAAATACCTACTACTTTCAGAGGTTACTTCCACAGGCATCGCTTATTGAGCCCTCAGCACCATTAGGAGCGAGTTGAAAGCATGGAACATCGCACAAACATCAACACTTGCCTGATAAAACGTAAATCAATTGAGTGCAAGAGTGCAGCGTAGGGTAGCCATAGCAGCTGGAGTTGGTGGGACTAGTTACCAAACCTCAAAAGTGTAAATATGGAGACTTTGTTTTGTATAACGAGCGGTTGTGTTAAAAGTCTTTAGATAGTTTTTAAATTTAATTTTAACAACTCATTACAGTGTAAAAAAAGTATTACAAGAGGTGTACTAGGTACCACCTAAAATTGAACCTTATTACTTTTGAAATAAAGTTCAAAACCAATGAAAAATTTATACTAGCTCTGCTCGTCAAAGGGTTAAAGACATAATTATGATACATTCTAGGGGGTTATAAATTGAACACTTCGTATAAGTATATAGTTCTGATATTTCTATTACACGAATATATCCGATTCTATCCGATAGTAGCCAAGTATATTCTAAAAGCTAACAGGCTATATTTAACGTAGTTGTAACTAATACATTTTTTTTTTGTAAGAGGCCAATTCATTTCCGATCGATATGATTATAATTTATGTTGATGTATCAAAAGGAAAATGGGATTTCGACCATTTTGTTCCAGAAAATATCAAACAGACGCGTTATATGAATCAGAAGAACAAACTTCAAATGTTTTTATTTTGTACCTAGATAGCAATTATTTTAAAAATATGTATGTCCCAGTTAGGAATAAAGCTAAACAATACAAAAAAAAAATATCATTCCGTTTTGTTAGTTGGTTACAGAAATATACCCATAGAAATCGAAAATTTTGTCTCTGAAGAAATACCCATATGCGTATACATAAGTTAACAGTTTTGACTGTTCAATTTACGATGTAACATGTTTAATGCCGTTGCATCTACATTACGCTCAGCAAATCCTGAACGATTCCAATCGTCCAACTATCAAATTAGATAGATTTTTTTTTTATTTTTTCTTTTATTTTCCTCTTACAACAAGATAGATAAATAAAGAAAACTTTACTGTATATAAAAATGGAAATGACACAGATTAGTACGGACTTTGATAGACGATCGGAATCGCTCTTGTTTTGGTGCCCTTGAGTAGACGCTGATCGTAATTCAGTATGTTCTTAATTAATTTTTGTCTTTATTAATTGCCGAATGATTAGAATTTATTAATCTCAATTTGCATAAAGACAGATTAATTTGTAAATTTAAAAAGCATTAAAATTATTAATTTATTACAGGCGCCACAATAAATTTACATCTTAATAAAATAAACATAAATTCGCTTGTAACTCCTAATTAATACCGGCGACTCCATACATTTTTATGTTGAAAAAAATATGAAATCGCGTCTTTCTATGACCTCATGGCCACAGACGTACACGCCTAGCAGTGGCATCTCAATCGTATCGAGGTCGTCTCCTTTGATGCGCGCGCGGTGCTCCAGAAGCGCCATTTTATTTCGATGCGCAAACGCATGCATGGATCAGGGCGTTGACCCCCATTCTATGACGGTTGGTCGGTAAGATAAACGATCGAATTTGACATTTCGTTTGTTGTCTTCAAAGGTCAGTGTGACGGACGTTCTGATTTGTTTTTTAAATGAATAATTATACGCTTCGGATCCGGTTTTCAACAAAAGTTCGTCAAAATGTGGGGCCAGAAGCAATGTATGTGCCAGTATGGAAATGTTATGTTATGTTAAATTATACATTTTCTAGAATCTAGTTTTCGTCTACATTTTTTATTATTTCTACGAAATAACGTCATTGATAATTAAAGTAATACCTGTGGCAACACTCTACACTGTCGAGATGCCTACCTATAAGGTTCATATGCAGGCAAATCAGCTTGGACAGTGGCAAGTGGACTGACCGTCCTGTCATCCAATTTAGCTCGTCCTATATTCTGTAATTGTTCTGATTGCCGGAGTATGTTTGGTCGCTTTTGTTTTGGCTCCAATTCACTTTTAACTGGATGCTGCGATAATTATATGGTTGTATTGACTATGTCACTGACGTATCTAGAGTTAACTCTCGACTTTCTAGGGGAATTTGGCCCTGAATAGTAACGGCCTGCCACATTATATTCCAACGCATTCATGCAAATGCAATAACCTAACATTCTCTTTCTTTTTATTATTTCTGTACCTCTCCAGTTATTGAGGTTGGACACCAGTGCCTTGTAAACTTCTTCTTTCTTGCTGAGCGAAAAATGTTTTTGACGCAGGCTACATTCGACCATTCACTGCTGTTCCTGACCACGGCTTCTTTCTCAATCCAACACACCTACTTTCCTAAATCTTGAGGGAGAGCTTTATCTTCTCTAAATTTAGCTTTCCTGTGGATATGTACAAGCCTGTTCCATTCTGAGTAATGTGTCAGACTCTTCAGCGTTTTGAATGGGTTTTATCTATCAACTGCAGTTAGGAGTGGCCGAGATTTATGCCCCGCTGCAGATTGTATTGAATAAATCTGGTTTTAATAATTGGTGTCGATACGTGACGATTGTTTTACAACAGGTGCTCTGTTTTTTTGAGATCAATTGAATTAGTGCGTGATTGGTTCAATATCATTTCCCGGGTGTATACATCTGAAGACAAGGAGCATGCATTTTCTTAGAGAAAACTATCACTATCATTATTAATGTCCTTGGGGATAGTTGAGCAAAAATATTGATTTATCTGTATTGTGTGTGTTTTTTCTGTTTGAATCCGAGTTAACATGACACGAGCCATTTATCTAAAAGGCAATGTTCACGGCTTTCCCGATCTCCAATGAACGTTGACTTGATTTATGTACAGCCATTATTCGTAGGTCACCAGCCCATACAAAAATCACTATTTCTTGATCTCTGGGCAGTCGGGAGATCTGGTGTGCTGCAGTCAATGATGCTAATGAGAGATGACGTATGGTATCCCTATATGCAACTGCGTTGGCTTGATTGGCTTAGATACATGTCAATCAGGAGAATGTTGGAATAGTTGGGTAGTTTTTGAAAAGTTTGTCATACATTTACATACAATTTCGTCATACAACGAACCTACCAACCAATGAATTTATTCACCAGAATTTGTTTTTAGAAACATATACATATTATGTCACTGCGAGCTTAGGTTGAAAATTCAGGATTAGGAATCAGATATCGGCCTAATGCGAGAACTTGTAACGGTGTAAACCTTTTTACACATTTTTTGTTATTTCTACATTCTGTCGTATCACTCTAAACAGAACATTTAAAATTATGTCTTGAATTAGGTTGTAAACAGAACATTTAAAATTACGAATTGTAACGGTGTAACCCTATTTACACATTTTTTGTTATTTTCTACATTCTGTCCTGTCATTCTAAACAGAACATTTATAATTACGTCACCTGTTCTATAAATTATTTTTTGAGTTTCACTTGCTACTTCACCTTTGTACGAAACAATTCTTCTGTCAATTTTACCTACTTGCAAATTATCTCTATTTCCTAATTAAGTTTATTAGAATAAACTAGACTTATACTAGTCACATCGCATCACATCACATCCCATGATATTATATATTATAATATAAATAGATAGATAGATAGAGATCACTTTATTGCACGTATTATATTAATATATTTAATATTTGTAAAATATTATAAAGGCTGCTGTGTGGTGTCGGCCTAGAGAATAGCACCAACCCAAATTCTTTCCGCGAGTGTCGTAAAAGGCGACTAAGGGACACAAACCGGGGGGTGGGCAGCAGCGCCCTCTGCAGTACAATTCCACCAAACTGCGATCCCCAACCCGCATGCCCAGCGTGGGGATTATGGGCATTACCCCTCAATGATGGCACAACCTTGCGCTATAGCGCTCATTGGGGGAGGGCTATGTCCAGCAGTGGACTAATATAGCCTGAAGAAGAAGATTATAAAGGCGAAATTTTGTGAATGTGTATGTTTGTTACTTCTTCAAACGGCTGGAGCGATTTTTTTAAAATTTGATATGTAGTTAGCTGACACCCTGGATTAACACATAGGCTACGGCTATTAACATTAGTATAAGTCTAGTGTATTCTGATCAGTATTCTATGTACGGTTTTAAAATAAACACAGTTTTTTTAAAAGTTATATACAATTTATTATTATTTTTGCATATACATATACATTTTATTATTAATTGTACACCAACCAACTTGGTAGACGTAAGACCAACGGGACAAAAAAAAGATAAAACATCCATTGCCATCCAAATATTGTCAGTGCATACAAAGCCCTATGATGTTCTTCCAACCGTTTATTTGTGGCCACTTGATAAAACCAGCTATTGCGATGACAATTTGTCGTTTTGTTTTGTAAAGGGCCTTTGGATGATCGTCTCTGAGTCAATAATACGCATTGTTAAGTAAACTCGGTGGTAAGACAGTAATGTTCACTATAATGGCGTAATTTTTTCTCTCTTTACCCGACTACGAATAATAATGAGGCTTTTGGTCTAGGTAGGTCTCTTAGAAATATTTGAATGAATTTATTGAAATTGGTACAGTGCTACACAAGAAATAAGTATCGCGGATGTACCTGCGCAGACGAACAAATTTTGGATGTGCGGCAAGTTGATCGACACATCAGTTTCATTTTATGGCAGGCCGCGCGTCTTTGTTGCTATTGGTTGATGCAACGTCATCGATGCAGGTGACTATTAGTTTGGCAATATTAGCGTGAGCGAAATAGAACGTAAACACGACGAAAAATCAATTATTTGTGAGAGATGTTAGTTTATTGCACCAAAATTGCACTGAAACCTAATAAATTAATAACATAATATCATATTGAACACCACCTTTAGTAAAATTTCAGATACGTATTTTTTGTTGCCTAAAAACGTCCCACTGCAGGGCACAGGCCTTCTCTCAGAGATAGAGAGAGAGAGAGATAGTATGTGCTTAATTACCACGCGTGCCAACCGCGGGTTGGTAATTTCAAGCGCTGAGGTATTTGAACACCTCAGATACTCAGATTTGCTCACGATGCTTCCCTTCACAGTTTGCGAGTGGGATTGTTATTATAACTTCACAAATGTATATAACTTAGATAAGAAAGTCATCGGTACATGCCGGTATTTTAATAAAAAAAAATGGATTTCGATAAAGTTCGGCTTACAGCTTGGCAAAAAAGTCTAAATATTAATTATGGCAACAATATCCATACTAAAGACGCAAAAAGTGACTTTCTTCATACAATGGTTTGTTTAATAAATTTCTAGACTTTTTCGCCAAATTATACGTGTATTTATTTTGTAAGATGTTAAAAAAATATGGACAGTCCCGTGTTAATTACTTCTGTTTGTTTATGCAAAGTGGATAGCGAAGAGTAACGGCTTTTGTCCTCTCTTAATTAGCGGTATCTTAATATAGGTACCGTTCACCTACTGAGATTTACAACAAGAGGCAAGTTTAAGCCGAGTCTAAGTGAGAACTTGTAACGTGAAGTTGACTCGTTATTTCTGTTTGAAATCCCCTCTCAAAAACTTCTCAAACATTTCTCCAATTTTATCATTCGTTGGCTCATATAGACAGATTAAAATATTATAGCACTTCATCAACCTTCACATTTGTCTTGGATTGATAATAATTTCTCCATAAGTTACTGAGTTGAGCGTGCGCAAATGAAATATTCGTTTACTTAAGTCGAAGAGACATTTTATTTGAAAAATTGACTCGTTCACTTCTCAAATATAACATTTTTTTTTCGATAGAACCTGAAAATTTTATTAATCATAAATAAAATTAAATTAAAAAAAACTTTTTTTAAATTGTAACAGATGTAAAGAATAATATCGACTGTTCTTGAAAATACTCACATCAATCATAAAATAATATCAAAACTAACTATTCACCATCAAAAAAATAATTGCTTTAGTATTGTTAGTAGTTTACAAAGCAAGATGTACGTAGTAAGAAAAAGGCTAGAAAGTTCTCTCTATAGAAATCGTTTCAAGAGACACCGGTGCACAGCGTCATTTTAAAATCGTTACCAATATTTTAAGGGAAAGTTATTTTAATTAGCACACACTATATTTTTAATAATTTAAAGGTAATTGTTCAAATTGTGTTGATTATACTAACACAATTTGTTAAATAAAAAAAAATATAACAACCTCAGGTCTTGGATGTTTACATGTTTGTGATGTCGTTGTTTCTGGTTCCCACGACACAGGGTATCCTAGTGTGGGGCCAGAAGCAATGTATGTGCCTGTATGTAAATGTTATCTTATGTTATACAATATTACATTTGGCTTGAAACTGAATCTTAATTCTTTATTGAAAGTGGTTGAAAAACATCGCAGATTTGCTTTTTTTATACTACGTATTTTTATTTTTAATATGTTCATTGCGTCATTTATGGGTAGACAACGATCACAAGTCTCGCAAATTTATAGCCTTACCGATTTTTAATATTTTTTTATATCTATACACCGGGAGTAAATAGTTTTATTCCTCAAAGCCTTTTTGTCAAAAGTGGATTCAAAACATATTTTAAACTTTCGCGACTTGTACACATAGAATATTTTCGGGGCTTAATCGCGTAGTAATTGCTATTTTACCTTGACGTTTCGACGACGTTACAGTCATCGTGGTCACGATGGTAGCAATAAATTACTACGTGACTAAGCCCCGAAAATATTCAAACTATGGATTCAAAACATCGAATCTATTTTGGGCATTCAAAATTCAAAACATTGAACCAATTTTTGACAAAAACATTCAAGTAGGCTTTCTAATCTCAGTTAGTCTAGGAAAGGGTTCAAACAGACGGAAGTTTTGATTTATGTTTCAAGTCACCGGAAAATGGTGCGTGCACGTCGCGTGACATTTGATTTGGGGTGACCAAATCCTTAGTTATTTCACGGGACATTAACTACTCTTTCCTAAAACTGTGTTTGGTGTCTTCAGACATTGTAACACTGATTGCTTGTAATAATGTTTTGTTGTTTTCTACAGGAAATATTTACGCCTTCCATAATTTATTTTTAATGTAAAAGCGCCTTGCACCTTTTAATTTCCTATTAAGTTTACGACTATCACAACATCAATTATAAAACCTATTTATACATATTCAGTATTAATGCTCAGACATCTTTGATTCCTTTGCTAAAGTAATACACGTTTGAAAACATTTTTTATGTCCATTTTGTGCATTTATTTGCCCCTAAATGTTTTGCCGCCTCGTACAAACCTATTACGTCTGTGGTGACGTCTGTACAATAAAGAATATTCTATCTATCTATCTATTAAAGTATTCGAAAAGTTCACACAGTTATTTTTAGAGCACAATCACCATCAGCTCAACCTTGACTGCTTTGTTTATAAGAACAGAATTCCACTAAAACACTCTCAGAGGCGTTTTATTTAAACTAAAGTTTCTTTTTGAATCTCCACCACAGACGTTTTTGTGGAGATTTAAGGAAATAAAACCTCTTATAGCGCTCACTAAAATAGTCGGCGGTGGAGATTCAAAAAAAGCTACTTTAGAAAGAGCGTTTTTGAAGTGTTTTAGTGAATACTTTTTTTTTATACATAATTATAAAAACACTGTTCCTTAGAATACTCCGAAAACGCTGTTTCTAATAGTTTGTGGGATGGTGTAGTGTAGTGGCAGTTATCATTTTGATACAGTCTTTATCTACCACTACGAGATTTGTCTACGACCTTGCATCAAAAATCATTTGCACCTAACTGAGTAGAGTGCACACGTTCAACGGGTTGAGGAACTTTGGAGTGTACTTATAGCACAATGCACGTGTGTGATTCGCAAACATTTTAGCGAGCTTTTGAAGTTCTGTCTCTCAGTCTCAGTGTCGTTGGGCTAATTTTGACTCCTGACCACCTTTAGTTGACATTATGTCACCGAACACCAGCAGCCGACCGTGTCGTAACGGCACGATTTTGTCGGCATTTACAAAGGCCTTTGTGCAGTATATTGATGTGCCAGCACTTTGGGTGGGAATTTATTCACGTGCTCGCTGGAGTGCAGCGCTACCTTTATTTATGACGCGTCTCATTTCCGCGTTTTATTATACTTTCGGTGTCGGGCCTGTAAACTTTTCCCCTTGTTTTTGTAGTAATAAACATTGTACAGGTGACGGCGTGAGAACTTTACCAAACATGTACTTCAGCTTTCGGCAGTAGGTACTGTATGCGGTGACTATAACTTGAATGTTGTCATAGATGTCCTGTGTAGACTGTACCTATAGTTGAATTTTGTTGACAGTCGCCATGTTTCAAGCGTACTCCATTTAATGCGATAACTCTATGAGTTAAATGCTACGATAGATGCCCTGTGTAGATTGTACCTGTAGTTGAATTATTATTTATAGTTAGTCGCCTACTCTTATACGTTTGTCAAGCCTACTCAATTTACATCTTAGATATTGCAACGTTTCTTTCTCTTCTTCAGCCCTTTATGGGCACAGGGCCTCCACCATATATTTGCACTTAGTATGTCGTTGGTTCGCGGCAGCTTCCAATTTAGGCCAGCTAGAGCAGCGTTGTAGACAGTGTACGTAGCATTTGCTGAGTAGAAAATAGTCGAAAATAAACTTTTTTGATGCATTTTCTGGTGTATTTAAATTTTCGTGGTAGGTATTTAGTTTCGAATCTCTTACAGTGTGTGTTATCGGAGTTTTCCAAAACCGTTTTCTTGACGTGTTTTTTTTTGTATATTGGGTAGGTCTGAAAACGGTCATAGAGCAATTTAATATGGCATAAAAACGTTTGCTAGTAGGTAATTTTATAATAAGCTCAAATTACTACTATTTGTAATAGCTTTGGTTTCATTTGAGTAGAGTTACAACTACAACTGGAAGAAACAATGCAGCTATAAGTCTGAAGCCAGAATTTCAAACTATACACTCAATGAAAGTCAGTCTCAATATTTTATGGACGCCAATCGATATCCAAACAATGCAATTAATGGGCGATCATATCGTAAAACTTAAAGCCAGTAATTAATAAAAACGTACGAGCGATTCTTATCGTGAATGCGATGCACGTTCCAATAACGATTATCTTTTCAACGGCTTTATTTCAGCAAAAAACATCATAAGAAAGTACTGCAGCTGGCTCTCTTTAAGCTGGAATGGAAAATGCTTGGACTTGTGCATGGTCAGTGTAGTAGTGGTACTTAATGTGGTAGTCCCAGACCATGTTAGATTTAGGGCCCTAGGCGTATGGATTTAAATCAGCTTTTTGCTCATAATTTACGAACACCCTAGTTTCTTAATGATTCGCGATACTCATACATAGTTATATACTAAACGGGTCTAATTGCGATTATTCGCAGAACGTCGGGAAATAAGGTAATTACGTTTTAACTAATAAATAATCGCGATTAGACCCGTTTAATATATAATTACGAAAACCCTGTTTGTTAAGTTTTAATTTTGTAATGTGTAACAAACTTTTGTTCCGCGCTACAGCCATATGTGGTTATTTATATCATCGCTACGATCGTTTGAAATGATAAAAGTAGGTATTGTTGAAGAGTCCTTTAACGTTCAGAAGATTACCTAAAATGAATAGCACTAAGATTTTACTTTTGGCGAACTTTTCAATCCGCTGAAGCTGTCTTCTAATGAAAATTTATGGAAATTGTGATTTTTTTGTTGATTTTCCCTGGTGCCAAAAGATGCTAAGTGTCATCTGTTACACTGTCTCCCGGAACGGACTACCCTCAACTTGAGCGCCATGCCAAAACCTCGGGTCTCGTTACCCATCAATTTGAGCGAATCAGATAAGCCGTTAGCCCGCCAAACATGGCCGGCGACCAATCACATTAGACCCGTTGACTGTCAAACCATTTCATTAAGAACCGCCATAACCGTAAAGAAATTGACGCTGTCAAAACTTGAATGTCTTAATGCTGGGATCTACCACCCTTTCGGTGAGGTTGTAAGCGCTTTTGTTATTGTCACTTCCTACCCAGGTTAGCTGTATCGTCTTTACTAATTTTCCTCTATGCGATGGAGGTATACACAATATCACAAACCAAAGCAGTTTAAAGTAATTTGCAGCCGTAATTAAGGAGTATTAACCATTGTAAGAGCCTGTCAGGTATCATAGCTTCAAACCAATAGATGAAAAAATGAAAAATGAAAAATATTTATTAGTTGATGAAGTACCTATAGAAACAATTTTACAGAAATTGGATGAAGCCCTATTTACCACACTAGGATTCCCTGTGTTGTGGTGAACTAGGCCCCTCCGCATGATGGATAACATAATTATAGTATGCACTTAAGTATAATCAGTTGTTTCTCATAAGCATCTCATAAGAATAGGAACGAAATAATTTAATAATTAATTTGTGTGCGTGTGTGTGTTTGTGTGTTTATGTTTTGGAGAGTGTTAGTGAATGTGTGTGTGTGCTCTGCTCAGCCCTACGACCGGGGTCTTGGGTTCGGGTTTCAGCCACTGAGCGGAGGGTGTGTAAGTGTGGAGTGGGTGTGATCATGTATGTGTGTCAGGTTTTGGGTAAGGGGATGGAGGAGATGCAAATAGACAACCATTCATTTTTAGCGCTGTACGCTCCTGTGAGAGTTATGGAAATTACTTAATAGAATACTTGGTTAACTCTAACTCAGCTCAATAAAATAGGACTTAGAGCCGATTTCTGAATTGAGAATTTCACTAAGTAGGTAAATACTTAAGTATCTTTTACGCTCTTTTCTGGGAAATTAGAAGAGACAGCGCTACAGTTAATTTTTACTTAGCAAAATTCACGATTCAAAAACTGACGGACATCTAAGTGAGCTTTTGGTGACTTAATAGTTCCTTGTGTAAAATTGTTTACACCTTCTAAGTTCTTTATTGTTTTATTTCTTCTGAACATAAGTATAGTCTGTTAGCTTTTAGAATATACCTCGGGCTCTAGAGTAGGCTTCGGTTTTCGCCAATTTTCGCCGGTTTTCGCACTGATGATCGAGATCTGATTTCGAAATTAAGTGTCGTATTATTTCCGATTTCGAAATTAAGTGTCATATTAGTTTCGAGATTTCTATTACACGAATATATCCGATTCTATCCGATAGTAGCCGAGGTATATTCTAAAAGCTAACAGACTATAATTTAACTTACTTATAAGGTGGCAAACACTGAAATGCTGTGTGGTGTCGGCCTAGAGAATAGCACCAACCCAAACTCTTCCCGCGGGTGTCGTAAAAGGCGAATAAGGGACACAAACCGGGGGTGGGCAGCAGCGCCCCCTGCAGTACAATTCCACCGAACTGTGATCCCCAACCCGCATGCCCAGCGTGGGGATTATGGGCATTACCCCCTATTATAGCACGATGTGGTGCTCTTTAGGGGAGGGCTATGTCCAGCAGTGGACTAGTATAGCCTGACGACGAAACACTGAAATGGCTGTACTTTTTCCTCCCTATTCCAGCACTCGAGTCTTGTAGTGGTGGTGAAAGAAGCCAATGTATACGTGACAAATTACGCTGCAGCCTGGCAATTTCGAGCCATCATATCTTATAAGGTAACCCATTAAAGGGTATCAAGGAGATAAAAAAACCAGTTTCGGCGTTTTTGGACAACACTTAGGTGGAAAACAAACAAGGGGCGGGAGCTGCGCGAATACTCGGAATTGTTTGCGCATGCGCATCTCTTGTTATGGTCAAGTTGGGTTGTGGCTGTGGGACTTCTTGAAATCGTGCCGGTAGAAATTAAGATTTCTACCGGCACGGCTGGAACAAAAAACTTAAAAGACTTTCGGTACTATTCTTCGATTCATCTAAACCACGCCTCCGAGGCAGTTTATTTAATCTGTGGTTTCGTTTACTCTTTACCACAGACTATTTAAACCAGCTGGGCTGAATTTCATAAAATTACAGCCAGATATTATGTCTTGTATTGGTTAACGTTGCTACCACCGCGACTGTGGTAGTGTGTGGCAGGCTATCTGTATTGTCGACATTCATTAAAATGTAATAAATAAAATTTACTATGTTGAAAAAAAAAAAACTCAGTTCTACTCGGAACATAAAATAAAAGAAAGAATTATTGCTCTCGTTCTACCATAAAGCACAGACAGAACTACTTTGGAAACAATTTGTAAGGACGATCATTACGGGCAGTTAAGTGGCCCAGCCGGGCGTTAAAGGAATTGAAATGGAAAATGAAACAAAAAGAATCGAAGCCACTTTTGATATGCAGTAGCCGGGGCTAGCCCGCTTTTGTCTGTACAGTTGTGAAAAAATTACATTGTAAGTATCTACGGGAGAAAATGGATCTCTCCACGGTGTTACGAGAATATATATTTTTTAAATTATATGTCAAATTATTTATTATAAATTTTAAAATTGCATACATAACATTTTAAATTGATGGTAAATTACCTTATTAACATATTTCTTAAGTCTAAAGACCTGTATTGAATCAAAATTGCCGTATTGCCAAATTATTGACTTAAGTTATTTATGACTTAATTTAGTTACATTACCGGCTTTCGAATTCAGAAAAGTCTTAATTCTACGTAAAAAGACTTCACATATTATTTAACTTACGCTGGTTGTAGACGAAGTGGCCACTCGGACACTGAACGTCTAGAACATCTTTTTAGTACCTAAGCTTGAACTTGAGTTTAAACTAAGCGCGCAGTTTATACATCTCCTATAATATAAAAATGAATCGACGAATGTGTTGGCAAGCGCAAATCTCAAGAGCAGCTGAACCGATTTCGTTAATTTTGTTTTAGAATATTCCTTGAAGTACGAGGATGGTTCTTACGGAGAAAATGATAAAAAAATTAAAAAATCGACTGTTAGGCGGTACTAAGTTCGCTGGGTCAGCTAGTTTCATATAATTATAGTACTTATTGTGGCCTTGATATCATGGGGCGACGCCAGGCACTTCAATTACTTTTCTAATAAATATGTTACTGTAAGAAAAAAAAAATTTTGGGCCGCTAAATGTATCTTCTGTATCTGCAGTTTCCGTAACAATTTTCCGGTATACAATAAAGAATATTCTTATCTTATCTTATGACAGGATTTTTTTTCAAAAAACATACATTTACATACATTAAAAAATATTTTTATCTTTTCTTATCTTTTATTAACTCACGCCTGAATCCCAAAGGTGTAGGCCAGGGACTGTCATTTGCCAGTCCACGATTCTGACGAGATGAAGTTGTTCAAAAAACGAATTCACTTTTTTGCACATTGCATATCTTTTGTGCAATAAATAATTAATAATAATAATCGAAGATGGCGAGGTTAGTCGCCGTGTCTAAACAAACTGCACAAACTAGCTGTGCCCCGCGGTGTTACCCGCGTTTTATCGATTTTCCCATGGGAATAACATATTTTCCCACAGTGAAACGTACCCTATGTGTTAATCCAGGGTATCAGCTAACTCTATACCAAATAACATATTTTAAACTTTCGCGACTTGTACACATAGTTAGAATATTTTCGGGGCTTAATTGCGTAGTAATTTATTGCTATTTTACCTCGACGTTTCGACTACGTTACAGTCATCGTGGTCACGAAAAGACTGATGGCTGGCACCCATTCGCATCTTCGGCTGATAAGGTTTCAGACTACCCTCAATCAGCTATCACAAAGCACTATTAGGGTTGCGACACACTACACTGGCAATGTCGGACGATAAGTCATGAGACTTTTTTCCACTCGAACACATCTTGATGACCCGATCTGATGTCAGTGTAGTGTGTCGCAACCCTAATAGTGCTTTGTGATAGCTGATTGAGGGTAATCTGAAACCTCATCAACCGAAGATGCGAACGGGTGCCAGCCATCAGTCTTCTCGTGACCACGATGACTATAACGTCGAGGTAAAATAGCAATAACTTACTACGCGATATAGCCCCGAAAATATTCTAACTATCTATACCAAATTTTATTAACGGCGCTCCAGCCCTTTGAACGTGAAGAAGTTAGAAACATATACTCTCACAAACTTTCGCCTTTGTAATATTAGTGTGCTGTGAAAATATTAAGTGGAGACCGCGACTCGGCAAAGGTAGTGTAGGACGCCCTCCGACCAGGTGGGATAACGTTCTGCGAAAAACTGCCGGCAGATGCTGGATGCGGCAAGCTGAAGACAGGGCGCTATGGCGCTCATTAGAGGAGGGCTATGTCCAGCCTTATCTATCGGCCATACATAATATAGCCTGAAGAAGAAAAAGAAGTGAAAATATTAGTCCTAGCTCTAGAAGATTCTATAGTCCCAACCACTTACTTAACTGCACCACTGTACTCAATCAGTTTGAAAGCCCAGTCGTGATTAGTCCAGGGAAGGGGTGTGTCGGTCGCGGGTGGACAGGTCATTACCTCATTAACGACCGCTGTCATTACCGGCAGGCTACGGAGGTGACGCCAGCTGACTCAGCGGCGGGAAAGTCTCAGGTGTTCCGCAACGCATGGTCACTCTATGACAAATTTTGTAGTGTAAATGTGGAGTAGAGGAAATGAAATATGAATTTATTAAAATTACATTTGCCATAATGCAATCGAATGCAATTCGATCCACGTATAATATGACTTAATTTAGTTTCGTTACGTGTGACATTGTAAGTTGTAGTCAAGTTTGAATTATTACACTATTTTTATTTTTAATGCACTAACCCGTGCTAAGGAACAAATTTAAAAACCTATTTAGAGGCTAAAAATTTCACCCATGCCGGGATTCGAACCCGCAACCTCTGGCTATCCGTACCAGCGCTCTACCAATTGAGCCAATGGGCGACTCACGGCATCAGTGAAATTTCGAACCTCTTTACAATATTCTCTGTATTACGTACAGGCAGCGACATCTGACTTAAGCAAATTGCATTACTTACAGCCCCGACTACTAAATTTCACTGATGCCGTGAGTCGCCCATTGGCTCAATTGGTAGAGCGCTGGTACGGATAGCCAGAGGTTGCGGGTTCGAATCCCGGCATGGGTGAAATTTTTAGCCTCTAAATAGGTTTTTAAATTTGTTCCTTAGCACGGGTTAGTGCATTAAAAATAAAAATAGTGTAATCATGTGGGTACAGTGATATCGTTCCGATGTTAAACCTAACTGCAAAGTAGGTAGTCGGGGCTGTAAGTAATGCAATTTGCTTAAGTCAGATGTCGCTGCCTGTACGTAATACAGAGAATATTGTAAAGAGGTTCGAAATTTCACTGATGCCGTGAGTCGCCCATTGGCTCAATTGGTAGAGCGCTGGTACGGATAGCCAGAGGTTGCGGGTTCGAATCCCGGCATGGGTGAAATTTTTAGCCTCTAAATAGGTTTTTAAGTTTGAATTATTTTAGAGGAAATAAGTTTTATTAAGGTGTCGTTCGAGACCTAACTAGGGATTCCGTAAAAAAGAGAAAATAAAAAGATATTATTATTGCTGAAGTACAGAAGTATAAGAGCTTTACAATTGAATTCCATAGCGCTACAGTATAATGATGGTTTGCCTGCCTGTCTTTCTGTCTGATGACCTGTTTTCTACTGTAGATACCTAGACAATTGCTCAGAGATATTTTAACGTAAGGAAGCAAAACAGATCGTACCGTTTCACTAGATTGCTTTGTATCATTGTAGCCGGTGGTTCTACCGTCTTATGTACGAAATATAAAGAGAAAAAAAATAAAGATTTACATATCGTAAAATCCGACTGCTTAGGTTACACTGTGTTTGAGAAACTTAGGTAGGAATTATTCTAAATATGACTAAAAACAAAAAAGTTTGGTGATTGCAAGTTTTGGTCATAGTAAAAGCTATTTATATTATTGAGGAGATTAAATATTATAAATGAACAAACTTAAAGAATGAAAAATAAAATTAAATACAGTTACAAATACCTTGTTAGACGATAATTACACAGAATGAACGGTTTAAAAAATGACCGCATTTAAAAAAACGCTAACCCAAACAAATTAGTTAAACGTTTCCCGTTCCAGAAAACTAACCAGTTCAAAAAGTACTGAGATAATTAATTACTTGAAACTCACGTGCCTTCGGGCGGTTTTTTAGAGAGGAAAAATAATTGAAAATAATTACGGCTTTCACTTAAATTAATTATGAGTGTCAGAACTGTTTTGGCTGCGTCGCAATCTTGTATGACATTTGGCTGGGGCCATACATCAGCTCGGCTTCAAGAGAAGGCAGTCTGGGACACGCCCAGCGCTGTTTCCATTGATTAACTTTAAAATTAATCACTTTCGACAAACGGTACAGGTAAACGGGAAGTACCTACCGCATTTATGTGAGAAACATAAGAGTAGAAGTATGTGGATACGATTAACTTCACTACGGGGTGTTAATAAACTAACGCCATTCCTGAAACCCACAGAACTACTACACTTAATCTAAGTGTAGTTGCTTAAAAATCAACTACACTTAGATTTTTTTATTCCGTAGAGTTGTGACAGCTATCATTTCTTAACTAGGTAAAACATAAAATAATATCTAGCATTTTATTTCTTATCGCCCTCAGATGGGTCAAATATTTCCCTTTTTCGGAGGAGAGCTTTTTAAATAATAATAATAACTTCCACACAAGTTCACACATCACAATCACTACGGAACCCTACACCTCGCGAGGCCGGATACGCGATTTGCCGCTTTTTTATTTCGATAGTCCGGCGATTGACTCCAGCCTCCAAACGATTTTGAAAAAGACACTAGATACTTAAAGAGTAACCCTTAAAAAGCTAGGCATGGGTGGAATTTTTAGCCTCTAAATAGGTCCAAAGCTATCATTCCACCTCCAATTAATATCATCAAGGATGCATCGTACATCATTCGCAACGGTCAATGGAAACAGTTTATGTATAGTAGGAACTGCGGCGCATCCATCACACTTTTATTCCGCACGGTATAAAATACAATCTTTTGCGTGTGTACCCACACTACCTTTTGTTTGTCAGCGCTTTACAAAAAACAGTATAAAAGTCAACAGTCTTGGATTAAGCAACAAAAGGCGCGGTCAGATGCAGGATGGCTGACCGTCCCGTGACTACCGCTAGTGGCATTTTTTGCGAGCGCTTCCGTGATTCGCAACCCACGTTAAGCCGTTGGTGCCGGCTATCACGTAATGGCAGTCATTAAGCCATGTCAGAGGCCTTATGGGCGCCTTGATAACTTCTGACAGTAAGGCCCGCCACTGTCTTACAATCCTCCACCAACCCGGACTTGGCCCCCGTGGTGGAGTATGGCCTAACCTCCTGCGATGCAGGAAGAGACCCGTGCCCTAGCAGTGGGGACGTACAAAAAAGGGTTGTTACAAAGCATAAAAGTCAAAATTACAAGGTTTAATATTTTACTAAACACAAAACATGTACTGCTGAAAAAAAAAGAAATAACGTCTAGAAAGGCAAGCTTCTATATCAACTTTTACATCCATGTTAGATGATTTATACAGCGTAGCAACTGCAACTCCTCTAATATTCCTTATAAAGAAAAAACTCCTACCTACACTAGATAGGTGAAGTGGCTACTAGTTTTTTTATTTTGAAATATTAAGTATTTAATACAATTTTGCACTCATTCTTCTTTTTAAATTGCCTCTCCATTACTGGAGGTTGGCAGTCAGCTCTTTACAGAGGCCTCTGCTAAGTGCAATTCTGAACAGCTCCTCCGCAGTATTAACAGCGGTCCACTCTTTGATGTTGCACTCATACAGACACCAAAAAACACAAAATAAAAAAGGTATACATGGCGAGTTTATTTCATCAAAAATCTCTTTCAGCCAACCCTTGATGTGGTGATACGCACATTATAAACGGGAGGGGGGAACGTGTACGATAATAATAATGTTATAATTTATTGTAAAATGGATATGTCGACGAAACTGAAGATTCAGCGCAGAAGCGCTGTCATCTGAAGCGTGGTGTTATAACCGAACATTCTCCCCAAAAGATAAATGCCTTTTACCTTCACATCAGCGGGACAGGATTAAGTTATTACGAGCAATTTTTCTCGGAGTCTTCATATTGATTTCGATAGTGACATTTTACGATCTTTTGCGAAATATTTATGTTCTGGGATTCTTTATTGCGAAATCGTGGTGGAGGGAAATATGACGAAACTTATATCAGTAAACTTACATTGAAGTGAGGGTTCCTACGACACAGGATAACCTAGGGTGGAGCCAGAAGCAGTGTATGTGCCTGTATGTTAATGCCATGTCATGTTATTTTATCTACAACTTGACTGACATCACGGTCTCCTTGTTACAGGCAACAATGTGGACACGATGAAGCGGCAGGTCGACCAGAAGTCCAACCAGTGGTTCGGGGCGTCCCTCACAAGTACCGGGGTGAATGGACCAATAGTGGTGAGTACCATCTCCTGACGCATAGTCCGTATCAACTGAAACGGATGCTGGAAGTGCCTTGCACACCACTTCTATCTTTGCTGGTCCTTCCAGTTGCAGGTCATTTCTTACTCCTGCATAGAGCGCCCACCGGCTCGATGCATTGGTCCGACTGTCTGGGTCAGGTTGCTAGAAGGTGTAGCTCGAGGGTTGGCAGAGACAGGGATTTGTTATTTGTCACGTAACTAACAAACCTCTTTTGCTTTCTCACCATTGATTAAATGACATAATTTATAGTAACTAAAGCCTACTCCGTCTTACACAATGTCTCAGGCACTGGCAGCGTCTGAGTGGTCGATTTACCCGTCTAGTGTGAATGAAGGTGCCACTGGACGCTGTATAAATCAGCTCACACATAGATGTAAAACCAAACGTTTTTTATAGTTCGCTATCAACCGTTGTATGCCCCCACTGTATGGCCAGGCCATACTCCCGTTAGGCCATACTCCACCACGAGGACCAAGTCCGGGTTGGTGGAGGTTTGTAAGACAGTAGCGGGCCTTTCTGCCAGAGTGTTTACTGAATAATTTTAATTTGTATTAATGGTTATTAATCATCACTTTAAAGGTGGTACCAATCGAAATCATGTAATCATGTATTTCTTAATGATTCGCGATACTCATACATAATAATAATATTGGCCTTTTTGCATCTACTTAATGAGATGATTTATACAGCATCCAGTGGTATCTTCACTCACACTAGATGAGTGAACGGACCACTCCGACGCTGTAGTGCCTGGGTCATGGTTTTTATAGATGGTGTAGGCTTGCCCAGCACCTATACCATCCTGACAGCCTAGTCGGCCTAGCCCACAGGAAAGACTAGTCAATACGTGCGGAGCCAACCAAGCTGCGGGTTTCCTCACGATGTTTTCCTTCACCGTTAGCGTGTGGTATTGCGACTACAAATTCGCAAATGTACGTAACTTTGAAATTAAACAAAGTCATTGGTACATGCCCGCACTCGGGATCGAACCTGGGGCTCTCGCTTGCCAGTCTATGGTTCTACCTACTGAGCTACCACCGCTCCCACTCATACATACTCATACATAGTTATATATTAAACAGGTCTAATCGCGATTATTTATTAGGTAAGACGTAATTACCTAATAAGATTTTATTACACCATTTATAGATAACAACCACAATGAAATCCAATCTCGTTTACCAACTTAACTCCAGAAACCAAAATAAGCGGTTACCGCAGGGCTGAACAAACAAAATCTCCACCTACCGGCCCCATTCCTTCGAGCTCAAACTTCCCACGTCGTAAAGGTGACCCAGTGTTGCCGCTGACCTATAAAGCTAATGGGCTTCTCTGCGACAACCCGCCGCTCCCTTCCTGTCCCACCTTTACGGTGAAGGCTAGCTTTATGGCCGCCAATGTCTAGAGAAATGCTGTGCCACGGCGAATAGATTGCTTGTCGCACGACCAAGAGGCCTAGGTTTTTATTCCCGACGTGTAGGAATACAAATGATTACATGCATAGTTATATAATAAACGGGTCTACTAATCTGGATTATTTATTAGGTAAAACGTAATTAAGGTAAACCTTAATACCCGAAGTTTCGGAAGCGTTGCAGTTTCCGTGGTCACTTATTGTAGTGAAGTGGTCTATCCTCAAGTCACTTGTAGTGAGGGTGGTCTATCGTCAAGTCACTGTTAGTTTTGTAGCCAAGGGTTCATGTATGTTTGTCTTGTTCGTTTATTTTCACATTAAATCTCTTGACTCTCAATGTATTAAACGTAGCGTTTTATCTGTAAGCTGTTGATAGCACCGCACCACCTCTATCGCTATCCACCAGTTTTTATCACCCAATAACCCAGTGCCATTTCAACCCCACAATATAGGTCAGCCAGGCCGACCCCATCATTGTCTGGTCTATTTCGCCACCTCGAATAGCTTAAGGTACAGAAAAGGCCGTCCTTGTGGACTGTATCTGTTATATTATTCCAGGGTCTGGAAGTTACGGCGTAGAATTTACTACCTATTCAGATTTTTTTGCCGTAATATGTCCTAGTCGTAAACGTTTTAGTTGCAAAATTTCCTATTTGCAAAAATATCCTATTTGCGAAATTCCATATTCGTGAATAGCAGCATAACTGATGGCAAATTGTCATATTAGCAAAATATAATAGACGCGAAGTTGATCTGTCAGGATAGTGGTAAGTGGCAGTACCTGGTCTCTGCCTACCCCTCTGGGCTACAGGCGTGACGTTGTGTATGTATGTATGTATGTATGTATGTATGTATGTATGTATGTATGTATGTATGTATGTATGTATGTATGTATGTATGTATGTATGTATGTATGTATGTATGTATGTATGTATGTATGTATGTATGTATGTATGTATGTATGTATGTATGTATGTATGTATGTATGTATGTATGTATGTATGTATGTATGTATGTATGTATGTATGTATGTATGTATGTATGTATGTATGTATGTATAACAGACGCAAAATTTTCTTTCTCAAAATGTGATTAATTAACTCAGTATTTCTTTATGACTCGCGATGCTTATACATAATTACGTATTAAACGGTCTAATCGCGATTATTTATTAGGTAAAACGTAATTAACGTTTTAATCTTGCCTTAAAGAAATAATCTTTAAAGCAAGATAAGATAAGAGGTTTTGTTGCATCCTCTATATTTTTTCTGTTACACACAATCTCTTCTATAATCAGTTCTTTTCCTGAGTTTGTAAGAAACTACCGCACTTAACAAGTTTGTGACTATTTTGCCTGTTCTACCCCCATGAGGTCAGTGGGGCAATGTTTACGATTTGTGGGGTGAATGATGTAACTGATTGAGTTATCTTCGGGCTCGTTGGAATTGGGGATTCATTTGGGTAAATACCCAGACCCCTAGCTGGGTAAATGTTTAGTTTTTGGACTGCGGCGATCTTGTGGTGACAAGATGGAGTGATGGTATAGTTACCCCCAGTTTCTTCTACACTAACAATCTCTTAATCTACTGTTAACAGCTGTCAAATGTTATTTTTGTTTGCACTTTGGCCTACTGGCAGCTGTTAACAGTAGATTAACGGCCTGTTAATGTACCAGAAACAGGGGTTAAGACTCTGTTCTTTTCTTAAGTGAGCTATAGTATTGTCATTACCCTTAAAAATAATACTAATCTAGAGCCAAAAACTATGTTAGAAGCACGGATGTAAAAGTTTACATCCGTGGTTAGACGACTTAATAATTTTGTATTAGTGGCTACTGTTGCTGTTTGCGCGACACAACCCTTGTCACCTTTGTCGCCTGTGTGTAGTGTGATGCGCGTGTTTCGAAAAAAGTCTCGGCTTTTACAACTTCCACGCCTCTTCTCACGGCAAACTCAAGCAAAAAATGCATCGTATATTGTCACCGCACTTACTGTACGTCGCGTCAACTCGGTGCTTTAATTTTACAACCTCGTTTTTCATGCTCTATGGTAATACGAAGAAGATGCGTCGACTCATTCGAATACCGACGCGGCTCGGTTTCAGAGCGCTACTTTTTACGTTCCATTTTCAAAATTACAGCCCGCCATCTTGCTGTGCCGCAAACGGTTTTTTTGCGGGAACTCTTTATGGGGCTCGGAATTTTTATTTCGGAATGCCGAATTGGTGCAAAAAGCGGTCTCTCCCAGGCCGCAGAGCTAATGTGACCGAAGGACAGCCGAGCTGTCACGGTACTTGAAAAACGTACTTACTTTAGGTTCGCTTTGCGTTTGCGGGCTTGACCCCCGCGGTGGAGTATAACCTAAACTTCCTGCGATCCAGGAAGAGACCCGTGCCCCGGCAGTGGGGACGTACACCTTTGTACGTCCCCACTGCCGGGGCTTGATATCAAAAAATAATATTTAATTAATATACCTACTACAGCCGTTTTCCGCTTACAGCCGTTTTAAAACAGGCACTTTTATAATACGATTTGTTGTATGACACAAAGTCCAGACTAGCAAAGTTAGGATAACAATGGAATCGCGAGTTTTTGACATTTTTTCCTCGCACGGCAGCGGTATCTCCTTTAGTCGCTGTCTGAACTTTCGCAGGCTTTCGTACATGACCCAAGCATGCTGTGCTCTATTCAATCTGTGTTCATCTGCAATTCGTAGTACAGCTAGTTTAATACAATATCTTTTTTCTTTTTTGCATGCAAAGTAAAAAATTAAAAAATATTTAAAGTACATGGGTACATAACATGGTTTAATATACAAGAAGACAAGACATACCAAATAGGCCATTAAGAACAAAACATAACAATAAATTAATTTTACCCAACTCACGAATGAAGTTGCACTCTACCAGCGCATTGTCATTATCTATAAAAATATTTAATAAGCTACCAAACTACCTTAAAGAAATCCACAATGATAAAAAATTCAATCAAGCATTAAAAAAGAACTAACCACAAGATGTTATTATAAAATAGAGGAATACCTAGAAGATAAAACATTCAACTAATCTACAAATCAAATTAATACAGTTTAACCTTAATAGTAACAATAAACTATAAACATTAACAATAAACTAATAACAGAAGTTTACTGTTAATGAACATAGTAATGATTTAAAAATTATATTGTCACATATAAAATAATTGTATCAGAATTATTAAATAGCATATGTGTGATATTAAAATACCGTTAATATAATAATGTTAGATAATAAATCAATATACTTAATTAGAATTAAATTTTCATAGGCTTAATTTATAAAGGCCACCTGTAACTTATAAGGTTGCGTGCCCTACTGGGTCCACAGATATCAATATTTTTAGTTACGTCATCTCTATATACTTGTGGAATGCGATTAATTATTTAGTATTGAGTAATGTAATTCTAAGTCCCTTCATGTTCTGCCTCTCGGTGTGCCTCTTAGGTTAAAAAATATCTGTGTAATTTCCATTTTTATGAACAATAGAGTCTTCTCTATCTATCTATCAAATTTTACTAACTGTATCATATGTTAAAAATGTAAAGATGTCGCAACTGCTGATGAACCTGTAACGGTGCATACCTCTTTACACCATTTTTATTTCTTTTTCTATCATTTTCAAATATTCAAATTACGTCACACATTTTTCGATTTCTCTCGTTTTTCATCATTACAACTTTACCCTTCGACCAGATCTGACTATATTACCTGCTTATCCGTTTTTATCCAGTTTTCTGTTTTATTATAAAGTATACTATTAATCTACAAATAAAGCCACAGTTGAAGTCGTTCCAGTGTTTATTATATTTATAAAAGTTCTACTACATTTCAAACCTACTAAAAAAATACCCTTAAACTCAGCCTCATTTTCCCAAAGCAACCTGCCTGTTAGGATTAATAGGATTTCTGTGAACCGCCGTTCTGATGTATTTATTCTGTGCGTGTGTCGCGCAATTTGTTTAGGTATTTTGTTCCCTTTGTTGCAACTCTATAGGGCTGGATGGGACAGACACGTATGGAATCCTAAGCAGCCTGCCTTTGCCGCTGTCCCATATACAGGGCGATTAAGTACTGCTTGAAAGGACTTAGCATAGGTTGCATTTGAGTTGATTTTTGGAGTCCAAAACATTATAGGGGTAAAGATTGACTGAAAATGTTGGTTAGAGCAGAGTATTCGGTAGCAAAGTTACAGTGATCTGATTTGGTAGCAAAGTGACAGTAAGTGATTTTTTCCTGTCTAACCCCTTGTTAAGACCAAAAAATCACTTTTTTTGAACTAAAACTTTCGTAAGCACAACACATTGTAGACTTTTAGTCCGGATTTACTTACGGGTGTTGTTATATCGGAAAAGTCCGACCAGGTTTCGCTCCGATTCGCAGAGCTTAATCATGGTGAGCAGAGACGGAGCTCGCGTCGTCGTCGGTTGCTTGTCTCACACTACGGGTAAGCGCGCGGCGCGCCCGCGCCGAGATAGGTGGGGCGGGTGCCGACACTGGCTGCGGGGGATTCCCGCTGGCTTGCGCCGCAGCGCCTACTGCTTTCCCGTCGTCAATGCCACTAGGCATGATGGCACAGACACAGCTCACGACATCTTCGTTCTTGCAGTGTCGATTTCGATATTCACTATCACTGCACTTTCGTAGAACCGGTTTCCAGGCCGGCGGAAGAGCCCATCCACTGTCTCTATTGAAATTCGGGTGGCGACTTATTTCAATAGCCTCGGGCGCGCCGCGCGCTTGCCCGTAGTGTGAGACAAGCAACCGACGACGACGCGAGCTCCGTCTCTGCTCACCATGATTAAGCTCTGCGAATCGGAGCGAAACCTGGTCGGACTTTTCTGATATAACAACACCCGTAAGTAAATCCGGACTAAAAGTCTACAAAAAATCACTTACAACTAAAGAAATTGAAGAGTATTTCTTAAATGAAATTAAAGAGATTGACTGAAAAAGATGATTAGAGTAAAGCATCCGAAAGCAAAGTAAGAATCACTTATTCATATCCTTATTAGTAAATCACGTAGGTACATAGTTATAACTACAGGTAGTATTTGTAGGTAAGTACTTAAGGCACTTAATAACCTGTTAAGGCACTACAACGTAGTTCGTCTTATGACCTATTTGTTCTGTAATTAGATCCTAATTAGCAAACGATTATTTTTCTACGATTGACAAATATCAAGTTTCTAATATAATGTCTCAATTTCAAATTAGATTGACACAGCAACAGATGCATAAATTAAAGGACCTCCTGGATGGTTACACCATTTTCCACCACCAGGAAATCTGTAGAAAGACGCACGGTGTCCCCACAGAGCTTTTCCCGTCCTTTTCTAAAACATAACGTAACATAACATATAAAATAACCTCACGCCTGTATCTCAGAGGGGTAGGCATAGATAAGGATCTGCCACTTGCCACGATCCTGACACCTTCGCTTCATCAACGGTCATAAGTCGTTGCATGCACGTACGCCGGTTCTGGGTACTTTTTATCTTCCAATTTGCTAATACATGCCCTATATGGTCGACGGTCCCTTTTCTAAAAATAGATAAATAATCGCTGGCTTGCCACTCGCGCTGGATTTTCAAGCAGTTTTTGCTCGAATCGATATTTTATAGCAAATCGCTCGAACGCGAGCTAAGTATCCGATGCGTCGAGTTTTTCCCGCTGCATCTGTATAATTGTTCTCTCGTCTTGTGCAGTTGTGCCATGAATACGTAATGGCAGTCGTCTGTTTATTAATCGTTGTTTAATCGGACTTTCTCACGGTGCTTTCTCGGCCGAAAGAAATGCAAGTTTTTTGCTGTCATCATCCTCAGGAATTCTTCTAGGATAGGAAGTGGCGGGTGACTTCACCCAAAATTTTTTTACCTTACATTTCATCTTTAGGGAAAAAAACAGAAACAATAAGTTAACGACTTTAAATTTTTAAACTGTATATTTGTAAGCTTTTGGAGAACTGAAGTTATTCAGTATGATAAGTAGAATTACTCGTTAGTTAGTTTATTTACAAATCATCACCTTGTATCCACATAGAACCCTAAGATAGATCGTGTGTACATAGATTAAACGATAAATCACACATTAATTAAAGAATGGATTTCTTATTAATGGGAACCGACCAAAATTGATTCAAGTTGAAATTCATCCGTGTCTTGAATGAAAACATAGGATAGTGTTTTTGTGAATTTCACCTGAACAAAGTCGCGGGTGCCGTTATGAAGTGTCTGTAGAAAGCGTTTATCCTTCCGTTCGCCGATCTCTAACCTACAATTTTCGAACTCTACGAACCCGAACGAAGTTAAAATTATTTTCTACTAGCCATTCCTCTTACCCGTACAGTGTTAGTTACCGACAGACTGACATGGTTTATTATAATTGCAAATAGATATCCCGCGATAAATCCCGAGATACACGCGACGTTGACGCGCTGTCAGTAGTGTCGTGTGTACTGGCTCGGACTGTTACTGTTTGATCCCGTTTTCTGAAACTAAACAAATGTATTCCTAAAATGAAGAATCGAAAAGGAAAATTGGTCCATATAACATGCCTGTTTAAATCTAACATACTATATTTTTTGCCTGCACTTTTATTATGTGCATCTATCTACCGGGCTTCTTATGGATGTTCAAATCCACTCCTGGTGCCTACAGTAAATCACTGTAAAAAATACGAAACGGTAGCGAAATATTTTCTTCAACGACTCATTCTTTTCAATCGTAGAAACTGTTACGCGAACGCACAGATAACTTTGAACAAGAATCAATACAACACAAATATTTAGTATTAGAGTTTATATAGTGTTATACCTACATACGAACAATGTGATTTTTAATAGATCTTTTGTTTTATTATAAATTACAACTATAAACTAATTATCTTAATAAAGATAAGAGATAAGATAAGAATATTCTTTATTTAAAAACCTATTTAGAGGCTAAAAATTTCACCCATGCCGGGATTCGAACCCGCAACCTCTGGCTATCCGTGCCAGCGCTCTTCCAATTGAGCCAATGGATAGCCAGAGGTTGCGGGTTCGAATCCCGGCATGGGTGAAAAATTTTTAGCCTCTAAATAGGTTTTTAAATTTGTTCCTTAGCACGGGTTAGTGCATTAAAAATGAAAATAGTATATTCTTTATTGTACCTACACCAGAGCACATATTAAAAAACATGTAAAGATTCAAAGTACAATTGGCGGCCTTTGTAGTAGGCGTGTAGCCTCATTATTACAATAACTTGCACTTTATGTTTAGCCAGCACTTAACATAGAATATAAGCGAATGCACAATGTTATTTAACTTCACTTCATACAATATACGAGGACACACTACAACTAAGATGTGATTTCTATTCTCCAACCTACGTCCATCTCCTGATAGCACACCTTATTGCTAAAAGCAATTTCTTCCAGACAACCTTACGACGGAAAGTTAAAATAAAAATATATTCACAACGAAACGTTTTGTATTTTTTATACTCAAGTAATTGAAAATCGATGAAACAGCAGTTATCTTATTCGCCATTTGAAAGTTTTCCAATATTAAAGGTTATTCGTATTGAAGTAGACTTCTCAATTTTCGTTTGGAATTTTGATGAATGACGATGGAAATTTTGTTCCACAGTGCTAATTAAATTTAGCTCAAATTAGAATCGTGTATTATAATAACGTAACACTATCACAAGCAATAAGGACGCCAATTGTACTGTATCTTTGTAATTATGTTTTGTTTGTTTTTCCTGGTGTACAATAAAGAATATTCCTATCTTATCTTATCACTTATCCTGGTCCCAAACTAGGATACTTTGTACTATGTGTGCTATGTTAAAGAAGACTTTAAAAAAATGTGAAAGTGCCAGTTTTAAGATCCAGTCACTGGAATCAGTGTCGAACGGTCCGTCTGCGCACACGCATCTATTTAAGGTCCCTGTGCGGCCTCCGTTTATGGGAATAGATGGCACCGCTGATTGATGCCGTGATAGCCTGGCATTCCGCTGGCAACACTGCATTGTGGGGAATACGAAATTGTGGCCTAGAAGTGCTTTATACCTCCGTGTCTAAGTATATAAAACAAGTTGAATGATACAGAAGCAATACAGGATGCTAATAATTATGATGGAACAAAAGGGTAGGTTTTGATAGCTTTTTACTGTTAAATTTTTGTGCATTTACAAGCTGCATTCTCAGATCTTAGAAAAATAGTACGATCAGCAAGAAAAGTGCTTTAAAATAACTTCTTTTGTCACATTTTTTTTCACTAGCTGGGCCCCGCGGTGTTACCCACGATTTATCAATTTTCCCATGGAAATAAGATATTTTCCCGTAGTAAAACGTACATAGTCTATGTTTTAATCCAGGGTGTCAGCTAACTCCATACCAAACTTTATTAACTTCGCTCCATCCGCCTAGACGTGAAGAAGTAACAAACATACACACTCAAAAACTTTTTTTCGTCTTTATAATATTATATTAGTGTGATGTGATATTATAGTGTGATGCAATTGCCGTGTCCAGACAAAGCGAGCAGATTCACGTAAGGCCCGCCGCCGCTCGCGGCAAACGTCCTGCCTCGCGAGGGGGCAGCCAACAAGGGTATGAAAGATGGTCCCTGGATATAAGCCGTGAAGGCATAATGCCTTCGCTGCAGACTGAGCCACTCTAATTAAATATTGTCCAGTCGGCTCGGGCGAGGCCGCCTACGGTGGCCAATTAACAGGTTTTAGAACGCAAAAAGTATAAAAATCACTTGGCAGATAGCGCCATTTAGTTCTAGTTTTTGTAAGTATTATTAGTTTATCTATAATTGGGGATAGTCTTATAATTTAAAGTGTAGTAATCAGGCAAAGACTGACGCTTGAAGTGGCATTAACTTGATTTTGGGTCTCATTTGCACGTTGTAACTTGTTACGGATTGACAATTGTGTTTTGATTAGTATAAATCTCTTTAGCGGAGCATTATCAACTGCATATCAGCTATGAATATCACCGAAAGAATTAGTAAGTATGTTATTGAAAACTGCAGATTATGGACATATACAATTTATGTATTATTTTGACTTTATATAGTAAAATAAAAAAAGTTTAATGTTGTATCACGAGATGTTCAGTGTAGAGCAATAGCGTAGTATGTTAACTAACAATTTATAGTGTTATTTTTGCTTCCTTCGACTACTTTTTTACAACAGACTTTTTGCCTAGCTTTACAACAGACTTTTTGCCTTCTAAAAACTGATAATTGACCACCGTGGCGCCTCACCATGTAAATTTGTCTGACTGAGCTTGCCTCGCGCGAGGCTGAGGATAGGCCGCGCGCGGCCGGCCCCACGCGATGTGCTCGCTTGGTCTAAATACTCCTGCTCGATACTACTGCTAATAAAGATCAGCTTTATGTAGAAACACAATGGTTTGCTGGAAGCTTGCGTTTGTACATGTAATTTCTCAATTTTTTTTGTGTTTTTCGTGTGCTTTATATGCAAAGTATATATAACAAAAAACACAGAAATATCGAAGAAAATAATCTCGCAAGCACTTACCGGTACACTTTAGTGTTATTATTCCATAATTACACTAAAATCGCTGTCACTGGTGTCGTATTATTCCATAATTATATCCTTATTGGAATTCACGCGTTAATCTCTACGGGTGGGTATTTGTACGTGAATCCACGAGTGGAGACAAATCTCCACAAGTGGGGCCTTGTAAGTGATTTCGAGATCCTAGAATGCCTAGGTTGTGTTATAGGTTTTGCATAGTTAACGGGAGATTTGTGGTAGGAAAAGTCACAGATACTACTTCAAAGTGCACTTAGATATTTGATTTACATAAAACTGTTAATTACTGGATTTAGAATTAACTATTACTTCTAAGTATAAACCCGTATCTTTTACAGATAACGTCGACACAATTTCTCGTTACAACTTTTCTTATCACGTTTTTGCACTAAATTAATTCCAAAACACTAAGTGTGCCATACTTTAACCTCTGTCTCACCTTTTGTTAAATCAGATATGAGATGTTATTAAATGTGCCGTTGCCAGATACGACGCCGCGACACCTAATTTGCACACGGTACTTAACAATTTAACCTTTTTACATTGTTTTAAAAACCTATTTAAAGGCTAAAAATTCCACCCATGCCGGGATTCGAACCCGCGACCTCTAACTATTTTTACATTGTGTTGTATGTACCCCTCACAATAAAATCCATTTTTACCCTAACCGCTGCATTCAGAAGGATTATGACTAACGATACAAAATTTTGCAACAATGGCTGTGTTGTCGCATGCAGACACAAGCCTGCATGCGACAACACAGCCATTGTTGCAAAATTTTGTATCGTTAGTCATCAATACCTTTAAAAAGAATATAAGTACAGTACAGTCTAGAATATACCTCGGGCTCTAGATTAGAGTAGGCTTCGGTTTTCGCCGAAAGCACACGGGTGTAATACTACTTCCAGCCCTGATTTCGAAATTAATTGTCATATTAGTTCCGATATTTCTATTACACGAATATATCCGATTCTATCCGATAGTAGCCGAGGTATATTCTAAAAGCTAACAGACTGTAAGTTTAGTAAGTCCTGTAAGTTTACTCGTTGGCCTAGCTATGCCACTAGGGACCTTACACATGTGCCTAGGTTTACCATCAGTAAGTTTATACGTTAGCTTAGCTTCACAACCACTATATTATACTCGTTTGCCGTGGAAATTCACTCATTGGGAGGTCTGCCACTAGTGAGATTACTCGTTGGCCTAGGTCTACTATTATTGTTGGCCTAGCTCTTTTTCTGTTTCTTCGGTCCTTTAACTCCTAGGGGAGAATCAAGCCTCAACCACAGATTTCCACTTCTGACGGTGGTTCGCGGCAACTTTCAATTCAGGTCAGCTAGTGCCGATCGACTGAGCCTCTTGGTCTATTTATCTTTTCCAGGTGGTCTTTGGCTGCCCCCTCTTTCGGTTGCCCGAAAGGGTGGGCACCCCCTCTTCCGGTTGTACGTAAGGGGTGGCCTAGGTCTGCCACTAGTAAGATTACTCAATCGCCTAGGGCTACTGCCAGTTAGTTTAACGTTGGCTTAAGTCTACTACCACATCGAAACCATACCGAAATAATTTCATTATATAGATGCAAAGGTCTACTACCAGTAAATTTACTCGTTGGCCTAGATTTGGTCCTTTTTTGCATCTACTTAATGAGATGATTTATACAGCGTCCAGTGGTATCTTTACTATGGTATCTTTATCATGTAGATTTGGTACTAGGAACTTACTTATTGCCTTCTTTTTAACGTGTCGTTGGCAAGCCATAGTGGCAAAAGTTTTTGCCAATCAGCGTTAGGGAATCGCTGATTATTGCTCAGGGTGCGCCAGACTTATAAGCAAACTTGCTATTGGTTGACTTAGGCTTATAAGCCTAAGTCAACCAATAGCAAGTTTGCTTGTTACCCTAAACTTACTACTAGTAAGTTTATCCCGAAGATCAAACGATACTGTGGCGATTTTATTGGGTCCACTTACATGTCACACTTGCAAAGACCTTTTTGTTCTAGCCTTTATACTTCCCACTACTGGGCACAGGTCTTCTCCCAGAAAGAGAAAGTATGAGCTTGATAACCACGCGTGCCCACCGCTGATTTACAATAGACCATTTGACGAATTAGAAGACCTGTTAAACAGTGTTTTTACTGTAGTTAAAAATGTTTCGACACCAGTTTGCCTCGGCTGTCAAAAGATTCCGTCAACCGCCACATCACCCTGTAGCTCCGAGCTTAAAGTAACAAATTACCCAGTGATTTGTCAGCCGGTGAATATTTGAGTTCTTTCGCTGCGCCCGCGCACCCAATATGGCGGCGTTGACAGTCGCAGGATTGTCCCGCGGTCGCCATGACTACCGTTGCCGTGGTGACCGTTTATGGTGCTGCTGGTTATTGTCTTTTAATTTCTTCTTGCCTTCTTTGTCTTGGATTGTTAATTTATTTTGTGCGTGAACTGTGAATCGGTTGCTCTGAGTGCTTGCCATTTTTCTGTGGATAGTTTGATTTTGGAGTGAGCAAGGACGAGGCTTAAAGCAAGTGTTTTGTTTTAATGACGCGGCAGCCCTGATTTAATTGAGCGTTTGGCCTAGCTAACATTTTTTTAATCATTCGCACCATGATTGCATTTTTCTATTTTACCGCACCCCTGCAGCTGGCAACACTACGTCAGTGATTTTGGCGTAGTATTGACAACTGCAATGATTGTACTAATAACTACCTCTATCGTCGTCAGGCTATACTAGTCCACTGATGGACATAGCCCTCCCCTAAAGAGCGCCACGTTGAGCTATCATAGGGGTAATACCCATAATCCCCATGCTGGGCATGCGGGTTGGGGATCGCAGTTCGGTGGAATTGTACTGCAGAGGGCGCTGCTGCTTACCCCCCGGTTTACCGGTTTTTACTACCTCTATACCTGCATGCAATAAAGAATGTGACTCAAATACAACATAGAAATAAAATTTTGGTGCGTTATGTTCATTCGGTGTATCAGGGTTTCATGAAAATATTCTTATAGTAGACAGGGGGAACTTTATGTATTACTTGTATGAAATTGTGACTAGTGGCATCTTCCTGTGCTGTAAATAAATTAGTCCGTAGGAAATGATAACTTCTTATTTGACAATGGTGTTTGTCGTTTTTTTTTTTGTAAATTATACAATGATAAATACCGTATTGTAATAAATTGGAGGCTGTTTTAAACACAATTTTTCACTAAAAACTAGGCTGGTATTACAAAAAGATTAGATTTCTAATAACACGCTACTTAAATAGCCATTTCTAAGGAATCCTCCAAAGAATGGTCCAATTTCAGCGATTAGTTACGCTCGCGCACGAGCCAGCGTTTTTATGAGATTTTTTTAGTTTTGTTGGTGGGCTTGATTGATTAATTTTTTACTCTAAAACTCAAGAGTTTTGGAGTAAAATTTATTTCTTTCTTTTCCGAAGAATGTTCGTTAATTTAAAGAGGTTACAGGAGCGCACGAAGTTTTAGGATAATGTTTTTCTGTTTGTCACGACAAAAATCACGACTAGTCTTTCCTGTGGGCTAGGCTGAGTAAGCTGTCAGGATGGTATAGGTGCTGGGCAAGTCTACACCATCTAAAACCATGTCTCAGGCACTACAGCATCCGAGTGGTCCTTTCACCCATTTAGTGTGAGTGCCACTAGACGCTGTATAAATAATCTTATTACGTAGATGCAAAGGCCATGACAATTCGACGTACATTGCGACTGCTACGCAATGTACGTTCCTTCTTGTTATCAATAAAACTTTAGAAACACCAGATTATGGGTAATTTCAATAAAATACATTGTGCCCAGATTGCAGGAGAGGCCTTTATGAGAGGGCTAGCTTTAAGCAATGCTACCTAGTCTTGTATAATTACCATGATCCAGATTAGAAGACAGATAGGGCCTCGCCAATCGGGATGAGTGAGCGTCAAAGGTGCCGACTAGCGATGTTATCGCTGAATTGAGATTCTGCCGATTGTAATGACAGTTATTACTGGAATGGGCCCCTCTTTATCTGTATCTGGGACAACCGGAGGGCGGTTCTGCTAATTGGTAATTGGTTTGTTATGTTTTGGGGTCGCCGTGCTCTTAAGTGTAGAGGAATTTGTACTAGCAGGATTCGTGTTGGTATGTGTGGCATAACAAAGGGGAATATAAAAAGTACCCGGGACCGCTGTGCGTGCTTGCAATGTCTAATGAACGTTGATGAAGCGGAGGTGATCTGTCAGGATCGTGGCGAATGGCAGTCCCTGGTCCCTGCGACCCCTCTGGGATACGGCTTGAGGTTATGTGTCGTTATTATTATTTTTTTAATTAGCCATGGCTGTGTCCCACTGCTGCGCAAAGGCCTGCCCTTCAGATTTCCACTGGTCTTTGTTTACGGCCAATGCTTCCCACCCAGGTAAATATTTGGTCAGGTCGTCACACCATCTCTGCCTTGGTCTGCCACGTCGTCGGTAGCCATCGCACGGGACCCAATCAGTGACGATTTTCGCCGATGATGTTTTGTTATACGTAGGTATAATTGTTAGATGGCGAAGGATCCCAAAACAATTGGGAAATCCTACGCCACAAAACAGGTACTGCAGCGTCCGAGTGGCCCCTTCACCCGTCTAGTGTGAGTGAAGGTGGCACTGGACGCTGTATAAATCATCTCATTATGTATGGAAAGGTGATTTTAGGTGGAGACTGCGGGTTTTCTGATCTTTTTCAAGTTGTATGTTTTAAATTAACGAATGAGGTTAACTAAATAATTAATTGTACTTTATTGCACACAAAACATTATACAGGACATAATATAAGTAATAATGTAGTTACGAATTGTCTAACATTTAAAGGGTTTCTATAAAATCCAAATGAAACGGTCATATGTTAGAATTACTTAGGAGTACAATTTATATTCTAATCATTTGAACTTTACGGTTAAACCGGTTTTATGGCAGGTAGACAGTGTTTATAGCGCTGTGGTCTATTTGTAGTTACGTCATGCCTTATTTTGACTGTACCTACTGACCTCGGCTGATATTATCCACAGGCGACAGTAAATAAATAAAATAATAATTTTTATTTCGTTACCGAATTAATGTTAGTTTTGCATTGTGGTGGGGACTTCCTATTAAGCGCATCGACACCTGTGCCAGGCAGCCCCGCTCTTCCTATTTTAGATTGATATTAATTAAGTGGCACATCTGTCGCAGAACCGATGATCGTTGGAGCAGACGGGTTCTCGAATGGAGACCACGACTCGGCAAGCGTAGTGTAGGACGCCCTCCGGCCAGATGGACCGACGACCTGAAAAAGGTGGCTGGTGGTGACTGGATGGCGAAAACGGGAGATCGGGTCTTGTGGCGCACCCTGGGGGAGGCTTATGTCCAGCAGTGGACTGCAATAGGCTGAAATGATGAATGATGAAGTGGCTGGACGCCCTCCGACCAGGTGGGATGACGATCTGCGATAAACGAAAGGCAAATGCTGGATGCGGCAAGCTGAAGACAGGGCGCTATGGCGCTCACTACGGGAGGGCTATGTCCAGCAGTGCACTACATTATGGAGCCTGAAGAAGAAGAAGAAGAAGTGCCTGGATGCGGAGGGTCGAGGATTGAAGGCCTATGCCCAGCTGTGGACAAGTACAAGCCGATTGATTGATCGATATACTTTTTAGTAACTCGTGATTGAAGCGCTCGTGGCCTAGCCGAACCGAGTGATTGGAATCAATTACTTGAGCACAAAGAGGCGCAGTCAGGTGCAGGATGGGTGACGGTCCCGTGACTACCTCTAGTGGCATTTCGCAAGGCACGTTAAGCCGATGGTGCCGGCTGTCATGTAATGGCAGTCGTTAAGCCATGTCAGAGGCCTGCGATGCAGGAAGAGACCCGTGTCCCAGCAGTGGGGACATACAAGGGTTGATATCGATCGAACGAACTCGTGATTCTCATACATTATTGTATAGAAAAAACCACAGGTCTTGGATGTTTACATGTTTGTGATGTCGTCGTTTTTGGTTCCCATGAAACAGGGTATCCTAGTGTGGGGTCAGAACGAATGTATGTGTCTTTTTATTTAGCGGGTCGAATAATTTTTATCTTTATTAGATACCACAATTGTACTAATTACCGCAAGTAAAAACCTACTCGAAACCGGCGTGCGTGCATGCAACGACTATGAATGTTGATGAAGCGAAGGTGATCTGTCAGGACCGTGGCAAGTGGCAGTCCCTGGAGCTCTATTTTTGAATCACTCGTCTCGCGTCGAGCGCTCGATTTCTACTGATTTTCGTTCTAAATACGAAATTCCGTATTTTTGAATCACTCGACTGCAACGAATGGTCCCTACCACTCGTCTCGTATGTCGATCGAAAGATTAATTGTCAAAATTTGGGCTAATTTCAAATCGAGGAGGTTGTGCTTTTGTGCCGAATTGATTTTTTGTTTTGACATTTTCAAGCAAAAACTAACCAAAGTGTTAATATTTACGATCTATGACAGTGTTGTTTGTTTTGCAACTAAAGGCAAAGATTTTTCATCTAAACAGCCAATAAAACGAAATATTTCACGTTCCGTTTCCGTTACGGTAGTTTCCGGTTTTTGTAATTTCTGCGTGGAACGGATAAAATACAATACTTCAAATTGTACTGGCAACACTTAGGCGAACGATTCAAAAATACGGAAAAACGAGATCATGCGACTTAGAAGACGAGTGTGACTTATGTCGCATTCGACGATACAATTTCATACGAGTGATTGAAAAATAGATCTCCTGGTCTCTGCCTACCGCTCTGCGATTCAGGGGTGAGATTACCTATGTTATGTTATGATATGACTATATTACATTACAGAGAGTTTCTGTAAAGTAATATTTACCTTAAATAATCGCGATTATATTATATGCATGTCTTCAATTATGACTGCTTCGGTGGTTTAACGGTATCACGTCTTACAACTATGCCAGATTTATAAGACGTTCTCACAGGCTCTGCCGAAAATTTGTATATATGGCCTCAAGTCTGTGTGTACCTATTTGCATGTCTGAAATGAAATGAAAATGTTTTGTTCAAAGTGTTCAACGTTACAATTCAAACTAGGTGTCCATTTCAAAATCTAGATCATTTTGGAGAAAAAATGGACAAAAAACTCCAAACTTAGCCTTTTCACAGTCCTTAATTAACATAGTTTACATACAACTCATACATTGTACTGGCTTTAATTCCAGACCTCATTGTCATCTATGTGATCTTTGTGATGTCCTTGTCTGATTACTTCCTTTCCTACTATCCTAGTTTGCACACTTATCAACAGATTATGTCACTAAGGGCTTATTTTTCAATAGTCAGATAACTTTTATCTGAGGAATAAAAGGAATAAAAATGGCGGTTTGACAAAATTTTCATGCATAAGCTGTCATACCGCAATTTTTATTCCTCAGATAAAAGTTATCTGACCATTGAAAATTAGCCCTAAATTAAGTTTGTGACAAATGTGATTTGTTAATCCATCTCTTTAGGCTTTAACCTCCCTCTGCGGCGTCCAATTCCCCAGTAGTTTAGCTCGTAAACGGTAATTTAATAACATCTAATAGAATCAAGGCAATGATTTATAAATTACGACATTCAAATGCCCCTGCGCCGTGTGAATCTGCTGGTAGCGGTTTGACCGAGATTACATTAATTGAGCGTTTTCTTTGATAAATGAGTACAGAGTTATTTAAAAAAATAATGTTAGTTTTATACTATTTATATTTTTAATGCACTAACCGTGCTAAGGACAATTTTAAAAACCTGTAAAGTGTAAAGAAGTTCGAAATTTCACTGATGCTGGTAAGTCGTGTGGATAGCCAGAGGTCGCGGGTTCGAATCCCGGCGTGGGTGGAATTTTTAGCCTCTAAATAGGTTTTTTATGGACACGTACTAATGTAATGATTACACTATTTTTATTTTTAATGCACTAACCCGTGCTAAGGAACAAATTTAAAAACCTATTTAGAGGCTAAAAATTTCACCCATGCCGGGATTCGAACCCGCAACCTCTGGCTATCCGTACCAGCGCTCTACCAATTGAGCCAATTGAATTAATGTAATGATTTAAAATTGTCCTTAGCACGGGTTACTGCATTAAAAATAAAAATAGTATAACGTGTCCGTAAGTCATCCAAAGGGTCTATTAGATCCCACATGAGCCGAGCCCACCTGTCATCGGCTAAGTCGAGTGCGCCGCATCTTCCCGCGTCCAGCACAATCAGACAATCGAGCGGTACGGAGCCGCAAGGACAATGTGCTATTCATATCGCTCTTCGACACATTACACTCTTGGCGGGATATTGCCGGCCATTGCCAATGGCCCTTGTGGCCCAAGTCTGGGGATACGTACGATGCAGGTTTATTTTATTTTTAGAATACTTTCGTGGCTTAATTGCGTAGTAATTTATTGCTATTTTACCTCGACGTTTCGACGAAGTTAAAGTATTCTATGTGTACAAGTCGCGAAAGGTTAAAATATGTTATTTTATTTTTATATTGATTTATTGAAAGATAACAAACACTATTTTTATTTTTAATGCACTAACCCGTGCTCAATTGGTAGAGCGCTGGTACGGATAGCCAGAGGTTGCGGGTTCGAATCCCGGCATGGGTGAAATTTTTAGCCTCTAAATAGGTTTTTAGATAACAAACAATTGTACAATACATTTTCGGGTCAGAAAATTCTTACATGCATATGTTTGTAATTGTACAACCAGTGGCGTTTTCTGTAGCTTTATACAAAGACAATACACCGACGAACTGCCTGACATCAGTCAAGACGTGATCTAATCAGATAAATGTCTAATCCTTCGAATATTTTGCGCCTACGCTTTCAATTTGCATGGGTGAGAATCGGCTTCCATCTTTCCCACCGCCTTGTCGATGTCATCGCGCCACCAGGCTGGTGGTCGGCCTACACTTCAATACCATCCATCAGGTCATATTCCTCCACTGCTGGATAAGGCGCCCTGTTCATCGGCCGGCCCGCCGTGGGCCGTTATCGTCAAACATGCATGAAAGTATTTTGGTTTTTTGTTCTGACGACCTCTGTGGCGAAGGGGTAGCGCGTCTGCCTACCATGCGAGAGGTCCCGGTTTTGATCCCCGGCTGCGGACAAAAAATCCCATGTCTTGGATGTTTACATGTTTGTGATGTCGCTGTTTCTGGTACCCACGACAAAGGGTATCCTAGTGTGGGGCCAGAAGCAATGTATGTACCAGTGTGTAAATGTTATGTTATTTTTTATAAATTTGTTATGTACTTACATGAAATTTTGCGCCTATGAAATCGATAGCATAATTTCGGTTAAGAATTTAGAAAATTCTAAAAACCTATTTAGAGGCTAAAAATTCCACCCATTCCACCCAATTCCACCCATTGCCAGGACTCGAACCCGCGACCTCTGGCTAACCGTGCCAGAGGTCGCGGGTTCGAGTCCCGGCATGGGTGGAATTTTTAGCCTCTAAATAGGTTTTTAAAATTGTCCTTAGCCCGGGTTAGTGCATTAAAAAGAATACATATAAAGATAGAAAACGCTGACCGCCCGTGGCCCGACACCCTTGCTGAAACAGAGGAAACAGTACATTACGTGCAATGTGCATCTCTGTCTCAGCGCTTATTTTATTCGCGTCGATTTGTTGCGCGGACGCCCGGTAATGATCTACACGGCGCATGCGCCGGCGAATCTATTGTCTTTGGGCAGACAATGAGCAAATTGCTAGCTATTTGTCGAGGCAACTATACTAGACTCCATAATGGAAATTGAGACGATGCTTTTACGGCCAGTTTCTGAATTGATTCGTTAAGTAAAAGTTAACTGTATAGTATTAAAAACCTATTCAGAGGCTAAACATTAAAAATTCCACCCATGCCGGGACTCGAACCCGCAACCTATGGCTAACTGTGCCAGCGCTCTCCCAACGGAGGCAATGGGCCACTAACCGGCATCAGTGAAAATTTCGAACCTCTTTACAATACTCTCTGTATTACGTAAAGTATAGTATTAACTAATGATCTAACTTGGTACGGGCCGGACAGCGGATTAGGCGTACCATCGGACCGAGTGAATACGAAATAGTACTAACTATGTCTGGCAGACGAACGGATATGGTATGGAGCGTCCCGAATCCACTGTCCGGCCAGTACCATGTTCGACCACCTGTTAATAGTTTAGTGCTGTCTCTTCGAATTTCTCAGAAACGAGCGTGACCAAACGTTACTGAAGTATTTACTTAGTGAAATTCTCAGTCCAGAAACTGGCCTCTAGTATCCAGGCTGTTGATGGGCGGGGTGTTGATTGAAAAAACACGTGAGGGTATACGCGTAAAGATAGATAAGATAAGATAAGATAAAGTTTATTCGTCCGAAGCACAAGTATAAATCACTAACATTGTATGCTACATTGATTAATTCAGACTCTTTAGTATTTTCTAAGGTTAACACGAGTACTAGACATAATTAAAACTGTTTTAATACAGATTTCACTCGTTTATTATATTTTTACAATTTTCCGACGTTTCGGCACTTTCACAGGTGCCGATTTTTTTTTAATTCAGACTCTCCCTACAAAACTCACAAACTTCCTTCTCCGAGTCACTATCATTATAACAAAATTCAAACACAAAAAAGTCTTAAACACCCCTTTAAAGCACATGGCTGCGCCAATAAATTACTTTCTCGCTGCTATGAAGGCGCCATTGTGCGATGCGCGTGCGCAAGCAAAAGTCTGGGAGCGCGAGTTAGTGGCCAATGAAAAGGGGCGGGGCTTGATGCTGAATGTGAAATACTTGCAGCGTTAAATGAAATAAACCGAAAGACACCCACAAGCATGTCATTCTTTACACTTGTGCAATGTACAACTAACTACAAGAAATGATTTTTTTATGTAGTCTACGTCCCACTGCCTTATCTGAATGATGATTTTTGAACACATTTTGTAATGACGCGTTATAATCGAAGATTGTATCATATGGAAGCAAAATAATATTCTTACGGATTCAAAATACGTCGCCCGAACCAAAAATATATTTTGCTCCTAAGTGATACACTCTACTTTTCCTCACCCACTATGAGAAAATAAAAGGCGCCTCATATTTTCATCAATCCATCACATTCCTTGCGTCAGTTCTATAACATACTTTCCGGAGTTAATTCTACATTTTTGCTGTCACTAAAAGAACTCATTTTTTAAAAACAAAACATGAAAAATACGTGAAAATTAACAAAAACCGCACCCTGTAGTACCATTATCGGTTACCTCGGGCAGTGACTGAAAATCAGCGCTGAGGGCTCACTCCCCCTGTACAACGCTGAGTCAGCGGCCTTTTGTGGCAATTAAGACACACCAACGGGTTAAGCCTATGTCTTTTTTGTTTCGTTTTTTGTGTACTTTTGTGTATTTCTGTTGCGCTCATATTATGTAAATTTTTCTAGTTATTTTGTTTTTGTGATGTGTCTTGTTAGTACAATAAATGTCTTTCTTGGTTTCTTTTTTTTCTTTCTAAAACACGAGCTTTATTTCGCGCGGTTTTAATTTGATTTCTTTCTATTTTATAAATTCAGGGCGGCGCGAAGTTGGGCCGTCGTACCAGCCAGTGTTTATTCATTTCTTTTCTTTATTTATTCATTTAAGCGTTCATCAACAACATTTGCATTCGATTTCTTCGGTGCTGAACACTGACATTCCAAATTCGAAATGTGCCCGGCAAAGATAATTGCGGCGCACTTATAAAGAGGATTAAAAACTCATTACTGCCCGCTAAAAGTTTCTTATATAATACACCACATTTGGGTACACTTAAAGGCGAACCAAGTCATCCTTGTCGAACAGATGAGATGAAAAAAGTAGATTATGTTGTTTTTTTCCATTGATGGCGCTAGCGCTAGTTAGCACTGCATAAGTCGGAATACCGTTTCGGAATTTCAATACAATTCCGGCCTCAGTGCAGGTTGGTCGTGTCATCCTAGTTTGGGACCAGGACTAGTAATTCTGTAATGTAGAAGCGGAATTTAATCGAAATTCCGACCATATATGTGGCCGGCTGAAAATAATTTCTGGCTCGTTTTAGTGTCGACGGCCCGCTGCTATGTTAGTAGTCTTTTAAAGTTTTTTTGGACAGCACAATAACCTTTACATTTTAGTTGCAAAGTAGCTCATATAACGATACGAACGATACTCAGTAACGACTGAGTACTGTTAAAGGTTAAAAAAATATGTGTATTCGATTATGCTAGAGTCGAACAATTGTTTTGAATTCAATGGTAAAGTTATGAACAATGAAAGGCCAGTGACTTCATTCCTCATAATAAGTCCATGAAAGTATCTGTGGAACGGTCGCGAAACAGTCAAGCCATAATGTTGACTACAATGTAGGGTTTGTTGGATTGAGGCTTACAGAGTAACGAGATTGACTCTATTTTTTTTTAAAGCACTACCCCGTGCTAAGGACAATTTTAAAAACCTATTTAGAGGCTAAAAAATCCCCCCATGCCGGGACTCGAACCCGCGACCTCTGGCTAACCGAACCAACGCTCTCAACTGAGCCAATGGGCGCCCACCGACACCAGTGAAATTTCGAACCTCTTTTTTTGAGATTAACTCTTCATGAGATCGGGAGATCGTGGGTTCGAATCCCGACATGTACCAATGGCTCTGTTTACTAAGTTATGTACATTTGTGAAGTTATAGTAGCAATGCCACTCGCTATCCGTGAAGGAAAACATCGTGAGGAAACCTGAGAGTCAGAGGTGTTCAAATGCCTCAGCGCTTGGTACTAACAATCCACCAATCCGCGGTGGGCACGCTTGGTTACTAAGCCCAATCTCTATCTCTCTCTCTATCTATCTATCTCTCTCTCTCTCTCTCTCTGAGACAAGGCATGTGCCCTGCAGTGGTGCATTCATAGGCTACATAAAACAAATGCGCTTGCAGCTTTTGTCAACGTTGAACGAAAACATAGTGAGGAAAGCGAAACACGAAAACAGCGTGTGGTATTGCGACTACAAATTCACAAATGTACGTAACTTTGAAATGAAGCTGTCATTGGTCATGCCCGCATTGGGGATCGAACCTGGGTCTCTAACTTGCGAGTCCATTGTTCAACCCACTGGGCTACCAGCGCTACGACAAGACCCATACATACCTTTGTCTGATCTTAATGGCTACTGAACAATCGATGGCGCTTTAATAATTAATAATAGTGTCCGTACCGACACGATCTTCATCGGGGGGGCGTTCAATATCCGCTTAAGTAATTATCCATTTGCGCGCAAAAACGCTCAGGCAATCACCGGCACATGTTGAGCTGAGTCTGGGCCATTATAAATCAATTTAGATGGTAACTAGCATTATAACTTAGGCCTAAAAGCGCGTGTACACTGCAACCGTTGGCTAAGAACAGTAGACTTCACATGGCCGTCAAGTGTCAGTTGAAATTCGATTAGAATTTTTACTACTAATTTTTGTTTACTACCGAGTCTCCGGAAAGTGTTTGGGTTGAGTGCCAAAAAAGTAGGACCGCTCCAGTGGTTCTTGCAATAGGCGCGAGCATTTTGTGACAATAAGATGTTAGAATTTCACATGCTTATTGTGTTTCTATGCAAAAATATTTTTTTGTGGTCCTATTCCTCGTGAAACGTCGTGTCGGTGGATATTGTGTGGTGCATGGTTGATTTTACTAAATTTTCAATGTTTATATGCGACAAGTTTCTTTTTATGTACTGAATACTGGATAATCGCCACTTTTGACGTTAACATGCGAGACTTGCGATTCTCGTACGACCTATGCTGTACTCAGTAATAAGTGATACTGATAACGTAGTCATCGTTGCAAAAGGTTGGTATTTAGCGTATCGATGATAGACGATACTTACTCCTGCTGCTGCTGGCAAAGGGATAACTGAGGTTGTGATTTGTGTAGTACTAATGGATTTTTTTAAAATGTAGTCACTTCTGACGTGTTTTTTGAGATTGTATATTAATAAAAGCCCTGATTTTTCCATCTCTCGCATTACAGCCCGAACGTAGAATACGAAAAGTGATTTTTTATTTCCTTGATAATATAGAAATAAAGAAATAGTAATTAAATGTTTATTACATGAACTTAAAGTACATTAGAGCCTCGATTTAAGCAAAAAGATGCCTGTGCTAGGACACTAGCATAGGCATCTTTTTGCTTAAATGGAGATTGACCAACGTCATTTCGATGTTTATTTCTTTTCTGCAATATAATTATTCCTTGTAATTCTTACCTGAATATACAATAATTGTGAAACTGCGATGGATGCAGTGCACAGGTATTCCTAGACTTTGCCGAGCAATGCGGTAGGTCCCCGATCGACTAGCCGCATGTGTAGAGATAGCATAGCTCAGCTGTAGAGAGTGTAAGATAGGCATCGCCTAATAACATATTGCTGTCTACCGGGTAAAATCTCGGGGTCATCAGGGTGGCCAAAGATGACTGCCCGATCAAGAATTAATCAGAGATGTGCCCACGCCATATACATTCCCTTCTAATGATATCGTGTGGAAGCCAAATCATTAGAAGCGAATGAAATCGAATTAAATCAAAAGGTTTTGTTCAAAGTAGCGCAGAAACTGCGGCTTAATAAACGTTACAATTCAAACTAGGTATCCATTTCAAAATCTAGATCATTTTGGAGAAAAAATTGACAAAAAACTCAATGTTGTGAGTTGCGGTATAGTAATGAAGCCTATATACATGCTGTAAGGTTGGCATTTGGGGGAAAGGCTCAGCAGTGGACAACGGTGGGCTGATAATGATGATGATGATATACATCCCACTGTAAGGCACAGGGTCTCTCTCTCTCTCTGAGAGAGAGAGAGAGAGAGAGTATAGACTTAATCACCACGCGTGCTCAGCGCGTGTGTTGCATTTTTGTATTGTATCAAATCTGACTTAAAATCTGATTCGCGATACTCATACATAGTTATATCAGGCTAATATTAGTCCACTGCTGGACATAGCCCTCCCCTAATGAGCGCCATAGCGCAAGGTTGTGCCATCATGGGGGTAATGCCAATAATCCCCACGCTGGACATGCGGGTTGGGGATCGCAGTTTGGCGGAATATTAGTGTAGGGGTCGTTGCTGCCCACCCCCCGGTTTGTGTCCCTTAGTCACCTTACGGACACCCGCGGGAAGAATTTGGTTTGGTGCTATTCTCTAGGCCGACACCACACAGCATAGTTATATATAAAACGGGTCTAATCCCGTATTTAGGTAAAACGTAATTATCTTATTTCCCAACGTTTCGGCAGCGTTACAGTTGTCGTGGTCTCGGGTAGACTGAAATGGCGAGTACAGTCAATTATTTTGGGTAGTCATTTCAAATTTTGCGCAGCTGGCCGACATAGAACACTCCCTACGCCTGACAGGTCCGGTGATAAGGCGCGTGATTTGTATTTACTTAGCACTGGTTTCCACGTACTTGAAAGCTTGAAACCATCCTCTCTGTTGAAATTCTCGTGTTTTTTTAATTTCGGGAAATAAGGTAATTGCAAGGTACGTAAGGCACGTTTTACCTTATAAATAATCGGGATAAGACCCCGTTTAATATAATTATAATTAAATATTATAGTTGTATATTAACTGGGTCTAATTGCGATTATTTATTAATATGTAACTATGTACGAGTATCGCGAATTATTAAGAAACATTGAATATCGTCGTCGTCAGGCTACACCAGTCCACTGCTGGACATAGCCCTCCCTAAAGAGCGCCACGTTGTGCTATCATAGGGGGTAATGCCCATAATCCCCACGCTGGGCATGCGGGTTGGGGATCGCGATTCGGTGGAATTGTACTGCATTGAATTGAATGTACATTGAATATGATAGTCGCAAATTTTCCTGGAACTGTACTTCCACTGGTCTTCGGTTTTGTACACAAATACCTAACTGTGCTTGTAGCTTAAAAGAGCTTTTAACCTGGCGAGTTTTGTCTTTCTTTTGCTAAGAAGTATTGTATGTTATAAAAGATCATGTCACTAACAATGTTTCACGCGTAGTTTGAAAACTATTAAAGGTTGTCATACTGTTGGCGTCTGACGAGTTTTATGGCCCGACGAAGCATTTCGAAAATAAATTATCATCGACATTTGTATCATAAAAGTGGTCAGAGCTTTCTGAAACATTACCTCTTCTCAGTGAGTCACCATACGTAGGTTTGAGGTCAAAACGACCACTCATAAAAACACTATAAAAACCACTCGATGGTACAGCCTTATTAGTTCATTCTTGACAAATAATGACGTAATCTTCGATTAACCGACCAGTGCTGTTCGTGTGTCTGGCCGCAGCACTTGTCATGTTTTCACGGCCTATGTAAAAAAAATATAATTTAATAATGCCTTAGCATTTAAAGTTATTAATGGCAATCATGGAATCTTATGCGTATAGGTGGTATCTAATGTATTAGATTAAGAGGACTTGAGAAAAGATGGTCAGAGTGGAGTTTTTTTTCCCGCTGCCTTTTTCTCCACTACATTACGGCTCGAAGGCGGCGGCTTTCACTTTCACTTCTATGTTACATTGTGCTTTGACATTCAGCAAACAGAATGTTGAAATAAATTGAATTGAATTGAATTGATCAGAAACCCAATACTGTCTTATTTCTACTGTTATTTACTTCACCTTTTGATTTATCCGGTTTATTTTGAATGTGATGATAATCGTGATGTGATGAATCATAAAATTACACAGGTGTGAATCATTGAATAGTAGAGTGGTTATACAGGTGATATTGTAACTGTTCGGTCCATTACACACACGATTAGGACGGATTTTTACTATTTATACAGTCCTATCATCTTGGTAGTGGTTGCGTTATCAACTCTTTGTATGTCACCACTGGTGGAGCACGGGTCTCTTCCTGCATCACAGCAAGATTAGGCCATACTCCACTACGGGGGCCAAGTCCGGGTTGGTGGTGGTTTGTAAAACTGTGGCGGGCCTTACTGTCAGAAGTAATCAAGCCGCCCGTAAGGCCTCCGACACGGCTTAACGACTGCCATTACATGACAGCCGGCACCAACGGCTTAAGGTGCCTTGGGAAGCACGGAACAACTTGATTCGAATAATATTAAGGTTCTAAATCACTCAATAAAAAAAATTTTTAATCCTTCAATTGTGATTTGATTTCTTAAATAATCCTTTTAGATTTGATAAAAAGAAGCATTGTACCTATATAGATGTAGACAGATTACACCATAGATATATCAGATAGATAGAAAACACTTTATTGTACATAAACTGGAAATTAGACAACGGTTGTCATAAGGCTGTCTGGAAGAAATTGCTTTTAGCAATAAGGCCGCCAATTGTACTATGTATATTTGCAATTGTTTTGTATTTGTTGTTTTTCCAGTGTACAATAAAGAATATTCTTATCTTATCTTATCCTATCTTACACGGATATTTCTAAACCTAAGAGTACCTACAGACGGCGGCCTTATCACATTTAAGTTCCTAGTTTGGGACCAAAACAAGTGATTGTATTGTGTGAAAGTTATTTATTTAATGATAGATTAGAGAAATTGAACTACATGTAAGTACATTAATAAAAATATTCGTATTGAGGCTGATGGCCATTACGTTGCCCAACCCGTAACACTGCTGAAATGACATAGCGGCCGATGCGCCTGCGCAGCGCGGCCGAATTTCGGCGCCGCAAATAGCGCGCGGGCGCACGTCTTTCAGTGCGCGCTGGAAATACGCGCGTAACCGGGTCAAGAAGCATTGGTTTTACAGTTGTCTGTGGCTTGTGGTTTGTTTGTATTCAGGAATGCTGGAAGTGACGTGGAACAATAAATCAAGGACCGATTCAATCCCTGCCCACATTCGGCCACTGCTGGATATAGGCTTGGGGTAGCATGCTACGTCTCAAAGACAAACTGCAAAAGCACACTTAGGTATATGTGCACTGGTTTGCTGGATCGGTGGTAGCACACCGGTAAAACGCTCTGTAAAACCTACTAATTATGTGGTCGTAGGTTCGAATCACGGCATGTTTCGGCATCTTCGTTTTCTATGTTTCGTACAGTTTCGTACGAATAACACTCGCTGTGAAGGAAAACATCGCGAGAAAATAGAATTTCTGAGGTCTTCACGTACCTTAGGGCTTAAGCTCGTTAAATTGCGGCACACGCGTTTTGATCGAAAAAAAAACGAACTATTCTAGTAATAATTTCGTTTCCTAGTTTGACCGGCCGGGTCAAACTAGGAAACGAACTTTTCTAGTTCATCTCGGGTCTTGGATGTTACCTATGTATTTATTGTATTAAATCTATCGTCGAGAGTTAGCACCTATAACACAGGTCATTTAGTTGTAGGTACTTAGTACAGGGCTAACGAGATCTGTGTAATATGTCTATGAATATTTATTTATTATTTATTTAATTACGAGTATAATTAATAATTACGAGTAGGTAAGCACAAAGGCCTTCTCTCAGACAAACAGAGTGTTCGACTCCGACACCAAGGAAATTCAGGTTTCCTCACGAGGTTTCTTTTCACTGTTAGCGAGTAGTATTGCTCCTATAAGTTCACAAATGTAGGTACGTAACTTAGAAAACAAAGTCATTAACTGATTGCAGCGTTTAAAAAGTCTGGGGTAAAACTTCATTTAATGCTGGAGTTTATTCTTAAACTTTCCATTTGTTAGAAAAACTATTTCATCATATGAGAAAATAGTAATTTATTACTTGTTTAAGTATAGCAACATTTAGAATTGTCATCTTATTTTTTGTTTATGGCAATGTTCTTGCCCTTTTTGCATTCGAGCCGGTCGGTTGAACCTTTTTTATTTTTATTTTAAATACAGTCCACGCTCTTAAAACATACCATCATTTTATTTCCTACACCATTGAAAAATAAATTTCAAAAACAATTAATCAAAAGGGCTTACAATCCTCCTAAACCTTAGTCACACATATTCCAAAGTGATGTTTCAAAAAAGACTCATTCGCACACTTGAGTCACCCGCGTGGGCGATACGGAGCGTATAAATATTACGCACAAAGCGCCCCAGTGTTTCTTGAATGAAATCCGTTTTAAGCCGAACAGTTTGTCTGTATGTCTGTCACAGGTCCCGGGCGGAGTCGTAAATACAACGCAGCGTATTGCGACATTATTTACTTAATTTATAAAGGACGCATAAATACCGCAGTAAAACGCAGGCTTATAATACATAACCATTGGGTATTAATTGATGTCTCGACTTTCAAGTTAAGATATTTTATCGTGTGGCAAAGAAAGAAACCTAATAAATAATCGCGATCAGACTCGTCGGAAATTAAGGTAAATACGTTACAGAAGTTATCAAGCCGCCCATAAGGCCTCTGACATGGCTTAACGACTGCTATTAACGACAGTATAACTATTACAATTTATTTATTTGCTAAATTTGTTTGCTACATAACAGCAGTCGAATCACTGCAATCCTCAGTGTTAGTTATATCGTATTTAAGTTTGTACAGAGACAACGTGATTGCATACTAGTAAATATGTCATACATTCTGTAACTAACAAGAACTTTATCTGCAGGTTTGCTAAAGGTCATTCGAATGGTGGCGTGGTGACCGGGTCATCTATCTCCCTCCGAAATGGTTGAGACTGATGATGGCTGGCTGACCTCTGCGTTATGCTCGTGAACGAGTGCTGTTCGTGTGTTTGGCCGCAGCACTTGTTATGTTTTCACGACCTATTTGGAATTTAAAGTCATTAATGGCAATCATGGAATCTTGTCATACGTATATTTGTATCTGATGTATATAGATTTAAGAGAACTTGAGAAAAAATGGTCAGAGTGGAGTTTTTTCCCCGCTGCCTTTTTCTCCACTGCACTACGGTCCGAAGGCAGTGGCTTTCACTTTTATGTCACATTGTTTTTTGACATTCAGCAAATAGAATGTAAATTCTTTACGTTGAAATAAATTGATTTGAATTGAATTGAACTGCAATTTCGTGACAGCCGATACCAACGGCTTAGTAGTCGCGGGACGGTCAACCATCCTGCACCTGACCGCGCCTGTTGTTGCTTAACTCAAGTGATTTATTCCAATCACTCGCTTCGACTAGGCCATGAGCGCTTCACCTTTTTGCAATATGATAATATTGTAGCTGCAGCATGGATGCACAAATTCCACTTCACAGACATCCTTGAATCGACCCATACAGACTCTGACTAACGACCTATATTTTTTCTCCCGACCAGCCTGCTTGGCTACAGTTCTCTTTCCAGCGAACGCACTGCCTTAAATAGACCTTGGCAGCCTCCCCGCGTAACGGACGCCTCCTAAAGCAGAGATACAGTTGCGAGTGGAAAAAATGGCTCACATCGCGCGTGCATGGGACCGCTTGCCTATCTACTCATTGATGCCTCGGATTCCAGAAACTGTGCACTCGCGCTGTTAACACTTTCGTAGAGTTTGGCGGATGTTAGGACAGTGGATTTCGCAGAAAGCTACCGTTTAGCAATTTAACTTTGTAGCGATTTCAGAAGCCTCTTCCGTGATTCGCAAGGCACGTTAAGCAGTGGGTGCCGGCTGTCATGTAATGGCAGTCGTTAAACCATGTCAGAGGTCTTATGGGCGGCTTGATAACTTCTGACAGTAAGGCCCGCCACTATCTTACAACCCTCCACCAACCCGGACTTGGCCCCCGTGGTGGAGTATGGCCTAGCCTTTCTGCAACGCAGGAAAAGACCCGTGCTCCAGCAGTGGGGACATACAGGGTAGAAATCAGGAGCCTCTGAAGAGAAGAGAAATGTGAAAGCTAACGAAACGCCTTCTTATGTATAAACATTACGTTAATTAATGCCTGTATACACAGGAGAAAAGTAAAATCCAGCGGAACACCTTATTTACATACATGACATTAACTAACGCCTGTATCCCAAGAGGGTAGGCAGAGAGATCATTGTTTGCCACGGCCCTGATCAGCCTCTTTCGTTTTAGCAGCACTTATTACTAATTAACCTCTAAAATAATAATGTACGTCCTATGATTATATTATTTTTGTTGTTCTAAGCCGTGCTAGGACAATTTAAAAAAATTAACTTTAAATTTTTATTTTAAGCCTCTAAATAGGTTTTTGTAATATATGCCATACAGCGTTTAGTGTTAATTTTATCTCCACGAGGTTAAAATACTCCAACTTTTTAATTAATACCTAAAGGAAAATTAGGTTGTAAATTAACAAGCGCGTGTTCGTTGAAGTCTTTTCCATTCTTATAGACAAATAATTAGTAATAAATTATTTGAAATAATAAAGTGAATAATTCGTTATTCTTAACTTATTTCTAAACACTCAATGGCCATCGCTCGGATTGAAGACGCAGAATCAGTCATACTCGGATTTAGTCGGATATCGGTGTGAGTTTATGTATGATGCATTTTCACCGCCTTCTAGTCCCTTTGAAATTAAACTAAGTCATTGGTTCATTTGCGAACTTGTAGTCGCAATATCACACGCTTACCGTGAAGGAAAACATTGTGAGGAAACCCGCGGCTTAGTTGACTCCACACGTATTGACTAGTCTTTCCTGTGGGCTAGGCTGTCTAAGCTGTCAAGATAGGCAAGCCTACACCATTTAAAATTATGTCCCAAGCACTGCAACATCCGAGTGGACTCCTCACTCATCTAGTGAGTGAAGATGCCACTGGACGCTGCACAAATAATCTCATTGTTCTTCTTCTTTTTCAGGCTATATTAGTCCACTGCTGGACATAGCCTCCCCTAATGAGCGCCATAGCGCAAGGTTGTGCCATCATTGGGGGTAATGCCCATAATCCCCACGCTGGGCATGCGGTTCGGGAATCTAAGTTTTGTGGCATTGTAATGAATTGAATTGGTTTGTGTCCCTTAGTCGCCTATTGGAGAGAGCTATGCTCGGTTTTTCTCTGAAGGACAGGTTTCATAACGAATGCATCCGACAGAGAACCAAAGTTATCGACTCAGCAAGCTGAAGTGGCAGTGGGCTGGCCATATCTCGCGAAGAACCGACATTCGTTGGAGTAAACGTGTTCTTGAGTGGAGACCGCGACTCGGCAAACGTAGTGTAGGACGCCCTCCGACCAGGTGGGATGACGATCTGCGAAAAACTGCCGGCAGATGCTGGATGCGGCAAGCTGCAGACAGGGCGCTATGGCGCTCATTAGGGGAGGGCTATATCCAGCAGTGGACTACATAATATAGCCTGAAGAAGATGAAGTCGCCTTTTACGACACCCGCGGGAAGAATTTTGGTATTTGAGAATTTGGGCACCACACAGCACCATCTCATTACGTAAATGCAAAGGCCATCTAGTCTCTTCTCCTGATCGTCAGAACACTTTTGCCCCCCATCATACGCCCGTACGCGACGCTATGTCCAACCGTGCCTAGCGGTGTCTCCACTAAAGGCAAAGCACAATTAGAGACGCGAGGCCGCGGGCAAAAACTAGTCTGCCACACTGAGCACAGTTATAATGGAGTACGGTAGCCTCGTATTTACAGTTAAGGTCGTATTTTCAATGAAGGATTGAAATCCACGAAAAAATATTTTTATTTATTTACGTTACGTTATCAACCCTTGTATGTCCCCAATGCTGGGGCACGGGTCCCTTCCTGCATCGCAGAAAGGTTAGGCCATACTCCACTACGGGGGCCAAGTCCGGGTTGGTGGAGGATTCTAAGACAGTGGCGGGCCTTACTGTCAGAAGTTATCAAGCGTCAGAAGTTATAAGGCCTCTGACATGGCTTAACGACTGCCATTATATGACAGCCGGCACCAACGGCTTAACGTGCCTTGCGAGGCACGGAAGGGCTCGGAAAAATGCCACAAGCGGTAGTCACGGGACGCTCACCCATCCTGCACCTGACCGCGCCTGTTAGATAAGATAAGATAATTGTTTATTTGAACTCAAAAAGACAAATTTTGTTGCTTAATCAAGTGATTGATTCCATTCACTCGGTTCGCCTAGGCTTTCTTTATTTAATTATTGGATTATTGTCATTATTATTGTGCGTGTGAAGCGGTGGTAGCTCAGTGGGTAGAACCATGGACTGGCAAGCGAGAGCCCCAGGTTCGATCCCGAGTGCGGGCATGTACCAATGACTTTGTTTAATTTCAAAGTTACGTACATTTGCGAATTTGTAGTCGCAATACCATACGCTAACGGTGAAGGAAAACTTCGCGAAGAAACCCGCGGCTTGGTTGGCTCCGCACGTATTGACTAGTCTATCCTGTGGGCTAGGCCGACTAAGCTGTCAGGATGGTATAGGTGCTGGGCAAGCCTACACCACCTATAAAACCATGTCCCAGGCACTACAGCGTCGGAGTGGTCCGTTCACCCATCTAGTGTGAGTGAAGATACCACTGGACGCTGTATAAATCATCTCATTAAGTAGATGCAAAAAAGGAGTATGTCGTACTCACTACTTTTTCGTATTAATATAATAGAAGCTACAATTCGTAGTTTATTACAACGACTTGAGTAGCAATGTTTTTCTTGATAATCTGTGGGTTAATCGGCTTTGCAATGTACATTGAACTGTCATCAAACTATGAATTGTAGTTTTATGAAACACGCCCCAATGTAAAATATACTGTGCTAAAAGCACAACTATGCTTTTAGTAGACTTTAAGGCTTGGTATCTTGGAAAGTTTTCATAGCTAAAGTTCTAACGGTTACCTACAACACACATGCAAATAAATCTTCCTTTTATCTTTATCTCGTATCTTTGCTAACACTGTAAGAACTACTAAAATCTCAGGCGTAAAGGGTGTATAAATCGCCACGCTCGCGCTTGAAATCGATTACTTGCGCTTGCGCATATAAAACGCGCTCCGACTGAGCTTTACCGTATTCCCTGAATGTTATTGTAAAGTGGAATGCTATGTAAACGCGTAAGCTCGCCCCCAGTCGATTTATGTTGTGTTCTCACTCAACATGTGAGCTTTCAGTTCAGTAGATAAGATTGTGTTGACTGGCCCTTATGGGATTTTTGACCTTGAAGCCAATTCTCACTTCATTAGCAAATAAGTCGTATACTACGCTAAGGCTTGACTTGGAACTCTACGTAAAAAGTCGAGCGACAGCCAAAATCTGTATTCTGAACACCATGCTAGATTAAATTCGAATGAGGAAATAAATGTCTAATGACTTTGTCGAGTTATTTTATCTTATTTTTATGCGACAAAGGTCTGTGGCGAGCACATGTCAACTCTGCGCGCGCACTACAAACTCCAACATTCCTGCATCGCGCAATCAAAGTGTTTCAATGACATACCATAAATATTACGTCCGACTAACAATAGTCGGACCGGCGGGCCGTCTCCAGGCATACGATCTGCCTGGCGGGAAATTTCCCTTTATAGTGGAAGAGCACGATCACCCGCTCTTCCCTATAGGTCTAATATTTTGAAAGGTCTAACCTTCGAATATTTTGCGTCTACGCTTTCAATTCGCATGGGCGAGAATCGACTCTCTGATCTGCAAACAGGCGACGAGTGTAAAAACTTAAAAACTGCATGTTTCTGCAGTACAAAAATTTACTAGTGCGTGCATGGAACGACTAATGAACGTTGATGAAGTGAAGGTGATCTGTTAGGATCGTGATAAGTGGCAGTCCCTGGTCTCTGCCTACCCTTCTGGGCATGAGGTTATTTTTTTATTTATTGGATTTTAGGACAACCATCGACTAGTACAGCAAAATGGAGGGTACATTTTACAGTAAAGTAGCAAAAAGTCATTTAAATACGAAGAAGAAGCGTTATGTTATTTCTAAAAGTTTACTACGATTAGTACTTCGGTAAAATAATTACTAAAAAACCTATTTAGAGGCTAAAAATTTCACCCATGCCGGGATTCGAACCCGCAACCTCTGGCTATCCGTGCCAGCGCTCTACCAATTGAGCCAATGGGCGACTCACCGGCATCAGTGACCGGCCCATTGGCTCAATTGGTAAAGCGCTGGCACGGATAGCCAGAGGTTGCGGGTTCGAATCCCGGCATGGGTGAAATTTTTAGCCTCTAAATAGGTTTTTAAATTTGTCCTTAGCACGGGTTAGTGCATTAAAAATAAAAATAGTATAATCTTGTGGGTACAGTGATATCGTTCCGATGTAAAACCTAACTGCAAAGTAGGTAGTCGGGGCTGTAAGTGATGCAATTTGCTTAAGCCAGATGGCGCTGCCTGTACGTAATACAGAGAATAGTGTAAAGAGGTTCGAAATTTCACTGATGTCGGTGAGTCACCCATTGGCTCAATTGGAAGAGCGCTGGCACGGATAGCCAGAGGTTGCGGGTTCGAATCCCGGCATGGGTGAAATTTTTAGCCTCTGAATAGGTTTTTAAAGAAGCGTTATGTTATGTCTAAAAGTTTACTACGATTAGTACTTCGGTAAAATAATTACTAAAAAACCTATTTAGAGGCTAAAAATTTCACCCATGCCGGGATTCGAACCCGCAACCTCTGGCTATCCGTGCCAGCGCTCTACCAATTGAGCCAATGGGTGACTCACCGGCATCAGTGAAATTTTGTGCATGAAAAAGACCATAACAGTTGTTAAATTGACAACTACTCGTACTTCTTTTCAAGGCATGTTTTTCTTGAAGACGGGTGTTTTTGGGGCTGAAAAGACGTTATACTATTTTTATTTTTAATGCACTAACCCGTGCTAAGGACAATTTTAAAAACCTATTTAGAGGCTTTTAATGCTGGTTCGGAATGCTGGAACGGAACGGAAGAATCGCTGTACCCACATGATTAAACTATTTTTATTTTTAATGCACTAACCTAACTGCAAAGTAGGTAGTCGGGGCTGTAAGTGATGCAATCTACTTCAGCCAGATGTTGCTGCCTGTACGTAATACAGAGAATAGTGTAAAGAGGTTCAAAATTTCACTGATGGATAGAGCGCTGGCACGGATAGCCAGAGGTCGCGGGTTCGAATCCCGGCATGGGTGGAATTTATAGCCTCTAAATAGGTTTTTAAAATTGTCCTTAGCACGGGTTAGTGCATTAAAAATAAAAATAGTATAACGTCTTTTCAGCCCCAAAAACACCCGTCTTCAAGAAAAACATGCCTTGAAAAGAAGTAGTTGTCAATTTAACAACTGTTATGGTCTTATTTTAAAAACATGACACTTGATAAAAGCCGATTAAAATAATCTGTGTCAGAAAATCTGCAAGGAAAAGCCGTAATGACACTTTAAATAAAATGTTTCTGAAGAGTTCTTTAGTGAAGTCTCGTTTCGTCTCGCCTCGAGTCGTTTTCTTATAAACGATGCCTTTTTTCTGATCAATTAATTTAATTATTTGTGGACATAGGTAGATAATACAACATAATATAAGATAGGTATTGCGACTACAAATTCGCGAATGTACGTAACTTTGAAATTAAACAAAGTCATGCCCGCACTCGGGATCGAACCTGGGGCTCTCGCTTGCCAGTCCATGGTTCTACCCCCTGAGCTATCCCTTCACCCATCTAGTGTGGGTGAGGATACCACTGGACGCTGTATAAATCATCTCATTACGTAGATGCAAAAAAGGCCAATCATCATCATAAGATAGGAAAGCCACTCTATGTTATGCTTTTGGCGTACAAACTTACGTTATAATGTAATGAAGATTATGTTAAATAAAATATCACTACAATTGTCATTAAACGATAACGATAAAACAGCTTAGTTTTTTACTATCAGCTTAGTTTTTGACTACATTATGACAGATTCTTTCTGAAGAATAACAAGTCTAAATTGATTTGAGACCATCTGCAGGCATAACACTCGCTGGATCGTTAAAAAGTGATTCCGACCGCCTCTGTTTTAGTTCTGTTTACGATCGACAATCAATGGGCAATAAATGGGGGGGCATTGGGACAACATTGTCAACCCATTGGCCTCGTTGGGAAGAAAGTTACGTCATGTTTCTGGCATTTACACAGTAGTACTGTAACGGTGCAAACCTCTTTACACCATTTTTATTTCTTTTTAAAGCATTTTCAAATATTTAAATTACGTAACACATTTCGAAATTTCTCTCATTTTCATCATTACAACTTTACCCCTCGACTAGATCTGACTATATTACCTGCTTATCCGTTTTTATCCAGTTTTTCTGTTTTATTATAAAATATACTATTAATCTACAAATAAAGCCACAATTGAAGTCGTTCCAGTTTTTATTATTTATCAAAGATACACAACATCTCAGTACTTAGCTTATAGGATAGGAAAGCTGAAGGGGTAGTATGCTGGTCAAATTATGCCGATGAACCGTGCTTGTATGTAAATGTTATTAATTTAAAAACCTATTTAGAGGCTAAACATTTCACCCATGCCGGGATTCGAACCCGCAATCTCTGGCTATCCGTACCAGCGCTCTACCAATTGAGCTCTACAAATGTTATTAATGTTAATAACATTTACATACAAGCACATACATTGCTTCTGGCCCCACACTAGGAAACCCACACTACGTGTGGAACTGTTTATGTAGGTACATTGTTATTTATATAAGTAGTGTATTAATATATTCATATTTGCACCGACGACTACCCGTCTCTAATTTCCTTCAGCAACTTTCCGTCGTAAGGTTGTCTGAAAGAAATTGCTTTTAGCAATAAGGCCGCCAACTGTACTTTGTATGTTTACATGTTTTATAATATGTGCTCTGGTGTACAATAAATAATATTCTTATCTTATGTTATCTTACCCTGTGTCGTGGGAACCAGAAACAACGACATCACAAACATGTAAACATCCAAAACCTGGGATTTTTTTGTCCCCAGCTGGGATTTGAACTCGTGACCTCTTGCATGGTAGGCAAACGCGCTACCGCTACGCCACAGAGGTCTTCAAATGTCGTCAGAGGTTGTTAAATTGACAACATTCCAATTTTTTGAAGAATCGATGGTCTGGGCAACATTGTCAACTCACTGGCCTCGTTGGGGAGAAAGTTACGTCATGTTTCTGGCATATACAGTATTCTTAGCCTATAAAATAAAAAATAGTTTATTGCCCAAAAAACAATTCGTAACAATGGTTATGGTTACACAGTGACTACCACACGAGGTCGAGCCTGAATCGTGGCAGTCGGGGAAACGATTACTATATTGTTTTACATTGAACTTGTATCATAAGAGCCGGTATAATAAAATATTTCTAATATTTCTAGGGTTATTGTATTCCGTGAGCGTATTTTTCTTATTTTTATCTTTTAACATGTAATATCACACCTGTATCCCAGAGGGGTAGGCAGAGACCAAGGACTGCCACTTGCCACGACCCTGACAGATCACCTTCGCTTCATCAACGTTCCTAAGTAGTCGCACGCCGGTTCCGGGTACTTCTTATCTTCCCTTTGCTAATACATCCCCTATTTGGTCGATAAGATTTAAACAACCTTTTGTCAACCTCCATTATTAAATAAACTTATTAGAATTGAATTGCAGTAAATCGTCAATCATCAAATTATGGGGAATAGGGGCAGTTTGACCAAGAAGCAATAGCAGATAGATTCTAAGTGCACACTCTTACTCCACTGCACCCATAAAGCGCGTGCGCATAGCAATAAAGATGGCGCCATTTCCGCCAGATGCTGGTTTGTTTTCTCTAACACCTCTAGGACAAAATAAATTAAACAGAAGTAGGATGGGAGCGCGAGTTGCATAATAGCAGTTAGACCAGCGTGTGTTTCTCATGTAGATCCCGGATTAGAATCTCCGTAGCTATTAAATTTACTTATACCTATATTAAACGGGTCTAATTGCGATTATTTATTAGGTAAACCGTAATCACCTTAATTAATTAGCATCGCGTGTCAAATACCTATTAAATTTGCACGGGTTATACCATTGGAATAACATTACAATGCATTTAGTAGATGCAAAGACGTAGGTTAACCTACTCCACTGGCGCTGGCACGGATAGCCAGAGGTTAACCTAGAAGAAATAAAATAAAAAAGGTTTTATTCGAAGTAGCGCTGAAACTGCGGATTAGTGAACGCCACAAATCAAAATAGGTGTCCATTTCAAAATCTAGATCATTTTGGAGAAACAATGGACAAAAAACTCCAAAGTTAGTCTATTCGCTGCCTGTACGTAATAAAGAGAATATTGTAAAGAGGTTCGTAACTGGGCGACTCCCTGATGCCGGTGAGTCGCCCATCAGCTCAGTTGGAAGAGCGCTGGCACGGATAGCCAGAGGTCGCGGGTTCGAATCCCGGAATGGGTTGAATTTTTAGCCTCTAAATAGGTTTTTAAAATTGTTCATAGCACGGGTTAGTGCATTAAAAAGAATGTAATAATAATATTACTTAAAAAATACGCTTTCGGTGGCCTGTATCGCGACGATGATAGCGAAGTGGTTGCTTGGATAAAGAAAGTTGTTGCAGTTTTACACTCATCAGAAGTGAAGAGTGATTCCTTCTGGGGTTTCAAGACCGGCCATCTGTGACTTTGTTACTCTGTCGCCTACGCTGTACTCTTCATTAACTGTTGTGGTTTACTATGGACAGATGTGGACTGTTTTCTTTCGATTAGCTAGCCGTACGAGCGGCTTTGGTGGGGCTGTGCAAAGGGCGTCAGGCATAAATAAATATTGGATAATATTAAATTTGTTTGTTAGTCGGTCGTGTCTCAGACAGACAAACCATTTGTGGTTTTAATTGAGAGAGTGCACATCGCGTTTTTAACGAGCTTTTATAGGGCTACTGCAATCTACCAAAAGGGCCACTTATGGAAGAAAATAATATTGTCTCTATAATAATAATAATAATGCCCATAATCCCAGCGTGGGGATTATGGGCACTACCCCCCCAATGATGGCACAACCTTGCGCTATAGCGCTCATTAGGGGAGGGCTAAAGGCGTGGAAAAGCAACGGACCGCCATCATTGGGAAGCCGGGGTCTCTTCAGGAAGCCTGCAGTGAAATCGGAGCACTGCTGGCTTTCTGGAAAGAGATAGGCTGGCTGGAGTAAACTGACAGCTCCACTACGTACAATGGCCCAATCAATAAGTGCGGAAATCTCAGGTCTAACTAACTAACTAGGGGAGGGCTATGTCCAGCAGTGGACTTATATAGCCTGAAGAAGAATAATAATAATAATATACATAATACGTTTTTGCAAAAAGTGATAGTCGTAAATGGCCCGAGGCTGGCGTGCGTGCGTGGAACGACTAAAGGATGGTGATGAAGCGAAGAGATACGTCAAGGTCAAGTGGCAAGTGGTAAATCCTGGTCCCCTCGAGAGACAGGCGTGAGTTTATGTGATGTTGGTGTCATAAACATCCAAATCGGCGATTTCTACTTGAAGAACCTACAGCTGGCGTCAACAACCGGGCCGGCCCGGGGCACTTGACGCGCCAACTGCTTTATGCGATAACGCAAATTTTTCAACAGGATAACCTGTTGTTAACAGGGGGAGTCACTAACCATAGATGATTTTACATAGATTTTACATAGGTAGGTATAAAATTCTGTCTGTTTTTTATTTGTCCTGCTGTCTATTCACCCCAGTAAAATTGGTGAGATTGTAGTATAAAAACCTATTCAGAGGCTAAAAATTCCACACATGCCGGGATTCGAACCAGCGACCTCTGGCTATCCGTGCCAGCGCTCTTTCCAACTGACCGGCATCAGTGAAATTTCGGAGCTCTCTACAATATTCTCTGTATTACGAGATTGTTGTAGTTAATTTTTGACACAAAACACAAGTTTTTTTATTCTTTATAATACTGCATAGTTATAGCATCCGCAGAACAGCAAAAACAATATAGGCAACTCTCTCTTTCTTACAACTCGTGCGGAGCCCTTATGCAAATTATTATGTAAATGTTGCCTGTAATCAGTAATTTTAATTTATATTCATTGACATTTTAAACAATCGTACAACATCTCAAGTCAAGAAAATCTTAGTAAACTTAGTTATAGTAGAGCTTAATATATAAGGTGTTTATTTTATTTTATTAAGGACGCTTAACGTGATAACCCTGAATGCTATTCATTCATACCATAAACTTTCACGGTAACCATACAATGTTATATTAACTATAGCAAAGTCAAGGGTGATCTATACAGTTTATATCTCGTGAACTATTTTTATCTGCCTAAATAAAACCATAACATCCGCTTACTTTCTTCGAATTTATGATAAAGTAAACCTGGGATGAGAGAAAACAGCATGTTAGCATGATTAAGGAAGCCTGTTAAATATTTTTGAGTGGCAAACTCTGGTCTCTGTCGACACCTCCGGGGTACAGACGAGATTAGAAAAACACATGTATTTATCTGTAAGTGCGACATTTCAAAGTTTTCAGAGATTTCATTATCGATAAAGACTATCTCCTACGCTGATATATATGAGAAGTGTTAAATCTAGGATTTCCCGTATTTTGCGATGAACTGCCCCACACTAAGCGAGCTTCTATCGTGCACATACGGCGCAGCTGGTATCAATTGCGCTTCGGGAACCTGATGTCAGAGTTATGGACTGGCCTGCTCAGTTCACGTGAATCCCAAAGATCATGCACGGGACATGTCAAAAATAACAACTGGTTAATTTCTCTCCAAATTTGACGACAGAAGAGCGAGTTATCGTACACTTAAAACGGATCTGGGACCTTATTCCATAGCTAGATTCGGACAACCTCATTTTAAGCATGCAGGAATTTCCGATTATAAAATGTATTAAAATGCATTTTTTGTTATTCAAAACTTTTTTTCATATTTAAGAGCCATTCTGTATTGAGTAAAACTATGTATATTAATTTAAAAAAATCGGATAAAAACATTGCTGCTGCACTATTTTTTTAACACATAATAAAACTTTAATTTCATATAACTTTAATTTCATATGATATGTCTTAAGAAATTAGTTACAGATTTTTTTTTATTAAGTAAATTTAAAATATCCTTAGGCACGCTGACGTGTGTATATTGCAAACCAAGCGAGGCACAGGCCTTCCCTCGGAGTGCTAAATGCAAAGCGAGGCATTGAATTATTTGGCTTTCGGGCAGATTATTTAATAATAGAGATTTTTAGTGGCTTTCATGAACGTTTTCTATTATCCTTTTTCAAACACAATTGTATTTTTTTTTTTCAAAACGACTGATTAGATTTAAAACTATATAAAATAAGTACCTATTTCTTGGATTAATTGAGAGTATATTCTTTTTTTTTATGCACTAACCCGTGCTAAGGACAATTTTTAAAAAACCTATTTAGAGGGTAAAAATTCCACCCATGCCGGGATTCGAACACGCGACCTCTGGCTATCCGTGCCAGCGCTCGTACGTAATACAGATAATATTGGTTCGAAATTTCACTAATGCCGGTGAGTCGCCCATTAGCTCAGTTGGAAAGAGCGCTGGCACGGATAGCCAGAGGTCACGGGTTCGAATCCCGGCATGGGTGGAATTTTTTGCCTCTAAATAGGTTTTTTAATAATTGAGAGTATTTAAATGACAATTCGAAACAGTTACAATCATTTAACCCTTGAGTTGAAGATATTATAACAAGTGTTTCGAGATGATTTGTATCATCTAGGTGTATCTGATCAAGATCTACTCATGTACAACTCGACTTTAAATTTATTATTTCTCTTCCGCAGGCCTGCGCCCCACGCTACGTGTCATTCGTAACAGCGAAGCATGACCAGCGCGACCCGGTCGGATCCTGCTTCATGGCGCGCTCTTCCGTCTCCGATGATTTCACAGAATTCTCACCCTGCCGTCATTGTGAGTACCTACCTCAATACATCATTTTTCGGCTCTCCTTGAATCCCAGAAGTGGCCAATAGTATTTTTCAATACCGATAGCATAGCAACTGCGGCAAATCAGTAACGTCTACAGAAACAACCTGTTTTTGAAACAATAGCTTTGATGGATTACTTTGTCTATTATCGGAGAGTTTTTGTCCATTTCTTCTCCAAAGTGAAATTGACACTTAGTGTAACATTTTGAAATTAACTTTTAGTGTAACTTGTTACAATAGGTTAGGTTACAGTTTCCATTTTATTGTATTGTACTAGAGCAGAGTGCAAAATCACTATTTTTTCTTAATGTGAGTTTGTTATTTTTATTTGTGCAATCATTTTCTAGTATTATGTAGGTATATTTCACGCATAATCCATAGTCTCTCTTTTTGAGAGAAGGCCTAAGCTCTGAAGTGGGAAGCTTGTACGCAGCTTTATTAACACTATGAAAAAATGGGTTAATCGAAACGTTAGTCATTATAAAAGTTGTGAGGTAGAGAAATAAATCTAGTAAAGGCAATAAAATACATTTGTATTTATGTAATATTTTAAGGAAAATAATGAAAAATTATTGTCTAGTTAGATTTTATTTCCAATTTCTACACCAAACTCTATGTGACCAACCAACCACTAAACGCTAGGAAAGCGCGCGAAAAGCCCGCGGCTACTTCCGCCGGTAATCGTTTCGCGCGGGAAATCTGACGTGACGCCATGTTTAACTTCCTTAGTCCTAACCTTGAATATAATAATGGTTAGGAATGGGGAGGTTATTGCGGGTATTTTAGCCGCGTCGGCCTTGGGCCTGAGACACAAAAAAGGATATGGGGCGAAGGCGCGGATAAGATGACGTCTTTCCAGTTCACTTTCGTGCAAAATGTACTAAGGGGACGGGACGTAGCCCACACTGAAGAGACAGCACGAGGCCGAAGGCGCGAACTGTATACAACGCTATGCGTCTTTTCCGCGCCTTCCTCCCAATCCTATCTATGAGCATAGAGTTGCCATGTCTGAAATGAAAAAGCCGAACATTGGGTACGATAGAAAAATTAAGGATTTTTCTTACAAAAATGTCGAATAAAACACATATTTAAAAGTCGGACTTTTGTGAACTTCCGTTTAGTTGCCAGTCTGCACTCGACTCGATTTGCTGACTCGGTAGTAGACGGAATACGTTCTCTCGTTCGCTACTGACTGAAGTGGTTGAATTGAACATTGAACGATGTTATAAAATTCCTGGCTGGTGGTGACTGGATGGTGAAAACGGGAGATCGGGTCTTGTGGCGCATCCTGGGGGAGGCTTATGTCCAGCAGTGGACTGCAAAAGGCTGAAATGGAAATGGAATAAAATTCCTAACGAAAGCCGGCGAGCCGGACGCAGCCAAATTTAGCAGGACAAGAGGTCAAAAAGCTTTACACAGTCCGGCTTTATCCGGACGGATAACAACGCTATATGTGTGCCCTAGGCCTTGGGTTTAAGTAGTAAAATTACTTACCTTTTACGTTAAATTTAAATTATCTATTTACTGCCAATTTTTAGTGCATGTACTATAATTATATGTTTACCGGTGGAGGGTCCGTGGATGCTTATGGCAAAGGACAGTGAGAGATGGCATTTGTGGGAAAATACTCAGCAGTGGGCAGCGTTGAGCTGCGAATAACGATGATGACTATAATTTATTCTTAGGATATTATATTTCCCTTTTATTTACTTTGTCAATTTTAAACTATCTGTGTGCTTTGTTTAGGGTACCGCTCATTGGATGAAGGTTAGTAGGGTTCCGATGCGAAGGTAAAGTTCGATGTTCTAATGCTGGCACCTGCAAAATAATAGTGTGTACAGTCAGTCACTATTAAGAAGTTAATACCAACATTCTTGCCTCGGCTGCATAAGTCTCTATTCCGCCCGCGCGAAATAGAATCGCCCCATCCTGTTCACACGTAGTGGTCGAGAGCGGGATGGCTCGATACTTGGTCCATTCTCGCGCGCAAGATAATGGCTTATGCTACCGATGTGACTCACGTTTAACAGGTTCTCTTTACATATTACATTATACATCGTTATAAAAAAATTCACGCACCTAATTTTTTCAGACATAAACAAAAAGACACGTAGCAAATTAGAGTACATTATTGGTAAATATAAAATTAAGTTAGTAAATTGGTTTGCATGATTGTTTAGCCCTGTATATAGAACCTTTACTACGTGTATTGTATTGTATGTGTCTGTCTTTAGATAAAATAAGTCTATCCACATGAAAGCCCTCTTTAATTTTCCTGTGAGTTTACTTTAATACCAACTTTCATTGTCATTACATATTACATGAAAATTACCAATCCATTAATAACTGCCACATGCCATTACCAGCAAAAATTACTGGCAATTTATTAAATTGGAATGGCTAATTAAAAAATAATGTTTTTTTCTTAATTTTTCAGCGACGCACGGGCAAAGGAAGACGGGCGTGTGCCAAGCAGGTTTCGGCGCCGCTATATCAAAGGTAAGCCCGCTAAATTATCGTTTCCTCCACGCTAATTTACGTGCAACATTACGTAAAATTTCATATGAGACATCAATTTATTTTCCGCTAAGAGATTTTTATGCGTACGCTGTACTTTTTGCGTGGGAAGTATGGGTTGCACTGTCAAAAATGTGTTCCTTTAAATGATTTATGCAGTACGTAAATCGCTAATACACCTACATCCATATAGAGTTCTTAATGGGAGCTCTACAAAAAATCGACTCAGTTGTTCACGCCATTTCCTCGAAAAGGGAGTAGAAGTCACGAATTAGACCCACGACATTAGATCTAACATGATAACGTGACGACGGCAGGCGACCTAAAAAAGGGCTCTTCAAAGGACATGTAAAACATCGTGACGCTACCACCGTGGGAATGCTACTATTTTCGCTATGTTAAGTTATTATCGTGATCGGATCGCGTGCGCGTGATCCGCATCGACCCGTCCTGCGCGCGCGCTTCGCTTCATGCATTATTAAAAGCTTTTATTGTTCCTGCTAAAAAAAAAAATTACGGTGGCCCTTTCCTATTCTGTAAATAAGTAGCGAGTGATATTGCGAATTGTTTTATTGCCGTCATCTGTATTTGGGTGTGCGTATTTATTTGCGATGTGGTTTTGCTGCCGCTTGGTTGTTTTTATTTTTCAATATTGCCCCTTATCTCTGATTATTACTTGCATTGCGTATTGCTTATAGAAAATAAAAAGTTGGAAAGCGGTCAAACTAACGACAGGACGTCTTGAATAACTTTGTATTGCGGTGTAAGATCACCTTGAAATCATAGGTTAGATTTCATAATAGGACTAGTCTCACATTATCTGTCTGATTTATTATTGACAAGCAGCATATTAATATTAATATACTAAGACTGTACAATATTATTTTGTCAGATTCTACTTTTAATGTGATATTGTTAGTAGTTATTCATCTATAATATAAAAAACCGGCCAAGTGCGAGTCAGACTCGCGCACCGAGGGTTCCGTACAAACCTGTATTATAGACCTGAGTATTTGGTATGAATTTCAATTTAATACCTCTACGCGTTTATGAGGAAATGGGTAGTAAGTTTAAAATTATTAAAAAAAAATATATTATGTGATGTAACTAAAAATTTATGGTTTTCGTAATTTTTCCTTTATCTATGCTATAAGACGTTGCTTCGTACCAAATTTCAAGATTCTGAGTTCACGGGAAGCACCCTGTAGGTTTTGATTCCCTTGCAAGTGTCGAAAATTTGCGGCATAAACGGCTGTATCTTTTGATTGCGTTGGCTTAGAAGTTTGATTTTTTCACAGCTTCAAGGGACAGTAGACCTGAGAAATTGATATAAATTTCAGCTTCATACCTCCACGCGTTCCTGAGAAAAAGGGTCTTGACAGACGGACGGACGGACGGACAGACGGACAACAAAGTGATCCTATAAGGGTTCCGTTTTTTCCTTTTGAGGTACGGAACCCTAAAAATGAATCCGCGAATGTGTTGGGAAGCGCAAATCTCGAGAGCAGCTAAACCGATTTCGCTAATTCTTCTTTTAGAATATTCCTTGAAGTACGCGGATGGTTCTTACGGAGAGAAAAATAAAAATAATTAAAGAATCGACTGTTAGGCGGTACGAAGTTCGCTGAGTCAGCTAGTAATTTATAAATTTTGTGCAACCATGTAATAGTTTGCATGTTACATATAGTGTTTGTCTCTTACATATGATACCCACTTAGTGCACAATGATTTCCACAACGACTCAAGTATCATGCAGTATTAGAAATAAGAAGTTTGGCAATAGGGGTATATCGAGCAACAGAATAACCCCCTTATTCATAATAGTCCGCTAGCTTAAAACAGCTGCTAAAGAGTGTTCTCTTTCATTCTGACTTAGGTCAATAGAAGAGGACAGAGTGAGAATAAGCATTGCTTAAAGTTAACAGACTATTATGAATAAGGGGGTTAATTTCTACTATTATACCTACATACTTGAATTCGATTGAGGTGGTTAAAGTTTAATAATAATAAAATAAGATTTTACCATGTTAATAAATAAAAAAAAATGTTTCTTATATTACAGATACACAATATTTAATAAAAATAATTGATCCTAAATAATAACAATATATAATTTTAAAATCCTATTTAGAGGCTAAAAATTCCACCCATGCCAGGTGTCAATTAACTTAAGCCAGATGTCGCTGCCTGTACGTAATACAGAGAATAGTGTAAAGAGGTTCCAAATTTCACTGATGCCGATGAGTCGCCCATTAGCTCAGTTGGAAAGAGCGCTGGCACGGATAGCCAGAGGTCGCGGGTTCGAATCCCGGCATGGGTGGAATTTTAGCCTCTAAATAGGTTTTTAAAATTGTCCTTAGCACGGGTTAGTGCATAAAAAATAAAAATAGTATAATATATAATTTTCCAATTTAGAGTGTCCAAAATGATATTATGTATTTGTGAATTAGTATGCACAAATTGATTAGCAAGTAAATTATTGTATCTGCTCAGTCAGGAAAGGTATTTTTAAATACTTTACCCATTAAAATACGAAAAAAGAGTTCAGATAGTACGTGACGGGAATCATAGGTATCTACGATAATTATCTTGATATTCTCGAAACGAATATTTCACGATGTTACGTGATAAACGATTTTTTACACGAATGACCTTTTATCTCGACAGCAAAAATAAACAAAAGAGGATCAAAAATCCTGTCACAGTACGCAATTAATTTCCATCATCACACCGACCCAACAATAAAACCGGACCATTACGGCTTCCCTGTGGCAGTATGACACCATTGTCTTGGTCGTTATAAAAAGAAAACAACAAAAAAATTATATGCGCGTTCCCGCGCGTTTTGATAATATCTTCATATCTTGTGGCAAAAAAAGACTAGGATAGTTATGTAGGCCTTAACAAATCTAGCTTTTCAACAAGTTCATCGTTTTAGCTTATGATTTAAAACCGTGTCTTCTGTAAGAAATAAGAGACACAGCTTTAACTACGTGACGTGAGTACTGAAGTTACTAAACAGTTTTTAGGTTAAATGTCATACGGTTATTGTAAAATATTGTTTTGTTTGTGGTTGCAAAGTTGCAACATTGTTAGAAGTACATAGATACTTACTTATGAAGTCTAGTATATTTCTAGTGTAACTAAACAATTAACAAAACACCGTATTTACCGAATTTCATGCTCACAAAAACTATGTAGGTACCTACTTAATTTCCTGTTCCGTGTTTTTATGAAACATAACTTACAATATAGTGCGTTCACATTAACTTGACGCGTGAGAGAATTGGTAACAAGGATATAACATGTGAATTAACTTTTGGACCTAATCGGAAGATGGTTAAACAAGCCCTCAATCCATTTATTTTCCCCAAGTAATGGGAATGATTTCTTATTTAACATGGTAACAGTAAACATCTCAGTGTTACTAATTCCCTCACGCGTCAAGTTAATGTGAACGCACAATAATCAGTTTTCAGTGTATTTTTTTAATCTATATTAGTTCCTTTAACACCGAATATAAAGTGCATAGTTATACCGTATCGTATACTTATGTGCTAAAAGGATTTAAAAGAATAGCAATAAGTAATGTTTTCGATACAAATATCTTACAATTAGGACGACTTCAAACATGTGTTTTTTTTATATTTTCTTTATGACTTATTTAAATGTAGGAAACATTGCCTAGTTCCCTACATTTGAATTTGAACATAGCACCAGACCTACAGAATGTATATTTGTAATTGTACCCTTTAGCCTGTAGAACAAGCCTTATCTTTTTCTCAAAGCGGGATCGTGGAAGCTCTATCGTAGCGCTAATCGTGTCTTATGTTATATCCTGGGAGTAGACTGTGGACAGAGGAGGACAAACGCGGACGTAGTGGCTTCTGTGTTATTATTATTATGGTTTTTGATCTAGCCTAAAGCTCGGGTCGCAGTTATTTGAGAAACCTTTATTCCAAGAAGCTTGCAGGTTAATCTTCGCCGCAGGTAGCTTGAATTTGGTATTTTGTAGTCGTATATTTTGCTAACTCAAGATGATTATTTAACTTAGGGCCGCTTTTCCATCGTCAGATAGTAATTTCATAGTGCCATAGTTACCTTATTCAGTTCAAATCGGTCCAGAATATTAATTTACCTTTAGTATGATCCTATTTCTGCCAAGTCAACTGCGTAACTAACAGCTTTGAGTAAACATTTTGTTTTTATAGTGAATATAGTTTATGACTTAAACATTATTATTTTATGCTCGTGACTAAAAGGTTCGCCGTGTAATTCAATGCCGCCGCCTTATAAACTTCCTAGGCGTTGAGGCGTTGAATTGGAAGGCAGATTTAATGAGTTGGCACCGAAATATAGATTATTATCAGACCTCTCAAAAGTTGTTTTGAAAAATTAATTAGTCTGCAACTTATTGCCAGATCTACCACATATACAATGAAAATCTGTGAAGCTTTTTTTTATCTAGCCTATATAAGTTGCACTGCAGGGCACAGGCTTTCTCTCAGATAGAGAGAGAGAGAGAGTACGGGCTTAATTATCACGCGTGCCCACCGCGGATTGGCAATTTCAAGCGCTGATGTTTTAAAACACCTAATACCCTATCGGTAAAGGAAAACATAGATATAGATTTAAAATCGTTCTAGTTATATTAAAACAGCTGCAGCTACTCAAAAATCAATTTATTTAACTGCTCAACATCTCTAACATCGGCTTTACCCTACTTCCAAAAAAAGCGTAGTTTTTCGACTTTGTCGTTGAGATACCGCACTGTCCAGCAACTCGAAACTCTCAAATAAAATAAATCTCCCTCGCCGGACAAATATCTAAATACGGCACTTCTTACAAATGCGCCGTGCACCGCGCATGCGCGCGTTCTCCCGCCAGCCGCCATTGTCTGCAAATGGTGGCCGTTTAAGGCCCGTCCAGAAACCATGTTTGTAAACGATAAGCATGTCCGAGCGAATTTACAATGACAAAATGTCATGGCGCATATATAAAATTATTATTGTGGCAAATGGGACATTATACCAGAGGCTTAGCTTGACTGGTCGAATTGAAGTTGATCTATGGGTCGCCCAATAAGGACGGGTTGTACATTCAACCTAAAACTTCTTTACCTAATGTATACGCAATAAGACCGCCAATTGTACCGTATCTTTGTAATTATTTTATGTTTTAAAAACCTATTTAGAGGCTAAAAATTATTTATTTTATTATATTATTATATTATTTTTATTTATTAGGCTATTTTATGTTTGTTTTTTCCTGGTGTGCAATAAAGAATATTCTTATCTTTCTAAATGTGTACGATCACAGATTAAAGAAAATAGGTAGGTATATTCATTTTAAAAACAAATTTTAGAATTAGTGTAATGAAATGCCTATTTCGAATATTTTTGATGTACCTATTATCATATCTCGGTATATTGGTTGTAAAATAGCAGAATCATAGAGTCAGACAAAGCTAATTTTGAGCTGAAGTGGCTTAAGGAAAGTAGATAATAATTTAAGTGAAAATTAACCCACTATCTTAGCTTACCCTACTATTAGCTTATTGCACTATCTTACACAGCAGAAAAACAAAATAACTGCGGAAATAAAAAAAGAGATGTCAAATCTGTGTGTGAAAATCTTCTATGATCTCGACTAGGGATGCCCCTTTCAACTGCACATTTTTCTTAATTAAATTGGTTAATTTCTAGAGGATAAAATTTACTGCCTATGCAAAGTTATCGTTTTAAAAACCTATTTAGAGGCTAAAAATTCCACCCATGCCGGGATTCGAACCCGCGACCTCTGGCTATCCGTGCCAGCGCTCTATCCAACTGAGCTAATGGGCGACTCACCGGCATCAGTGAAATTTTGAACCTCATTACACTATTCTCTGTATTACGTACAGGTAAATAGGTTTTTAAAATTGTCCTTAGCACGGGTTAGTGCATTAAAAATAAAAATAGTATAAAGTTATCGTTGTTCAGCGTTTACCGTAGGTAAAAGCAACTTATTATTGCCATAAATGTGCTACAAATAGAAATTGGACCCTTTTACCGAAGGGCTACTAACCTCAGCCCATTAGGATTCAACATGGTGTCGCAATGCATAGCAATGAATTGCGCACGAGTTTGCACCTTGCATTCAATGTGTTCGCGCGGTTACAGAATTTAATGTTGCTTGTTGCAGAGTTATTTGATGGTCGCTGTGGAAAAATGGGATCTTAAATCGCTGGAATAGATGTTTAGGTTCCCGACGTAAAGAGTCTCCTGTGTACTTACAGTGTCGGACTGGCTACAGAGTCAGGGTGGCATTTGCTACCAGGACCCCGGCCTGTGTGGGGCCCCGAGCGATTTTTTAGCAGTATTAGAAGCGCTCGTGGCCTAGCGGAACCGAGTGATTGGAATCAATCAGTTGAGTTAGGCAACAAGACACGCGGACTGGTTCAGGATGGGTGACTGTCCCGTGACTACCGCTAGTGGCATTTTTTCCAAGCGCTTCCGTGCTTCGCAAGACACGGTAAGCCGGTGCCGGCTGTCATGTAATGGCAGTCGTTAAGCCATGTCAGAGGCCTTATGGGCGGCTTGATAACTTCTGACAGTAAGGCCCGCCACTGTCTTACAATCCTCCACCTACTCTTGGCCCTCGTGGTGGAGCATGGCCTAATCTTCATGCGAAGCGGAAAGATACCTATGCGCCAGCAGTGGGGACATACAAGGGTGGATATAGATCGGAACATTGAACGAATTTAAAGTACGATGTTAACAATTTACTTCCCAACTTGGTCTTGGACGGACTCACAAGAAACCCTTGTGTTGATTGACCTGATGATATGCCTCTGGCGGGTAAGCGGTGGTAGCGGAACGGTATAACGCCGGCTCCTCAATCGGGAGGTCGTGGATACGAATCCCGGCAAGTACCAATGACTTTTTTGTACGCTATGTACACTTGTGAAGTTATTATAGCAATACCACTCGCTAACTGTGACGAAAACATCGTAAGGAACCCCTAGTGTCTGAGGTGTTTACATACCTAAGCACTTGCTGCGTACAATGGCCCAACTGTTAGGCTTAATCTCAGGTCTAACTATGCGTCCAGCGGGCCCCTTAAGCCAATATGGCGCCTGGGCCCCTTCCCCAGTCGGAGCCTGTGTATTTAGATACTACGACTATTTGGCGACATAAACAGAATGTCACAAATCGTGCCGCCAAAAGGAGCAGGTTTTTTTTGCCTTTGCGGGATAGTTAATCCTGTTTTATCTCAACAAATAGATAATACACATTTCAAAGCACTCGTTATTATCACCTTGTTAAGGATTATCCTTTACTTAGAGCGATGACTAATCTAAGTAGAACATTCGAGAATGTTTTACATGTTTCTCACTATAGATCTTTACCTCTCTAATGTATCTAATAACAATAACATGGCATACACTTACGCTTATATCCCAGAGGGGTAGGCAGAGACCAGGGACTACCCCTTGCCAGGATACTTCATCAATGTTCATTAGTCGTTGCATGCACGCATACCGGTTTCGGGTACTTTTTACCTTGCCCGTTGCTAATACATCCTTTAAGTGTCTTATATACAGACACATTCGTGATAACTGTATTTTCTATTACTAAAAGTTGCACTTTTATCACAGACATCTTAGTCAGATGGTATAGGTCGCTCGTAGCCCTGGCTGTCTGAGTGATCTTAAACGATCACGATGCTTAAACCACACAGGGCGCGTTCAGTGCATGGATTAACATGGGTAAACCGTCTATGACTAACGCTTGAGGCATTTTTCCGAGCGGTTCCGTGCTTCGCAAGGCACGTTAAGCAGTTGGTGCCGGCTGCCGTCGATAGATGGCAGCCGTTAAGCCTAGTCAGATGCATTAGGGCGGCTTGAAAACTTCTGACAGTAAGACCAGCCGCTAGTCTTGCAATCCTCTACCAATCCGGACTTGGTCTTCGTGGTGGAGTATGGCCTATGCCTTCCTTAGGGAAGAGACCTGTGCCCCTCTTTAGGGACATGATGGGTTGATGATGATGATAGGTGCTGGACAAGCCTACTCCATCTAAAAAAACAGTATCCCAGGCCGTGTCCGAGTGGGCCCTTCACCCATCTGGTGTGAGTGAACGTGCCACTGGGCGCTGTATAAGCCAGAGATGCAAAGAACGAAGTTTAGGTAGTGGATAAATGCCTAAACTCCAGTTTGTCTCGGGTCTTGGATGTTATCCATGTCTTCTTCTTCAGGCTTTATTAGTCCACTGCTGGACATAGCCCTCCCCTAATGAGCGCAAGGTAGTGCCATCCATGGATGTTATCCATGTATTTTATTATATTAAATCTATCGTGGCGTTACCACATGTAACACAAGTTTATACTTAGTATCGGGCTAACGAGATCTGTGTGATATGTCCATGAATATTTATTTATTTAAAGAGTTCTAATGCTTTGGTATTGATAAAGTAATTCTCGCTGATTTTATGCACTCGTCAATATACAAATTCACTTTTTTGATCCGTTCAGTTCTTAGAGGCACTAAATTTCGATTGATTAGCACTGAAGTATGTACCGATTAAGTACAGACGTAAATTAATCCTCATAAACCAGAATCCCATCTACTATACAATATTCAAACCAATTAAATGACCGTGCAATTTGCATATCACTGGCTGGCTGGACACGCCGACCATTGCTAAAGCTTATGGGATGGATGCACATTTATTTATGAACAGCACAGTAATTATCTTTAACTCGCAACTTTGTCCTCATAGCTTTGTGGTAATTTTACAACAACAATGTATAGTTATTCTATAGTTTTACTAGACTGCCTCGTTGGTCTAGCCGTTAAGGCGCTTGGGTACCAAGACAGAGGTCGTGGGTTCGATTCCCACTGGGGGCCGCCGTGCATTTGTACAAGTGGCCTCAGTCTGGATGTGTTTGCATGTTTGTGACGTCCTTGCCTTGTTACCTTAGTACCGGGTCATCCTAGTTTGGGACCAGTTCATGTGATTGTGCTGTGTGGAACTTATCTTTATCTTTGCTTTCAACTAAAATCAAGTGCCCATTATACGTTTATTTTCTAACCCTCGGTTTCTCGTACACTAACAATCTGTTAAAACTACTGTAAACAGCTTCCGGATGTTATTTTGTATGCACTTTCGCCAACCGACAGCTCTGATAACAATATATTTGTTGTTAGGCTACGAGAAACTGGGGTAGGTCAATTATGCAACCTGCTGTCTAACTATAACTTTTATATTATTGACTTGTCTGTCCTGTAGTCTAGACCGACTTAGATCTCAGGATGTTATAGGTGCTGGGCAAGCCTACACCATCTAATAAAACGATGTCCCATGCACTGTAACGTCCGAGTGGTCTATATTGTGGGTGAAGGTGCCACTGGATGCTGTATAAATCCATATATTGTGGGTGAAGGTGCCACTGGATGCTGTATAAATCATCTTATTACGTGGATGGAAAGGCTAAAGTTTGTCTCTAACTTTACCTGAAAGCTGCCAGCTATTACGACAAAGATTAATATATACTTTTGCAAATACTAAGGTATTTATACTTTTTGCAAAAGTATACTAATATATACTTTTGCAAATATACTAATATATACTTTTGCATATACTAAGGTATTTATACTTTTTGCTAAAGTATACTAATATATACTTTTGCAAATACTAAGGCGCTGACGAGGATAACTAGCACCACCAATAGAATAAAAATCATACCTTACTTGTTTATAATACGTTTTTTTTTACAAAAAGTGAACATCAAAAATCATAAAATCATCGATAACCATTTTTAGAACATAATTATGATTCTGGGCCCTAGACAGTATTCAAAAAATAGTTGTCATAGTGGTAAAAACTTTTTTGTGTTTATACATACATACATACATACATACATACATACATACATACATACATACATACATACATACATACATACATACATACATACATACATACATACATACATACATACATACATACATACATACATACATACATACATACATACATACATACATACATACATACATACATACATACATACATACATACATACATACATACATACATACATACATTACATAACCTGACGCCTGTATCCCAGAGGCATAGGCAGAGACCAGGGACTGCCACTTGCCACGATCCTGACAGATCACCTTCGCTTCATCAACGTTCATAAGTCGTCGCATGCACGCACGCCGATTTCAGGTACCTACTTTTAATCTTTCCCTTTCGTGTTTATTTTAAAAAAAAAAAGTATTATTAAACAAGTAATAACTTTTATTCCATTAGTGCCGCTAGTTAGCTCCCCTCAGCGCCTTAATTCTAAACAGTGTTCACACTAAATACGTCTACTCTATATTATTCCTTAATTCGAGCGACAAACATGTGAGAATGCAAAAATATAGTTATTTCTGCGTGCCGGCGACTGTAGTTACCTGTAATATAACGGATGCGTACCTAGATATGCATTGTCAGCGGTCGAGTGTTATCTTCTGCATATTCATGGCTCAATTTGAATACTAGGCATGCGCAAAGTTATGTGGCTAAACGGCCTACGGATGCAGCTAGGACTAGCAAAGGTTCGTTTTATAGACAAAGTGTCTTTGAGGCCTGTAATTCAGTGGGCCACACAGAAGGGATCCGGAAAAGACTTCGATATCAACCCTTGTATGTCCCCCCTGCTTGGTACGGGTCTCTACCTGCGTCGCAGGAAGGTTACGCCATACTCCACCACGGGGGCCAAGACCGGGTTGGTGCGGAATTGTAAGACAGTGGCGGGCCTTACTGTCAGACGTAATGCCGCCGCTTTAAGGCCTTTAGGCTTGTCGACTGCCATTTCATGACAGCTGGCACCAACGTGTTAACGTGCTGTGCGAGGAATGGAAGCGCTCGGAAAAAATGCCACTAGCAGTAGTCACGGGATGGACTGATCCTGATCATTCGGTTCGACTATGCCACGCGACTTATTAAAGTCTTCATAATTCATTTATTGATTTGTTAGACACAAATAAATCAGGTGTTAAAGTTAAAAATACAGTTTCTGTTGTGTTCTACCTAAATAGGCATACAAATCTTGTGTCAGAAGTAAAATCATTGAAATAATCTCATGAAATAACAATAATTAAATACAAATTGTCAAAGATTTGAAAAAATATAACAAAATAAAAAACGCAATACTGAGAAATCAATTCACAAAATATAAAATGTCAATGATAAAAACATGTATGTCAGCTTGTCAATCATTAGATACCAACATTATTAATGTTTAAATTACAAAATGTCAAAGATTTGAAAAAAAAGCATTTATCAGTCTTCAATCTTCTTCTTCAGGCTATATTATGTAGTCCACTGCTGGACATAGCCCTCCCTAATGAGCGCCAGTCTTCAATCAATATATCAAAATCTAAGAATTTTGATATAAACTCATCCCCGATTTCTCGTATGCTAACAATCATACGAGAGCATACAGTTTCTAATGTTATACTCAAAACTCATCAAACGTCTTACGGACAAAAGCGATTGACTTCCCTTGTAATGTATACCTCTCCTTTCCTCCTGACTGACACATATCCGCGGTACTGGCCGCGCATGCGCGTCCCGTTCGCCTGTATAAGGGCTGACGCGCACAGCGCAAGCGCATATTTATCCGTCGTCGTCGCGTCGGCGCCGGCGCGCATTGTCTCATTCACCACTTGGTGAAGTGGACGGCCGCTTTTGTAGTTATTGACTTTAGGGTTGTCAACACGTAATAAAGCTTCTGGTTAACAGACTTTTTCTTTTTATTACATTTTTCTTATAGGCACAACGTAAACTTCAGTTATTATGAATATAAGAGGTTTGTCTGCTGTCTTTATCACTCAATTATGTCACACACATTTTTTATTTCTAAATAAAGAGATTTTAGTATCTTTTTCCATTGCTGAGGATATCTCAGTATATTTTCTGGGGTTTCTGGTGATTGATTAACCCTCTGTTTCTCGTACACGATGTTCCGTGAGTCACTGCACCAGGTTCTTGCTGAAAATCGTGCTTTGGCCAATAAATATGCAGCAATTACTGAGACTGAGGCCGTTTTACCGCCCATAAATTTAGATGTCGTTAAAATTTTTACGTGTATTGTCTAATGTGGCGATAAATAATTGTATATTTTCTTCTTCTTCTACACTAACGTTCGGTCAATCTACTGTTAACAACAGATCAGAAAAATTATGAATTTCGATGAAATTCTTTTGCATTAGGAACAGTGAACATTAATGCCTAAGTAGATACATGTTTGTCTGTTCACATTTTTCATATGCCTCGTCAATACTTAACCCTATTATGATAAGAGTTAAAAATTTAAATTACATACATTCTGACAATAAAAATAAAATTTATCAACAAAAAAAAAACATGACGAGAAGTGACAGCCCTAACCGTAAAAGCTTTTCCCAGCTCCATACAGGGTGACTAAAGGATATCGCAATTTATATGGAGTTGAATAATTTATCCTAGTTTGTAAATGCCATTGTGAATATTCTGATATGTTCATTGTTGTATACAATCTGGACCCGCAATATTTTGCTTTGTCGGAAGCTTACGGCTGCCAATAGAACTTTTTTCGTGCTACTTAGTGTATTTAACTTTTTTGTCATTCTTTCGACTTTAAGAAACCTTCAGTATACATTTAATAAAAAACTAAGAAATCAGCCAAGTTATAAGTAACTTAGAAGTACTCGTAGAATAATATTGTTTTTAATAGTAATCACACAGTAAATTATTAGTCAGCTAATTGTTAAAGAATCGTTGTGAAATTTATTTACGTGTACAAAAAATCACCTGCTCTCCATGGTGCAGTAACTTTTAAAATCTATTTCTGTTGTAATTTTCAAGGTCAAGACTGTGAAAGGTAGCATGATGCCAGGGAGCCAATTATTACTTCATTAGCAAATAGGTCGTATATGACTCTAAGGCTTATGACTTGGAATTCTACGTAATTAAGTCGAGCGTCATCCAAAATCTCTATTCAGAACGCCATGCTAGACTGAATTCGAATGAGAAAAAAAATGGGTTGTTCCACTAATCCCCATTGAAAATCCCCATTGATGGGGATTTCTGAACTTTTTGTCCGTAAATCCCCATTGGCGTATCTTAGTATTGGCAATGGGGATTTGTGGACAAAAAGTTCATAAATCCCCATTGGGGTATAAAACGAAATATAAAGGACACATTAATTATGAATCACAAAGTACTTATTTTGTAATACCAATACCTACATTATACAAACACAGTTTTTCAACAATTTATAAAATCAGAGTTGTAATCATGAAATGAAAAGGTTTTATTCAAAGTAGCACAGAAACTGCGGCTTAATGAACGTACAATTCAGACTAGGTATCCATTTCAAAATCTAGATCATTTAGGAGAAAAAATGGACAAAAAAACTCCTAACTTAGTATTTTCAAAAAGTCCTTAATTAACATAGTTTCCATAATTATTATAAACATAGAAGTGATACATTGTACTGGCTTTAATTCCAGACCTTATTGTCATCTAAATAATCCTTTATGTTAGTAGCCCTTTTGGCACAAAGTGTGCTTAACATATTTTTTGAATCAGACATCCTTACCTAAATTGAACATGAGTTTTACATTTACTAAGTAAATCACAGATTCTATGTAACTAGGTATTACATTATTATGGGCATTACCTCCCAATGATGGCACAACCTTGCGCTATGGCGCTCATTAGGGGAGGGTTATGTCCAGCAGTTGACTAATATAGCCTGAAGAGGAAGAGGAGGTATTACATAAAAATCACATTTTCATTGTCATTGATAAAATCACATGTTTCTTATTAACTAAACTAAATCAGTTTTTTTTACTATCTTTATTTAAAAAACCTATTTAGAGGCTAAAAATTTCACCCATGCCGGGATTCGAACCCGCAACCTCTGGCTATCCGTGCCAGCGCTCTACCAATTGAGCCAATGGGTGAGTCGCCCATAATAGTACATTATGACACTAGTGAGCTAAGTTGGTCATTACAGACGAGGTGGGTTTACTGCTCGAGCCGAAGGCGAGAGCAGTTATGGAACCGAGTCTGTAATGACCAATGCTCACGAGTGTCATACGACGTTTTTCAACACACTTGTGAGGAAAATAAAAAACAAGCACAGGTAAATATAAATAAAAAGTACGCTAAAAATACTGACTCAGAAAAAGAGTTCGCGTTCTTTTCCGTTTTCCATGTTAGGAAATTTTCATACGCTGCGACATATTTTTCCTTAGATTTCTCGGGTATCAAACTTTCATTGGCATTTTGCGCCTCATTAAGTATGTCTTGCGGAGTTAAAACCATATCCTCTTCAGTATCAGTACTCGAACTCGACATTTTCACAATAAACAATGAAAAGTTTTATTTCTTGAGAACTGAGATTGAAAATGGCGCGCGCTTACTTTTTTAATTTGCGCGCTGTCAAATGTAGGCAAATGTAACAACATCCATACAGCCTATAAATCGATATTTCTGAATTACAAGTTGGCTTTTAGATATGTCTATCTTTTTCTTATTTTGATTGCAATTTGATGAAAATAAATGTTTAGTTATCGTATTTTGATACTAACGTGCATAAAATATAAATTAAATTATTATTTTTAGATATGAAAACTCTTTGCTGTCATTATTTGTCTGTAGTTGATAAAATTAAAACTATATTCATTACAGCACTTGTGCTGTAATATTATTACGCACGCGTGTATAATGGACAGCATTATGGTTCTTAAACCGGTGTTATAAGAGTCACTTTACGAGCAAGTGTGTTGAAAATAGGTTTTTTAAATTTGTCCTTAGCACGGGTTAGTGCATTAAAAATAAAAATAGTATAATCATGTGGGTACAGTGATATCGTTCCGATGTAAAACCTAACTGCAAAAGTAGGTAGTCGGGGCTGTAAGTGATGCAATTTGCTTAAGCTAGATGTCGCTGCCTGTACGTAATACAGAGAATAGTGTAAAGAGGTTCGAAATTTCACTGATGCCGGTGAGTCGCCCATTGGCTCAATTGGTAGAGCGCTGGCACGGATAGCCAGAGGTTGCGGGTTCGAATCCCGGCATGGGTGAAATTTTTAGCCTCTAAATAGGTTTTTTAAATTTGTCCTTAGCACGGGTTAGTGCATTAAAAATAAAAATAGTATATCTTTATTTACTTAGAAGCCTTGTTCAATGGGTAAAAGAGGACTTCATTCAAATATGGTGTGCATTTTGTCAGAGCCATCGCACTAATAATTTGGTCGAATCATGGAACAAACAAATCAAACATCGCGTGGTGAAAAAGAATCCTAATCTTATGAAGCTTCTCACTTCGTTGGCTGAAGATGCATTGTACTACGAAGTGCTTACATTGCGGCTTACTCAAGGGAGCATAGGGATTACAGAAAGATCAATCCAAAGTATTAATCGTGATGTTTACATACGGGAGGTCCAAATGGAGCTTGTTAATGGCGAAATTACGATTGGCCATTGCTTGGAAAAATTAAGATGATTGAAATATAGAATTTAATTGACAATAAATATGTGATTTTATTAATGACGGTGAAAATGTGATTGTGTTGTAATAACAAGTTCATTCTATTAATTTTATATTAACGTTATTTACGTTAGTGTAAAACTAAATTGTTATAAACTGTGTTTGTATAATATATGTATTAGTAGTAATACAATATAAATACTTGTTTCATACTAATGTGTTGTTCTTTATATTTGTTTTATATACCAATGGGGATTTATGAACTTTTTGTTCACAAATCCCCATTGGCGTATCTTAGTATTGGCAATGGGGATTTGTGAACAAAAAGTTCAGAAATCCCCATCAATGGGGATTTTCAATGGGGATTAGTGGAATAACCCAAAAAAGACTAATGACTCTGAAGTAAGAAGAAATAAGAAGCCTTCGAATATATTGCGTCTACGCTTTCAATTCACATGGGCGAGAATTGGCCCCCAAAACGGTTTAGAAACCAATTGCATTTTTGTCCTCAGCTATTACGAAGCTGTCAAAACATCATCTAGTTGATATAAAGAGTCCTAAAGTGACCGGCATAATCGTGAGGTGCTGTCGCAGACGCAGGTTGCCTGCGTGAACCTGTACATAAATTACTTGTTTATTTACAACAGTCGTGAAGAATCACATTTCTTTACGTTGTGAATCCAAAAGAGTCAGCGACAGATCTAAAATTACACTATCTGTAGTTTTTGTACGACTAAGCTCTTCCCTCGTTAGTTACAATTTATCTTATTGGTTCTCAAACACACACGTGTTTTTGGTAATTTCTGGTCTTTATCTTTACAAACATGTGTCGCCGTCTGTCAATACCATTTTACTTTACATGATGTTATAAGCACGTCTCACGGTCGACGTTTTTTCTGTATCTTGTGCTGGGTCACTTTAAAGGAGCTATCTATAATTATTTGAGTATGTTTGAACCAAACTCCTTGGCGAACTAAGTATGCAGAAAAAATGGGATTTGGAGAGTGATGTTCAATTCTTAGAAAACTTTCGCACCTAATTCCGTAAAGTGAGTACCTAATTAATCTCCTGAGATTAATTACTCTTGAGCAGTCAAGTTGCTGTTTTGATGCGAAAGACGTTGTGAAATCGGCGATTTCAGAGTCATGAGCGATCTCAAATCCTCAAAAGCCCTTTGCATATCCTGTATTGTTAGGGCAAAACGTTCCGTTTGTTCCATGTAAGACACGGAATAACTGTCGGTCTTTCATTTACACCAATTCAGCCGTTTGTGCGTCATTGATAAAATGAGCATTATTGTGATAGTACCAGAGCTTTTCTATATCAGGACCTGCCTACATAGTACGAGTCAAGTGTGTCACAATTTGACTATTAATGTACTGGAAAGTCGCGTCTTTTGACATGCTTCCGTAACTGACACTACACTTACTACTTTTATAAAGTAAAAGATGTTTTAAAGAACAATAGTAACACTTCTTCCATAAAAAGCCGAGGGTACAATATACTTTTCTTGTACAGAGTCGAGACTCCTTAACAAAAACTCGCAACTATCATCGTCGTACTACCCATGCTTATGCTCCAGATCATAACACTCGCTGCGCCGTTTTATATGCTGTGATCTGATTTGGAGTGTTACTGTTTTATGGAAGCACTTAAAGTAATGCTTCGGAGAGTGGTGAGTCGGTATCTCTCGGAATAATTATAGGTACCGACGCGATAAAGGATGTGGCAGAGCTTTTATGGTATTGATTATTGACTTTTATTTGTTTTACTATGTCCTTGCTTAGTTAATAAGTGGAGTTTCTATCACGCGGTTTGTTGTATTTTGATATGAGTAGCATCAGAGCGGGCCACAGGGCCGAACGCACAATTTAACAATTCAATCTAAAACAATCCTTAAATGCTTCCTTAATTTTTAATACGCCGTACATTTGTACGAATGGCTTTTGTCTAGGTGTATTTTCAAATTTCTAATATCCTTGCCTGGCATAGGGTATTCTAGTTTGGAATGTAAATAAGTAATTATGTTACGTACAAGTTATTACGTTAACGGTGAAAAGCATTAGCGGATTTACTAATAGTTATAGTCTGTTACTGTTCGAAATGCATCCTTCCTTATCCTCATATCTGTACCCTGAGCAAGAATCTGCGAGCTTCTCACGATAATTGGCAAATCTTTTCACACAGATGGCAAAGCTGTTCTGCCATCAATACGCTAAGAAGACTGTAACAATGTCTGATGTGTTTTTTTCTTCCTTCTAGGACGGCCAGCGTTTATTCTTGGGAGCGCCTGGCAGCTTCTACTGGCAAGGTAATACCGCACTCCAATCCTTTACTTGATGCTTGCAAAATAAGAACCATGTCCGAAATTACATTGGAACCTTAGCCGTAGTATTTTTGCTTTGTGACATCTAGTAACTCCCTATAGGTTTTCCCGTAGTTTTGGGCATGGTGTTTAACCAAAGAAGTTGACATTGTCGAACGATGAAACTATTAAGACTACCTGTAAGATATGGTAATGAATAAGCTAATTTTACCGAGTGTGTTCTAGTTTGGCCTCTAGCCGACCTTATTGAAAGTTGAGGAACTTCTTTGGTGACAGAAATTTTGCCAGCATCCTTGTTAGCACTTTGAAACAAATGTCTCATTACTGTTTTTCAACAACAACTCCACAGGAAGAACGTTCTCGTTAGATACAAACGAAAGGTTCAACTACTTTATGCCGAAAATACCGGAAGAAGGTAACAGACCCGAAAGTTTCGCCAGATTGACCCGACTTACCTTTTAACACTTAACCAATACTGAGAGGCTTATGAGCGCCTAATCATTGTCGAACGCCTGAACATTAAACGTAGATAATCAACTTATTTCAAGACCGTGGCCATGCACTGCAACGTCTGTTATTGACACACACATCAGCATTGAGAAGTGTCCTTTAGCATTTCGACGCTTGCATTGTTCATTCTCAACAGAAGACGCCTGAGTTCATTATGTGTTTCCATCTTAATATACTGTTGTTCCTCTCACGAACCATTTCATCAATGCTGGGCTTAGCGACGCATTCCATCATGTCAATAATGTAGAGAAAGAAGTGGGGGAACGAAAATTGTAGTTGTTTCTAACTAGAAATCTAAATAGAATGTAGATGGATGATTAATAAATAAATAAAAAATATTAAATAATAATATAGCGCTAATTATTTGTATTGTGTCATTTCGCAATTACTTAATTGTCATAGAATTTGTACTTTGTGTTCAAAATTGTTATGTCCCACGATTCCTTTGTTTTGTGTTATTTACTGAATAAAATGTAGGTAAAAATTACCCCAAGAATGAGGCCCTCTACGACCCCTAAATAGAATAACCAATTTTACTAAAATGGTTAAATAGTGGGGCTACCTAAACCGTACGGAATTAACGCTTCATATAAAGCTTAACATCATTAGTATCCAAGCTTCAAAGTGATACTAATAATAAAACAATCAAGGATTTCGTTTTATTGGCTTCTAAATTTTTTGATCGGTTGCTATATAACATGGATTTGGTGATGAGATTCTTAACCAGACACTTAAAAAAAACATCCCTACTTAATTTGCTTTGGAGAGACGTCAAGTGTGGTTTACCGATTTGTGACAAAATTATAGATGTAGATTATTTATTTTAAGCTCATTGTTAGTAATAGCATGATAAGTTTTGTCATTGAAGGTTGATCATTCACATTCGGAACTCGATTCTCGGCAGCAATTCTAAATTCTGCCACTAATACAATCATCTGGTCATCATCTTGTCTTTCGGTGTTTCAATAAATGTTTCAATAATTTTGATAATCATGAGCTTTGCTTGGTCCAAAAAAGTATCTAATAATTATCAGACATTCGTAACAAACATATTCGTGTGGGAATTAACCATGTATTTAAACGAACAAAAATGTTACAAAATCTTGAATATCTCTGTAGATATCTAATTAATTTTAGATTTTCAAGCTACGAGCATATTTGTGCGTAAAAAAACATGATATTATGACCAAAAAACACGATCACCTCCATCAGAATCATCATCAATTGCATGAAAGTCCACAAAACAAACACTAATCGGAACGCGAAATTTCAGGTCAGCTGTACTCCCAGAGCTTGGAAAAGACCCCTTCTTTGATAGCGACTCCCGAAGCTAGTCCCGACTTTGATGACTCGTACATGGGGTATTCAGTGGCGGTAGGCGACTTTGCTGGACATGGCATCCAAGGGGTTGCTGTTGGAGTCCCAAGAGGATCTGATCTTAGGGGATTGGTAAGTGTTGAAAAGTTTTGGTTTCGTCTTACAATTTAAACACATTTTTCTAATTTACTATTATCATAAATCATAGTTACAAGGGGTAATTATGATTTATGTTTAATTTAATTTGCACATTTTCGTGTAAATTATTTATTTGGGAGACAATAATGTAATTTACATACAACTGTTTATCTAGGGGATGTAAAGTAAAAATTATGAGCTAACAAAGATTCATGTTGTCATTAAAAGCAAAGAAGCAGTCTGCAACAATATTCGGAGTCCATTTTCAAGAAACTAACTAATACACAGTTTTTTCAGTAGGATCGATGACTAGACCATTTCCAATAAGCAAAACATTGTAAGTAGAGACGTATTGACATTTCTTAACTATTGACCTGTGGCATTCTTTACTTATTCCAGGTGGTCCTTTACACGTGGGAACTGCAAAACATCAGGAACATCAGCGGCCCGCAGATCGGCGCCTACTTCGGTTACAGTCTGGCCTCGGGCGACATCGACGGCGATGGCTTCGATGACGTCATCGTCGGCTCCCCTATGTACACGAAGACCAAGAGCGAGGGCTACGAGCACGGCCGGATCTACGTCATCTATCAGGGTGCTAATCAGGTGAAAATGGGGGTTTTGTTTGTAACTAACTTCATCACGTTATTATTGTTATTTCTTTAATCAGATTCATGCCTACCAATCTAGAAAATGTGCCCTAATTCAAAGCTTGATTAGTAGCATAAAGTATGTACATAGTATAAAAACCTATTTAGAGGCTAAAAATTTCACCCATGCCGGGATTCGAACCCGCAACCTCTGGCTATCCGTGCCAGCGCTCTACCAATTGAGCCAATGGGCGACTCACGGCATCAGTGAAATTTCGAACCTCTTTACACTATTCTCTGTATTACGTACAGGCAGCGACATCTGACTTAAGCAAATTGCATTACTTACAGCCCCGACTACCTACTTTGCAGTGAGGTTTTAACATCGGAACGATATCACTGTACCCACATGACACAATTACAATACACAATTTTTAGCCTCTAAATAGGTTTTTAAATTTGTTCCTTAGCACGGGTTAGTGCATTAAAAATAAAAATAGTATAATTATGTACATAGTAGTTAAACTTTATTTTCAATTTGCAGACTTTTGAGAAGAGTCACTCAAGAACTGGCGAGGTTTCCCGGGGTCGCTTCGGGCTTTCCGTTGCATCACTTGGCGACATCAATTTGGATGGATTTGGAGGTAAAGTGTCTTCGGATTTTATTGACCAATCTCGACAATATTTTGTTTTCCTGCTTTTTTATTTCATCAGATAGTCCTTGCAATATTTTGTTACATATCGCAAGTGCAATGTACAGTAGCCATTGTTAGCTCTATTAGATTCTCATCCACGTGACCCAACCTTCTGTTATCAATCGTTTTAGCATCCGATTCTTCACCAATACAATTCTCTACGTCTTCTTGTCTATCATAGTCCTCGTAAATATCAGCAAACTTTATTTTAATCTTCCACCCTTCAACAGACATAGCAGTGGGCGCCCCTTACGGTGGCGTAGAAGGCCGTGGTGTGGTTTTCATTTACCATGGCAGCGAGCAAGGTCTTCACAAGACCTACTCACAGGCGATCACTGCTGAAGACGTCTCTTCACCGCCTTACTTCACTACTTTCGGGTTCTCCCTCTCCGGAGGCGTGGATCTGGATAGCAACAATTATACTGATCTGGTGGTCGGAGCTTATAAGTCGGATAGTGTTGTCTTCTTTAGGTAAGATCTTGATGTTAATCCATTTTGAATCTTCAGATCTTATTTTTTTGATTTGACTTTGTTACGTATGTGTCCCACTGCAGAGCACAGTCCTTCTCTCAGAGAGATTGGGTTTAAATATCATGCGTACCTGCTGCGGATTGGCAATTCCAAGCGCTAAGTTTTGACGTCTCCAACATTCAGGTTTCCTTACAATGTTTTCCTTCACTGTCAGTGCGTGGTGGTGTAAATGTAAAATAACTGTGTTTTCATTTTTTTAAAGTGTGAATCAATGAACGAGAGTAGTACCGCAAGTTCTACAATAGGTCGCCATTTGTATTAGTTATTCTTCCTTGTTACTGCAGTGCTATTCACTAGCCCCGTTCGCTAGTGAGTTCGATCGAATTCGTATTCAGTAATATAAGCTACCCCAGCGCTACGGCGGTGAAGTGAACTAGTTGTGCAGGTGGGATATTGACCCTTATTTCTATGAAGTTACGTTTAAAACAAAGGGAGTTCGAATCTCGACTTTATTACATCTGTCAAATAACCCTTTCGCGGACAACGGCAAAATAATTACTAAAATATTTTTTGCCGAGGGTAGTAAATGCTTTCAAAAAGAGCCTGTCACCTCAGTCATCCGAGACCACGGCACCTGGAAAAGTGCCAAAACGTCGGAAAAATGTAATAAACTTGTAAAATCCGTATAACAACAGTTTTGATTAAAATATGATCTTTTTCCAAAAATATTTGTAAATTAACAGGTAGTTAGAGTGCTTTAATTTTCGCTCTCAGCACCGCTCGCAAACTCTAGGATTTATGCAAATTCAATCGAAAAATTTTACTGACTTTCACTATTCCTCCTTCTTCGTTAGTCTTTTTTTGAAGTCGATTTATCTAATTTTGCATTTTCAGCTTATGCAAGTTATTATTTGGGGATATTAACCCCATACTATCGGTAAAGGCGAAAATATTATCAATATTAAGCATTGATAATACTACTATAATAAGGCCGCCAATTGTAGTGTACTATGTTATTATTTAAGTCTCTTATGTAATTCTTGGTGAACATGGGATAAAGAATATTCTGTCAATTTCTATATAATATTGCATACATGTCAATGTTTTTCAAGTAGTTTAGATGACTGTTAGTACTCAATTAGACAATAATGGCTGAATGGAATTACATGAATCTTGTACAGATAGACAAAGTTCTGAATTGAGACAAAGGCTACTTGATATCCCGCCAACGCGGTCTGAACTAATTCCGCGCAGACGAAGTCGCGGGCATCAGCTAATTTACCATATTGGCATTGGCAAGAAGTTCGTGTACCCATGAAAGGGTTAATTCGATCGTGAGCTCACATCACCATTCACATCACACTCACTTGTGCGTGACGTTTAATTCGTATTCAGAAGCAAAATACCCACAAGTGATGTTGCCATGGGATACCTATTAGGGATGGAACACCAATGTTTGTCAGTCGAAAAGTCACATGTCACATTATTATTTTGTTCAGCTTAATTAGCTTAACGCTCCCAAAATATTTCTTACAAATAAATCGTTCTGCTTCATTTTTATAAAGTCTAAGCTATTTCGAGTTTACGTCTTATGTAAGAGTGGAAAAAATATCTTATATTGTTCACCTAAGAATACCCACCGGCGAAGCTTTCTTCTTCTACAAATAAACAAAGGTAACCGCAAAAATGTATTTTAAATATTTACCAAGACATTGGCTTAAATTTATCACACATATGGATGATTAATCAATTGTGTAGGTAGTACAAAATGCTTGAAATACGTTGTAACAAATTTTACATTGCGTGTCATATAACCTTCCCTGCTTAAAAAAATCACGAAATTTTATTCCAGTTTGAAGCTCAATCAGCTATTTGAAGGCTCCTGACACCAACATACTCAGGTGCTCCATCAGAAGTAATGATCGCTATTGAGATATGTGCGGAAATGTATTTGGGACAATATGGCATGGTTAGCTCTACATTAATTTTGCACGATCTACATAAAGGGGATCTGAGAAAACCACAAAATCTGCAACGGTTGTTTCTTTATTTGGACACCTCTCTGGAGATCACGAATCCCAGACCAATATTCGTCTACCTAAGGACGAAATCAAAAACTTTGGCCAAGATTTTGAAACCTTTTATGAAAGAAACAGAAGGGATATTTAAAAAAAAAACCATAAGGTTAGTACTCGTAGTAACGAAGAACCTCGCCTCAGCAAACGTGATTTGGTACATTAATTCTTGACCCTGCCATCAAAATGACATCTTGCAATCAAGATGAAACTAGTAGAAATACTAGTTTCCTATTGATATTAAAGTAATAACATTCTTAGATTTTAAAAACCTATTTAGAGGCTAAAAATTGCACCCATGCCGGGATTCGAACCCGCGACCTCTGGCTATGCGTGCCAAATTGTTTTTAGATTGTTCTACAAATGTTTTTATTTTAATGATGAGTCCTTGATGTTATATTGGTAAACACATTTTGCGCAATAAATAAATGGTAGTTATCTTATCATCCATAAATCTTTTCCAGACTCCTGATGCCGACTGAAATATTTCAAGGATTGCTACTTCATTGAGAGATGTCTCACATGACAGCCATGTGTTTAGCAAAAACCCTTTAAGGCACCATCTCATCAATGTGCTGAGCTCTGGAAAGAGCGAGGCCTCACTGGGTAAACAATTAGCTAAATCTATTGAAATCTAGATATTTTAACAGCCTATACTTTTATTGTACTACTTTTTAATTAAATCTGTATTTTCTAGGTGACTCACGCTATACTCCGAGAGAGCATAGATAATGACAACTCTGGTTGAGGATACTCCAGCCCTCGGTAGAAGAATTAAACTAAAAAGCAATGCATAGCATGTAACAGTTCTTGATGACCCCCAAGGAATGGTCCCCACCATTCCCTAGATGTTAATAATCGAGAATTACAAAAAGAAATGCAGATTGTGCATCATCTCGAGATATATAAAAATAACGAAGCATTGTTTTTAATCTGTTTTAGCAAAATGGTATTTTAGACCATACTCCATTAATCTAGACGGTGAATTTTAAAAATAATTATTAAGTTACTGTTACTTTAGAAATGCCACATATTTTTACACGAAATATCTGGAAGATTTATTTAAATTGATTGATTTAAATTTGAAATAAATATTTTTCATGTAAATAAACAATAGAAAATGTAGTTCGTACATTTATTAAATAAAACGAATTGATTATGTATTCAAATTATTTTTTTAAGTCACCAACATTATACTCATTAATTACCTGCAACAAGCAAGGTACGTAGGTAGGTACAATCCACAGTACATTAATAGTCATTAAATCCACACTGCATGTCGACCTTTACACGTATCATTCTGCACAGTTGGGTACAAATCGAAAATAGGTAGTACCTATATGGTAACACTATTATATGCCAATGAGAAAATTCTAATTTGGGCACAACCTCTATGATCTGAGGGCACAACTCTGTATTATAAGACCACCACCAACATGATACATTTTTAAAACTGTTTTTATACGGATTTATGCTCGTTTATTACATTTTTACAATTTAATAAGGATAAGGATAAGGGAAATGCCACCGTGGTTATGGATACATCAGATTACAACGCCAAAATTCAATCATTACTATCGGACGAAAGCACATACCAAAAGGTCAAACGAGATCCTACGACCCGTTTTCTTAAGAAAACCAAAGAACTTATTGAAAAACACTCCGAATGGCTTAGTCTGGATGTTACCAACCTTCTACCAGGGACAGCAAAACCTCCTAAACTGTATGGACTACCGAAAATTCACAAGACGGGGGCTCCACTGCGTCCTATTGTCAGCCAAATTGGTGCTCCTACCTACAAACTAGCCCAACACCTGACGCAAGTCCTGTCACCGCTGAGGGGGAATACTGAAGCCCACGTCAAGGATTCCTACCACTTCACTAGTCAAATTGATGACCTACATTTGACTAGTGAAGAAACAATGGTGAGTTTCGATGTTAAATCCTTGTTTACTTGTCTTCCAATACAGGATTGCATTGAGATTGTTAAGAGAAGGCTCAATGAACATGATTTGCCTGTGGAATATGCAGAGCTGTTAGATCACTGCCTAACAACTGGCTACTTGGTATGGAATGGTGAGTTTTACATGCAGGTAGACGGGGTAGCCATGGGTTCCCCTGTTTCTCCCGTTGTAGCCGATATTTTCATGGAAGACTTCGAGGAGCGAGCCCTGCGAACTGCTCCCGTCCCACCAAGGTTCTATAAGCGATATGTCGATGACACTTTTGCTATATTACCTACTAGTGGAATAACGGCTTTCTTAGACCACCTTAACTCTATAAACAACAAGATCCAGTTTACAATGGAGTTAGAAGCAGATTGTTCTTTAGCTTTCTTAGATGTTTTAGTCATCAGGAATCCAAATGGAACCTTAGGACATACAGTTTATAGGAAAAAGACCCACACTGATAGGTACCTAAACGGTGAGTCTCACCATCACCCGTGTCAGTTGTCTACCGTTGGAAAATCTCTGTTACAGAGGGCACACCGAATCTGCGACAAGGACCATCTACCTGCGGAACTCCAGCATGTCAAACGAGTACTTCGTGCAAACAAGCTGCAAGTTCCGCGTGTCCGTCGCGGAGGACGTGTCAAACCGGACACAGTCGAGCGAGTTCCAGCCTACCTGCCTTTCGTGAGAGGAGTGACTGACAAAATTGGGAGTATTTTGAAACGCGCCTCAATCAGAACCATCTACCAGCCGCCAAGAAAGATACACCAATTCATGCGAAGTGTCAAGCACAGGATTCCCTTACAAGAGGCAGGAGTATACAAGCTTGACTGTGAATGTGGTTCCTCGTACATTGGTCAAACGAAGCGTACCATAGCTGAGCGGGTGAAGGAACATATCGCTGATGTGAAACATAAGCGCTCTGGTAGATCTGCAGTCAGCGAGCATACACTTAGCGGTTCCAACCACTTTATACATTTCGATAAAGTTAAAGTTCTAGCCCGAGAAGACCGTTTCTTCCCTAGAATGATACGTGAGGCAATAGAGATCCGCCGGCATCCAAATTTTAATAGAGATCGTGGTTGGAACATACCGGTAGCATGGGAACCAGTGCTTAAGTGCATGAGACCCCCTTGCTAGAAGTGTGACTGTAGAATAAATAATAAAAAATCAATTTAATTTCAATTAATAATGTTCATATAAAGTAATTAGTTTATAAATTTAATTTTAACTTCAATTACTAATAATCAATATTGTTGACTTTATATAAAAAAAAATAATTGGTTTGTCTATTTTGGAACGTAACTTCATAATTAACTTTTGTAATTTTTGCCGAGGGTAGTAAACTAACCGTTAATGATTTCTAAAAGACACCTGTCACCTCAGTCATCCGGGACCACGGCACCTGAAAAAGTGCCGAAACGTTGGAAAATTGTAAAAATGTAATAAACGAGCATAAATCCGTATAAAAACAGTTTTAATTATGTCTACTGCTCGTGTTAACCTTAGAAAATACTATGATACATTTTTGTTATTTATTTGGTCAAAGTAGTTTGTTATAAGTGTCATCTACAAAACAACATTTAAAATCATTACCATTATTTTATTATGCTAATGCATAGAATCTGAGGGCACAACCCTGTATTATAATTTATAAGACCACCACTAACATGATACATCTTTGTTATTTATTTGGTCAAAGTAGTTTGTGATAAGTGTCATCTACAAAACAACATTTAAAATCATTACCATTATTTTATTATGCTAATGTATAGAAATATTTAAACTATTAAGTGCCAATTCTTCTTTACTTGCTACTAGATTGAATTGTAAGCCAAGGTCGATAACACTATCAGGCATCAAAAGTTATAATTCATTCTAGTAAAAGAACTAGTTTTAGCATAACGAAATAAACTAATTTAAAAACGTCTCTTTAAATATGAAACTATAAAAATATAGCTTAATATTTGACCCCCGAAAACCTCTTGACGACAATGCAAAAGGTCTCGGGTTCGAATCCCGGCTGGATACAAAAGGGTCTTGGATGTTTACATGTTTGTGATATCGTTGTTTCTGGTTCCCACGACACAGGGTATCCGAGTGTGGGATCAGAAGCAGTGTATGTCCCTATATGTAAATGTTATGCTAACCCATTATGACCTGAATTATTTTAGAGGCATAAAAAATTGTAATTTTCACATACATTGCTTTTGACGGCTCCCTTAGCTATTTGTAATAATTATTTATTTTATATATCTTTTACTTTGTGAAAAAACAATGGGTGCCATATGGCACCGATCGGCAAATACGTAAGCAAAAATCCCTCTATTAGACATATATTAGCTTTTTATTAGCGAACTATTTTTATAATCTATTTGTAAAATCATGAAGATTTTATGTATGAATTAATAAATAAAAACAGCATTTAAGTAATTTATGTTAAAGGCATTTATGTACTAGTATACACACTTTTTTAGTTTTAAATGCGGACGTGAAATTGATAATTGATTGGAATTGATAACAGGATGCACAGAGCCCTACGTCACATTTATTGCATTGCAGTCTTGTCTGTCTCTTGCACATCTCCAAAGCACATTTGCGACGAGATTCGCTGGGAACTAAGAAGTGATTCCGTAATGATCCGACAGTATAGGAATTGCGATAAATGCTTTCAATTCTTCGGTGGATATTTTCGGTTCGGCGCAATTCAAAAAAGTTGCATACTTTTGCGGCTGGTTTGCTAAAAGGTTGTAGACACACAATCCAAAATATTAGTCCAGAAATTCAGTAGAAGATTTCCCTCGAAGGAAACTAAAATTTGCTTCGGGAAACATGGGTGGCTCCCGAAATAAATCAACGCAACGTCCGAGTAGATCCGGCTTCAGGTTGTATATTTGGTACCACCCGTACATTTTTGCGTTTTGTTATCGTGATTGGTGTGTTGACAGAGGTGAAGACCCTAATACCACTTCACACCCAGCGTTGAATTGTCGACCTGTCACATCATTACAAAACCACCCCTTCTTCGTCGCCCGAATCTTGATCAGAGTCGATTGCGGGTTCTGAAGGTTCAATGTATAGCAACTGCGGCTCAAATTCCTTATCTTCTAGCAGGGCTAGTACCTCATGGAGTGTATAACCCCTATCAAGACAAAAAAAACACTGTTAACCTACACAAAAACCAAACATATCAATTGCACACATTATTGGAATATACTACTTATCGGCCTAGGGCATCACCCGTAAATTTTGAGGTACGATAAAACAAACACGTAAACAAAACTAAATTATATTACAATATAATCTAGTCACACATGTATACAGGAATAAAACAAATTGCGTTTAAGTTATAGATTTCACGAAATATAAAAATTATGGCCCACTTAGGTACTTGAGATTGCAACACATGATTATACTATTTTTATTTTTAATGCCCGTGCTAAGGACGAATTTAAAAACCTATTTAAAGGCTAAAAGTTCCACCCATGCCGTGACTCGAACCCGCGACCTCTGGCTAACCACGTCAGCGCTCTCCCAACTGAGCTAATGGGCAACTACCCGGCATCACTATATTGTTTTTTTTCTTACATTAACTTCTGTGGTTATTTCACGCAAATATACACAATAATATACTTAAATAAAATACAATTTATACTGATATTTCCAACCAGACTTTACACTATTTAATCCGGTACGATAGCAGTTGTGACTACCATACCTCAGCTCTCTTAGCGCTGCATGCCGCTCACACCGGGTACCGGCAGAATACCAGCGCTGAAGTTCTTCCTGAACTTTCAGCACATGCTGAGTCGGAGCCCATTCACATTTGCCACACCTACGTTGATCACTTCCAGTCCAGTAGGTACATTGCCCAGGTACACTACAGTACCGTGTATGCCTTATTTTCTGTGTTTTTTTGCGTTTTATTTATGCTACTTTTTTGTTATTGCTTTGTTCGTGTTGTGACTTGTATTTGGTTTAGTATTGCTTTGCTTTGTATACGTGTGTGTGTCTTATGTGAATAAATGTTGTATCCATATATCTATCTAAAGTACAAAGTACTGCCAGAGGTCGTGGTTTTGTTTCTTTTTGGATTTCGCTGTACATTTGAACAAATACATAGCCTCAGTATCAGTGTATTTACATCTTTGTCACCTAGCTGGTTTACCTAAACCTACTTCGTAACATCACAAACATAAAGCCACGCCGCTCGTGGCCTAGGCGAACCGAATGATTGGAATCAATCACTTGACTTAAGCTACAACAGGCGTAGTCAGGTGCTGGATGGGTGACCGTCTCGTGACTACCGCTTGTGATATTTTTTCCGAGCGCTTCCGTGCTTCGCAAGGCACGCTAAGGCGATGGCGCCGGCTGTCGCGTAATGGAAGTCGTTAAGCCATGTCAGAGGCTTTAGTTAGTTTATCCTGTTGTTTCCGCACTCAGCCTCATAGTTAGGCCGTTGCGAGATCACTCCAGTCAGCCAATCTTTTTTCAGAAAGCCAGCAGTGCACCAGCAGTTTTCCTGCTATCGATGTTCGTTGCACTTCCACGCTCTCACAGTGAATGGACATGTGGCGGGTCCTTCGTCTTCCTTGAGGCATCCTCGACATAACGGGATGTCGGTCAGTCCCATAGCGTGGAGGTGTTTATTCAGTGGTCAATGGAGCGTCATAAGTGCCACAGCTTTGCGCAGATCGCTGCATGTGAGGCGTTTCGATATTGTTATTAGGGCCTCTCTGGCTTCTTTGCATTTTGTTTCCGTTTTCCATAGTTCAGCATGCTGGGTTTCTGTTTGCAACCTGAATGTCAGAGGCCTTATGGGCAGCTTGATAACTTAGGGCTCATGCAGACGAACGGCACGTGCCAACTGCAAGCGTCGACGGATGGCGTCAACTGCCGTCAACGGCATTCGACGGCAGTCGTTAGCGCGCCGACGGCAGCCGTCAACGTGTAAGCGGCAGCCGTTGACGTTTGTCGACGCTTGCAGTTGTCGCGTGCCACGACCGCCATTTCGTGTTAAGGCCCGCCTCTGTCTTATAATCCTCCATCAACCCAGACTTGGCCCCGTGGTGAAGTATGACCTAACCTTAAAAGACCCGTGCCCCAGCAGTGGGGACATACAAAGGGCGGATATCAAAAAAGGGCACGCCCGTATCCCAGAGGGGTGAGCAGATGCAGGGACTGCCAGTTGCTATTATACGATCCTGGTTAATTACTTTCACTTCATCGCCATTCATTAGTCGTTGCATGCCAGACGGTTTTGGGTACTTTTTATCCTGCCCTTTGCTATCACGTCCCCTATTCGATAAATTAGGGGTCGAAGTATATTCGCCTGGAGCGTTCCTTATCGGTCATTCCACTCACATTCGCCATTCCACCCACATTATATTTATTCTTTCTTACTTCATAATAATTATTGTTCATAAAATATACAGCATATGATATACATCCCACTGTAGAGCACAGGTCTTCTTTCAGAAAGAATATAGGCTTGATCACCACGCGTGCCCACCTCAGATATGCGAACAGCGAGTTAGTCAGGTTTCTTTACGATGTTATCTATCATTCACAGTAAGCGAGTGGTATTTCTACTTTAACTTCACAAATGTGCCTGAGTTACAAACCATTACTATAATAATACTGGTTTCAACAAAAAATTATGAGTTACCTTCTACATTATGGGATTCGATCGTGAGTTCACTTATAGGAGAGTAACTTTTGATTTTGACAGATGTAATCGAACTCATGTGCGAGTTCATGATCGAAGTGAGCTGCGAATCGAACCTTCAGAATACCATTTTCATTGACATTTGTAGTTCTCTTCACCGCCGTAGCGCCAGTGTAGAATTAAGTCTTGATTTAAAAGCAAACTATTCGTTTGTGTGTGTGTGAAGTGTGACCAGATGCTGGCCGGAAAATATTGCCAAAGTTTGGAAAAACTGGGTCTAACCATGACGGAGTAAAAATATGAAAAAAATACCTTCTATGCGTAAGTATGTTCATATAACACTTTCTATTTAACATGACATCGAGTGCAAATTACTGTGATTTCATGTTAAATAGAATGTGATTTTATCTGTAAATAGAAAAAAAAATAAAGAAACGGTAAAGTCTACTTGAAAACACACTCAGTGTTTGCCTGCTAACTACCCAAATTATGTAGATGTCATATTTAAACGCTCCAAAACGCTAAAATATAAAAAGAAACAAAAGAGCCAAGAAACGTAATTTTTAAGATTTCTGTTTTTGATTTACTTATGGCGAAAGCATGTAACAAATTAATAATACAGTTCGGCTATGTGCGAAATTCCCCACCAAATAGTTTACTGAAATAAAAAAAACGCAGAATAGATTAATACGTCCCTCTTTGTATTCGAGTCTGACTCTCGCTTTGCTAGATTTTATCTATATTATCTGCCGTGTGTTTTTTTTATTATTATATTATAGAACTATATAACATATTGTAAGAAGGCGAACATAGAGAAGCTGTTAATAGTGACTTATACAATGTTCTCTTTACAGTTCCATCGACGATTTGAAATTGTAATACAGGCTTCAACCATGAAGTTAATTGCGTATATTGTTATATGAATGATTCGTAAATGAGTCAGTCAACTTGTTTAATGAATCATTTACAAAATAAAAAGGAGTAAGACGTCATGATTGTGCAACATCAAAGAGTGGACCGTCGTTAAAACCGCGGAAGAGCTATTCAGAATTGCACGGAACAGAGAACGCTGTAAAGAGCTGACTACCAACCTTAAGTAATGGAGAAGCACTTTAAGAAGAAGAAGAAAATTCACGGCAGCTAAACCCGGTCACCAAATACTTGCTAATGTATGTTAATATGACGCACATATAAAGCGTCTAATAAACAATGTTACTAACGGTGTGATATTAGTAGCTTGTCGATCACACGCAAAATACTAAAGATAATATGCTTTTGGATTTTTCCAAAGCTGTCGAAACTGTCTCTGTTCCCATTCTGCTGGATAAACAAGAAACCATTGGAATCGGAGAGTTGCCCTTTCAAGGCAATGTAAATGAGCGACAAGTTAGGATTGGTGACTACACGTATGATATAGGCGTATGGCGTGCTCCCCAGACTTCCGTGTTATGTCTTGAAAGAGCTTACAGAGCTGTGATAAAAGTAATACTTAGTAGTTCAGCCAGATACTCGATTACACTTTTATATTGAGACTTGATTGATTTCCTCACAAAATTATTAAACAGAAACAACACATCTATGACCTACGTTTCCCTAGTACTTAAGAATCGACAGAGTATACCAAACGTTAGCCCATAGAACCAAACTTTCCCGTTGTCATTTTTATGTAGTAGGTTCATACACTTTTAATAAATAAAATAACGTAAAGCCCAAACAACAAAATAGTTCCTTCGTCTTAACTATTAAATAACGGAAAATCTACTAAAACCCATACAGTAAAACCTAGCCCACAAATAAAGTTATCGTACCTCATCTTTCTCTTCTCATTTGTTTCAATTTATCTCGTACATAGCACGAACACTCCCCGTTCACACAAACACAACACACATACGAAATTACCCCACCCACCCTCCCTCTTTCCCTCATACTTGCTACTTTACACACGTTTACTTACCGTCCATTACACTGCACCTATCGATTTTTTGCTAAGGTTTAAATAAGATAAGAATATTGTTAATTTTATTCATTTATAATTTCTAATTATGTACAACTTATTGTGTAACCTTATTTAATAAATGCATGTCCTAATTATACAGTGTATATTATTATTTGAAATCTAATGGTAGTTGGCGTTGACGTCTGAGATACAGTGTTTAACATTAGTTTAGATGTCATGGTTTTTTTTTTGTAATGTACGCACTAGTAGGCTCGATATTATTGTGTAAGGAATGTATTGCCTATATTTTTAAAGAAAAAAAATTACTGAATTACTGAACTATATGTAAGCAAATAAATCAGTAATCATGGCATTTTTATTTTACTCGTATGGTAACCCCACGAGAATTGCTTCTTATGCCAGCGACTTGGATACACTGTATACTGCCAATGATATAATCTTTTTTATACATTTCAATAGATTTAGGCTAGTAAATACTTAGACTGTACAATTTTAGACAGCGCAACATGTTTGTAAGATTTTTATATAGCATCGTTTTGCCAAAACATGCGAAACAAATTATAGCCTACGACTTTGACTGAAATAATTTTAGTGTCAACCCCTATGCAAGGAATGTCATATTTTCGGGTTCTGAAGGTCAAATTAAGGTGACTCATAAGTGAGTGTGAGGTGAACGACGAGGTGACCGACGAAGTGACCGACGAAGTGACCATCGAAGTGATCAGCGAACTTACTGAATCGACATGCTGATTACATAGATCCTATTGAAACGTAGACTATTTATTAATCTTTCAGATCCCGTCCAGTAGTGAAAGTAATGGCTGATGTGAGATTCACGGGCGACACCAAACTCATATCGTTGACTGATAAGAAATGCAAACTCCGCGATGGCACTGAAGTCGTCTGCGCGCAACTCATGTTCTGTCTTACCTACGATGGCTTCAATGTCAATCAGCAAATCTGTAAGTCGTCTATTGATTACCACCTGTAGATTCTTAACAACTTTTTAAAACCCTACAATTGATTAGATTTTTTTGGGTGTGTAAAGCGAATAAGTGGAATCAGAAAATTTGAATGCGGTTCATCTCGCTGTGGCTTGTTGACAACGGTTGGATGAGAAAACTGAATGATAAAAAAGCTGCCTAATGTATAAGCCTTGCGGGAGGCATATCACCAGCAATGAGTAATTGATTGTTAATGTTAATGGATTAATTGACTATGCCAGTCTCCTTCAGTGAATTAATAATTTTATTATAGATGCCAATTAGGTAGTACCTAATATCTTCACTTGGAATATGAACTAAGACTTAAGTACTTATTAAATATTTTTATTAAGATTTTCTGATGGTCACTGACTGTCTTCTTTTTTCCAAGCGGAGGGATATGTCTGCTACTTTGGTGAGTGGTTGAAGTAGCGACCAATTGGCGCCAAGAAGAGCAACAACCTGTCTTTAGTTATAGATTTCATTATTAATATTGTATGGCTCTGAACGGGTACACAAAATACCATTTTTGTATACTTTACTAAGTGTTTATTAATAATGAAATTGACAGTGTAAATAAGACCACTCAATGTTTAGTAAATGTTATGTAGAAGCACAATTTGAATGTTGTGTTAAACATACCTACATGCATAACAAAATTACAATACTTATACAAAAATACTAACAGAAAAGAAAGTAAGATACCTACTCCCAGTCTGACAACAATCAGAGCAATAGGTATCAAATGATATCTAATAAAAACCTATTTCATTTACTGAATCAATTTCTTACCAACTACCTAACTTATAGGTAGACCAGACACTGTCAATGTATCCAGTTTATTCCTACTCTATACAATTCATCCACTGTAGCAAACACTTACAAAAATCTCGCTCGCTCAACATGCTGTATAACTGAATGTTGTAAAATTATTGGTAGCTACGTTCACATTGGCGAGATTTCTAACTTCTTCATAATGACTTAATTCACTTCTGTAATTTCACCACGCAATCTGAACTCGATATCCATAAAAAAAATCAAAAGCATTTATTTCAAATTGCAAGACACATATTAACAATGTAAAAATAATAATAATAATAATAAATAATAATAAAAATATTTATTTCCAAAAAGAATTACAGAGTTGGTATAAATCACAAGTAAACTAGTTAAGGCGTCTATTAATTGTATCAATCAAAAATAGACGAAATAATGTAGTTCACACAAAGAACTATTCTACACAGCTTATAACCCAAAGAATGACCCAAAGAATATTTTAATTACAGAGAATTCCTATAGAAATGATCTGCACACTCGATATACGAGTAGGTACCGAGTTTGAAAATCCGTCCAACGATTAGCATACTTTAGCACGAAAAGGCATATTTTGGATAATATAGATATGTGCGAAACATTTTATTTGGACATCATCAGAACAATGACAACAAACTGTCATGTAGTTTGACAGAATCAACTACTGTATTTCTATTTGAATACACATCTTCATTCGATCAAAGTGATTCATAATTGTGAAGACATTAATTTGCCAATGTAAACGTAACAAATTTACATGCCTATCTTCCTTGAAGAACCCTTGACTAACTCCTCGAAACCCGCAGACTTCCGCGTGACCCTGGACCTGGACTCCAAGCAGAAGACTAGCAAGCGTCTCTTCCTGATGGAGAGCCGGGAGACGACGTACACGGAGCAAATTCTGTTGTTGCAAGGGAAGCAGGAGTGCCGCGAGGTCATAGTCTACTTGGACGTAAGTTGTAAACTGCAGGCAGATGCTGGATGCGGCAAGCTGAAGACAGGGCGCTATAAAGCTCATTAGGGGAGGGCTATGTCCAGCAGTGGACTAGTATAGCCTGACAATGACGATGAAGTTGCTTGATTTTATCGCTTCAGTGTTTTGTCAAAACATTGTGGTTGGCTGATGCCAATCTCTGCCCAATGCTGGGTGTCGGCTGAGTTTTTTGTTCTTCATCATCATCAGCCCATTTCTCTCCAATGCTGAGTACCTTTTCCCATCACGGTAGTTTTTTCCGATCACGGCAGCCGACATTTTGTAGCTGTGTACATTTGAGAAGTTATTATAGTAGAAATACCACCCACTAATAGTGTAGGAAAACATCGTGATGAAACCTGAGTGACTGAGTTGTTCAACTGCCTTGAAATTGTCGATCCGCGGTGGGCACGCGTGGTAATTAAACCCATATTGTCTCTTTTTGAGAGAAGGCCTGTGCCCTGAAATGGGACGCTCAATATTTATTCGTTATCAACCTTTGTATGTCCCCACTGCTAGGGCACGGGTCTCTTCCTGCATCGCAGGAAGGTTAGGCCATACTCCACCACGGGGGCCAAGTCCGAGTTGGTGGAGGATTGTAAGACAGTGGGCGGGCCTTACTGTCAGAAGTTATCAAGCCGCCCATAAAGCCTCTGACATGGCTTAACGACTGCCATTATATGACAGCCGGCACCAACGGCTTAACGTGCCTTGCGAAGCACGGAAGCGCTCGGAAAAATGCCAATAGCAGCTATCACGGGACGCTCACCCATCCTGTACCTGACCGCGCCTGTTGTTGCTTAACCAAGTGATTGATTCCAATCACTCGGTTCGCCTAGGCCACGAGCGCTTCAATATTTATTCGCAGTAACATAATTTAAGTATACATTTTCTGGCGGCGCCCATACTGGGAAACCCGTATCTTGGAAGCATTTTCTCATCACATTAAAAAAATAATTAGTTTACATAAAGGTTTGCTGGAAGAAATCTCTTTCAGAGATAAGCTCGCCTTTGTACATGTCATTTGTTATGTAATATACTGTTAAATATTTCATAAAAATCTAAAAATCAAAATCTATCCACTTCTATTGTTTGGAACTAACCATCCAAATAAACATTCCAGGACGACATCCGCGACAAGCTGACCCCCATCGAGGTGTCAATGACGTACGACTTGGTGACGCAGCACTCTGGTGACGTCATCCCGCCCGTGCTTGACCAGACCCGCAACAACATTTATACGGACTCGCTCAATATACAGAAGAACTGCGGACCGGACAACGTTTGCATACCCGACTTGAGGATGGCTGTCACTACGTGAGTGTAATTCTTGGGACAGTTCGTATATTTGGATATTTGGTGATAATTACTACAGTTATACTATTTTTATTTTTAATGAACTAACCTGTGCTAAGGATAATTTTAAAAACCTATTTATAGGCTAAAAAATCCACCCATGCCGGAATTGATGCCGGTGAGTCGCCCATTGGCTCAGTTGGAAAGAGCGCTGGCTCGGATAGCCAGAGGTCGCGGGTTCGAATCCCGGCATGGGTGGAATTTTTAGCCTCTAAATAGGTTTTTCAAATTGTCCTTAACACGGGTTAGTGCATTAAAAATAAAAATAGTATAATCATGTGGGTACAGCGATATCATTCCGATGTAAAAACCTAAATGCAAAGTAGGTAGTCGGGACTGTAAGTGATGCAATTTACTTAAGCCAGATGTCGCTGCCTGTACGTAATACAGAGAATAGTGTAAAGAGGTTCGAATTTCACTGATTCCGGTGAGTCGCCCATTGGGTCAGTTGGATAGAGCGCTGGCACGGATAGCCAGAGGTCGCGGGTTCGAATCCCGGCATGGGTGGAATTTTAAGATACAGTTTACAAACTACGGTCTTTTACTAGAGTTGTGAGAGCGGTGCTAGCGGAGCGGTATAACATACGCTTCTCGATTATTCACTATCGTGAAGTAATCATTATAAGCAGCCGGTGTCAGTCCACTGCTGGAGAAAGGCCGCCCCCAAGACACGTCACTGAGCCCGAACTTCGGCTCTCCTCTTCCAGTCACTGCCCACCGCTTTGCGAAGGTCGTCGCTCCACCTGGTCACAGGACGTCCTACGCTACGTTTGACGATTCGCGGTCTCTACTCTAGAAACAGTCTACGCTTGACTATAGCGATTGAATGTGGTTCCTCGTACATTGGTCAAACGAAGCGTACCATAGCTGAGCGGGTGAAGGAACATATCGCGGATGTGAAACATAAGCGCTCTGGTAGATCTGCAGTCAGCGAGCATACACTTAGCGGTACCATTGAATTCAATGGCGGTACCAATCACTTTATACATTTCCATAAAGTTAAAGTTCTAGCCCGAGAAGAGCGTTTCTTCCCTAGAATGATACGCGAGGCAATAGAGATCCGCCGGCATCCAAATTTTAATAGAGATCGTGGTTGGAACATACCGGTAACATGGGAACCAGTGCTTAAGTGCATGAGACCCCCTTGCTAGAAGTGTGACTGTAGAATAAAAAAATAAATTTAATTTCAATTAATTATCAGTATTTATAAGTTCATGTAAAGTAATTACTTTATAAATTTAATTTTAACTTCAATTACTAATAATCAATATTGTTGACTTTATATAAAAAATAATTGGTTTGCCTATTTTGGAACGTAACTTCATAATTAACTTTTGTAATTTTTGCCAAGGGTAGTAAACTAACCTTTAATGCTTTCTAAAAGACACCTGTCACCTCAGTCATCCGGGACCACGGCACCTGAAAAAGGTTAAAAAACCTATTTAGAGGCTAAAAAAAGTGCCGAAACGTTGGAAAATTGTAAAAAATGTAATAAACGAGCATAAATCCGTATAAAAACAGTTTTGATTAAAGCGATTGACTTAGCTATATGAAGTAACAAACTGATGTGGCAGCGGGTGGGTCATATCTGCTGCAGAACCGTTAACCGTTGGGGTAGACTTGTTCTAGATCGGGATCAGTTAACGCATAGTAGGATGCTGTGACCATAGTAACAATACCACTCGCTCACCGTGAAGGAAAACATTGTGAGTAAACATGAGCGTCTTCGGCGTTCAACTACCTCAGCGCTTGAAATTGTCAATCCCTGGCGCGCACGCGTACTAATTAAGACATCGATTTCAACCCTTGTATGTACCTACTGCTGGGGCACGGGTCTCTTCCCTGAGGAAGGTATAGGCCATACTCCACCACGGGGGCCAAGTCCATTAAGATATACTCTGTCTTTTTGAGTGAGCCTTGCAGTGAGACTTATTTTATATGGGATACATTAAAAAAATAGGTGCGTGGCCGGGTTCTTGCTAATCCTCTTCCGCTGTTGCCTCTATCACCTACGACTTGACCCTACCTGATCGAAAAAAAGTTAAGGTCAAAAGTGCGAGAGCCCCAGGTTCTATCCCGAGTGCGGGCATGTACCAATGACTTTGTTTATTTCAAAGTTACGTACATTTGCGAATTCATAGTCGCAATACCACACGCTAACGGTGAAGGAAAACATCGTGAGGAAACCCGCGGCTTGGTTGGCTCCGCACGTATTGACTAGTCTTTCCTGTGAGCTAGGCCGACTAAGCTGTCAGGATGGTATAGGTGCTGGGCAAGCCTACACCATCTATAAAAACCATGTCCCAGGCACTACAGCGTCGGAGTGGTCCCTTCACCCATCTAGTGTGAGTGAAGATGCCACTGGACGCTGTATAAATCATCTCATTAAGTAGATGCAAAAAAAGGCCAATATTAGAAAGATTTTGCAAATAAAACGTAACCACAGATTAAATAAATTGTCCCTGAGGTGTACTTTTGACGAATCGTTTTCTTTTTAAATAAGGTCTTTTTAAAAACCTATTTAGAAAAACTTCCACCCTTTGGCCAAATTAAGGACTGTTATCTTCCTTTTCTAAAAGCCTTTCCCCAACAGCCCAACAGTGAACTACGTGCTGAGCTCCGACGAGAATATATACGTGGACGTGAACGTGGAAAACTCCGGGGAAGACGCTTTTGAGGCGGCCTACTACCTGCAGATCCCCGCCGGGGTCAACTACGCCAGGATGGAGAGGCTCGATAAGGACTCGGAGACGGCGCCTATCTACTGCTCCATAAGTGGGCAGCACGCCGATGGGAACACAACACTCAAGTGCGACCTTGGAAACCCCATGGCCAGCGGACAGAGCGTAAGTTTGGTTTTTCATATAGTAGGGATTTTAACTCAGCGCTTATCTACTGCTTTATAAGCGGGCAGCACGCCGATGGGAACACAACACTCAAGGGCGACCTGCAGAACCCCATGGTTGCGGAGCGAATGCCGGCCTCTACCAATGACTTTGTTTTTCAAGTTATGTACATTTGTGAAGTAAGTTGCGATATCACTAACTATGAAGGAAAATATAGCGAGGAAACGCTAGTGTCTGAAGTGTTAACGTACCTCAACACATGCTACGTGTAGAGATCCAACTGTGAGGCTAAGTGTGGAAATCTCAGGTCCGATTAAAAGACCAGCGTTTAGACACCTGCTAAAAGGTTTCATTCAACAATGACCCTTACCACCCTCTGTTCAGGTCCGTTTCCGCGTGATCCTGGAGGTAAACGCGGCGGTGAAGGCTCTTAACTTCTACATGGAGTCCAACTCCACCAACCCCGAGCAGGACACGCAGTACGACAACTCGCAGCGACTCTCCATCGGGGTTGTCATCAAGGCACAGCTCTCTATCATTGGGTAAGTTGGTGAAGACGAGCACCACTACAAGAAGGTGGGAAGAAGGTGGGGGTGGTGATGCTACTAGTACATTGGCTTCTACATAATGAGATGATTTATACAGAGTCCAGTGGCATCTTCACTCACACTGGATGGGTGAAGGGATCACTCAGATGCTGCAGTGCCTGGGACTTGGTTTTGGATGGTGTAGTGTTGCCCAGGACCTATACCATCCTGACAGCTAGTCGGGCTAGCCCACAGGAAAGACTAGTCAATAGTTGCAAGCGAGAGACCCAGGTGCGATCCCCAGTGATTCTCGTTTTACCCATACTTCGAGTCCAAGCCATCGTGGTGAAAACATTTACGCCCATGTCTCTCGGAGAGACAGTCTTCTTTCGAGAGAGTATGAACTTAATCACTACGCGTGCCCATCGCGTATTGGCAATTTGAATCGCTGAGGTATGTGAACACGTTAAACAATCTAGGTTTCTCAACGCTGTTTTCCTTGCTACAAGTTTTTAGAGGGGCTTACAAGACTTTGAACTAATCAAAATGTTGAAGGGATGCTCGAAATCACCACTACCTACCTACTGCAAGAACTCTGAACTGATTTTTTTACTTTGTAAGTGAATCGATTTTTGCAAAACTCATCCCTCCGTTACACAATGCGTTGTCACATTGATTTCAGATGTTTTCCTAATTTCTAACCTTGTGAGTATGTGGCGAGCACATGTCAAGTCTGCGCGCGCACTATAATCTCCAACATTCCTGCATCGCGCAATCAAAGTGTTTCACATGAAATACCATAAATATAACGTCCGACCAACTACAGTCGGACCGGCCGTCCCCAGGCATACGATCTGCCTGGCGGGAAATTTCCCTTTATACTGTGAGAGCACGATCACCCGCTCTTTCTCTCCTCACAGCACTTACCTTTTCCTTAAACCATAGACGTTGGTTTGTCCTTCACCAACGTCTAACCTCACAGCACATACCTTTTCCTTAAACCAACGTCTCCTTTCAATCTCTCCTTCACCAACGTCTAACCTCACAGCACGCACCTTTTCCTTAAACCAACGTCTCCTTTCAACCTCTCCTTCACCAACGTCTAACCTCACAGCACGCACCTTTTCCTTAAACCAACGTCTCCTTTCAACCTCTGCTTCGCCAACGCTAGTCTCATAGCACGCACCTTTTCCTTAAACGAACGCCTCGTCTCCACGCCCTCAGCACGTCAGACCCGCCCGAGCTGCACTACAACGCATCAGTGTACGAGCACGCGCAGCTGGCGGAGGACATCCAGCTGGGGCCGCAGGTCGTGCACAAGTACAACATCAAGAACGAGGGCCCCTTTGCCGTGGAGGAGGCCGAGATTTACCTCCTGTGGCCGTATCAGACTCTGGACGGTGAGTGCACCTCTTTTTCGTTTTCTGTTGACAATCTCCGACGATTATACTATTTTTATTTTTAATGCACTAACCCGTGCTAAGGACAATTTTAAAAGCCTATTTAGAGGCTAAAAATTTCACCCATGCCGGGATTTGTGCTTAGCACGGGTTAGTGCATTAAAAATAAAAATAGTATAATCATGTGGGTACAGTGATATCGTTCCGATGTAAAACCTAACTGCTAAGTAGGTAGTCGGGGCTGTAAGTGATGCAATTTGCTTAAGCCAGATGTCGCTGCCTGTACGTAATACAGAGAATAGTGTAAAGAGGTTCGAAATTTCACTGATGCCGGTGAGTCGCCCATTGGCTCAATTGGTAGAGCGCTGGTACGGATAGCCAGAGGTTGCGGGCTTGAATCCCGGCATGGGTGAAATTTTTAGCCTCTAAATAGGTTTTTAAACCTATTTAGAGGCTAAAAATTTCACCCATGCCGGGATTTGTCCTTAGCACGGGTGAGTGCATTAAAAATAAAAATAGTATAATCATGTGGGTACAGTGATATCGTTCCGATGTAAAAACCTAACTGCAAAGTAGGTAGTCGGGGCTGTAAGTGATGCAATTTGCTTAAGCCAGATGTCGCTGCCTGTACGTAATACAGAGAATAGTGTAAAGAGGTTCGAAATTTCACTGATGCCGGTGAGTCGCCCATTAGCTCAGTTGGAAAGAGCGCTGGCACGGATAGCCAGAGGTCGCGGGTTCGAATCCCGGCATGGGTGGAATTTTAGACTCTAAATAGGTTTTTAAAATTGTCCTCAGCACGGGTTAGTGCATTAAAAATAAAACTAGTATAATCAGGTCCTGGATGTTTACATGTTTGTGATGTCGTTGTTTCTGGTTCCCACAACACAGGGTATCCTAGTGTGGGGCCAGAAGCTATGTATGTGCCTGTATGTAAATATTATTTATTTAAATCAGATTGGGATATCTATTCCTAAGCAGTTCTCCTTAACTCGATGAGTGATCCGTAAGGCATGATTTTCGATAAACTTCACAAACACAATCTTCTGTCCCGGACCCAAAGTGGGATGTTCTGTGATATGGAGTAGGTATGGAGATTTTTTGGCCATTACATAACTTTCTAGATCTTGCTTGAAACAGATTCTGGTGTTTAATTTATGAATTTATGTTTATTAAGTCACAGTTAGCATTAAGCCGTAGTGGGATCCCACAAAGCGATTCATGATAAACTAACGTGTCCCCGCTAAAGCAACGAAATGATCGAAATAAATACATGCAGTAGTAGAAAAATGACCGAATTCGACAATCATTGTAGATGCTGGAAAGTCTTCCCATGCTGAATATAAAAAAATGTTTATTTGTAAGAAATTGAATACAGTAATTATGGTCTATTGCGACTCCACACTAGGCGCAGCCTGTGTCGTGGGCGACGGGTAGTTTACGGTCTTTTTAGTTAGCACCGGTTGACAGATCGAGGCAAATGAGTCACAAGCGTGAGCAAAACAGTGCTACTATGGACTCACGGGCTTCCACACTAGGCCGAGCCTGTGTCGTGGGCAGCCATTAATTGTTTTTACAGTATATCTTAGCAACTGCTTAATATAATGTAAAAATTATGTGTTGAATCTAGCTTCCAATGAAATGATGTAATATGATAATCTTGGGTCGTGGGTTTGAAGGGGTTGCTTGATGTAAAATGCAGCTTTAAGTTAACATGTTTATTTATTAACCTCCGGATATGAAGTGAACCGAGTATAAATGAAACAAGGTATTTTAAATAAAACTTATTGCTAACTAAACACTACGAATATGTGTCACACAAACACTACTGTGTACGTCCAACACATTGACATCGTTTACGTTGATGTCACCAATACTTCAATGAAATGAAATTAATAAATTGAAATGAAAGGGTTTTGTTTAAAGTAGCGCATAAACTGCGGGTTAATGAACGTTACAATTCAAACTGGGTTCATTTCAAAATCTTGATCATTTTGGAGAAAAAATGGAGTCTTTTCAAAGTCCAGAGTTTACATACTTAATCCGCTATTTGACTCGTATCAAATTTGACGCGATAAATGAATATTTCCTGTAGTAGGTATTTAACTTAAGAAACTGAAATATACTGACTTTGCTAAGTAATTATGTAGAATGACTGCAAAATTTGCAAATAAAAAAAATTACCGCTTTTAATTCGGAACGGTGAAAACACTATCCGCCATGGTGAAAGCATCTTTCGGTTGTAAACAAACATTTGCCAGCCAGAACGAGTGGACATTGATTATTATAGGACTTACATCAAAGTGATCTTCACGCAAATACACCCGAGTTTAAGTCGATAAAGTAGGTATCGGGGTCTCTTTTGGCAAGTTTGAGCCAAATTTTTCGTGTGTTTATTTCACTGGGTACACGAATCCACAACTTTAGCATTCTCGAACAATGCAATAATGATAATTGCTATATTTTGCATGTAAACTCGATGAAATCATGGTTTCGTCGTTGTTATTTCACTATGCTCACAAATCACTCACAGTTGTTCAATGTCAAACTTTGTTTACAATACAGGTCTTTAAACCATAGACAAAATGACTAACTGCGTTTTTGGCTAGTTAGCAAAGCAAAGTTTTAAAATATATTTTTTGGTTGCTTTTAGGTCTTCAAAAATATACTAAAATATTTTTGGTCTAATGGAAGAGATATTAATAATTTAAGACTTACTTGCAAAGAAAGTCAAATAGCGGATTATTATAAAACATGGAACTCGTGCATTGTACTGGCTTTAATTCCAGACATCATTGTCATCTAAATGCAAACTAGTTCACACTGAAGCAACCCTCCTCCGCAGGCGACGACTTCATGTACATGCTAGTGCAGCCGGAGTGGCTAGGAGACCTGCAGTGCGGCGTCGCGCGACACGTCAACCCGAGGGACCTCTTCGTGAGGAACCCCTACACCAGCCCGCTGCTCGCAGAGAAGCAGGGTGAGACAAACACAGCCAAAGAGATTACATAATATAAGATAAGAATATTCTTTATTGTACACGAGAGCATATATTATAGAATAGAATAGAGTTTATTTAATAATTTGCATGCACTATTACATAAAGGTAGATGAAGTACATTGCAAAGTTGCTCAATTTAAAATCAAACATTACGACCGAATAAAACATGTAAAGATACAAAGTACAATTGGCGGCCTTATGGCTAAAAGCAATACAACCTTACGACGGAAAGTTGCTGAAGGAATAACAGACGGGTAGTCGGTGCAAATATGAAAGAGAAAACCCCTTATTCATAATGGTCCGCTAACTTAAAACCGCTGTTAACGAGAATTAGCAACGCTTTCAGTTAGCAGACTATTATGAATAAGGGGGTAAGACATACCGTTGCCAAAACTTCCTGAGATGCTCTCTCCAATATATACATATCACAAGACCTTCAGGTGACACTCCATTTAGTACATGCCATCGACTCTCGCTTCCTTAGGCGCCCTAACCAACAAATACTGTCAAACCTCGCAGGATCTTTCTGAAACAGCCTGTCTAAAACATACTGTTGACCCTACACACCCGACATACCGTTGCGAGATATTCCTCAGATGCTCTATCAAATACGTACATATCCAGTATCTTCCTTAGACACACTGTCCAATAAATACTGCTAAACCTCGCAGATTTTTTCTGAGACAGCCTTTCCAAGACATACTATCGATCCTACACCAGCCGGCTGCTCACCGAAAAGCAGGGTGAGACTACTCCCAACATACCGCTGCGAGATCTTCCTAAGACGATCGGTCCAATACGCACATCATCGCCCTCGCACTATCTTCCTAACACACCATGTCCAAGAAGAACCCTCACAAACTCTTGTTGTGACCCTCTATCCGAGACTTTTTTTTCACTCTTGAACCTTTGATCAGTTCCTCGGTAGACATAACCAGCCACTTTAACGCCCTACCTTCTTTTCTCTCTATTTATTTTTTCTAAAGAAGTTTTTTCTGTTGCGGTTTTTCGAACGCAGCCTTACTCTATACCACAACCTAATGATAACTGTATGATCAAAAAGAGATATTAGTCTAATCGTTGTCATGGTAATTAGATTAAAAAATCCGACTATTCAGCTAAGCGACAAAGTTTTAGGTCTAAAGTACCAGGACAAGCTAGACTAGACTACGAAACTAGTACTCTCCCTCTTCTTCTTCTTCAGAAGGCCAGCAGCGCTTTGTTGTAGCTGTTGGTTTATGAAACGATTCTAGCGTGCCCTTAGCAAGGGCGGACTTTCTATAGTGTTGCTAATATTTGGTTTATAATGTGTTTCAGCCATGGAGAGCAGTGAATTCTACAAAGGTCTCCAGATTTCCCGCGGTGGTGGCTATTACGGACAAAGTAAGATAACAGCAATCCCTATTAGCTTCTAGCATCCAAAATACTTTACACATACACTCGCGGTCTGAAAATATTTACCACCTTAACGTTGGTAATTGCATACACAAATCTATGCCACATGGTCGATGATATTATGTGATTTGATTAGGCATAGAGCATAGATTAGGCATAGAGCATAGAAGAAGCAATAGAGATTCACCCAAGCGAGGTTGCCATGGTTTTACAATCAATTTCATCGTAGTATTTTTGATAAATGTCATTGTAAAAAAATCAATTATGTCAACTTTTAAATAAAGAAAAGAGTTTCATCATCAAAACGTCATGAATACTCTTTTTGTTAGAATCGATGCTAAAAACTATTAAAAAGTAATACGAACCTAGATATAGCATTTTAGACTTTACTGCACACAGTGTGCTAAAGAATCTAATTTGAAAACATACATAGTCCTTACCATCTTCCGAACAAAATCTAAAGGCATTATATTCTTTTTCACAGCGTCTTCCGGCAGTAACGAACAAAATTTCCACTCCAGTGTAAGCACCGATCAATTCGCCAACCGTTTTGGTGACGCCCGTTACCCCGAAAGTGGCAATGCTGGTGGAAGTACCCAGTATGCCGGCAGCAGAAATCGGGAGTCCGAAAGTGGCTTTCAGTATTCCGGCACTGGGTCCCAGTTCGCCGGTGGAAGCACCCAGTATGCCGGAGGAAGCACCCAGTATGTTGGAAGCGGGACGCAGTCATCTGGAAATCGTCAGGCCAGTGGAAATAGCGCTCAATTTTCTGGGTCCGGTCAAGCGCATGGGAGTGGCACCTACCACCGGGAGAGTGAATACGGCGAAGGTTTTACGGCTGAACAGGAAGAGGCTATAAGGAAGAGTATTGCGGGAGCCGTGCACACTGCCACGGTCAGTCAAGGATCTGGGGCTCACAGGTTAGAAAGAAAATTACCTCCTGCGGTTGAATGGTAGAATTCGCCGCATTGTACGATTTTATTGGTAAAATTTAAGTGCAATTAGTGTATTAATTGCGATTCCCAACCCGCATGCCCAGCGTGGGGATTATGGGCATTACCCCCCCTAATTATGGCACAACCTTGCGCTATGGCGCTCATTAGGGGAGGGCTATGTCCTGCAGTGGAATAATCTGAGAAAGAATGTATTAATAAAAAAACTATTATTAATAATAATTTTAATAGAAATTACTTTAATCTCTGTCCCTGAATTAGAAATGTTTGAAACTTTAGAAAACTTCACGGATAAGGTTGGAACTTGATTTGCGTTAGCCGTTAACAGTGCAGTATTACCAAATTAGTTGTAATCGGATGAAGAAATAAAGAAAAATATGATAGGTTTAAATTTGTTTCATGAGTGGTTTTAACATCAATAAAGACGAGAAGGAAGTAGGACGACTTTAAGGAAGTAGTTACAAATGTTTGATATACCAACCTCAAACTTATACCTACTAACAACAGTTTTAAAAAGAAGCGGGTAGATGTAAAACTTAGATCCCGAACACCCGGATAACCCGGATCGCAATGACCTAATGAAGTTGTGGCCCCGAATGGAGCGATAAATGGGTCCATCATTCCAGCTCAAACCAAGGAGGCATCTACCAAGGCGGAGTGTACCAAGGCAGCCAGTCCGGCTTCGGGCAGGCCGGACAAGCCGGACAGGATGGTCGCATTATCCGGACGTGGAACAAGACTATCCTGTACGATTCAAGAGGCAACGTTATTTCCGAGGAGGAGACCAGTACAGAGTTCTCAAATCTGGGACGCGAGGGAGAGGCTGGCAGCTCCTTTAGTAACAGGTAAGTAAATTCAGCGCTCGTGGCCTCGTCGAACCGAGTGATTGGAATCAATCACTTGAGTTAAGCAACAACAGGCGCGGTCAGGTGCAGGATGGGTGACCGTACCGTGACTACCGCTAGTGGCATTTTTTCCGAGCGCTTTCGTGGCCCGCAAGGCACGTTAAGCCGTTGGTGCCGGATGTTATGTAATGGCAGTCGTTAAGCCATGTCAGAGGCGCTATGGGCGGCTTGATAACTTCTGACAGTAAGGCTCGCCACTGTCTTAGAATCCTCCACCAAACCGAACTTAGCGTAGCGTCCTTAAAAGTCAGTAGGACAAAATGCGTGAAAAAACAAACTAGTGACATCTGTTAATAACAGATTGACAAATCGTTAGTGTACGAGATGTGCAGGCGATGATTTTTTTGAGCGGTTTATCTCTCTATCTCAGACTAGGCCTATTGTGGCAGAGGGACTAATTTTTTATGCTTGAAACTATTCACTAAAGTCGCAAATACAGCTAATTATGCAATGTTACCTAACCTAACACCGTTTTCCAGATACGGCGTCGACGCCTCGAACCGCCGCGTCGACCTGCAGTCAAACCAATATGGCAGCCGTCAGCAGTCGACCAGTCAGCAGGGCAGTCAACAGGGCGGCCAATACGGCAGCCAACATAGCAGCCAGCAGGGCAGTCAACAGGTAAATATGGAACCGATATGTTCCCATAAATGAAGCGCTGGTGGCCTTTTTTTTTTCACCCAGGAGAAACCCCAATTACGTGTACCACCGGCTCGGGGGAGCACAGTGGTTATGTCGGACTCCCCGCCCTGAAAAGGGCGGTATACCGACTAAAACTCCTGGGGTGTTCCTCCGCACCGCAAAGGACGGGGCCACGGGGACGCTTACGCACACTTCCGCGACCCCGTCTGCGGGCGCCCTTTCGGGCAGTCCTTCGGCGGCGCCCCTGCCCCATCGCATCGGACCGAACGACGGGGCGAGGGAACGCCGCATATCTTCGTTGGAGCGCATAGTGGCCAAGTGCGAACCCCTTGGCCACCACACGCCCCAACGCGCCGCCCCCTCCATCCCATTGTTGTGTGGTCCAATGGGATTAGAGGAAGGCGGCGCACCTCCTCGTTGGGGCGCATGGGGGCCAATGTCCTGTTGGCCCCCACACGCCCCACACGCGAGGCCCATCACGTCGCCCACCAGCACTTCTCTGAAAGCAGAGAAGGCTGTGAGCGGCCGCGCGGGCCCCCTCCGTGCCAGAAGGCACCCTCGGAACACGCAAGGGCGCCTTCCGGCCCGCCGTGATGGAGGCGGAGGGTCCCCCGACCCTCCGCGTCCCGGCGGCCACTCTGGTCCGACTGGTACGAGGCGCGCGCGCTTCCGCGCAGCGGCGCCCCCCCCAGTCGGTCCTTCATTCGGTTGGTCGCCTGGGTCCCGCTCCACAAAGTGAAACAGGGCCCACGCGACCCCTCCCGCCAGATTATTCGCCGTTAGCCAGTAAGATCCGACAAGAAGAAGTTACTGACTAACGCTCAGGGTGCACCGACCCCAACACTTGCCCTTCCATCTGGTTCATGGAATCAGATGGAACGGAAAGCGGAGCGGTACACGTGAAGGTTATCTGGCATCGCACCCCAAGCGCTGGTGGCCTAGTGGAACCGAATGATAGGAATCAATCACTTGGGTTAAGCAATAGCGGGCGCGGTCGGATGCTGCATGGGTGAACATCCCCTGACTACCGCTATTGGCATTTTTCCGAGCGCTTCCGTGCTTCGCAAGGCGCCTGCTGTGTAATGGCAGTCGCTAAGCCATGTCAGAGGCCTTATGGGTGGTTTGATAACTTTTAGTAAGGTCCGCCTCCACAAACCCGGACATGGCCCCCGTGGATGGTGTGGTCTAACCTTCCTGCGATGTAGAAAGAGACCCGTGCCCCAGCAGTGAGGACATGCAAAGGGTTGATATCATCATAGTACCTAAACATATTAGTGGTTGTATCGTATCGATTTATTCAAATTCAAATTAATTTATTTGTGGATCATAGGTAATTATTTTACATAATTGGTGGTCAGTCTTAAATTACAGATCACTATGGTCCTACCAGTACATAGGCATACAAATATAATAAAGTTATTAAGAGGGTAAACAAGTTACAATGTGTCATTTAGAAAGTCTTCAATTTTATAATAACATTTTTCAACAAGTAGATCTTTTAATGTGTTTCGAAATACATCTAAATTTAGTTCTTTGTACAGTGTTAGTATCTTGTTAAAGATTATAGGCGCCATGCACAAAATACTTTTTCGCATCATAGTAGTTTTAGCTGGATATGGTCGTAGTCTATTTTTATTGCGGAGGTTCCTATGTATCGTGTCTCCTAGAGAATGAAATAGATGAGGGTTGTTCCGTACAAACATAGCTACCTCAAATATATATAAACACGGAAGTGTCAGAATTCGGTGGGTATGAAACATGGGCTTGCAGCTTTCTATGGACTTCATCCGAAACATGGATCGTATACATCTTTTTTGAGTTTTAAAAGCTAGGTTTTTATTAGTGGAATTACCCCAGAATATTATACCGAACCTAAGAGTTGATTCAGCTAGACCGTAATAGGCGGTAAGAAGCGCCTCTACACTTACTGTTGTAGATAATTTATGTAGTAGATATGCTGTAGAGCTTAGTTTTTTGCATAAGTTGTCTATATGACTTTTCCAATTTAATTTGTTGTCTATAGTTAGGCCAAGAAATTTTGCCGTTTCAACTTCATTTATAATGGTGTCGCGAAACTTTAAACTAAGGTCAGATTTATGTATTCGTTATTCAACGAACTCTATCGTATTATGCCTTTTAAAGGTATTTTCTTGATCTGTGGCGATGATAATGATAACAGTGATGATGATGATGACGATGATGGTAGTGATGATAATGATAACGGTGATGATGATGATGACGATGATGGTAGTGATGATAATGATGATGATAACGGTGATGATAATGATGATGATGACGGTAATGATTACCAACAGGGCGGGCAATGGGCTCACACTTATGCATCAGGGCGGGGCGCCGGCGCAGGCGGTCAGGGCCACACGTGGTCCACTGAAGAGACAATCAACAAGGATGTCATGAAGGCCGGCTCCACCACTTACAACAGAGGAGGTACGAAGACTGTTATGACCGTCATATTTTAAATAAGGGATACTTACAAGTCATGTTCTACTGTAAATTGGAAACCAAAACATTAATCTATAATATGAAAATGAATCGCTGAATGTATTGGTAAGCGCACATCTAGAGAGCAGCTAAACAGATTTCGCTAATTCTTTTTTTAGAATATTCCTTGAAGTACGAGGATGGTTCTTAAGGAGAGAAATTTTTTTTAGAGAATCGACTGTTAGGCGGTACGAAGTTCGCTGGATCAGCTAGTTGAACATAAATAATTTCGAATGTTCTATTTGGTATATTTATCTAATTACCTTCGGGTCGAGTTTGTAGTAAAGAACAAGGCTGTCAAAAAAAATCCACTCGGATCTTCATCGAAGAAGTACGAGTTTTTCAGAACAAGTTGATATTAGGGGAAGAAGGTCGGCCATTGGCGACCGCAACCCATTGGATGCAATGTTCTACAATAAATTATTTGAAGGAAACACTCAAAACTCGTGGTTTTTACTATAAGTAATGGAATCCCACATCTCAGATAAAATCAAACGGACTCTCAGAAGCAATTTAGAGGTATTATATTAAAATTATAGACGTTGGTAAGGGGATCACAGAGGTAAAGTGGAGATGGGCGGGACACTTAGCTAGAAGGGAAGAAGGCCGGTGGACCAGGGCAGTATCGGAGTGGTGGCCAAGGGAGGGAAGGAGGTTGGTAGGCAGACCACCGACACGATGGTCAGACGACATCGTGAGGGTTGCGGGTCACAAATGGATCAGATTAGCACAGGACCGTGTGGAATGGCGCAATAAAAAGGAGGCCTATGCCCAGCAGTGGGTTGATGTGGGCTGATTATAGATATAGATATTAAATTTGCTTCATTGACATTCCAGGTGCAAAAGTGACGTACGTCGGTGACGAAGATGACGAAATCGATGGCTTCGGCGTGTACGCAGCTCAGAGTCCCCACAACGAGTTCAAGTTTGGCATCGCTGACGTGGGACAGGCGGGGCAGGGGGCGCAGGGGGGGCGTGCGGGCCAGCGGGGGCAGGGGCAGAGTCAGGGGGGGGCCTTCGGAGGGGCAGCGTATGGTCAAAGCAGCAGTTCCTCGGCAGGAAGTGGCAGCGGTTACTCATATTCGAGCTCTAGTCATTCTGGTGAGTTTGAAAACACGTTATCATAGTGCTTCAATTGGTGCAGTTGCGTTTTTAACATCTCGTTGCTTAAAGAGCGCTGACTCTTTGATGTCTTCTTGTTAGTACTTAAAATCGGTGCAGTCGGTAACCCACAGAGAGTCCGAACCACTGATATCACGTTTTACAGAGTTGAGCTGTCTGACTGAAAGGGCCAGTTTCTGAATTGAGGATTTCGATAAGAATACTTGACTGTTGCGCTTTCTTTTTGAATTTCTCAGCAATTCTCAATTGAGAATTCGGCCCACAGAGTTGCACTGTTGCGCTAGTTTACAAAACGTAGGATTGCTCACTCGTGATCGTTTCCCGATATATAGTTACGAAACCCGGTACGACTGTGTCTGGCTTCACGATGTTTGCTTAACTTAGCCCAAACTGCGCAATGTCGTACGCGGTACAAGGATCTGTGTAATGGCTACTGTGCTCTACTCAGTGACATACAAATAAATGGCACGTGGTCACAGTTACAGCCGTCACCGAGGCGACATGTTTTCGTCGCCCACGATTTGAGCCCCCCCTCTCAGTAGGGGGTCAACTGAACGTCGTTTCACGGTAACATTCTGCCTCCACCAGGTGGGTCGTACAGTACGCAGTCCGAGGACGAGTACCTGACGCAGCGGCGGCGCGAGAGCACGCGGCGGCGGCGGCAGGCGGGGGGGGAGGGGGTGGACCCGCAGCTGCGCGCGCAGCTGGCGCGCTGCGAGCTCAAGTACAAGTGCGAGGTCATCCGCTGCACCACGGGCCGCCTCGTCAAGGGGCAGGAGGTCTGGCTCGCGCTGCGGTCGAGGATCAACGCCTCCGTTTTGAACGAGGTCAGTTCTGTGGTCTTTATCACATCACCACACTTCACACTATCACATAACAGTATCACATTATATCACAGTAAAACACTATCACATCACACTGTCACACTTCACATTATCACACTATATCACACAAACACACTATCACATAACAGTATCACACTATCATACTATCACATTATATCACAGTAAAACACTATCACATCACACTGTGACACTTCACATTATCACACAAACACACTATCACATAACAGTATTACACTATCACACTATATCATACTATCACACTACATCACACTAACACAGTATAACACTTCACACTATATAATATAAAGGCGAAAGTTTGTAAGTGTACATGTTCTTCACGTCTAAATAGAGCGATATTAATAAAATTTGCTATGGAGTTAGCTGACACCGTGGATTAACACATAGGTTACGTTTGCGGGGAAAAACATCTTATTCCCATCGGTAAATTGATAAACCACGAGTAATACAGCGGGGCACAGCTAGTACTTAGAAAATAATAACTCTACACGATACAATCTCTTGTCCTAAACCCAAACTATGGTACCCTGTGGTATGGTAAGTACGTAAAGACATCGAAACGTGGAAACACACCCAGACTCAGGTCATTTGTACAATCCACCAGATGGAATCGCACCCACGAACTCCGGCATGATCATAATCAGACGTGATACCACTAGACGAACTAGACAGTCAATGTTCGTCGATCGCTGGGCTTAGGTCTTCATCAGAGCATGTCACAACCACATCGGATGTGCAGTACAGGCGGTTTGGTTATTGTAGAGTACAGCAAACCTCTACCATGTACGGTAGAGGTTTAATGTAGTACACGGGAGGAGTTGCTGTCTTCCTCCTGGATTTTCGTTAGTCGCTTACTCAAGGGATCAACCAGGATGGCCTTGAATCACACCGAATGTCTTGAAATTGGATTCGTCAATCAAATCATTTTTGTTGTTCTTTTTATTACTCATGTAAATAGCTTTGGAGATTTGCATTTCATTTGAAGTTGACTTGCATTTGGGAGCCTGAGGATGCCTCGTGTTAGAGGCGAAACGCGTCCCGTGTTTTCTCACACAAGTATTGGTGTTGGTGGTGGTGTGTTCGTGTCTTGCTTCTGCTTAAAAAAGTGGGAGGGAGGGCGGTGCATTAGCTAACCGCATGGTGCTTGTGGGATTTTTGGCGGAATTTAGCAAAGTAATTTTAACTTTTTAATGCTATTATGGATTTCCGCAAAGTAACGCCTGATTCCATACAACAGCTTTGGAGATGTACCTTGAACATAAAGAGACTTGTGCAATTAATAAAGAATGTAAACAAAGTTTCAGAGGTTCAAAACATTTTTATTTGAATAAATTGTAGTTGTACAAATTTCGGATTCCCTATTGTAATCGCTGTCGTCTGTATAGTCAAACATGATTCACCGGAAGAGTCCTAGGCTGTCTATAGCCGCCAGGCTGTGATTCCATAATTAAAACCAATAACTAATTACAATAACAGCAAAAGACAACAAGAAAACTAACAGTTACGGATTAAATAAACACAATAAACTTAGTAAATACGGAAACGAAACTTCGAATGCAATCTAAACAGGAATGAACTATTATAGTTTACAAAATGCCGAATGACACCAAATGTTGACAACTGCCGTACTGAAAGATTTCCTGTACCACGAAATACGCAACGACAGCTGTCGTCGATCAAATGACGCCATTACCGGATACGTGTGAAAAGGACAGAGATAATAATCGCTCACTATCGCAATGTAACTCAGTAACGGTCCGTTTGTTTACATTCTTTGTCTCGTCTCATTGGCCTTCCTTAGCTGATTACTATGTTTTTACGAGCCATACAGACCTGCATTGAAGTTCGCACTCGAAAACTCTGGCTTCATCCAACTACCATCAGTCTACCCATTCCATGTCTACGTGTTAGATGTATGAATATGTACCAGACCTTAACCCGACCTCCCCCACTTCAGATTAAATGTATTAATATGTATGAATATGCACCAGAATGTGAATATGAATTATGAATATGAATAATATGATATGAATATGAATAATTCAGAGTATGAATATGCACCGGACCTTAACCCGACCTCCCCCACTTCAGATTAAATGTATTAATATGTATGAATATGCACCAGAATGTGAATATGAATTATGAATATGAATAATATGATATGAATATGAATAATCCAGAGTATGAATATGCACCAGTTAAATGTATGAATATGCACCGGACCTTAACCCGACCTCCCCCCTCCAGATCTCCCGCGACCGCGCGGTGAAGCTGTCATCGTTGGCCACGACACGCATCACTCGCCTGCCTGTAGTGGGCGCGCCGCGCGAGCGCGCGTGGCAGACGGCCGAGGCCACCACGCTGGTGACCCCGCAGCTGGAGGCACTCTCTTCGGGCTCCGTGCCACTTTGGGTGGTCGTGCTGGCCGCCGTTTTGGGAGCGCTCTTGCTGCTCCTGCTGATCTTTGCGCTTTACAAGGTGACTCTATTTCTTTTACCACCACTCGCTCCAACTTTGGGTTTTAGCTTCAACTGGTATTGCAAGGATGAATACGAGACCACAGATATGATAGCCGTGGAAGAACTTATAGACTATAAGATCTGGTTGGTGATAGACACCAAGCCGCCACATTAATTTTAGTCGACCTTCGATAGGAGATGCGGTCATCAAAAGTAGGTGACAGCATTAAGTGTCGTAAAAAACAAAAGGACAATGTACGTTAAGTTTCCGAATTATCAATGCTCCGAGAAAGCTCGATCGACATCATAAATTGTTACAAATAAAGTTAAAAGACCTCATCTACCTTCCGGTATGGTTAATCCTTCGACCCTAAGACTGTTTTTAGTGTTACGGACTAGATGGCGCTGTGCGTACTCTACTTCGTGGTATCCCATTTTAACAAAGATATATACAATAAAGATAATAATCAGAAAATAATTATTACACTGGTTTGGTTACGTAGTCACTACCTTACAAGGTCGAGGTGAAGTAATTGCCGTATTGAAAACAATGATAAAAACAACAATGATTGAAATTCCTTTCGAGTTCTATCATAGGGCAGTTAGTATAAAAGATTTAAAACGCACAAAATAAAACAAACCAATACCGCCCTTCAATCCCGATCACCGTTATCTTTTAACTTACTTTTGCGCACTAGATGGCGCTGTCAGACCACATCACAATATCTACCTCACAGTTTTTAAAATCACTCGATCCTCCAAGTTCGCCCGCACACTAGATGGCGCTGTGCGTCTTCTACCTCGCGGAGTGTATAATCCTTCCTAACCAGCTATATACCTCGGCAGTGCGGCTTCTTCAAGCGCAACCGCCCGTCCGACCACGCTGAGCGGCAGCCGCTGAACGGGCGCGACGAGCACCTCTGATACCCGCCCGCCGGCGCGGGGACCCCCGGCGGCCGTGACGTCAGCGGTGACGTCAGCTCCAGCTCCGGGACCGACGCCGCCAGTGACGTCACCAGCCGGGACTCCACTAGTTACGATAGGTATTGAGCGAGCAGCTCGCTGTGCTCGGCTTCGCTTACTTGCGTAAGCAGCTGCCGTGCAGACGTCAACTCTGTGTTACTCTGATTAGTTGATACGTGCGACGTAACTAAAAAGTTTGAGGTTGAAGTGTGATTGTTCGTCCCGCTGCACGGCAGAGGTCTTCTCTGCCGTGAAGCGGAATGTTTAAGATGTTTAGAAAGTTCAGAATGTTTCAGAAACTTACGTGGATCGTTCTATTCATCAATAAAAATGATGTATAAGAATGTTCAAAAAGTTCAAAATGTTTGAGAAACTTACGTGGATTCATTCATTAATAAAAATAAAATATAAGAAGTTTAATATATCCAGAAAGTTCAGAATGCTTTTAAACGTACATGGATTATTCTACTCATCAATAAAAATAATGTATAAAAATGTTCAGGAAGTTCCAGACACTTACGTGGATTATTTTACTAACTAAAAAAATATATAAACTATTCGATACATTTGCTAGATCAATCAAACAAAATTTGTACGAGACCTGATGTTTTCTTTTTCGTTTTGGATAGGTTCCTTTAGTAGAATAACCCCCTTACGTTTCACGGAACTTTCCTAAAACAGCCAGTATGTTAATGATTCTGTAATATTATGAATGAAAGTGCTTAGCCGTAAAAACGTAGGTGCACAGCCGATGATCTGATTACTGGGCCACATAGGACTCGAATTTGTGTGTAGATGAAGGGGATACTATAGTTTCTTATGCCCGTTGTTGTAAGACATAGACGATATTTAGGAAGTAGACGAAGCTATATCAAGTGTCTATGATGTATTTGTATATCATAGACACTTGATATAGCCATCTCAGAGATATAGAGAGAATATATATTCTGGAATATTTATATATTCTCTCTGAAAAAAAGCCTGTGCTAGTGTAGAACTTACAGCTTGCGTAGTGGAAAACTTATAGCTTACATAAAAAAAATCTCTCTAATTTGAGAGCTATCTTAAATGTCTTACGCGAAGAAAGTGATGTGAGCTGAAAATTGTAGTTTATTTTTTATTGAAAAAAAATAAGTTTAACATTGTTTTCACTTTTCTATGGGCATAAATATTCTGGAATATATCTAGAATATAAAATAAAATAGCTAAAATATAATGGCCTTTGGAAACGATGCACCAGTAGTAGAGTTCTGTACTTTGAGGCACAAATATATCGAGCATATCTAAAATTGTAGTAAAGACCTGCGGCCGTATCAATGTGCCTTTGAAGGGTTGTGCGAAATTCATGTACATACTTTGTTCGATGGTAGTTCTATGAAAGTCATGTACTATTAGGTAGCTACTCAATATATAAAACTTTTTTAGTTGTTTGTGACATTGAAATATTACCTTTTACCCCTCTTGAAAATAGTTAGTAAGTAACATCAATAAATAATTGGAAAAAAGTAAATAAATTGATCAGAAAAAAATATATCTGTATATAATAATATAATATACAGATATTTGTTTTTTCTGATCAATTTATTTACTTTTTTCCAATGGTGCGCTAGTTTTGCGCTTATCTTAACGTAGACATTAAAAATATATTTTCCACAGTTTTGGCTTGTTACCATAACGCCAATTAGAAAGCTATAATTCTAGGTACATTTTGAGATTCATTAAACTAAACATGGCAATATAACTTTTTGGGTTAAAAATGTTAAAAGTTAGAATAGAATGCTGTATTTAATTAATAATTTACTAGTCACGATAATTATATATTCTATGAAAATACATTATTTCAATATGCCATATTAGGAGTAGCAAACTTCCGAAGTAAAGAAAAAAGTAATAAATGAAAATGTTTTCATAAAAGTGTGATATGGTAGAATGCATGGGAAATGATGAGAATGTATGTAACTGTATACTTAACCGTATACTTTTATAATACTGTGCATTAAATAAATTAACTAAATCTTACTAGTTGACATTTGCTTAGTAATGTGGGTTTATAATGTAATTTTATGAAATTTTGAAGGGATCCATGATGTGCTTGACTATTATAAAATATAGTTAGGTAATCTTCTTGATGCCGTTATTTCTTTATGTATAAATATATATCTGTAATATAAGGCTTTGCAAAATCAATTTACATAATAGGAATAAATGTAAAGAGTTTTTTTCATTTATTTATAGCGAAAAGTGCCTTCTGAAACTGCCAGTTACTAAAACTAGTGTAAATATTAAAACCTACTAGCGATACATAATTAGTTTTAAATTTTAATTTTAACGCGGAATAGTTTTGAATGTACTTATTGATTTTTAATATTGACAAACAAAAAAATTGTGTAAAAATCAATAACAAAATTGTAAACTAGGTATAAATTAAAGGTAATAATTGTTACGCGTCTCTTTGACTATTTATTTGTATTTTTAATTAAATCAATACCGCTTTGTACTTATAAAGTTAATATTATGTACTAACTTAGCTTTCGAAAGTAATTTTATTTAAACTCGATGAGTCTTTAACCCTTCAACAGGTAGAACATACATAAATTACATGGGATAAATTTTTCAATGGTTTTGGACTCTATTTTAAAGTGGCTAAGTTAAATTTATGGTGGGAACTATTACACCATTGCCTGGTCAAGGGTTAAAATGCAAAGTTGAGCACATTAAATGCAGTACACATGTTCGGATATTGAATAACAAGCTAGGTAATAGTAGCAGGTCGGCTACGAGCATTATATTTGCTTTAATACGGTAATGTTTGTTTCATTGACTCTATTGGTAGTCTAACACTAGTAACTGATGACAGTCTAACACTAGTAGCCAATCGCATTCCAGTAGTATAACCCGTGCAGTTTAACTCGGCGCCTCGCGCGATTCTATGTTCTTAGCAGAAGATGCCTTTTAATTTGCTCGAGTTATAACATCGGAATGACATTGTATTGATATGGCTTGGTAGACTACCGAATAGAGGTATATAACAATTATTTCCGCCCTTTAAAAGTCTCCCTTAAGGAGCAATTCCCATACAAATGTATAAGTTTGGTTTTCATTTACAAACGACATGCCTGATTGCCAAGAAACTTGACCAATACATTTATAGTACAGAAATCGAGGTCTGATAGTGCGTAGAATTTGAAGTAAACCTATAGGTTTATTTAATCAAAGATAAATTATAACCTTATAAGTCTTTTCATAGAACATAGAAAGTAATGTGTAACTTATTTTGATAAGTATCTTTCCAATGAGTCGTACACAAGGCACTTCATACCCTGCGTTCCGAGATGCGATGAAATCGATTACAGCGCGAATCCGAGCAAATTTTGTAGTCCCAAAGTATTTCGCATGAAATAGGGTTTTTCTGTTTGGTTTTTTTAACTAAGCTTATATGGATTGGCACTGTATTCGATTTCATCGCATGTCGGAACGCACCCATAGATGGCGCTTATCAAGAACAGAGACACGCCTGTAAAGTTTTGCTTAGCGCAAATTTAATTTTGACAACCGTATTCCGGTTTTTCTATGGCCACGCCTGTAAGCGCCATCTGTGAATAGCTCTGTGAAGTTGTACTGAAAACGGCTCATTCCAAGCATGAGAAAACCTCGACTTGTGTCTTCTAAACGTATTGGTAAAGTTTCGTTGTAGAGCGGCATGTCGTTTGTAAATAAAAACTAAACTAGGTTTATATATTTCTCTCTCTCTCTCTCTGTCTCACATGTAACGTTTTGAATTGAAACGTTCATTAAGCCGCAGTTTCTGCGCTACTTTGAATAAAACCTTTTCATTTCATGGGAAATGCTCGTCAAGGAGACTTCAAATGAAAAATGGAAAAAAATTGTATGTGGCTAGGGCCTGGAGTATAATGTTGAGGTTTTGGGCAAGTTGAATGTGTAACTAATTTTGGAAGCTAAATCTGTCGTTAATTAAACATGCACATAGTAATTTTATTTTTTGCATTTAGCCAAAAAATTAAAATACAATAAAATTGTTTTTAATTACAACTAAAATGAGTTTAATTTTACTTTGATATCGTCCCTTTTTCACTTCCCCACTGCTGGGGCACGGGTCTCTGCCTGCAGCACTGTAAGTTACTGGCGATGTGGGCCAAATCCGAATTGGTATTTTATTTTAATTGATGCACATTTTATTCTTTATACTGTTTTTACACGGACTTACTCCTTGGTCTAGCAAAGTTACGTCTGATTACCATGCCGGATTTTGTGAGTTCGATACTCATTTGGGGCCACGTACAAATGGCTTCACTTTGGGGTTATGTCCATGTTTGTGAGGACTTGCCTGGTAATCATAGCACAGGGTATCCTAGTTTGAGACAAGTGGTTGTGTCGTGTGGAAGTTTTATTTTTATTGCACATTTCGTTAAAGTGTGTAATAATCTAAATAAATAAGTTCCTCACAACACTCTTCACTCTTCAAGAGTCAAAATCCTTCAAAGGTCAGACAGACCTTCTGTTATCGCCCGGTAATTTTCCAGCTTGACATTCTCCGCGTAACTTTCGTGGCGTTTTTCATCTGTTATATATATTCATCAATAGTCTATTACTAGTCCACTGCTGGACGTAGATAAGATAAGATATTTATTTGCACTTTTTGACACACATACATACTCGTAGCCACTCTAGTGAGCGCCATAGTGCCCTGACTATACTACGTTCACTAAATAAATGTTGAACTCGGTGGGTACGCGCGGTAATTAAGCCCATCCTCTCTCTCTCTCTCTGAGAGAAGGCCTGTGCTGCAGTGGGACGTTAATAGGCTGCATAGACCGATGTGAATATCAGACCATATATTTTGGCGGAAATCCTATTTAAAAGTATCCACGAAAGTTACGAAAGCGTTGACACGCACGTTTTCGCTGGCCTATCTTTAGACGCCAAGTACCTCGTATTGCTTTTTATAAACAAAGAAACTATTATATTATGCTTAAACTGTAATGAAATAATATTTTTTTAGTAATAGGTTTTATTGATATATTTACATAAATAAATGTATATGGCACGAAAAAAATATAATTCAATATGTGTGTAAATTTTTTATCCGTCAAAAGTAAATTATGTATCTCGTTCGTAAAATATGCAGGGATATGCAGATGGAATATTTAAACGGGAGAGTTTCATAATTTTGAACAGAACCATTAGAAAAATATGTTGCCGGTATTCCCGCTTAACGCTCTACTATGTGGGTCTTTATAAAAGCAAATCGTGGAAATATCTGATTACCAAAACTATGGGCCAGTTTCTAAATTGAGAATTTTGTTAAGTAAATACTTATAGGGAAGAGCGGGTGATTGTGCTCTTCCACTTTATAGGGAAATTTCCCGCCAGGCAGATGGTATGCCTGGGGACGGCCGGTCCAACTATTGTTAGTCGGACGTTATATTTATGGTATGTCATGTGAAACACTTTGATTGCGCGATGCAGGAATGTTGGAGTTTGCAGTGCGCGCGCAGACTTGACATGTGCTCGCCACATCACTCCCCTTCATTTTTTTTTAACTTTAGTGCTGCTCTTCGAATTTCCCAGAAGAGAGCGTGGTAGAATGTTATTTAAGTACCTATTAACTTAGAGAAATTCTCAATTCAGAAACCGGCCCTAAGTACCTACCTACCAATTTGATACAGAATATAATGCAATAATGATACAGAATGACTACGCTGTTTCGTTGCCTAAAACATTGCGTCTAAATTGCCCAGTACCTAAGACGGAAAGCGCCACAGACTCTCTGTCGCGCAGCGATTAAATTAACCTCTTGCACGCCAGTAGCGATAGCAGGAAAACACTGTATAGGTACTAATTTTCTAAGGTTAACACGAGTACTAGACATAATTAAAACTGTTTTAATACGGATTTCCCTCATTTATTACAATTTTTACAGGTGCCGTGGTCTCAGTCATCCGAGACCACGGCACCTGTGAAAGTGCCGAAACGTCGGAAAATTGTAAAAATATAATAAACGAGTGAAATCCGTATTAAAACAGTTTTAATTAGGTATTAAAACAGTTTTAATACTTAATTAAAACTGTATTAAAACAGTTCAGTGTATCACAGTTCACTGTATCAATAAAACATCAATAAAACAGTATCAATAAAACAGTTCACTGTATCAAAACTGTATTAAAACAGTCCGTATTAAAACAGTTTTAATTTACGGAAAAAATAAAATGGCGATCGATGTATCGTTTATCGTGGCAGTGACGATGGAGAGAAACAAATTCATAACCAGCCGGTGTCAGTCCACTGCTGAGCATAGGCCTCTCCAAAGACACGCCACTGAGCCTGATCTCGGTTCTTCCAGTCACTGCCCACCGCTTTGCGAATGTCGTCGCTCCACCTGGACAAAGGGCGTCCTACGCTAAGCTTGCCAATTCGCGGTCTCCACTCTAAAACCAGTCTACCCCTAAGTAAACTGTCGGACATAGCTCAACGGAATAACAAGTGGCAGTGGGCGGGTCAAATCTACCGCAGGGCCGAATGTGAAATCAACAACGACAATTCCGTCAATTTATTATGCCATCGGCTTGCTGGGCTGATGATCTGAGGCAGATTGCTGGCAGTGGCTGCATAAGGATGGCCGAAGAAGTGTAAAGTAACAGAGGAAAGTGGCGTGCCTTGTGAGAGGCATATGTGCAGCAGTGGACTAGTGCGGGCTGATTGATTGATTACTTGAGTACCTACAGTCAAGGCAAATCAACTTTTACATTCTTGTTGCAAAGTACCTTCAAAGTAACTGACTAGAGTCACCTTTAACGTAACTGACTGATATTAAGATTTAAGCATGTTTACTTCAAAAAAAAAAAACGTATTAAAAAACAAGTTATGATTTTTATACCAACGGTAGCGCCCCTAAAACGCCTTATTCTACGTTCTTATGTGTTTTCCTTGTAAATCGGACAGACGTCGTTAGCACGCTTTGGATACAGAATCCTAAAAATGTTGGCTTTTTGTGTTGAACAATTTGATACTTTCAGTAGGTTGAATTTTCTGGTTTCCGGATATATCTTACAGTCACAGTACATGTCTTTTAATAACAATATTCATATAATATGGTACTTACATAAAGTTATCCAGTTTTGACCATTTCTTTTTTACTTACCTAAAGTGCCCTTTCACTAACCTGCGAATAGGTACCTATGTTTTTTATTATATAAATTCATATGAATGTATTCTTTTCAAAAAATTTAAAAACCTATTTAGAGGCTAAAAATTTCACCCATGCTGGGATTCGAACCCGCAACCTCTGGCTATCCATGCCAGCGCTCTACCAATTGAGCCAATGGGCGACTCACCGGCATCAGTGAAATTTCGAACCTCTTTACACTATTCTCTGTATTACGTACAGGCAGCGACATCTAGCTTAAGCAAATTGCATCACTTACAGCCCCGACTACCTACTTTGCAGTTAGGTTTCACATCGGAACGATATCACTGTACCAACATGATTATACTATTGGCTCAATTGGTAGAGCGCTGGCACGGATAGCCAGAGGTTGCGGGTTCGAATCCCGGCATGGGTGAAATTTTTAGCCTCTAAATAGGTTTTTAAATTTGTCCTTAGCACGGGTTAGTGCATTAAAAATAAAAATAGTGTATTCTTTTCAGTCACGATACCCGAAGTGTTTCGAAGATTGCGTGGGCAAACGATGTTTTTTCTGTCGCTACTTCAGATTTCAGGATAGGTATTCGTAAATCTTGGGTCCTTTCTCAGTCTGTCTGTCCAATCGAGCTCTAAGCGGAAATGAAGTAACCGCAGATGCGATGGAGTTTCCCAAGAGGGTAAATTAACTTGGTATTGTTAAGATGCTGCTATACAATTTAAGTAAGAAAACAGTGCGGGGTAGACAGCCTAAGGGCCAGTTTCTGAATTAAGAATTTTGCTAAGTAAATAGTTAACTGTAGTGCTGTCTCTTCAAATTTCTCAGAAAAGAGTGTGACAGAACGTTACTTAAGTTTTCACTTACGGCCATTTCTGAATCGAGAATTTCGCTAAGTAAATACTAGGCCGGAGATTTCTGCACTTAGCCCCGTTTTTCGTAGACATGCCCTATGGATAAATAATGACCATTATGGTTGCCTGGAAGAAATTTCTTTTAATAGTAAGACCGCCAACTGTACTATATTTTTATATCATTTCTGTTACTGTAATTTATGTGTACAAGAGAGAATATTCTATCTATCTATCATTAAACGCTTAATGTCAACCTTACGATGCGTTTCCACTTGTGAACATAGGCAATAAGCCGAGCAAAACATTAACACGGACGCCCAACCTTCATTCGGGATCCACAAACTGCGTAGACCTCTCTAAGTGCCATTCTCTGAGATTACAGTCGGCCTTCAGGGCCCCTCAGGGGCCTCAGGTTAACCACGGTTTTACTGACCTGTGGTAAGCAAGAATGGAGGGTTTGCACGATAAGGGGCACTGCTGTTTTGATTAGAATAGTAATAATATAAATCGTACTATGTATCACATCACACTAATGTTACAAAGGCGAAAGTTTGTGAGTGTGTATGTTTGATACTTCGATATCAACCCTTGTATGTCCCCACTGTTGGGGCACGGGTCTCTTCCTGCATAGCAGGAAGGTTAGGCCATACTTATTCACGTCTAAACGGCTGAAGTGAATTTAATAAATTTTCGTTTGGAGTTAGCTGACCCTGGAATAACACAATAGGCTACAGTTTACTGTGATTAAATATATTTTTCCCATGGGAAAATCGATAAACCGTGGGTAGTACCGCGAGGCACAGCTAGTAAATAAAATATAATGTAAATAAATATTTATTTATAGCCACATACAAAACAGCTCAAATATAGATAAAGTAGGAGTAAACAGATGGCTGACAAGGAAACAAGTTGGTGAGCTTTCTGACTCTCAAGCTAGAATAATCGGAATTAAAGAAAACGCTTATAGGTATCAATGTTTACGTGCACTCTTATAAGCTACTTTAAGAGTGCACTTTAAGGCCGCCAATTGTACTATGTATATTTGCAATTGTTTTGTATTTGTTGTTTTTCCAGTGTACAATAAAGAATATTCTTATCTTATCTTATCTACTTTAAGGGTAACTTTGCAACAAAAATGTAAAGGTTTGACTGCTGTCGACTATATGTGAAGCTTTGTGGCGAGGTGAATTCAACCCTAGACGCTTGCAACAATGCTTTTGGGGGTTGACGATTTTGTTGCAAATATTTCATATATTTGCAACAAAATCATACTAAAAGAATATTCTTATTATTTTGTTATTATAATGAGGTCAACTCTTCTCTGACGTCCAGTACCCAGTTTCATAAAACTTAGTTTGTTATGACAATTCGAGGTACATGCGTAGCCGAGTCCTCTTACTTGTTAATCGGTGGATTTATAGACTTTGTTATGTCGGAACATCGAATTGTCATAGTAAAGGATGAATCGTATTTCTATGAAACAGGCCCAGATGTGTTAGTGGCACGAGTGACCCATTTCATGGCACTAAAATTTGATAATTAATGTACTGAAAGTCGCCACTTTTCACATTTAAGACGTTTCGGGGTGCTTTTTTCTGATTGTGCAATAAAATTTTCTTTATCTATCTATTTAGGTATCTATCTAACTAGCGCCACCAATGGAAAAAAATCATAACTTGATTTATATTACGCTTTTATCCACCTTTAGATCCGCCGGATCTTTTTGCATCACGCTGGGGTTTCATGAAGTTTAGCTTTGAAATAAGGGTTTCAACTTTAATTTATGATACTTAAAATTAATATGTAGATTGCGCTATGGATCGTAACTTCACTAAAGTCGTCTTTAAAATCGCTACTTTTAACGTAAAAAACCTTGTTTGATCTTCAAAGATAATAGTTTGAGAATAGTTTGAAAAACCCGTAATTAGGTATCATAAGCATGACACAATACCACTGAGCTATCAATGAATGAAAAATGAATGCAATGAAGCAAAAAATTTTTAACTTTCTTGTATTAGGGGCTACAAAGCTCTATTAGACATAAAAACTTTATTTTATAAGTGAAAGTGAAAATATTTTTTTACCACTTACAACAATAATCTACGAGTATAATATAAAAATGAATCGCTGAATGTCTTGGTAAGCAAAAATCTCGAGGCCAGCTGAACCGATTTCGCTGATTCTTTTTTTAGAATGTTGCTTGAAGTACGAGGATGGTATTTACGGAGAGAAAAATAAAAGAAAATTAAACAATCGACTGTTAGGCGGTACGAAGTTCGCTGGGTCAGCTAGTTAATAATAAGTTTTCTTTTATTCACACGTTTGTGGTAAAAAGGAACGAGCTCAGCTTTGTTGCCGTGACTGCATGCGTAGTCGCACTGGTTTTCAGCCCGACCCTAAATGGAAATCGTCTAAGGGCCAGTATATAAGTTGAGAAATTTAAGTTCATTAATAGTTAACGTGCTGCCTTGTCGAATCTCCCTGAAAAGAGCGTGACAGAACGTTTATTTACTTACCTAATGAAATTTTCAATTCAGAAACCCGCTCGAAGTATTCTAAAGCATTTTATCAATTTATAGTCACAAAAGTTTTTTTTGTAGTCTAAAGTATTTTTGCTATCGACAGTGCAATAATTTCTTTACAGTGCGAAGGAGCAATATTTATGTTAGAACCGTTATTTTTATAGAGCCTCTATATGAGTTCCGTATGGAATACTATGAAAACTACGTCAGAGTTTTCACGTCGTCTACGTCGTGAGTCACGCCAATTGAAAAAGAAACACACGCTTTTGGCTTCAAAGAATAAATCTCGAGCGAAAATAGAGTTCCTATCGAAAAGCGTCGCCATAGTTGTTTGCAACACCATTGTTCACTTCAAGCGCTGAATGAATGCTGAAGTTGATCAGCTGTTGACCGTTATTCTAGATCAAGTTGATCTTCGCAACAAAAAGAAATAGAAGTAGGTACGCTATTTGATTGCTTCGTTGTTGTCGCCGTGTCACGTCTGATTGATTACCATACCGGAGATCGTGGGTTTCATTCCCACTGGGGGCTGCTGCACTTTTGTACAAATGGGTTCTGGATATAATAATATAATATATATTATGTATGATGTTTTTGCCTGGTTAACATAGCACAGGGTATCGTAGTTTGGTACCAGGGGGGCGAGTGCGAATGCATAGTAGTTCAATAGAGTCATATTAGTCTGCTAATGGTCGTTTCATTCCCACTGTAGGTAGTCTACTAACCAATCGCATTGCAGTGGTATAAACCGTGCCACTTAACACGGCGCCTCGCGCGATTCGATTTTCTTCGCGAGAGATGCCTATTTAATTAGCACGGGTTGTACTCGTACCAGTGCAATGACATAGTACTTCTATTGCTTTGTAGACTGCCAAATTGAGGCAAATAACAACCATAGTCGTTAGAGTTGTGATTCTACCCGGGTATTTACCCGAAATGGGTAGATTCGCGGGAATATTCCCATTGAATCTACCCGACGGGTATTTATGAGGGTAAATACGTTTATTGGTGTTTTCGTTCGCTTAAATAGATTGCATTACCGTTAAATCCATTTTTACTCACGAGCCTCAGGACTATATTCAATATCTATTACTAATATACTTACCCATTTCGGGTATTTACCCGTTTTGGGTATTTATCCGGAAATATACCTTTCGGGTATATTCCCGCGACCCAACTCTGTCGTGCTTATTTAATTCTATTGAAAAACTACGTAAGTATTCGACTCTTGGGCCAGGACAAGTGACAGTGTTGTGTCACAAATTTTTATTTTATTGTAAAAGCGTCACCTCCTTCATTCATGATCGGCCAAGAAAAAAATCAGGCTTACTAAAGTATTCATCGCAAATTTAGTAAATTCCGCACTTTATTCATCATCATCATCATTTCAGCCTATTGCAGTCCACTGCTGGACATAAGCCTTCCCCAGGGTGCGCCACAAGACCCGATCTCCCGTTTTCGCCATCCAGTCACCACCAGCCACCTTTTTCAGGTCGTCGGTCCATCTGGCCGGAGGTATGCGTCCTGCCGGTCATGACATACGGAGCCGAGACGTGGAACCTGACAGTGAAACTAGCCCACCGATTGCATGTCACTCAGCGAGCTATGGAAAGGTGTATGCTCGGAATCTCGTTAAGGGACAAAGTCCGGAACGAGATCATCCGACAAAAAACCAAAGTCACTGACGTAGTTCAGAAGTGTAGCAGGCTGAAGTGGCAGTGGGCTGGTCACATCTGTCGCAGAACCGATGATCGTTGGAGCAGACGGGTTCTCGAATGGAGACCACGACTCGGCAAGCGTAGTGTAGGACGCCGCACTTTATTACTAACTTTTAACTTCATTTGATACAATCGTTTAGAAAGACAATTTTTTTATCAGAAACTAACCGTATTGTTCAAGCGCCCAGTTCAGTTCAATTGTTATTTCATACAAAGTTGCAAAGTTGTAGGTAACCTCTATGTTTCCAAACTGTGTTAACCCATTCAGCGCTGCAAAACAGTCACTGTGCCACCGACAAGCACTCTCTTCACAGCGACGTCGCCACGTGGTACCGGCGAAACAAAGGCGAAGGCTTCGGAAACCACATAAAGTTGTCGCTAAAGCCAGCAATTGTGCTCACGACAGCCGATAAATCATATTCGAAACAAATCAGGCGTCACTTTGGCTGGGGCGATTGAGTGGGGCTGAGTAGGTCGATTGAGGGTTTCGGTGAAGCAGTCCTCCAAAATAGTTGAGACTGGTTAGTTAGTTAGACCTGAGATTTCCGCACTTAGCCTCATAGTTGGGCCATTGTACGTAGCAAGCGCTGAGGTACGTTAACACTTCAGACACTAGGGTTTCCTTACCATGTTTTCCTTCACTGTCGGCGAGTGGTATTGCTACTATAATTTCATAAATGTACATAACTTAGAAAACAAAGTCATTGGTACATGCCGGGGTTTGAACCCACGACCTCCCGATTGAGAGGCCGGCGTTCTACACCGCTCCGCTACCACCGCCCTGTGGTTGAGACTGGTGATGGCTGACCCCTGCGTTTTGCTTGTGAGCGAGGGGTGTTCGTGTGTCTGGCCGCGGCTGTCATGTTATCAGTAGTTTTGGAAGAAAATTAACTAATGTTTTGAATTGATGTCAATCATGTTATAATCTTATAATATAGATCTTATGATCTATATTATAAGATTACACATGTATTTTGTAATCTTATATTATAAGTAACGTATAATATCTTATAGCAACTGTTTTTTTATAACATAACATTTACATACAAGCACATACATAGCTTCTGGCCCCACACTAGGATACCTTGTGTCGTGGGAAGCAGAAACAACGACATCACAAACATGTAAACATCCAAGACCTGGGTTTTTTTTGTTCCCAGCCGCGATTCGAATCCGGGACCTCTTGCATGGTAGGCAGACGCGCTACCGCTAGGCCACAGAGGTCGAATTATTCTTTTATTTCCTATAAAAACAAAATGTTTACTTAATGCACGTCGAAGCTGCTAGTTTCACAATTAGCGGATTTGGTATGTGGAAAAGAAGCTAACAATGAAACTCTACATTTATTATTTTCAATACAAATATTAACATAATTAACTGAGTTTTCAACTTAATGTAAAAGAAAGTTGTTACATTACACTAAACATAATAAATAATCCAAAAAAACCTATTTAGAGGCTAAAAATTTCACCCATGCCGGGATTCGAACCCGCAACCTCTGGCTATCCGTGCCAGACGTTGCGGGTTCGAATCCCGGCATGGGTGAAATTTTTTGCCTCTAAATAGGTTTTTAAATTTGTCCTTAGCACGGGTTAGTGCATTAAAAATAAAAATAGTATAATATTAAATAATCCCCTTCATCATTTTCCAAATAATCCTTAATGTTAGTCCTTAATCCTTGTGTTATTAATCCTTAATAGTAGGCTATTTTGCTCAGAGTACGCTCAACACATTTTTTTAATTATTTGGTTTAAGATGGTTTGAGAAGAGAGGTCGGTCAGAGTGGAGTTTTTATTCCCGCTGTCGTTTTCTCCACTACACTACGGCTTGAAGATAGTGGCTTACATTTTACATTGACATTCGGAAAACAGAACAGAACGTAAACTTGACATTTTTTTCTTCATTTAATTTGTAGGCTTTTGAAATGGTGCCTACAATTATTATTTTAAGAACAGTAAGGTCCATAATCCCTTTATAAAACTGCCATCCCGCTTTATGTGACATTTAGATTACTGATCAGGAGCTTACGCTTCCGACCAGTAATCAGTAAGCTTTCGAGTCGAAATTCAATTAAAGAAAGTTTGTATCACGTGCCCGGTCATTCAAACTTAAGATTGGGAAAATTCTATTCCAAACCAAAGCCACAAGTGAGCCATATTTTTTTGAAATCAGAGTTATGCCATGCAAGAGGTCCCGGCTGGAAACAAAAAAAAAGCCCAGGTCTCGGATGTTTACATGTTTGTGATGTCGTTGTTTCTGGTTCCCACGACACAGGGTATCCTAGTGTGGGACCAGAAGCAATGTACGTGCTTGTATGTAAATGTTAATGTTATATACCTACGAGTACGTATAGATCAGGAGAATAACGCCTTTAAGTTCTATTGAACTTTTCTGAAATACCTGGTACACTTAGGGCACTTTAAATTATGTAGAGTTAACATTAACACAATTGGACGTATTAAAGTCAAACGCCTTAAAAGTCTTCTCTGTCCACAGTTTAGAATTTCTGAACTAACAGTCTCTTAATTTAAATTTGTCCTTAGCAAGGGTTAGTGCATTAAAAAGAATGTGATCAGTCTCTCGCGCTACTTTTTTCCCCCGCATTTGATTAAAAATTTGCCACATTCTTTGTTTTTTACGGGATAATATACAATATAAATAATCTTTATTTTACCATACACAAATCAGGTACAATAGCAGTGGTACAATATGGTACAAACGAAGTGATTTCTTGACAGAGTGAATCCAAAACTGAATCAGAGATCTATATCTTAGGATTCCGGGTCACCAGAAAAAAACTAGGACAAAACAATGGAGGAACATATTGTAGACCGAATGTGCAAAAATCACAGAGAAATTAAAAAAATAAATAAAATGTACAAAAATATAAAATGCAAACACCAAAAATGCTGGTAGATATTGCTCAAGGCATTAAGTCCGCCGCGTTGTATAGTTACAAGACCAATAGAAGTATTATGTGACATTTCTCTTATCACCTTCCTGACTCACTTTTCCTTCAGCAACTCTCCATCATAGGTTGTCTAGAAGAAATTACTCGAAGCAATACGGCCGCCAATTGTATTTTATCTTTATAATTATTTTATGTTTAATTTTTTTTTGTGTACAATAAAGAATTATCTTACCTTCCTGTTGGTTAACCCGCCAATCTGTCCGCGAAGAGCTGTAACGGAGTTCAGTTTAACTTGTAGTTAAACAGTTTCGAGTAGATCTATGTATCGTGCTAACGAGCGCGTAGACCGGACGTGACGTGGGGCCTTGATTTGGTTTTATTAACATAGTATAACCTCACGCCTGTATCCCAGAAATAGAGGGATGAGTTTCTCAGAGATGTTTAATCTTCAAACACATAATTAGTAAAGTATTTATTAATTATTACACAAACATAAAGGTACATTTACCATAAAGGTACAAAGGTACGGCCACTCGGCTGTGGAATGATCTCCCGGTATCAATAAGGCGCTCCCCTTCCTCAGCTGTCTTTAAAAGCAAGGTTAAGGAGTTTTATCTGTCCCTGCAAGTTTAGTATTCGTGCATTGTCCTTTTCATTTTGTCTTTTCCGTATGTCTCCGTATAGGTACACAATATTGTATTTATTTCTTCATCGCGTAGATTGTTATTATAACGTGTTTATGTAAGTTTATTATAACTATGTGTGTAACTGTTTATGTAGGTATATTGTTATTTATATAAGTAATGTATTAATATATTCATATTTGCACCGACTACCCGTCTCTTATTTACTTCAGCAACGTTCCGTCGCAAGGTTGTCTGGAAGAAATAGCTTTTAGCAATAAGGCCGCCAATTGTACTTTGTATCTTTAAATGTTTTATAATAGGTGCTCTGGTGTACAATAAAGAATATTCTTATCTTATCTTACATTTATAGTGGTGGTTACTCACTTTAACCTACAGTGCATAGCTTAGGTAATTACACAAAAGTTTGGAAACTTCTGGGGTTTGTTTGTAAAAGTTTGGGGCCCCAAACTAGGCAATTCCTGTGTCTTGGGAACCAGATAAAATTAAAAAGGAATAAAAGTCTGTAACATAGTTAAAATTTATATAAACACAAAAATTGAAACAAATCTCAAAATAGACAGCTTCTGGGTCAGACAATTAATTAATGCCTACGTATAATGTAACTGTTAATGTAACTTAGGACATTTTATATATATATATATATATATATATATATATATATATATATATATATATATATATATATATATATATCCTAAGTTAAGTGTAGGAACTGTTTTGTACTTAGGTAATCTAGTGTGAGAAGGAACTTAATTATACTAGTTTTAGCTTCCATGAGTGTGGTTTTTTTCATGTCACATTGCCTTAGTAAATTTAGTAAACTGTAAATTAGTCTTGTTGTTATTCGAATGATGGTGTTCAAGCCGCCGCTCTTGGTTTTTTCATATACCTAATTGCTTGCAGACATCTCGCCAGTTCTATTGGACGGCGAGTATCCTCTTAAGGTCGTCCCAGGTCCAAATCAATGGGCACGGAATTGTTTGCACTTATATTGCTTATATTTTTGCAGAGGAGTATAATTTTATCATTCTATGGAATATTCTAAATACATGATCCGGCAATCCAACCACCTGTAATAGACAATTTGCCTCCAAAATAGAACACGCAATCACACCGCGGATTATTATACGTATATCCATTCCCTGTACCAGACGCATCGTTATGACAAGAATTACCACAAAATTCAATTTTCACTATTAACTACCCTAGAGGACCGTGGTCGCTCGTGCAAAATAGTCTTTCTAGCAATGGGGACAAGAGTGAAAATGGGTGGTATAGCGTTGTGTACCGAAACACCCAGGCTGAGTGTTTGCGAATTCGTAGCGATATCATAGAGGGAGATTATTAAGAGCTCGTTTGGGATGCCCCTTGTGTTGGGAGCGCATTTATGGTCCGCGGCTCCATTAGCTTACGACACAAACCTATCAAATACTGAAACTGAACACTGAATATACCATCTGATGTAAAACGTACATAAATTCTCGTATCCCGGAGGGGTTGGCCGGTACCAGGATTTGTCATTTGCTAACGATCTTGGTAAATCGCAGAGCCAAATTCATATTTCGCTGAAAAGCCATACGTAAATTCTTGTATCCCGGAAGGGTATGAAGGTCCTTATTATGCTTCTTGGTAAGTGGCAAAGACAATTCCTATTTCGCTCTTTTGACGGTATCATGCTCTAACCGGCCCAAGTATTGAATGCAAATGCAACAAACTTTACTAACGTTTAAGATAAAAGAAATTGCAAATTTTGAAATAAAATATTTTGTATCTACCACTCCTTTACACAAAATTTTCTAGATTAGATAGATAGATAGAGAACACTTTATTGCACAACCAGAAAAATATTACAACCATGATTCTTCGAGTCACCCTTGCCACAATGCCTGAAGACCAAGGTATTCAATCAATGCGTCCTGCTGGTCATGACATACGGAGCCGAGACGTGGAACCTGACAGTGAAACTAGCCCACCGATTGCATGTCACTCAGCGAGCTATGGAAAGGTGTATGCTCGGAATCTCGTTAAGGGACAAAGTCCGGAACGAGATCATCCGACAAAAAACCAAAGTCACTGACGTAGTTCAGAAGTGTAGCAGGCTGAAGTGGCAGTGGGCTGGTCACATCTGTCGCAGAACCGATGATCGTTGGAGCAGACGGGTTCTCGAATGGAGACCACGACTCGGCAAGCGTAGTGTAGGACGCCCTCCGGCCAGATGGACCGACGACCTGAAAAAGGTGGCTGGTGGTGACTGGATGGCATAAACAGGAGATCGGGTCTTGTGGCGCACCCTGGGGGAGGCTTATGTCCAGCAGTGGACTGCAATAGGCTGAAATGATGATGATGAATGATTATGATGATTCTTAAATCTAGGTAATGTTATACAATTGGCAGTCTTATCGCTAAGAGCAAAACATCCAAGATCTTTAGTCTCTACTAAAACGTAGTGGTTATATACTCTTTGGTCTCTACTGTTTCTCTATCTTTGACAGTTCAATCAAGTCCAATCAAATGAAAAAGGTTTTATTCACAATAACACAGAAACGGTGGCTTAATGAACGTTACTACAAGTTAAACTAAGTCGAGAATTGCCTCGTTTAGGGCATTTCTTCCACAGTTTTGTCACCGCCTCACTTCCTAAAGCTTGCGAAACATGAAGTCTTTCTTCTTGAAGGGATTCTTTTTCTTAATATTGTTTCTATATACAAAAAGGACTGGCAAAATCCGTAGTACAATACTACGCTCCAGAACCGAAATTTTGGATGTTGGAGAGGCTACGCTGAAGTAGAATTGGGCGGGCAACGTAAGCCGACAGGTGGGCAAAAATCGTCACTGACTGATGGGTTCCACGCGACGGATATCGCTAACGTGGCCGATCAAAACGGAGATGGCGGCACGACCTCACGACATTTTTACCGGGTTGGCCATGAACAAGGAGGAGTTAAAGTGAAAGAGAAGAGCTTTGCCCAGCAGTGAAACGCAATCATAACATTAAAAAATCTATATATTAATAGGTATTATATTTTTCTAATATTATCCTACTTTGGGATCTTTTGTATCGTAAAAAGTTGCCTAAATATCTCTATAACCATCCATTCAGAATCATACTCCCACTAATAAGTGATCTCTGACATGGCTTAACGACTGCCACTACATGTCGGAAGCACAACCTGATAACTTCTGACAATAAGGACCGCCACTGTCTTGCAATCCTTCGCCAATCCGGACTTGGCCCCCGTGGTGGAGTATGGCCCAACCTTCCTGCGACGCAGGAAGAGACCCGTGCCCAGCAGTGGGGACATACAGGGTTGAAATCAGGAGATATACAAAAGAAGTGACCAGAGATTATTAGGACACAGTATGACACAGTTCATCTGTGGGATGAATTGCTCAAATGAAGTACGAATTTATCGTGCCAAGTGAAACAACGCGACCGCGCGCAGTTTCATCTGAAATTCGTGGCTCGTAGTCGACACCCGCGCCACTGCCTTCCAGTTATTATGTCAATATTGTTTATATCGTCTGTGTATGGATTTCCAAGTCGCCTCGGATATTACAAGGGGCCGGTACGTGCCAGTGTTACTGGTGCTCGGGGATTCAAATTGACAAACTGTTGAGTGGTTCGGCAAATAGTTGTTTATTGAGCCTCCATACGCATTTCGTTGAGATAAAGGGACTTGATGCCCATTGTTTTAAGGCCGGCGCAGACGATGTACTGTCACCCAGTTACTTTTTTGTCCATCGATATAGATCGCTTATGAATTGTATCGAATAACGCACACAAAGGACTAACAATACCCCGTACAAACGTCCCCCAAGTTACCGAGGACACCGAGAGACTGGACTGGACAAAAAAGTACGGGAAACCCCCAAAAAATAGAACTAATGTAACAGATGAACTGTAACTGTGAACGCATGTGTCACGCCGAGGCGAAGTGTCAGTACAGGGGAATTTCGAAGGCAAAAGAGCACGCGCCAGATCACCCGTGAGATGGACCGACCAAATTAAGACTGCTTTTGATATTCCCTTAAACGAGTGCGCAAGGAAAGCGGCAGTGCGAGAGGAATGGCGGAGGATTGTGAGGCAGGCCACCGCCCTGACGTAACGACCACGAACTGTCAAGAGCGTTACGACTAAGAAGAAGAAGAAGAATATAACTATATAGACGCCACAAATAATAACAATAATAAATATTCATGGACATATTACACAGATCTCGTTAGCCCCATACTAAGAACAACTAAATGACTTGTGTTACAGGTGCTAACTCGACGATAGGCTTTAGTACAATAAATAGGTACATAGATAACATCCAAGATACGAAACAAACTAGAAAAGTTAGTTTCCTAACCCGGCCGGGGATCGAACCCGAGACCTTCGGTTGTTCAGTCAGCGTGCCAAACCGCTGCGCCAGCGAGGCCGTCAATATTCATTCATTAATCGATTGGAAATAAAGGGATAGGTCCAGTTTTTTTATTTTTAAACGCCTTCTTTTCAATTTCCGGGCAACAAATAACTGCACAGCGTACGCGCTGAGTTCTTGAAAATTACTAGACAAGTAATTTTTAAACCAAACTAAGGATGTTGGTCCCAGGGGACAAAAGTCTGCGCAGGGCTTTACTATAAATAGGTACTCATGTCTGTAGGTAACGAATCCGGATGCTTTCGGGACAATGGAAACTTAAGCGATTTCCCCGAAAGTATATTTGGGTAAAGTTTTCATTTTTTTAACTATTTTATGTCGTAGTTATAGCATTAGCTATTGAGCTAGTTTGTACCAGACTATTACAGGTACAGATTACTGTACCAGACGATTTACGAAAATTCCACAAGACTAATCTCATTACTACTGACTAAGTCTAGCGGTATCACGTCTGATTACCGCGCCGGAGGTCATGAGATCGATTCCCACATACACATGGCTTCAATCTGTGTGTATTTCTATAGCAAAGTTACCTCAGTTGTTCTAGTCTAGCCACTCAATAGCATGTTTTTTATGAAGCCTAATGTAAACATCTCACTGCTGAGGACAGGCCTTGTCTCAGAGAAAAAATATGGGCATGACTCCTAGGTTAGTGGTCCGCGGAGCACCACTTAAGAACCACATATCCAACATGTACCCGGCAGCACGTAATCCGAACTGCAAGCACAGTATATTGCTTGTCCGAAGTTAGCTCAGCTTAGTCGCATCTCGGGCTGGTAAGTGATGCCTGCTTGACGTGCCAGGTTTGATTCTGTTACAAAACTTGTAAAACACTGTTTATTAGAGAAACTAATAGGACAACACGATCTTATACTTTATTTCACACAATAAAGATATATTAAATATATAGTTATATTATACATATTTACAAGAAAACAACATTTATAAAAAATAAAAAAATGTTTATGACTAGCTTATTTCTGGAGAAATCTCTTCCAATCAAATCTTGACTGGGCTACGATCCTAATAAACGAGAGTGGAAAGTGTACAATAATAATTGTTGTATTGTATTAGTCTTATACAATCACACATCATTTGTAGAAATATATAAGAACTATAAATTTTAAATAGTTACGTAGAAATACTTATTAATTAATAAATAATAAAAATACATTAAAAAATCCTATAGTAACAGTGAAGAAAGGTAATCAGTTTTCCTCTCGCTCATACAACATTACCGTGTGTACCCTGTATAGTGTACAGGGTATTTCTAAAAAGCGTAAATCCTGAAGCATTTCGGTTATGCCTAGTTTGATTAATAATTTTCTTTTTTGCACATGACTGTAATTTATTAAAGTAACGCATGTACAGTGCGTTCACATTAACTTGACGCGTGAGAGAATTGGTAACAAGGACATAACATGTGAATTAGCTTTTGGACCTAATCGGAAGATGGTAAAACAAGCCCTCAATCCTTTTATTTTCCCCAAGTAATGGGAATGATTTCTTATTTAACATGGTAACAGTAAATATCTCAGTGCTACCAATTCTCTCACGCGTCAAGTTAATGTGAACGCACTATATGCATGAATACAAAAAGCAGAGGGGTGTTTTATACAACACACGTATTTTTTGTTTGTTTTGCTCTATCCTAAGAACGGTAATATATACAACTACAAATTAATTTCAAACCTAACTTAAACTTAAATATGGTAAACATTTTTTTGTCATTAGGTATAGTTTTTATACCTCAACGTAAAAAATATGTTTGTTTGTTTGTTACGCTTTATTGCACAAAAATTAAGAAACAGAAAAATAACTTAAATAACAGGTAAGTGTTGATGTACAAAGGCGGACTTATTTCAAAAGAAATTTCTTCCAGCCAGCCTAAGAAAGATTCTGACCAAAAAAATAGAGAGCGGGAGATGGCAAATATAGCTAAACAAGAAAAATTAAATCTAAAATCACCTATTTTAAGTTAATAGATAAAATTGTTACTATAGATAGCTATCAATAGATACTTACTAATATACACACATTGTACATAATTATAACTACTTAAATAGTATAAAAATATGTTTTTTGATTACACTATTTTTATTTTTAATGCACTAACCCGTGCTAAGGAACAAATTTATAAGGTTCGTAAGGAACAAATTTATAATAGTATAAGGAACAAATCCCGGCATGGGTGAAATTTTTAGCCTCTAAATAGGTTTTTAAAAAATGTTTTTTGATTTTCTGCTTTGTAGAGGCGCTTTGTGATAGACATTCTTCAAACCTTAGGGATGTCTTATAAAGCTATTCAGTTCCTTCGTTAAAGGAACATAGGTATTTAATTAGCTATGCAATACCCAACTAATACATTGGTACGAGTTAACAAGCACGTTGGTACATATGTAAAGTATGTTGGAAAAATCAGCATAAAAACGTCGTGAAAACTACATTCTAAAATTCCCGATCCATTTTTTTAGACTTTGTCACTACTTTCAATCAGTGGATCCTACTCCTAAGGTCAGCGTCCACGTCAAGTTTCGGATCGATTCTGACCGCTATCGCTCACAGAATCCGCTCCTGGCTTAGTTGACGGATAACTAATGGAAACAGCTTTATAACTTGGAGCTTGCTAGCAGACACCAATCTAACAATAAGGCTGTGTCAAAGCACATACATCACCAATGTTATTAAAGGTAAAACCAGATCTTAGGCTTTATTGTTTCTGGCTAGAAGGTGATAATTATGCATCTTAAATATTACAAAAAAAACTAGTAGATGGATGATGTTCGTTACTCAATCACGCCAGAACGGTTGAACAGATTTAGATGATGTTTGGCCTATGCCAAATATCATGTTATTAATTAATTTCGGAATCCGGAACTAAGCTATCAATGCAAAATGTATGAAGACCACTGTGAGCCATTGTTTTTGAAACAAGTTCCTCTAAATGTGCGAATATGTTCCAGTCAAAACTCTTAAACGGTCAAAACTAGTTTTTACTGCTAAAATCAGTCAAATTACTTTTGTCTAAAGCTTCTGGTCAGTAACATTTGAAATACCAAATGGTAAAACACCTAAAATGATGCATCACTCAATCTGCGACAACAAGATCTTCAAAAAAACATATAAAAAGTTCCACTAAGTCGCAGCCAACAGCTAGTATAAGTATGTCTCAGGCGCTAAAGTTGTTATTATAAAAATACGGCTGTTTAAAATACCCCGTAAACGCCGTATGAATAGTCTGAATTATTTTAAAATTTTGATTTTTCATACAAATTGACCGCGTCACGAGTCAACATTGCATTCAAGGGTTTATAAGATATTTTTGCTTATAAGAAATTTTAAGAATTAATGGTGTATTTTAGTAGATGCCAATGACACATAGTGGGTATAATATTATCAAAAGACTTAAGATTCTGAGAGTTAAAACCAGTCTCAAAAAGACATGCCCCAAAGATCCAACTTTTTACAGCATCAATGATTATAGTAAAAATGTGCCTGGTTTTTATTACAGGATCAAGAGAAATTGATATCCTTCACCCATCCGGACTTGGCCCCCGTGGTGGATAACGGCCTATACCTACCTCAGGGAAGATATCCGTGCCGATGAAGGGACATTGGTATTAAAAGAAGATAGTTTTAATGATACCGCATATATAATTTAAATGTACAATACAGTATACCTACTTCGGTGTGCGCAAAATTACCGTCTTCTAATATCACCGATCCCAGCAACAAAGTTCTGCAGCAATAACCTTTAAACTTAGGAACTAGTATTTATAAGGTAAATTAGACATCTGTTATATGGAATCTTCCAACAATATCCTAAGTTAATAATCTGCAATGGTCATCGAAATGTAAGTAGCTCTTTCTTACATTACTTATTTTAAATTTTCGGATTTCTCCCTCTAAATTATGTGATTCTCGTTCCTTTTGACATCTCTTTTCCTCCTGAGATTATTTGCCTTTTGGTTCTCACTCCCTTGCGTTGCTACATTGTTTTTAACTGTAACAGTTGTGTCACTTGCTCTTCTTGTATTCATGTCAAGTCCGGGCTTAGGCGCTAGAGTAAAGTTCATAATGGTCTCTTTCAACTTTTCCGATTTCACTCTGAAGGATTTCATAAAATCCTTGAACACACCCTTTGCGTCGTCATTTTCTTCCGAATTCACGATCACATTCTCGTCTAGCACTTTTTGGATGCTCTCGGCATCGTGTTTTATGGCGCCGAAGACGTCCCTCAAAACTCCAGCGTTGGCACTCAGAAATATACAAAACGCTAATAAAAATTCTATTTTCATGTTTAACTTCACTATGGGGCATAAAATAATTGACCCTACTGCTAGGCGATGGCGGTGATACAAACATACTGTTGAGTTAATGATAATGTTGACTTAATGATAACTTCATGATGAGGAAATGAAATAGGAAGTGGGGCAAGTTTTGCGCTGCGTCTCAGGTTTTATGTTGTCTTTAATCTTACTTGAAAACTGGTATATTATTATTCTCCGTCTGTATTTCGGTAGGATCCAAGAACTTATCTATTTGTTTGGTCAACCCACTGCCCCAGTAAAATAGCACTTGTAAGGCACTCTGTGGTATAGGAAGAAGAGAAGTGAAGATATCGCGTTTTGGTTTCCGAACTAATTCTAAATGTAATTCCTTTTCTGTGCCTCGTCGACGTCTTACTGGTGCACCAACTTCTTTAACTGTATCGAGTAATGTACTCAAAGGGCTCAAGCTTTTCATGAAGGCCTCTCGAACACTTTGCGACCTCAATATGACGAATTTGGGAAAATCGTTCACTGATTTTATCAGAGTTTCGTCACTTTCGGACTTTTCTGCAACTTCTTCTACAGGTTCATATTTAGTGCTTGCATAGACACCAAAGAAACACACACACATCATAATTAGAATTAATGATTTCATTTTACAATCTGTTCTTCTAACGGTGCAGGGCAGAACTGACTATTATATTTAGTACTTTGCACGAAGTCTAGTTTGATAAGGCATTTTATATCAACTAACCGATCATAATCGTATTCTGCATGCTCTTTGTATGACAAATTACCTGAAAATTACAGTTAGGTATCCAGAACGTCTTATGCTAGATTAGAACACAGTATGGTGGCTTTGAAGCTTGAAACACGATTTTCAGTTGTCATACATAGCCAATTTATCCCCATTCTCCCACGCTTGACATCTTGAACTCTACAATGATATCGGCTGATAATAATGAATATTCTCTGAAATACGTACACACGTAGCAATAGCCAGAGTGAACTTAGCGTTAATCAATGAGTGAGTCACAATAAAATGTACGGACCGAAATGATCTAAGAGTAAGAGTTTAATCAAACTACAGCACAGGTAGAAGATAACATAATCATAAGGCAGTCAACATCACCAAAACATTTACACGCATCTTTACTGCTGTCGACTGTAATGTTTTATTTAACTCCTCGGTTTGATGCCTTAAGTGACTTGAGTCACTTGAGTAGTTCTCCAGGATCTTTCAACTCAGTTTAATGACAATCTACGGTGAGATTTCATATCCTAGATGGAAGTACATGGAACTTTTAAATGGAAAAGTTTCGTAATAAAAAATAAGGCAGCAGATCGCCAATTAAACCCGATTACATCCTTGGATGATTTATTAGATACCTACCCCATTTTCAAACTCGTAAAACAAACAGCCTATCTTCGTGCGAGGAGTAAAATGAAGGAAAAAATCGCTACGATAAGAAAATATAAATCCAAATCATGCCCGATGTTGCTATCACACGAAATGAAATGCCCATAAAGTCGTGATAAAAAAATAAGATTCCTCCGCTTATGGGGTAAACGCGTTCGGGCTTGAGTTTCAGGCATGAGCGGTGGGCGATTCAGGACAACGAAATAACAGCTCCACAACGGTTTTTTTTTATTTGTGAACGATGTGTTTCTTATAATCTAGCCGCTCTCGGAAACCTGTTCGGTTTATCTGTTACCGGCGATAACAGTCCGCTTGGCATGCGATGCTCGAGAAATGCCCATCTCATCTCGACGGCCTCTGTTGCGCAGCGGTAGTGCATCTGCCTACTAAGCGAGAGGTCCCGGGTTCGAACCTCGGCTGGAGAAAGAAACACTAGGTCTTGGATGTTTACGTGTTTGTGATGTCGCTGTTTCTGGATTTCATGACACAGGGTATCCTAGTGTGGGGCCAGAAGCAATGTATGTGCCTCAACCACAGATTTCCACTTCTGACGGTGGTTCGCGGCAGCTTCCTATTCAGGCCAGCTAGTGCCAATCGACTTGGCCTCTTGGTCTATTGATCTTTTACGGGTGGTCCTTGGAAGCCCCCCCCTTTCGGCTGCCCAATGGGGTATACGTAAGTGCTTGTCTGATCAGGCTTCTCTTGTTGCGGCGGCTAATTATATCTAATAAGTTATAGAATATCTCTTCTTTCTTCTAAACTACAATTTTGCAATATGTTTTTGTTTATAAAACAAGCTAGCCTATAGACGTTTGGCTAGCTTGTTCTTCTCTCAAATAGGGAGACACTTACGGAAGGCCATAATTATTCATCATAATATGATGATTCAAATTAAGGTGAAAAAACGGCGATTTTTAGCTTTGAGGTTCGTCATAACCGCAATACTCCTGTTTTTCACAATGTTATTTGTTATGCTACTTAGTGGACTGGAACTCATGACCTCACGCACGTGAAAGAATGCGGAACTCTTGAGTGCGACCATATTCTAGCGGTAATGCGTTTGATTACCATAGCAGCGATCATGGGTTCAATTCACGATGGATACCACTGTATAGTCTATTCATCCTTATTTTTCCAATTTAGTAAACAAGATTCTACCGGCAAAGTATGACTTTTTAGTCGAAAACTGCCATATTTCCATAAATGAAGTAACCTGGGACACCATTTTGGATAACACGCTGCTATGTTTATAAACAAGGTGCATGAACTTGCAAGAAAATATCTAGTTTCGGCATCAAATGTCAATTTTGAGGTTAGAATATTGTTTACTAAATTGGACAAGTAAGGACAAATAGACTGTACTTTGAATTGACTGTGTAACTACCGGAGCTTGGGTGTTTTTTTTTCATATTTGTGATATCTTTGTCAAGTAACCCTATCACCGGTATCCTAATTTGAGACCAGGCCAAGAGATTTTGATGTGGATGTTATAATGTAACATATTTTGAGGTGTCCACTGTGGGTAGATTGAATACCTCAGAATATTGTGTAGCCAATGCGCAACCATTTTGTCTTGATTCCACGCTAGATGCCTGCACTTGCGCCAGCGCCGCTCGATAGCGGGTCAACTGCGAAGCACTTGGAAATAAAATAAACGGCGATAAACTAAATTGGACGCTCCGTGAAGAGGCGAGATTTTTTCCTCCGTCGCTCTGCTGTTTGCTGCAGCCTGACTGGAAAATGCACGCTCCAAAGTGCTGTTGTAGCGATTAATTTGTTTAAATAGGCATCCGTTCATTTATAACAGGCACTGCTGCAAAGGCAATTAAAAAAATGAGCCGTGTTCATCGGTCGTTACCGTGACAAAACTTGATTTTTTATATCAGCAGCTCACTTACGGTGGGTATAGGGATTCGCGAATTTCCCCTTGAACAAAAGTTGTTCGATAAAACACAAACTCTAATGCTTCAGGGATACCTTAGTTAGTTAGACCTGAGATTTCCGCACTAAGCCTCATAGTTGAACCATAGCAAGCGCTGAGGTACGTTAACACTTCAGACACTAGGGTTCCTTACGTTTTCTTCCTTCGCGGTCAGCGAGAGGTATTAGTACTATATTTTCACAAATAAACATACCTGAGAAAACAAAGTCTTTGGTATGGCCATGCCGGGGTATGAACCTACGACCTCCTGATAGAGAAGCCGGCGTTCTACACCGCTCCGCTACCACCCCTCTATTACCTAACCCTTAATAATAGAGGGTATTTCGCTCCATTCCAAAACTTGCCTCTGTTTATGGCAACACAAATATATGGTCCTTCGAGCCGGATATGAACCGGATCGAAGGACCATGTTTTACATTTTTACATTACATTTTACATTTACATACAAGCACATACATTGCTTCTGGCGCCACACTAGGATACCCTGTGTCGTGGGAACCAGAAACTACGACATCACAACCATGTACATCCAAGAACTGGGTTTTTTTTTATCCCCAGCCGGGGTTCGAACCCGGCACCTCTTGCATGGTAGGCAGATGCGCTACCGCTGCGCCACATAACATAGCTCAGGGTGAAGCTGGTGTAGTGTGGACTGTATAATTTAAACCGCAGCACTGGAACCAGATAATTTATTCTTTAATATAACTCAACACACGTGCCATGGATATTCGGTCACACAGAGAGAGACATATTAGTATTGCCAACTTAAAATGCTAAAAAAAGTAAACATGACAATACTCTTGTGTTGCCATTAACAGCCTCGGGTTGCGGCTTGGCGTTTCACAGAAAGTATCCCGCAAGAAGTGCGCGGGAAATCTGCTGAAGTCCATAACAAAATAATATCAATCTAAAAAGTAAATATTCCACAAAACCAAATACGGCCGAGATATCTTGCCTTTTCAGTCAAAAGGCAAAGAAATTCCACCAAACGCAAGCAAACCCTTTCAAATCATATTCCGGGAAAGTGGCACATTAGCATTCGAGCCTTAGCCCGCAAGTAAAAAAAACAAAAGTGACACTCAGAAAACGCGCCATTTTCCCTCGTGAAAAGCGCGGGAAATCTGCCAAAGGCCCCGGTTCCCCGTACACTCGGTAATGCACAAAAGAATCGACTTCGCTCGTTATGTACGAATACATTTTTGATAAGTGTTCACCTCTATCACCTGAACGGGAGGGCGTTCGCGTTTGCTCGTGCGGCACGAGATTTGCCGCACAAAAAAAGTAGGTAGGTTTGCAAATAAACGATTTGAGTTTAGGTAACAGGTAGGTACATTTGTCTATTCCAGCACTATTTAATGAACAGCCCTTCTATTACGTAATATTCCACTCTATAAAGTTACGCATTTAGACGCCTCCAAAGTGTCAAAATATGTATGCAATTGACAGCTGGAGTAGCTTATAAAAAGTTAAAATCAACGTCACTCAACTCAGTGGATACTTACATAATAGAACCCCAGGTCAACAAAGAGCTTGGAATACTATACGAAGGGTGAAGGTTCTATACGTGTACTACTTGTAGTGCTGAGAAAAGACAAGAGACGCATTTGGCAGTGACCAAAAAATCCTGGTTGAGAGACTTGCAGGAGTGGATTGGAGTCGCAAGTGCTGCCGAGCTATTCCGTCCTTCGAGAGACAGAGATAATTATGTGGAGCTGATTGAGAACCCTCTGGAGGAGGAGGAAGGTTACTGGGGGAGGATTTGGCTAGACGCACAACACTAAGATGAAGGTACCGATTCGACTGCGGAGGGCAAAAAGAAGTGTTGGGAAGTTCTACGTATAGCAGTAAACGAATTTCAGCTGATGGATTGTGTACAATTTAAAGTACCACAACGATATCAACCCCTGTATATCCGCTTCCCTGCAGAAAGAAACCCCTACGTCCTGTTAGGGGTTAAATCCGGGTTGGTGGAGGATTGTAAAACAGTGGCGGGCCTAACCGTCAGAAGTTATCAAGCCACCCATAAGGCCTCTGACATGGCTTAGCGACTGCTACTACAATGACAGCCGGCACCAACGGGTTAACCTGCCTCGGGAAGCACGGAAACGCTCGGAAAACCCTCGGTCACCGACCCTTCCAATCATTAATTCGAATCACTCAGTTCGAAAAACCGGGGGGTGGGCAGAAGCGCCCCCTTCAGTACAATTCCACCGAACTGCGATCCCCAACCCGCATGCCCAGCGTAGGGATTATGGGCATTACCCCTCAATTGGCGCTCATTAGGGGAGGGCTATGTCCAGCAGTGGAATAATATAGTCTGAAGAAGAAAGAACACTCAGTTCGACTAGGCCACGAGCGCTTTTTTACCACATCGTCAGGCTATACTAGTCCACTGCTGGACATAGCCCTCCCCTAAAGAGCGCCACGTTGTGCTATCATAGGGGGTGATGCCCATAATCACCACGCTCAGCATGCGGGTTGGGGATCGCAGTTCGGTGAAATTGTACTGCAGGGGGCGCTGCTGCCCACCCTCCAGTTTGTGTCCCTTAATCGCATTTTACGACACTCGCGGGAAGAATTGGGTTCTACCACCAATCTCCTTGCTACCACATAATATTTTATAATTCACGGTGAATGACGTTTCTTTACTCCAAATCCCGCGTGGAGCAGCGGCACCGCGCCCCGCAGCGTTCGCCGTCTGCCCTGATTTACGATTTGAAAGAAAAGTGCTATTTGCATTTATCCAAGGGGCGCCCAAGCATCCGCGTACACACGGAGATTCGAGATGAGTCGGGGCTACGCCAATTTTATATTCCATTCCCATTTCGAGGACGATTGGCTCTAGCCGGCTTATAGAAGGCAAAATTCAAAATGCAAAATTCAAAATAATTTATTTGTTAAATATGGGTAAGTATATAAAACAGATATTATGTACGGCAGAAGATTGTTAGGCATGTATAGGCATGATTTTACTTTAGTCTAAGTATTTCATTGGGTTTGCACAGTCAAGTTTTGGGATCAAGACTTGTCACACTTATAGTCGCGTTGGTATAGCACCTGCACTGGTGGTACGACGGCGCTATTATTTTGGCTTTTTCAATATTTCCAATATCCCAATATTTTGAGAAAAATAGTGAACATTGGGAACCCTGTATCGTGTGACCTATAAGACCTACACAATTGAATTAGGGCTCAAACTGTCAGGAATTTTGTACTCTTTAAAAAAGTAGTAAAAGTGACCTATGTCGTCAGAGCCTTCCAATGTCGTTTTTTTGGAACAAAACTAAAAAAAAGATATTTTTTTTTTCAGCAACTACTCAGAGCGCCAGAATTTCAGACTGCTGCAAATCTGGATAAATACTATCTAGATAGGCCCAAACAAAATACCAAAAGTGCAAGTATACCGCAATAATTTCTATTTCGAATGTAACATGACTGGCCTTTAATGTCAAAATCTGCGACTTTCTAATAAATTGTCAAATTCTGACACTGCGCCACAAAACGCATGACTCGTGCCATTGTACTGCCCGCCCGTACCCCACGCTACCTAAGTTATCTTAAACGATCACGAAGGTTAAGCAACACAGGGCGCGTTCAGTCCATGGATGGGTGACCGTCTATGAATAACGTTCAACACCAAGGGTTTGCTGGAAAAGAATGCTTCTTGCATTAAGCACGCCCTTGTACATTTACTCATGGAATACCTAAGTGCAATAAAGAATTAAATAATAATAACGTTAGTGGCATTTTCCCGAGCGGTTCCGTGCTTCGCAGGACACGTCAAGCAGTTGGTGCCGGCTGCCGTCGATAGATGACAGTCGTTAAGCCAAGTCAGAGGCCTTACTACCTTACGACTTACCAACTTCTGACAGTAAGACCAGCCACTAGTCTCGCATGCCTCCACCAATCCGGACTTGGCTCCCGTGGTGGAGTGTGGCCTAACCTTCCTCAGAGAAGAGACCAGTGCCCCTTGGTGGGGACATAATGGGTTGATGACGATGATGATTGTACTGCCCGGGGCCTATTTCATACAACTATAATTCACGGTTTAAGGTCATATTCGATGTACCTACCTATATTGCAAACTCTATTAGCCGATCGACAAACCTATTAACCGATACAATTTCAATTTCAATTAATAAACTTTGATTGTACCTAGCACCATGAAATGCGGCCCAGGCAGTTATGATTTTAAGGTTCGTAACCCTAATAAGATCGAAGGTCGTCTCGTTGTTAGTTTGCAATTAATATTTAGTTTGCTTATAAGATAACATAAGAATATTTTTAATGTAGGTACACACCACCTAGGGGAGCAAAAGGTATAAGTTTGATAAAAGATTTATCCCACTTTAGGTAATACTGGATTGAATAAAAAAACGATATAAGAATTGTATCAATTCTTCTATAATTCTTTAGAGTTTTCCAACCGTTGTCTCTGTAATTGTTTTTAGCTAGGGGACACACGTGACGACAAAAGTTTTATCCCACTTTTTGGTAGCGGCATCTCGCTTTACGTGGTGAAGTCATGAAAATACTTTATTAATAGATAGAGTATTCTTTATTGCATCTACACCAGGAATTCCATGAGAGACTTAAAAATAACATAGGTTATACTATTTTTATTTTTAATGGACTAACCCGTGCTAAGGACAATTTTAAAAACCTATTTAGAGGCTAAATAGGTTAAATAGGAGCGGTGGTAGCTCAGTGGGTAGAACCATAGACTGGCAACCGAGAGCCCCAGGTTCGATTCCGAGTGCGGGCATGTACCAATGACTTTGTTTAATTTCAAAGTTACGTACATTTGCGAATTTTTAGTCGCAATACCACACGCTAACGGTGAAGGAAAACATCGTGAGGAAACCCGCAGTTGGTTGGCTCCGCACGTATTGACTAGTCTTTCCTGTGGGCTAGGCCGACTAAGCTGTCAGGATGGTATAGGTGCTGGGCAAGCCTACACCATCTATAAAAAAACCATGTCCCAGGCACTACAGCGTCGGAGTGGCCCCTTCGCCCATCTAGTGTGAGTGAAGATACCACTGGACGCTGTATAAATCATCTCATTAAGTAGATGCAAAAAGGCCAGGTTAAATAAAAATAGTATAATCATGAGGGTACAGTGATATCATAACGATGTAAAAACCTAACTGCAAAGTAGGTAGTCGGGGCTGTAAGTAATGCAATTTGCTTAAGTCAGATGTCGCTGCCTGTACGTAATACAGAGAATAGTGTAAAGAGGTTCGAAATTTCACTGATGCCGGTGAGTCGCCCATTAGCTCAATTGGAAGAGCGCTGGCACGAATAGCCAGAGGTTGCGGGTTCGAATCCCGGCATGGGTGGAATTTTTAGCCTCTAAATAGGTTTTTAAAATAACATAGGGTTATACTCTAAAGGTATCTTCTTCTTCTTCAGGCTATATAAGTCCACTGCTGGACATAGCCCTCCCCCAATGAGCGCAAGGTTGTGCCATCATTGAGGAGTAGTGCGCATAATCCCCACGCTGGGCATGCGGGTTGGGGATCGCAGTTTGGTGGAATTGTACTGCGAGGGGCGCTGCTGCCCACCCCCCGGTTTGTATCCCTTAGTCGCCTTGTACGACACCCGCGGGAAGAATTTGGGTTGGTGCTATTCTCTATGCCGACACTACAGAGCCCTCTAAAGGTATAACCCTAATAACCCTATGTTATTAAGAAGCGCCCGTGGCCTTGTAGAAGCGCTTTTGGCCTAGTCGAACAGAAGTGATTGGAATAAATCACTTGAGTTAGGCAACAACAGGCGCGGTCAGGTGCAGGATGGGTGACCATCCCGTGGCTACCGCTAGTGGCAGTTTTGGGAGAGCTTACGTGCTTCGCAAGGCACGTTAAGCCGGCTGCCATGTAATGGCTTGGTAACTTCTGATAGTAAGGCCCACCAGTGTCTCATAATACTCTACCAACCTGGCCTTGGCCCCCGTGGTGGAGTACGGCCGAACCTTCCTGCGATGCAGAAAGAGGCCCGTGCAAAGCACTGGGGACACAAGGGTTGACATCGATACTTTAAGAGTGAAATATAGTCAAGTGTGTTTCCCTAGCAAAAAAATTACGGAGACAACTGTTAGGAAACTGAAAAAAAAACGAAGACAACTGTTAGGAAACTGAAAGGAATAATAGAAGAATTGCTACAATTCTTAGTTAACATTTTTATACATTCATTCCAGTATTACCTACAGGATCTTTGCAGTAAAAAAATCATTCTTCACTCATTATTCATTATGAAGTATTAAATGAACTATTATGAGTGAAATATGCGTAACTAAAGGTATAACGAAAAATGATCTATATTTCACTTACATATTACACAGATCTCGTTAGCCCTATGCTAAGTACCTACAAATGTATGACTTGTGTTATAGGTGCTAACTCGACGATAAATTTAATACAATAGATACATAAATAACATCCAAGACCCGAGACAAACTAGAAAAGTTCGTTTCCTAGTTTGCCCGGCCGGGGATCGAACTCGAGACCTTCCGTTTTACAGTCAATATTTTCGGGGCTTAATCGCGTAGTAATTTATTGCTATTTTATTTTACCTCGAAGTTTTGACGACGTTACGAGATGACTGATGGCTGGCACCCGTTCGCATCTTCGGCTGATGATTCTAACTAGGTATGTGTACAAGTCGCGAAAGTTTAAAATAAGTAATGCAATTTGCTTAAGTCAGATGTCGCTGCCTGTACGTAATACAGAGAATATTGTAAAGAGGTTCGAAATTTCACTGATGCCGTGAGTCGCCCATTGGCTCAATTGGTAGAGCGCTGGTACGGATAGCCAGAGGTTGCGGGTTCGAATCCCGGCATGGGTGAAATTTTTAGCCTCTAAATAGGTTTTTAAGTTTAAAATATGTTCTGAAACATAGCATCCTGTTCGAAACATAAATTGAGAGCAATTTAATAGTTAAAACTGTTTTTATACGGATTTATGCTCGTTTATTACATTTTTACAATTTTCCAACGTTTCGGCACTTTTTCAGGTGCCGTGGTCCCGGATGACCGGGACCACGGCACCTGAAAAAGTGCCGAAACGTTGGAAAATTGTAAAAATGTAATAAACGAGCATAAATCCGTATAAAAACAGTTTTAATTATGTCTACAGCTCGTGTTAACCTTAGAAAATACTATAATTTAATAGTTTCCAATAACCCTTCACAATTATTAGCGGTTAATGGGAAAATCACCACCTGAAATTATTTCCTTGTCAGGAACAAGCGGGCGGTATTTGCTGTTAGGAAAACTCCGCTTGAAAAATAACTGAAAGTATGTAACGGGAAAAATGCGGACAGTTTTTTTATCGCAAAATACCTACTTCAGGCGCGCGAAGCGCTCGTGGCCTAGGCGAACCGAGTGATTGGAATCAATCACTTGGTTAAGCAACAACAGGCGCGGTCAGGTACAGGATGGGTTAGCGTCCCGTGACTACCGCTAGTGGCATTTTTCCGAGCGCTTCCGTGCTTCGCAAGGCACGTTAAGCTGTTGGTGCCGGCTGTCATATAATGGCAGTCGTTAAGCCATGCCAGAGGCCTTATGGGCGGCTTGATAACTTCTGACAGTAAGGCCCGCCACTGTCTTACAATCCTCCACCAACCCGGACTTGGCCCCCGTGGTGGAGTATGGCCTAACCTTCCTGCGATGCAGGAAGAGACCCGTGCCCCAGCAGTGGAGACACACAAGGGTTGATAACGACCTACTTCAGGTACGTATAATTGCTTCGTTTAGGTGTAGTTGGCAGCACATTGACCTTTACATACGTAGAGGGTAAAAAAAATTAAAACTGGTCAAATCCGTGTCAGGCTTCGCGCAGTAGGGCGATGATATTAGTATTGTATTTTACATTACATTACCTATCTTTAGCTTTACAGAGCTTTACAGGCTTTACAGAAATAACTATGTCATTAAAGTAATTTTCAATAGAATTTGTAGGATTTTTTTTCCTTTGTTTTCGACTATATCTCGTTAACTTGTATAGCTTGCTTATGCTTAGCCGCGACAGTTTTTATTTCAACTTCATTGTATAAACCCCGGGAGAGACGGGGAAACGCTTACATCAAATTTATGCTTTAAAGCTTAATATTTCGCAACGGATTCAAGAATCTGAAAATGGGTTCGCTATACCCTAAATATAAAAGTACCCACAAGTACTTTCCAGTACATGTCCAATTAATTCTTGGACATGTACTGAAGCTTAAGTAAGTCCAAAAGGAACAACTTTTCACATTAATTGTCAAATTCTTAAGACGTGGTCATCAGAGACCACTTTTACAAGTGCCGAAACGTCGGAAAATTATAAAAATGTAATAAACGAGCATAAATCCGTATAGTAACAGTTTTAATTATGTCTAGTGCTCGTGTTAACCTTAGAAAGTACTAAATTCTGACATCTTCAATGTCAGTCTCTGACGTCTCGCGCCGGTACGTGCCTACCTAATCCCACAATTAGGCGTGTACGTGAACGTAGAGCGATGGTACACAAACGGCTCCACGAAATGAATTAAACAACGTCCACCTGACAAATCCCTCCATCGGCAAGCACCTCTCGGAAACTTGGCTAAACTACACCTAAGCAGCGGATCCAACAACTTGGCAAAGAGGATCAAAGGCGGGGTCCGGAGGGGTCTAAAGTGGGCCCATTTGTCATGCGTCACGCCATACCTCTCCGGGTCATAGAGGAACATGTCATCGAAGTACAATTTCTGTTAAAATATCCGAATTTGGCGATCCGTGCCAGCGCTCTTTCAAACTGACCTAATGGGCGACTCACCGGCATCAGTGAAATTTCGAACCTCTTTACAATATTATCTGTATTACGTACAGTCAGCGACATCTGGCTGAAGTAATTTGCATTACTTGCAGCCCCGAGTACCTACTTTGCAGTTAGGTTTTACATCGGAATGATATCGCTGTACCCACATGATTATATTATTTTTAATGCACTAACCCGTGCTAAGGACAATTTTAAAAAAACCTATTTATAGGCTAAAAATTCCACCCATGCCCTCCCATGATAAGATAAAAATAGATAAGGTGATGTAAAACCTAACTGCAAAGTAGGTACTCGGGGCTTCAAGTAATGCAAATTACTTCAGCCAGATGTCGCTGCCTGTACGTAATACAGAGAATATTGTAGAGGTTCAAAATGTCACTGATGCCGGTGAGTTTCCTATTAGCTCAGTTAGAAAAAACGAGCGCTGGCACGGATAGCTAGAGGTGGCGGGTTCGAATAATCGATACCTACTAAGCAAAATTTGATAGAAGTGTCCCTCTGCACGCCCATAAGTGGCATAGATAGCTATGAAGTACTTTTGAAATTTGGACTGAAAACGACTCATTGAAGGATAGGTATATTGTGGTGCGCAGTAAGTGATTTACGATATCACAGGCCAAGGCAGTGGTTGAAATAAACACCAAAAGAGATATAATTAATCCACTTTTATTGCTCAGAATCGTCGTCGTCAGGCTATACTAGTCCATTGCTGGACATAGTCCTCCATTAAAGAGCGCTACGTTGTGCTATCAAAGGGGGTAATGCCCATAATCCCCACGCTGGGCATGCGGGTTGGGGATCACAGTTCGGTGGAATTGTACTGCAGGGGGCGCGTAACCCGTGCTAAGGACTTTAAAAACCGATTAACTAAACTAAACTACACCGATTATTTAATTAATTAAGGTACCGATTAATTTTGACAGCCGGTTTTTCTGTGGCCACGCCTGTAAGCACCATTTATGAATTGGTTGGTGAATTGTACTGAAAGCGGCTCATTGCAAGATCGTTTGAAAACCATCGTCATTTTCTTTGCTGAACGAAATTCGTAGGACTGTATCTTGCAAAACCCCACCCCAGTAAATTTTACATTCTTTCTTACAGTGTTATTTATAAAAACACGAATCCTCTAAAACGGGCGTAAGACCAGAGACTTGCATCATACATACAAAATAATAAATATATGTACAGTACTACACATCATAAAAGTCCCTTCGGGACTTCGGGAATCTACGTTCGCGCAGACTAGGAAGAAGTGTAACGTAAGTACCCGAAGCTATAAGTACATTCAACATGATCTTTAACCGATACGGTTAAGGTGCAGAATTGATTGCCGCAGTAGCGCTACCTATTTCGCTCACGCTAATATAGCCAAACTAATAGTCACCTGCACCGATGACGTTGAATCAACCAATAGCAACAAAGGCGCGCGGCCTGCCATAAAATGAAACTATCTGTGTGGTCGATCAACTTGCCGCACATTCAAAATTTGGTCATCTGCGCAGGTAGGTACATCCGCGAGACTTATTTCTTGTGTAGCACTGTAACATAATATGTTTAGTGGTTTGTGAATGGCAATAAAAATATTTTAAATTTTATTATTCTTACCGTGAAAGACTACAGATATGCATTTCAAGACTATTTTAAGAAAGTTTAACGTACCTACTGTAAACTACATGAAATTTTCCAGAACGTAAATACACACACAGCAAAAGAGACTTTATTCGAAAGAATAGGTATCAAACCCAGAGCTTTCCTTCTATCACATTTATTTTGCGGTCACGTACTCAGTACTTACTAGAGCTACAACTTTGTTCACAACTTGGCGAACTTTTACCCAAAACAAAAAAAAACCTTTTGAGCGCGGAACTCCTTAGCAACTGTCGCGGTTGGAGTAAAATGACCCGTGTAGAGGAGAGCAGAAGTTATCTATTGGTTTGCTAAGTAAGTTCGCAAGACGTGCTGAAAGAATGGCTTAGATTTGTCACGTTTCGCCTCGGAAGACATCAAACCGATGAGTTATTGCGTGCTGAGTACATAAAGGCTGAAGTTTCGTAAGTTTTTGGGCGCAACCCCTTCTAGAGAAACTTTTCTTCAGTTGTTCAAACGATATCTGATAACTTTGAACTTTGGTAAAATTCAGTATTTTCGGAACATAAGTACCTACTACTACATATTTTCGGAACATACGTAACAGAATCATCTCACGTAAAAAAAATTATTACCGCTTTGTTCTCTATGAAAATCGTTAAAATTTGGAAAACAATAATTCATCTGTTCTCATAGAAATATATGTATATTTTAAGGCAGTTCTTGCTCGTTTTATATTCAAGTATTTAATAACTATCGATCCCTATTACCGAAATCGAAATCAAAGTGTTTTTAAATAAGGAAGCTGTGATTTATGGACATTATAAGTAACACCAGGTAAAACTATGTGCCCATTTCAAAATCTAGATAACTTTATTAAAAAACCTATTTAGAAGCTAAAAATTCCGCCCATGCCGGGACTCAAGCCCGGGACCTCTGGCTAACCGTACCAGCGCTCTCCCAACTGAGCCAATGGGCGACTTACCAGCATCAGTGAAATTTCGAACCTCTTTACATCTACTGTATTACTTATGTACAGAAAAAAAAAGAATATAATCTAGATAACTGTCAACAAATTTTGATTTTATCATTTTCTTGACATTCATATTACTACAACAGATTGTTTACAAAAGCTAAATGAAATCAACTGCACAACCTGTAAACATTTCAGATGCAAAGTCACTCGTAAAGTAGGTACCTAACTGAATGAAACGATTAAAATGGTTGAAGGTGCTGTACAACGTATTATAATATAAACCTGTTATTAAAAACCGTTTCTTCAATGTCGATAATTAATTCACTTCAATAGCAAAAGTAGTTTTAAATTTTCATTTGTTCTTGGTCATTTCAGCGGAACAGAGACCTGTGGTAGGTATAAAAATATTAAAATATAAAAGCAGTTAGGACATTATTTTGTGCATTATTATAGTCAAAAATCAATTTATATAAATAATTTTTTAACAAAGAAAGTGTCATACAATCTTAAAATTTGAAGTACCTAGTCTATTTCTATGAAATATAAAAGAAATTGAGAATTTATTTTCAACAAACTTAACTATCATTACAGGGAGTCCCTAATTCAATTGTTAAGCTAATAACAATGAACAAAACACCAACAATACTGAATGTTCGTCTTTGGCTTATTGGAAGTTTAATAAAATCGATGTTGTGAAACGGTTTTACGTTATGTCAATGACAAGTTGTATTGCACTGTTGCAGCTCAAGGGGCTATCAATTCCTGATGCACCATTTTCCGATTGCAAAATTGGTGTCACCTACAATTGAGGAAATCCGCCTGGGGGACAGCAAACAATCATTCATTCATTACTCAGACTCGTAGTGACTCAAGCCTACCTATTTAAACGACTACCTTTGACAAAAATCACAGTTTTACTCTTGTAGAGTGACAAACGACCCGTTGACTCGCTCACCTCCATCATTCTAAGTAGTTAGAGATTACCTAACATTGCCTTTATCGCATAGCACGACGTGTATTTACAAAACACTTGATGCTAGTGATATTGTTCAATGGCTATGTGGGTACTTAGTTTATCTATTTAGTTATCTGGGTCCTTGATTCTGATTAATGATTAGCGAGTAAGACAATAGTTAACATTTGTTGTTTGCGATAAAAGCAAGTGCGGTGGGATCACAATGAAAGCGATAATATCCTGTGAGTAACAAAAATTTAATATGTTTTGTTATCTACATTTTTCTGCGCATATTCTCTTATATACATATCGATATCAACCCTTGAACGTCCCCACTGCTGGGGCACGGGTCTCTTCCTGCATCGCAGGAAGGTTAGGCCATTCTCCACCACGGGGGCCAAGTCCGGATTGGCGGAGGATTGTAAGACAGTGGCGGGCCTTACTGTCAGAGGTTATCAAGCCGCCCATAAGGCCTCTGACATGGCTCAACGACTGCCATTATATGACAGCCGGCACCAACGGCTTAACGTGCCTTGCGAAGCACGGAAGCGCACGGAAAAATGCAACTAGCGGTAGTCACGGGACGGTCAACCATCCTGTACTTAACCGCGCCTGTTCTTGCTTAACTCAAGTGATTGATTCCAATCACTCGGTTCGCCTAGGCCACGAGCGCTTCTATACCTATACATATAATCAGCCTGTATTCGTCCACTTTTTCTTTTTAGCGTGTCAATGGCAGGCCATCGTGGTGAAAGCGCTGATTGTTGCCTAGGGTGCACCAGACGTACGGGCTCATTGAGTACGTCGTTTGGGGAGGCTCCTTTCATGCACCCCTTTCATTCGTGCACTGCTGCATTGCCAGTTTGTGATCACCAATTGACAACATTTCATATTTTACAACGCGGAGAACTAAAAATACCGTTTCTTAATTTTGCTATCCTGATTACGAAGAAAATATTTAGAAATTGTATTATTGCTTAATTTTAGAGAAAATAAATAAAAACCAAAAATTGTGTGATGACGTCACACATACGGTGGAATGAGGAGGTACCGTTGCCTTATATTAAAAACGATACCAACGACTGATGTCATTTCAATTTCATTCAAATGTCATGTCGGAGAAATTACTTTTCCTTTCCTTAATTCCAATTATTAATTCCCTTAATTAAAAATTCCGATTAGTTCCGTCTTATTCTAAAACTTTTAGAATGTGCGTGCTTAATGCAAGAAGCATTCTCTTGCAGCCAAAAATATCAGGTGTACAGCATTGCTGGACGACAACGCTAGTCGCGCGCGTTTTAATATCAAAATTCTCGTGTTCTTATTCATTCATAGTCAAATCGTGATATTTTAGTACCATTACCGCGTGGAACTGCATCTATAATTTGACAAATGTATATAACTAAGAAAACAAAGTCGAGTACATGTCGAGTTCGAACCCACGACCACCGATTCAGAAGCCACTCCGCCACCACCACTCTCACACGATATTCGATATCAACCCTTGTATGTCGCCACTGCTGGGCACGGGTCTCTTCCTGCATTGCAGGAAGGTTAGGCCATACTTCAGCACGGGGGCCAAGTCCGGGTTGGTGGAGGATTGTAAGACAGTTCCGGGCCTTACTGTCAGAAGATATCAAGCCGCCCATAAGGCCTCTGACATGGCTTAACGACTGCCATTATATGACAGCCGGCACAAACGGCACGGAAGCGCTCGGAAAAATGCCACTAGCGGTAGTCACGGGACCGTCAACCATCCAGCACCTGAGCGCGTTGTTGCTTAACTCAAGTGATTGATTCCAATAACTCGGTTCGACTAGGCCAAGAGCGCTGTCATGATAACGTAATTTAAAATTTTCAGTGGCAGTAATTCTCCTGGTCACGATGTCACTGACCTCACCATCCTATGCGAGCCGCGCGTGCGCATGTCCGCGCATGTACCAGCCGATATGCGCGGAGGGACGCACCTTCCCCAATCGCTGCATGCTGGACTGCGCGAACCAGGGCTTGCGCAGGCCGCTGCGAATCTTGTGCTATGGCGAGTGTAGTTACTGCCTTTAAAACTTAAAATTCAGTGGTACTGCTGAGAAATGGACCATTGAGTTGACTTCTTTTTTATATATCTAAGTTTTTTTTATTGAGTTTCGTGACCCTTGCATTGGAAAAAGGTAATTGTTGTAAGTAATGTAAATAAAGATGGGTAGTTTTAAATTCCTTAAACACGTCAATTAGCGTTTACCTACGTTTTAAGACAAATTTTGTTATAATGTAAATAAAGAAAGGTGTTTTTGAAATTCCTGAAACGCGTCGATATGCGCGAAGGGACGCACCTTCCCCAGTCGCTGCATGCTGGACTGCGCCCTTTGTTCCCAGTTAGTCACACCACCTTCTGTTACACTGTTACAAACTGGGATGTTTTTTCCTAGTTTGTCACACAGCTGTGATAGTGTTACATAATGGGATTTTTAACAGAATATAATCCCCATTTGTCACACCCTTCATGTCACACTGGGCATTTTATTCCCAGTTAGTAACAGTGTTACCAATCGCTGTTATTTTCTTCCCAGTACCTTCCCAACACTAAAAGTAATACCTACCTTTATTGGTAGCCATAGGAAATAACAGTACAAAATAGATAAGGTATTGTTTATCAATTAGTTACTGATTTATTTACTACCTACAATCCATACCTACAGTCTATTTATTCTTACTTGTCCAATTTAGTAAACAAGATTCTACCCTTAAACTGAGACTTTTTAGTCCAAAACTGCCATATTTCCATAAATGAAGTAACTTTGAACACTCTTTACATAGTTCATTTTTTTTATTTTTTCAATTTGCGTGAAAATGTCTAGTTTAGGCATCTAATCTCAATTTTAAGGTTAGAATCTTGTTTACTAAATTGGACAAGTAAGAATAAATATACTGTATCTAATAATTTATATTAAATGATGTAAATAAAAATATCCCAGTTTGTAACAGTGTAACAGAAGATGGTGTGACTGCGCGAACCAGGAAGCCAATTCTCATTTCATTTAGCAAATAAGTCGTATACGACTCTAAGGCGTATGACTTGGACTTCTACGTATAACCCTTAATAAGGCTTGGGTAGTATGATTTTTTTATTGGTTTTGAACTCTATTTCAAGGTGATAAAGTTCAATTTGACGTGGGAACTATTTTCCCCTTGCCCTCTTAAGGGATAAAGTCGAGCGACAGCCAAAATCTGTATTCTGAACGCCATGCTAGATTGAATTCGGATGAGAAAATAAATGTCTTATGTATGACTCTGTCGAGTTACCTTATATTATTTTTATGCGACAAATGTCTAAGCCTTCGAATATTTTGCGTCTACGCTTTTAATTCGCATGGGCGAGAATCAGCTCCCTAGGCTTGCGCAGGCAGGCCGCTGCGAATCTTGTGCTATGGCGAGTGTGGGTACCTACTGCTATTAAAATTTGAGCTTAAAATTCAGTGGTAGGTACTGCCATTGACTTTTAAAGTTCAATGGCACCGCTGAAAAATGGACCAACGAGTTTCGTGACCCTTGTTTGGAAAACTGTATCGTTGTAATGTTGTCCCCATCCGGGTTCGAATCCCGGCTGGGGACAAGAAAACCCCAGGTCTTGGATGTTTACATGTTTGTGATGTCGTTGTTTCTGGTTCCCGCGACACAGGGTATCCTAGTGTGGGGCCAGAAGCAATGTATGTGCCTGTATGTAAATGTTATGTTTTGTTAATAAAGGAGGGTAGTTTTGAAATTCCTGAAACACTTCAATTAGCTTTTGTTTTACAACTTGTAATGTAAATAAAGAAAGATACTTTTGAACACCTTCTTGACTCATTAAAGATAAATCAATATCATTGATTGATGTCGCTGCCTGTACGTAATACAGAGAATAGTGTAAAGAGGTTCGAAATTTTACTGATGCCGGTGAGTCACCCACTGGCTCAATTGGTAGAGCGCTGGCACGGATAGCCAGAGGTTGCGGCTTCGAATCCCGGCATTGGTGAAATTTTTAGCTTCTAAATAGGTTTTTGAATATCATTATAACCACTATCCTTATATTTCCACTTTGCTTTTGACTCATCAAAGATAATCGAATATCATTTCTATCAGAATACTATAGATATAGGTATATTAGCCACTGAATCGAAGTTGCATCATCATTACACGGAATCCCATTTAGCGGAAGAGCCAGTCACTTTCATTTACCGAGGAGCCTATATTCAATACATCCATTAGGTAGCTCGCTTCGGCACAATTACTAATTAATGATCGGGTGTCGGTAGCTTTGTTTGAGTTTTGGACGTCTTCTACTCGTAGAAGGATATTTATATGGTCTGGATATTTATTTATTTGGTGTACCTAACGGTCACAACCATTACCCGTTATAAATATTAGTATAGTTTGTGAAAAATTCAAAAAACCGGAAGTGAAACTTTATTATTGGTATTAACGAAAATCACGACCATTTACTACCTTTGATTAAGTACAATACATAATTTTAATGCTATGACTGTAGTTTTTATTTTTATAATGCTTGCAAGTGCAAGAAATTAACTAACACAGACAAAAAGTCTGAGCAAAACTTTACTCTTTAATTTCTACACTTTTTGGACGAACTATAATACTATGATATATGTCCCTATCAAGTTGTTGTCTAATGCATGCACACACAACATCGCCACATTGATGTAGTTTTGAGTATCTTAATAAGTATAACATTGTAAGGATATTTAGGTAAGCATTTAGATAAAAACACACACCACTATGAATGTAAGATTTTGCCTGAGCGTCTATTAAACTTGGAACAATGCGCATTGAAGATAACAACTTCAGAGCTAATGGCCACAACATCGTTGTAAAGTCTATAAATTAATCGCATAAGGATAACAGCATAGGATACTGAACCCCAGAAAATACACAACAAAATTTAATGTATGTACCTATGGTTCGTGTATGTGTTGGTAACTACCTTTTTACATTAATTATTATTATTAAATTTTTTTATTGCATAAACATTTTGCACATAGGCGAGCTTAATGCTACTTACCTTTATCTACCAGCTAACCTAAGCTATTTTACATTAAGGCTGTTTTTATAGTTGGCTGCGCACGTAGGTATTGACGAGTCTTTCCTGTGGGCTAGGCCGACCAAGCTGTCGGGATGGTACAGGTGCTGGGCAAGCCTACACCATCTAAATCAATGTCCCAGGCACTGCAGCGGTCTGGTCGACCCTTCACCCAAAGTATGAGTGAAGATTGTTCTCTTTTTAATCTATATTTAAAGAACTTGATACACAAAAGAAAAGCGACCATGGCGTCCTAGTAATGCTTTATACAGTTATACTTGTGACCAGTGACACCATCTAAATCAATGTCCGAGGCACTGCAGCGGTCAGGTCGTCCCTTCACCCAACTACAGTTCGGCCGCTGGAGAATACGATCCTGAAACCTGTTTCATATGACTAGTGATGGGAGATAATCAACGTTAGCATTCCTTCCTTTCTTACCAGACTGCAACAAATTATTAGAAACAAGTTAGTGTAAAATATAACGACAGGCACGTTATTATTTTCGTTATTTTTAGTACATCACTCCAAAAAAATACGGTTAACATAACCTTGTAACAGCGTAGTACGGATTTTAGGCATGAACATTAAATATTGATTTCCTCTTTATTTAACATTTAAATTACTACGCAAAATATTACGTAGGTACCTTGATTTTAAGTTTACATACCTAATAGTATAGGTTCAATGATAATTATTTGCTAGTAGGACAAATAAAACTTAAAAATATTTTTATAGAAAATTCAACGCCACTTCAAAGTTACGTCGTCCGTTCCATCGTGACCTGTCAGGATCGTATTCTCCTAGAGGCCGGACTTTAGTGTGAGTGAATGCCACTGGATGCTTTATCAAGCCAGACTTTTTTAGACTTATTCACTGGGCAGAGCTTATCCCTGGATAAACAGGTAGAGCTGTCAAATAGCGTTGGCGCGAGCCGGTATGAGTAAAGTACAATATTGTGTATTTGTGGAAGTAGATAGATAGAGAACACTTTATTGTACATAAAAAAGAAAATTACACAGATATTTCTTGAAGTAATAGGTATCACTCGCTAACGATGGAGGAAAACTTCGTGAGGGCTGAGGATATCTGAAGTATTCATATATACCTACCTCAATGTTTAAACACGCCAAACCCCACACTCACTCTATGAGCTGGGAGAAGGCCTGTGGCCTCCAGCAGGACGTAGGTATACTTCTTCTTCAGGCTATATTATGTAGTCCACTGCTAGACATAGCCCTCCCCTAAAGAGTCAGCTTGCCGCATCCAGCATCTGCCGGCAGTTTTTCGCAGATCGTCATCCCACCTGGTCGGAGGGCGTCCTACACTACGTTTGCCGAGTCGCGGTCTCCACTCAAGAACACGTTTACTCCAACGGTTGTCGGTTCTTCGCGAGATATGGCCAGCCCACTGCCACTTCAGCTTGCTGAGTCTCTGAGCTAGCTGGTTATGTACTAAACTAGTCTAATGGCGATTATTTATTAGGTAAAACCCGGTAATCGCGATTAAACCCGTTTAGTATATAAGGTTTATGGATGGCCAATCGTGGCCTAGGCAGAGTGATTGGAATCAATCACTTGGTTAAGCAAAAACAGGCGCGGTCTGGTACAGGATGGGTGAGCGTCCCGTGACTACCGCTAGTGGCATTTTTCCGAGCGCTTCCGTGCTTCGCAAGGCATGTTAAGCCGTTGGTGCCGGCTGTCATATATGGCAGTCGTTAAGCCAAGTCAGAGGCCTTATGGGCGGCTTGATAACTTCTGACAGTAAGGCCCGCCACTGTCTTACAATCCTCCACCAACCCGGACTTGGCCCCCGTGGTGGAGTATGGCCTAACCTTCCTGCGATGCAGGAAGAGACCCGTGCCCCAGCAGTGGGGACATACAAGGGTTGATAAAGAATAACGATGTCCAATCGCGAATCGTTAAGGTATACTTAGCCTACGCTGCTAATGTGAAATCAATCAAATGTTGTTTATTACGAAAATATTAAATCTTTATTTGATAAGTACAATTTGATATGTTACATTTAACTAGACTAAAGTAATGAGAACAACATTGCTGGTAAGCTTAAAATTAACAAACTTATTTTGATTATCACACGCCATTGCACAATCAACGGGTAATTTTTACTAGTATATTTGGTTTTTAATAAATTTTTAACATAATAAATGCTAGCGATATGGCATTGTTCATTTAAATAATCTCATTCATATTTTAAAACTAGATCTTAACATAATTTTTATTTAAAATTCACTAAGAATACTTATTAGAGAGCTTCATTTGACTCTTCGACCTAATGTGCAGACATTGTAGCTTGGTTAGCTTTTAGAATATACCTCGGCTACTATCGGATAGACTCGGATATATTCGTGTAATAGAAATATCGGAACTAATATGACACATAACTTTTCAAAATAGTGAAGAAAAGTTTTATATAGAGCAGAGTGCTTAGTGCGAGTTTTTTAACTACTCGATCGCGTTAACGTAAGCTCATATTTCTATGGCATCGAGGAAGCGCCACCTAGCGAAAAGTATGGAAATTAAAATTGCTGAGTGCGAGTTGTAATGGTTCACGTTGAGAAGTGAACACGTTTAGCAGCCAAAACACGAATAAACGCGAGTGCGAGTTGTACTGTGACAGCGTTTTGCCAGTTCGAACGGTTAACTTACTCATACTCACTACTCAATGCTCGATTAACGCGGTAGTAAAGTTATTCGATTGGACCTGTCAAACTCGCGCTAAGCACTCGGGAAGTAGTATAACACTCGTGTACTTTCGGCGAAAACCGAAGCCTACTCTAGAGCCCGAGGTATATTCTAAAAGCTAACAGACTGTATAACCCTGTATAATGTAAGCTACAGAATCTAGAATCTTTAAGCAAATTAGACCTTACGCCGAGAGCTATCAGGGTGTAGCTAATACGGCTGAAGCGCACAAGGTGCCAAATGTAAGGGGCAATCTGGTGCTAACCAGCGATGGAAAATTATTATATCTTCTTTTACAGTACATTCTACTATGTAGGTTTTTTAACGCTTAACCGAGCCAAGCCGAGTTGACGGTACTACTATATTCCATTTGTTTAGGTAATTAAATACATGTCTTTTTATTGAAATATACACTTTATGTATCAAAATATTTATATAAAATGTTTATGTGAAGTTACATTCAGTTTCCCATTAAATTGGGAAAGTGTAGATTTTGTTTTATATGGTGTGTATTTCAATGAAAAGACGTATCAAGATTTTTGAACTAAAACTTTCGTAAGCACAACACATTGTAGACTTTTAGTCCGGATTTACTTACGGGTGTTGTTATATCGGACTTTTCCGATATAACAACACCCGTAAGTAAATCCGGACTAAAAGTCTACAACGTATCAAGATTGTTAACCGTTTTTGAAGAACCTAAACAAAATGACTATAGTGATCATTTGGGAGCCACGACACGCCGCATTTTTTTCCTTTCACTGCATGGCCGTATTTTTAACCGACTTAAAAAAAGGAGGAGGTGGTCAATTCGACGCGTATATTACTTATGTTATTAAGAATCGCCAAGCCCCCGCAACCTAAACAACAAAGTAACCAGCACCCTACGCCGCCAGCTAAAGTTCCTCCTTCTTGGTGCGCCGGCGTAGTGCCATGTCGTCGTGCTGAAACCAGGTGGCGTAGACCCGCAGCGGCTCGGGCGACGAGTGCCGGTGGAAGGTCACCGGCCGGTCGCGCGACAGCGCCTCGCGGGGGTAGTCCTGCGGCCGGGCCTGTGCGGGTACAACAAAAAACACACACACATTTCACAAATCGACTTAGCAATGTAGGTACATACCCGTAGAATTGTACATACTCATAGAATTGTACAGACTCGTAGAATTGTACAGACTCTTAGAATTGTACAGACTCGCAGAATTGTACAGACTCGTAGAATTGTACAGACTCGTAGAATTGTCATAAAAATTGTCAATCGCGATTATTTATTAGGTAAAACGTAAATGTCGCAAGTTATACGTTATAGTTTTGAGGAACGCTGGTATGACCTCGCCTTCTAACGGCAATCTAGCGGCGATAGTTCGACACGCTTCCTTTGTCTAATGAAAGTTTAATAAATGCAGAGATTATTTACTCTGTGATATTAATGCCGTAGGCTAATGACAGTACGGCCAACAGCACATAGACCTTGAGATAGATAACACTAACCAACAAAGTATATTTCCATTGTACCTATTTGTAACGTAGAACGTCTGTTGCCAAAATAGAAATCAAATAAAATAACTACACATACACACATTTTAGGGCGACTGTGCACCGAAATTGTAAAGTTCGATCTGCTGTCGACTGAACTATAGCGTGGTTCAACTGCCGGAAGAGCGTCGAGCGGGCTGCGCGGGCGCACGTTTCCAACATGGCGGCCGCGCGCAATTAAGGACTTCTTCTAATACATCTCGCCCTCCATCATCAGCCAATCGCTCTCTGTGTCTATCTAATGATAATCTAGCACCGATAGGCCGTCTGTCTTTTCCTTTTAATCTCTCTTTCTCTTTGAATATCATCACTGACTTTAAGCTAATTACCAACATGCAGTCTGTTAGTTTTTAGAATATACCTCGGGCTCTAGAGTAGGCTTCAGTTTTCGCCGAAAGCACACGATTGTAAAACTACTTCCTCCTCTGTATAAAACTTTTCTTCACTATTTTGAAAATGGTTACATAGTTAATATCAGTCTACCCGAGACCACGGCAACTGTAACGTTTAAAATTACATTATTTCCCGACGTTTCGGCAACGTCGGGAAATAAGGTAATGACGTTTTACCTAATAAATAATCGCGATGAGACCCGTTTAATATATAACTAGTATTACATTCGGCTTTAACCGAAGCCTACTCTAGAGCCGAAGGTATATTCTAAAAGCTAACAGAGTGTAGAAGCGAGACTGACCTGTCGGAAGAGCGGTGAATGCGTGACGTTAAGCCCGAAGCGGTGCGCGGCGCAGGCGCCCAGCGTCATGTCATCGGGTTGCGCGGGCTGTGCGCACGCGCAGCCAGACAACATGGCGGCCGCGCGCGCGCTCAGCGCCGTGCCGCCGCCGCCCGTCACGTAGTCGAAGCCTGCGCCCACTACGATTACAGTTGCTTTCTTCTTCAGGCTACATTAGTCCACTGCTGGACGTAGCCCTCCCCTAATGACCGCCATAGCGCAAGGTTGTGTCATCGTTGAGGGGTAATACCCATAATCCCCACGCTTGGCATGCGGGTTGGGGATCGCGGTTTGGTGGAATTGTACTGCAGGGGGCGCTGCTGGCCACCCCCCGGTTTGTATCCCTTAGTCGCCTTTTACGACACCCGCGGGAAGAATTCGGGTTGGTGCTATTCTCTAGGCCGACGCCACACAGCAGAAAGACAACTGCTTTAGTAGTTGTAAAAACATACCAGAGGTTGCGGGTTCGAATCCCGGCATGGGTGAAATTTTTAGCCTCTAAATAGGTTTTTAAAGTTGTAAAAACGTTTTTACAGACTACGTACTACGTAATACAGAGAGTTAATATCTTTATTAACTAAATTTACGGTTCGAAATTTCACTGATGTCGGTGGTCGCGCATTGGCTCAGTTGGGAGAGCGCCGATACGGTGAGCCAGAGGTCGCGGGTTCGAGTCTCGGCATGGGTGGAATTTTTAGCCTCTAAATAGGTTTTTAAGACTACGTGGTCTTTAGAGATTTTTTAGATGTTTAAGGAAAGAAAATCTTGCTGAGGAAACCCGCGTTAGCTACGCACGTATTGACTTGCCTTTCCTGTGGGCTAGGCAGACTAAGCTGTCAGGATGGTATAGGTGCTGGGCAAGCCTCCTCCATTTAACAGTGTCTCAGGCCCTGCCACGTCCGAGTGGTTCCTTCAGCCTAGTGTGAGGAAGGCGCCACTGGAAATTATTTAAGTCATCTCAATAGACGTAAAGTTCAAAGTTTTTTACTGCCGAGAACGCTTGACAAAAATTGGTTTTTGAAATAAACCTGGGTATTGGACATCGTAAGTAAAAACTTATATTAATCCATATGTCCGCTAGATCAATCAAGAATCAATGTCAGTGCGCGCGTGTGTGCGTATGTGTGTGTATGTGTGATAGTGTGTGTGAGTGTGTGCGTGCGTGTGTGAGCATTGAAGGTATATATAGGTACCTATTTAGTTCTAGCTAATACCCTATATTACCTTTAATGGTCAAGTCCCTGTTCCCGTAGCCATAGCCGTAACGCTCGCCCAGGAGTGTGACGTCATCCCCCCCTCTATAGCAGCTGAGAACCTCGCAAAGCCGGTGAACGCTAAGAGGTAAACGCCGAAAATTTTTGTCAGGTATACACACGTTAAATAAATAGTTATGTAAACCGAAGGCTTGGTTCGCCACGAAATGTTGTTAGTGCAATACTAGTGTAGGTACATTACATGGGGATGTTGTGGACTTTGGAATGAAAACAGATGTTACATAAAATATGGCGCTTTACAGTAGGTACACCCTTGTCAATTATACAACTCTTAAAGAGTTCTCACTGTATTATATTGTCCATATTTTCTGAAATCATCTTAAACCTAGTGGTTATACATTATTTGCTGCCTATATGCCAACGAGTCCATGATTGCCATCAGTAGCTTAATCTAGTTAGTCTAATTAAACAATAACCAAATCACCTTAAACGACTACCTCATAATAAAAACCCATGAGTGCAATCAACAACTTTCAATTCTAAAACATTAGTTACTATTCTTCAAAAATTCGGAAAACACTAGGTTAGGCCGCGGCCAGACAAACGGACCCGTTAAGAAGTACAGTCTATTTATTCTTACTTGTCCAATTTAGTAAACAAGATTCTAACATTAAAATTGAGATTAGATGCCTAAACTAGACATTTTCTCGCAAATTCATGAACTATCATGAACTAACTATCTTTATAAAATTGGCAGCGTGTTATCTAAAATAGTATACCAGGTTACTTCATTTATGGAAATATGGCAGTTTTGGACTAAAAAGTCACAGTTTAAGGGTAGAATCTATTTTACTAAATTGGACAAGTAAGAATAAATAGACTGTATAACGTAGGGGTCGTAAGAAGTTACAATGAACCAAAGTCAGATATAAATCAATGGCCAAGGCCCTACTCGGTCCTAGGAATTTGTAGGCTGTTAGACTCACCCCAATATCGTATCATCGTCAGCCAAGAAGATCCATTTTATTTGCTTCATGCTGCGCACTTTTTTCGTGACGTATTTCAAGATGGCCACGGTCTTCGCGCAATGACCGGACTTGGTGTTCGGCACGCCTATGTCTACGGACGGGAGTGACGGGTCTGTGTGACAAAAGGAGAAATATTTAGTAGGTATGTAATTGATATGAAAAGCATAAGATTTTAAAAGCGATTTCCATTTAGGGACGGGCTGGAAACCAGCGCTGCGACTACCGTGACGAAAAAGAACCGTGACGAAAAATTAAAAACTTGTAGCTGTACTTTAACGAAGCTTATTAGCTTCGTTAAAGTACAGCTACAAGCCACTAGATGGCGCTGTTATATTTAGTTCATTGAATTCGAATCCTAATTTTGTTGAACTACGCCTAAAAGGTGTGAAGTATTTAAAACAGAATTTTGCGGCTGTCGTAGATTACATAAAATCAGCATTAATAGTCACTTTCATCAGCATCAGTGAAACTTCAAATCTCTTTACAATACTCTCTGTATTACGTACAGGCAGCAACATCTGGCTGAAGTAATTTGCATTACTTGCAGCCCCGAGTGCCTTACTTTGCAGTTAGGTTTTACATCGGAATGGTATCGCTGTACCCACATGATTATATTCTTTTTTTTAAAAACCTACTTAGAGGCTGAATTTTTCCGCCCATGCTGGGACTTGAACCCGCGACCTCTGGCTAACCATGGCATGGGCGGAATTCTAAATAGCCTCTAAATAGGTTTTTAAAGTTGCCCTTAGCACGGGTTAGTGCAACAAAAAGAATATAACTGTATAGTAACTTCATAAAAAAGTATAGTTTATAGTATGGTTATAAGACCAGCATACAATGTGGGCAAGTCGGTATTTATTTTTATTTAAAAAAATATTTCACGTTTTTCTCGTGACTATCACTACGGCTCAAATTGTGTTTTCCGAACACATAATTCCGAATTGTACGAATCACTATAAAAGAAATAAAATGAAGATTTTTTTAAATTTTTAAATATCGAATAGAACTTTCGTCTAGGTTCATGTAACATGAATATAATACAGCGCTTATAGCTGCTCGAACACTAATAGCCGTTAATGTACTGTTCACACCTTGCAGTTGACCAAAGTGCGTACAGAAAAAAACATTTGCCAGCTGTAAACAGTACATTGTTAGTGCACGATAAACTGACCGTCAGACACTTATAAGCGTGTCCCTGCACTTGCCCTCTGCATAGTCACATAGTATGTGATATTATTTTGTGACCAAAACGTAGTTACAAGACTTGCAAGTGAGTACGTGGTACTCCCAATTTCTCCCAAATTCCGCGATAAAATGAAGTTTTGTCACCTACACCTTGTTAGTGTTCCTTCCCACCTTGAGAACTTCTGTTTGCGGAGTATTATATGAAAACTTCTGTCTCCGCCGAAGTTAGTCTGAGCCATGCAGTCTCTCAGTTACGTTTTTCTTGTGGCGAAGTCTGCAGACTAGGCTTTGTTTGAATTTGTATACAATGTTGTTTGAATACCGCTTTATTGTTTTATTTACCAACCTGTTCTTATCCCCCGTAGGGGAGTATGACCTAACCTTCCTGCGATGCAGGAAGAGACACGTGCCCTAGCAGTGGGGACATACAAGGGTTGATAACGAATTGTTTATTGCATTACTCAGCCATATAGACTAAGTAAGAGTCTGGATGGGCATTAGCCGATAAAACCATTTTAATTTATTGCGACATAAAGAACCATTTTTATACGTCGACTTACAAGTTTGATTTCTTTCAGCTGTAACCATTAGCCAGGCGTGCATTTTTCATTGGTTTTGGACTTTACTTTAAGTTGATAGGGTTCAATTTAATGTGGGCCTGTAAAGTACATTGCCTGGCAAAGGGTTAAGGCACTCTAGACCTGAGTATTTGGTTTTAATTTCAACTCGGTACCTCCACCGAGATAAATGGCCTTGACAGACAGACAGACAACACAGTGATCAATCTTTTTATGACACATTTGTATTATATATATATATATATATATATATATATATATATATATATATATATATATATATATATATATATATATATATATTCATAAAAAGATTGGTATAGGATAACAAAATAATGTTATTTTCTAGTTTTGGTTAGATCAGATTTGTCAAATGTATATAATGTCACAGTCAAAACTCTTAAACGGCCAAAACTCACTACTGAACGGTGTATCTAACAATCTACCAATGTACGCTTCATACAAGCCTCTGCTCGAAACAATAGACGCTTTGGCGAAAGACTTCAGTCTGGTTTTCTGCATCAATGTCCGATCAAAGAACGGTATATTTTTAAACAGTTCGGCGATGTTTACTATTTTTTTTGCTTTTGCACTGGCTAATGTTAATGGCCTCGTCTATCTGCTGGAAGTGAGATGTTTATTGGATGAACTTAGAACACACACAATTTGACTGATGTTTCTGTTATACAGAGGTGAAACTGTCAGTTGTACGAACTAATAGCGGCTGTCCAGTTCGCCCAGTGGTAAGTATTGTGTGAATGGTTTTCAGAACCAGAATAGGTTAAATGAACGAACGAACGAACGAACGAACGAACGAACGGACGGACGGACGGACGGACGGACGGACGGACGGACGGACGGACGAACGAACGAACGAACGAACGAACGAACGAACGAACGAACGAACGAACGAACGAACGAACGAACGAACGAACGAACGAACGAACGAACGAACGAACGAACGAACGAACGAACGAACGAACGAACGAACGAACGAACGAACGAACGAACGAACGAACGAACGAATGAATGAATAAATATTCATGGACATATCACACAGATCTCGTTAGCCCTATACTAAGTACAACTGAATGACTTGACGTACAGGTGCTAACTCGACGATAGATTTAAAATACATGGATCATCCAAGACCCGAGACCAACTAGAGAAGTTCGTTTCCTAGTTTGACCCGGCCGGGGATCGAACACGAGACCTTCGGTTTGACAGTCAGCTTGCCAAACCGCTGCGCCACCGAGGCCGTCCTTATTCATGAACATAGGTAAAGATAAAAAATGTCTTAAATATGTATGGTTTTTATAGATCATTCCATGTTCTACCCACTATGGGCGTATGCATATTGTTTTTAACTTACAAAGTAATTTTCACATTTTAATGCTGTTATGGATTTTCCGCAAAGTAACGCCCGATTCCATATAATATATGATAAGGTCTTGAATTTTCAGGTTGGGTGATTTTATCGTGGTTAGTTCCTGAATCCAAATGAGTAGATTTACCAGTGGTATGCCTAAGCCGCGGATAGTGTCCGCTGACCATACACAAGCACAAGGCCACAACCGCGACACGATTCGTCGCGATCTGGCGTGATCTCTGGTGACGTGACCCAACAGATACGTGTGACGTCACAAACTCGTCTCCATTCGCCATAAGCTGAGACAGAGCGTTTTCGCTCCTTATAAAGAAGTGTGATTCGTTCAAACGAATCGATCCCCACGCTTCGTCTTTTCTCCTGGTTAGTTGCTGTTCCCTTCTGCCTATCTCAAGTAAACAAAAAACTTACCAGCTTGATTGCTGAAGAACTGGAGATGTGTGACGTGACGGCCCCAGGTCTTCTTGACCACCTGCGCCCTGCTGTCGTGGAAGCCGCTCCAGGTCTTCACCGCGAAGAAGATGGACTCCTCGGGCACGGGGCTGCCCTGCCGGATTGATGGGACCTTACTTCTCACACCTCGACCTTGAGATTGTTTAGCCCTTTATGCTAGATGGTATACCGTTCAGGAAAACTCATACATGTAATGAAGCATCCACGCAGATGTTAAAAGTCAGATTGTGAAATGCTGTCTGACTATCTGACTCCTAGCATCTGACCCTGACGACTACTCAGGATCAGTTGCTGCGTAGCATCTGTATTTTTATATGGATTAGGTTCAAACGACTAATGAACGTTGCAGAAGCGAAGGTAATCTGTCAGGACCGTGGCAAGTGTCATTTCCTGGTCTCTGCCTACCCCTCTGGGATACAAGCGGAATGTTATGGTTGGTTTAGTAGGTTTCACCAACAGCCATACGACTGTCCCGGCTTTGTGGACTTAATCCAGAGGAATCAGATTGACAATAAAAAGTCGTAGAGCTAACAGAGAAGAAAAACATTGTGAACATTTAAGTGACTGCAGTGACGTTATTCAATCCCTGAGAGTAGACCGTACCCTACAATGAAACTTATAGAAGGCTGCCTACTCCTATGAGAACCCTTACAATATGCAAGAGGAAGACTTCGGAATATTCAGTGGGTTATGAACAATCAAGGACAGTCACCTTGACTGTCCATAACCCACTCAAATGGTCTCCTTGCGCCAAAAGAAACAGGTATCCCCGCGAAAACACGCGTTATCTCTGATCAGGAATGAAAAAAATCATCATGATCTATAGCTATAGCACCGTCCTACATTGAGAGTCAAACCACAATTTATGAACACGTGCGAGGGGGATAAATGCAGAGTAAGAACACTCATTTGCTCACTGAACCCACCATCTTAGTTTGCTTAGTAAGAATTTCCGAGAGCATTACGAAATAGCGTGCCTTAGGATGTCAGTCATCAGAGATGTCTAGACCAATATGGGGCGATGGATTCGATTGGAAAGTGTGACAGCGGCGCTAGGGTGATGCTACAAAAATATAGATACAGAAAGCTAGAGAAAGAAACTAAACTCACGCATATGTCGTACGGCCTAGGGTAAGTGGCGCAATTATCGGCAGCCACGACGCAGAAGCTCAGGTCAGGGGTAAGGAGCGGTCCCGGGCGGCTCATGTCGCCGTATATGAGCTGAGCAAGCTCGAAAGCTGGGTCGATGGAGAAGTCTGCTTCGAGTTTACGCTCGCCGTTGGTGATTTGCTGGTGTAACCTGGTATAAGGAGCAAATTAAAGTTTTAAGGAAATACGATAATACAATTACCGTTACGTTTATTACAAACACCTTTATCAAAAAGGGCAAATAAGGCATCACTCAACAGCAAAGTCTAAAAGGGTTTGAGAATGTATCCTAAGACAATCTATGGGAACATTCTAATCCCACAACAAAAGTTGTTCACTAATATTTACTATACAAGAAAGTCTTTGAAATTGCTCCTCTTTCCTGAATATAGGTTAAATAGCAGTAAGTCAATTTAAATGGCTATTTAAGTTACGCTTAAGTAGTGGTGTAAATTGGCCGTAGTTTTAAAACACTTTTCACGCTTTCTTTTTCCAAAGATTATCTTGAATTTTTTTTAGTAAATGAATCGGAAGTTTAATAGCCTGACATTGATACAGTTTATATCACACAATTTGTTACGAGACCAATTTCCCCAAGACGCTTCAATTCGGGAAGACTTTCAGTTTATTTGGTAACTCAGTCCAAGCATAAGATTTTTCCTAAACACTCACGTATCAGCCAGCTGCGTCCTCATGGCGAATCCGCTGGCGAAGTGCGGATAAATGAATCCCCCTTCATCCTCCAACTCTTCGTAGTAGGCGAAGTGGTGGATGATGGTAGGCTCTTCGTCGCTGAGCGGGTAACCCAGCCACATAATGTCCTGGTAATCAGCTTCGTTAAAATATCAGCAGATAACTTGGTATATAATCGACCAGAAATTTATCTGGTTTTGCAATAAAGTGTTCTCTATATATCCATCTATATGTATTACAAAGCCTCTTAGATTGAAAATAGGGACTCAAAGAAGATGACGGCCGCCATTTACCTTCTGCATATCAGCCCCCTGAAGCACTTCGAACATCTTCGCACACCGCACAGCTGTGTGTGGTTCCAGAAATAGCAGCCATCGTACATCCGATCCCTTGTGGAGAGCCAGCAGCGGCTGCAGCAGCGGCAATACTGTCCAGGCGCCTGATTGGGGGAACTCCTCGTGCGTTATGTGGACCTTCGGCAGACGCTGGTGGGAATGACTGTGATGTTAAAAGGGAAGGAGCAGAGGAGACAAGCAAAGGGATACGGCTCTAAAATCTTGCGGAAAGCAAGAGTCACATAGTTATATGAAACGAGTCTAATAGCGATTATTTATTAGGTAAAATACAATCACCTTAATGCCCGTCAACAGAACAAGTATCACAACAAATCACTGTAATGATGGTCTGGCCACCATGAAGTCCGAAGGAAACGTCACTCATAGAAGAAGGTAAAGGTAAAGCAAACAAAATAAACATACGAGACTTTACAGGATGGGTCAGGTAGGTCAGACACTAAATGAAAGGTATAGGTCCTGCTGAAGACTAAGCACTTTCAAACCCGTTTCTAGTAGACACTATATAAATCGATTACAACAGTTGTAAAGGATTGTATCACAATAGTTATTACAGTTCAGGTTTTTCGCCACCGCCCGATCCCGCGTCTCGGAGGGCAACTGAGAAGACGGTTTAGAACGTGTTAATTTCAATCAACCTTTGTATCAATTATATTTATGTTAAAATAATACATATGTAATCCCAACAATAATATTTGCAGACATTGACTCGTAGGCAAGAACCTTGAAATGATGCAATGCTAAGATTTTATTCAAAGACAAATTGGGACGGACGACGGAAGATGCTAGAAAGTTCCAGATACGACCTTACCTGTTCCAACTCCAAGACCTGATGCTCGATGTCACTTTTAAGTCGCGCTGCAACACTCGCGTGGTAGGGCTCGGCTTGACTGATTATCACAAACGCTACATTTCTGGAGTCTGCAACAACGGGAGATAGTCGAATACAGCTTTATGTAAGGAAAGAAATAAAAGTAGTGAATCTTGCGAAACAAATTAATATACCTGCATTCAGATTACATTACGATAGGAATATAAAAGGTGTAGGTGTAAAAATACCGATACTTATTGAATAAAATTATTTGATTTGATTTAGATCTCTTAATCAAATGTAAGCACTCTTCCTATTCACTAAGAATAATAAAGAATTTTACCATACACACTGATTTTTCACGCCTGTGCTAATATAGGAATGCGAAATGAATATCAAAATTAAGGTCAAGACTTCATGATGTTTTTAGGGTATCGTACTTCAAAAAAAACGGAAAACCCTATATAGGATCACTTTGTAGCCCAGGAAAAAAATTGAAACCATACATTTGTAATCAAATCATAAACAAAATTGTCTTTGAAGTTCGGAAAAACTGCGTGACTAGATTCCTAAACCTATGTAAGTATCTACCTACCTAAAAAAATAAACGTTTTTTTTCGTGATTTCAGCATTGACTCTTTTGACCTTTCTCAATCATATTTACAGTTCAAATTTGCAAGAGAGATATTTTTTTTAGATTATTTAGAGAATCATCAAGAAAGAGAAACCATTAGTTCATCCGAAATAACTACCGAGTGAAATGTTCGTACTTGTATAATGTTGCTTTTTAATCGAAACCAGAAAGGAAGCAGTGTTTTCTCACTAACGGATTTTCCGACTGAAGAGCACAGGCCTTAGCGTATCGTGTCGATTTCAAGCCTTCTCAGCGTGTCGATGGCAAGCCATCGTGGTAAAAGGATTTGCCAATCAGATTTTAGAGACAGATTCGCTGATTGTTGCTCAGGATGCGTCAGACGTACGGACTCAGTGAGCACGTCGTTCGGCGAGGCTCCTTTCATACCCTTTCACAGCACAGGCCTTTTCTCAGAAAGAGAGTATGAGCTTCATCACCACGCTCAAATTCACACAAATTGAACGTTAAGTTGCAGCTGAATACCTCATCTCAAGTACATTAACAACCGCGCCAACCTAACACGTGCTTACCACCGAACCCCCCATGATTGATGTGCCCAGACAAGCCAGGTGATACGATACAGCGCATCTATTTATCATAATTCGACACCCAGTTAACCCGGATATCAGCAGGATTAATTGACGTGTTATGCATTAAACGGAGCGCGTTGTTTTGGGTTTGGATCGTTGGGGTAGAATGGGCTAAATAATGCTGTGAGAGGCTTATTTTACGTTTGAATAATCTTAGAATTTTGTAGGGCTATAAATGCCTATTTAGTGACTCATGATTTTTATGAGAGAAAGTTCATGCGCGGCAAAATTATGTAATGGATGTTCAATATTCATACAATAGGCCTGTTGTCCGTTAGGGACAATCTATAAAGTAGGTACGTCACACATTAAGAGGGGAGGGGATAGACAAAATGTGTCACAGTTTGGGAGGGGTCTTAAGTTTGGTTACGTCACATTTCAAACATACAATTATATAGGGTAATTAGTAATTATCCAAATTTTTTATATAATATTGATAGTATTAAAAATAAATTAGGGAATAATACTAATTCCGGAACTGCTGTTTCAATGTAATAACTTCTTGATATAAAATTGGTAAGTATTTGACGTCACACAAGGATGGGGGACGATGGTAAATGTATGAAGGATGGTATAACGTCCCTGAGGGGGTCTCATAAATGAGACCAACTCGTACTTTAGTAACGACTCGAGGTACAATACAAGGTACCTACATTGAATAGCAGAATCGTTTTCTCAATCTATGGCTAAGTCAACTTTGCAATGTACGATGTACGTCCCATTGTCATCGTTAGTAATTGTATTTTAGTTTTATGAGACAGGGATTAGGTTTTATGAAACAGATTCTGATCAGATTCAACTTTACAGTTTTATTCCAATTTTTTTTTATTGTTTCCATTTTTATCCAAAATGTTCTAGATTTTGAAACGTACCCTTGGTTTTACTTGTAACGTTTAAGTCTCAGTTTCAAAGTTTGAATGAAAACTTGATTTTGATTTTGTTAAGGTCGATCTACAGTCGACTGTAAACTTAGATACGGAAACCAAAAATGTGTGTCATGTTGTAGTATAAAGAGTTATTAGTTACACAGATCTCATTACACAGAAATCGATATCCCAACAAAGACGCACAGAAAAGAGGAGCAGTTAGCACACCATGAATAATGCATGGGCGATCACAGAAGTGACGTCACATTAAAACGGCATTCGAGAACTTTATGACGCCCCAGGAGACGACCTGGCGGTGATATATCGCTGCCGGGGCACCAGGGATTCCGTTGTCGACTCTATGAAGGGGATCAAAGTTGGGACATGGTCGAGAACTGAAGGCTGCAGGGTACCAAGTAACAGTTGATCAATAATGAAAGAAAGGACGTAAGAGTAGGGTTTCATTTTGGACTGAATTAACGAGAAATTCGTTTCTCTTTGACGTAAGTGGTGGACAGGCGGCCTATGAGAATATTACGTTCGTTAGGAAATTTTAAAGCTGTAGGTGGGTACCTGTGTAAATACTAAATAAATATAAACTTTCTTTTCCAAAATTTAGGCTGGCAAACGTTTAATACCACCCTTTATGGAGCATTGCGCATGTTTCTACAATAATATCTCTGAAGATCTTGGCTGAATCGCGGTTCAAAAACTGTGTAAAGCAGTCGTTGTGCGAAAAAGGCTACTATAACAACCTGTAATTGTTTGACAAAGACGACAAAGATGTCCGGAGTTAATTCCAGCTCAATGCATAATTTAATTATGTATCATTTTTAGACTACATAACATTTAACATAACATTTACATATTTAAAAACCTATTTAGAGGCTAAAAATTTCACCCATGCCGGGATTCGAACCCGCAACCTCTGGCTATCCGTATAACATTTACATACAGGCACATATATTACTTCTGGCCCCACACTAGGATACCCTGTGTAGTGGAAGCCAGAAACAAAGATATCACAAACATGTAAACATCCAAGAGCTGGGGGTTATTTTTGGCCCTAGCCGGGGATCGAACCCGGGACCTCTTGCATGGTAGGCAGATGCGCTACCGCTGCGCCACAGAGGCCGTCAAAGTAGTATATAAACTAATTACTACTTGTTATCTATATAAAATAGACGCCTGCTTTTCGTAAAATCACTGTCTCGTTCAATCTAATGACAATGCGAGTTTCACAACACCACGGTAGTCCAACTGCAAACGGGCGAAATGGAAGTGGTAATTGCGAGTGAAATAGTTATTCAGACTTTATGAATAATAGGAAATCTGGCTGCTGGAAGTTCTGAAATTTAAGTTCCGACAATTTGTCTTGAGGCGAACTTTTGAAGCTTGTCTTCCAGTGAAATTTTACAGGGAACCACAATCACAATTTATTTGGTACCTCTTATTTGAAATACACCATCGTATGCTATCTATTCGATATAAACCCTTTTTTGTGCCCACTACTGGGGCACGGGTCTCTTCCTGCGTCGCAGGAAGGTTAGGCCATACTCCACCACGTGGGCCAAGTCCGTGTTGGTGGAGGATTGTAAGACAGCGGCGGGCCTTACAGTCAGAAGTTATCAAGCCGCCCGCCCATAAGGCCTCCGACATGGCTATGTATGTAATGTGTGTATGTTATGTACGTAATAAACCTTCCATTACATTTAGTAATAATAAGACAGTGTGACAATCAGGAATAGCAAAATTTAAATTTTTTTTTGGTATAGCAAAAATCATCGTCATCGAACAATGAAACATTCAGATTGTGTTTACAGTTGCAACGGAAAATTGAAAGCGAAAGTGATGTCAATTCTACATTATTGCCTCGCTGTACTCGTACATTATTTTTGGGATTACCCGAGACTTAAAATTGTAGTTCTTACAAAATTTTAGTCCAAAAATACAAATTAAAAGACAGAGAATGACGGATGCATTACCCAGAGATTCCGGCCCTGGAGGCCTTACATTACAATATTGTGGCTAAAAGCAGCATATTATTAGAGTATTATCCTACAAACTCCACGATATCCTTCAAACTCCAACCGTCTCGTGAACCATTATAAATAGCCGCTCGCAGCCGCTAGCGCTCAGATAGAGGGGGGCGCGGAAATCCGTCCATTTGTGCCGCGCCGGGTGACCGCGCATTATTGATGCGTCGCGTCCCGGGCGCCAGATTTGCACTCTGTCACTGGGAGAGAGCGCTTCGGGTCCTTTCACAATAGCGGCTGCTCCGCCAAAGGATTCGGTTTTATTAGGCTTCAGATTAAAGAAGAAATGTGGGAGAAAGGGCCGGTAAGGCGGACATCTTCTCCTTCAGGCCATATTAGTCCACTGCTGGACATAGCCCTCCCCTAATGAACGCCATAGCGTAAGGTTGTGCTATCATTGAGGGGTAATGCCCATAATTCCCACCCTGGTCATGCGGGTTGGGGATCGCAGTTTGGCGATAAGGCGGACATACTTCGCCAAATAGGTGATGTATAGTATAGGCCAGGATAAAAAGTTCCCGAAACTATGCGTGCATGCAACGACTATCAAATGCTGATGGAAGGGAAATATAAAATGTTTTTAGGTGGTAGGCTTCAAGATATCTGAGCGGCTTCTCAAGAAAGTAGTAACGGCTCGATAGTCGATTAGACCAATTGACAAAATAATTATGGTGGGGAACTGGAATTAGGGTGGTATATAAACTCGGGGGTGTAAATCAAGGTTTCTCAATCTAAGCCAAGTAAATCGTTGATAAATTTGTAATCAACGCTATTTTATTTATGTGTGTCACAAATTGATGATCTACCAGGATCGTGGTAAGTGGCAGGCCCTGATCTCTGCCTACCCCTCAGGGATGCAGTCGTAATTTTATGTTATGTAGTTGTTATCAATGATCATCTTACTACCATTATTTTATAATACGCAAGAACGCTTGAATGGAAGGATGTTCTTTATTCAATCACGCCAGGACGGCTGAATGGGCCTGGTTTAAATTTGGCACTAAGTCTAGTCTAGAAATACACATCAAAATTTCCACGCGAACGATGTAGTTGAAACCCTATTTTCCTCACGCATGACGCGTGGATCAACTTAGCTATGTCTTTTTAAGCAGGGCAAGGTTTTCAAAAAAAAATTGAAACAGTACGATTTTATTTTCAATCGTACACTAACCGTGCGAAGCTGGGACGGGCAGATAGTCCTAAGCCAAAATTAAAATATTGTAGGATCCCAGCAGTAGGCACCAAGGGCGGAAATGATGTCAATTAGTCTCGCTCGGCGTTGATTTATTTAATATTAGGAAAACCATCGACTAAACGAATAGCATATTACAAAACAGATAGAAGAACAGACGCTCCTTAAAAGTTTCCACAGACAACTATAAAGAATAATGTTACATACATACATAGATAGAGAACACTTTATTGTACATAAAAAAGGGAAGAACACAGATATATCTTAACCTAAGAGTACATTCGTATCAGTAAAAGTGGCCCCTTCCAGACAACCTTTGGATGGACTGGAGCAATACATTGGAGAAGGAAGTACTATACCTACTAAATAGATTACGAAAGGGGCACCTAGTTTTAACTTGTAACGTTCATTATGTCGCAGTTTTTGATTTGATTCGATTATTTTACTACGTAACAAATTTTATACCAATATTTTTGATAGGAGACATCTCACCACACCGTTGTGGTATGTATAAAGGTCTTTATTCGATACGTTTTAGCGGTGCATGCACCTGTGCTGAATGTGCCGAAGCGTAGTTACGCCTGACTATAGGTGGATCTATCATGGGCTCACGTCGTTCTAAGCTGGCGGGAAAAGGAAGTAACTTCATGATTGACAGTTTTTTAAAGTACCACTTACAAAAAGGTGCCTATGCTAGTTGGTAGAATAAAACCGGTTGCAGGCTTCAGGAGCCACATCCGGCCACATAAGTAACGTAACTTGACGTGACTTAACATAACAACATTTACAAACAGGCACATAAATTGCCTCTGGCCCCCCACTAGGATACCTTGTGTCGTGGAAACAACGACATCACAAACATGTAAACATCCAAGAACTGGGGGATTTTTTTTGTCTCAGAAGGGGTTCGAACCCGGGACCTCTTGTGGGGTTGGCAGATGCACTACCGCCTCGCCACAGACTTCGTCAAAGGTCTTAATAATAATAATAATTTATTTCAACCTTCATTTAAGTTCTGTTCACCGAATGTAGGTGTAGGCAGCAGGAAAAAAAACTCCACTCTATCTTTTCTCAAGTAAGAGTAACATTAACATTTAACATTTTACATACAGGCACATACATTGCTTCTGGCCCCACACTAGGATACCCTGTGTCGTGAGAACCAGAAACAACATCACAAACATGTAAACATCCAAGACCTGGGCTTTTTTTTCTCCCAGCCGGAACCTCTTGTATGGTAGGCAGACGCGCTACCGCTACGCCACAGAGGTCGTCATATTAAAAGTCATATTAAACCTAATACATCAGTTGCCGCCTATACGTATGATAACATTTTATGATTGCCATCAATAACTTTCAATGCCAAAGCTTTAGTTTATCATCGAAAGGCTATAGATGCTCTCTCATTATGTATTTTGATTCCCTTGAGTGTCGAATAAACGGTGGTAACTTTTTTTGTGTTAACTTCGATATCAACCCTTGTATGTCCCCACTGCTGGGCACGCACAGGGCTTTTCTTGCATAGCAGGAAGGTTGCCATACTCCACCACGGGGGCCAAGTCCGGGTTGGTGGAATGTTGATTGTTTGATGGACAACAAAGTGATCCTATAAGGGTTCCGTTTTTCCTTTTTAAGTACGGAACCCCAAAAATTATCAGCAAATATATGTTTTTATTCCATTGAATTCCGGCCTTAAGGGCGGCTTGATAACTCTGACAGTAACGCCCTCCAGTGTCTTACAATCCTCCACCAACTCGGTCTTGGCCCCCGTGGTGGAGTATGGCCTAACCTTCTTGCGATGCAGGAAGAGATCCGTGCCCAGCATTGGGATTATACAAGGGTTGATATCGTATTCCATTAATATCTTTAAGCCCCTTAAGGCGATAACTGGATTCCTTTTAGCTTACCTAATTATTTGTTCAAGCTCAGTCTATATGCATCAGAACCTACAGCAGTAAGTCAAGGCGGGAGTGGCGCCTTCAATAATTCCCGATCAAATATCTCCACTTACCGTCGCGGGGTAATGCACAGATTCTGGGCGAATCCGTGCGATCCCGTGGGATCCTAGTTACTCAAGTTTCACGGGCGACCCTTTAAATATGTAACGTGCGTGATTTCCCTCGCAATTTGCGGCCTCACACTGAGAGGGGCATACGTTTGATTGTTAAAATGTAATTGGTGTTAGTTAGTTAATGACGCAAATGTGTCCGAAAAGGTAATGTGGTGATTATATATACAGAAAATCAGAACTATAAAAAGGTGGCATTGGTAGGTTTTGTACAAGTTGACAGTTAAAATATTTAAAAGGAATACGGATAATAAGAAAAGAGGTTAGGAAATTATTTTAGTAATGAGGTAAGGATGGGGTGAGGGTGAAGTTTTATTTTATTGCCAAAGAGTTCCTTGTAGTTTAACCTGTGGAGGTTTTGTTTTGAATTTTGAAAATGATAGATGGAAAAAGAAATAAAAATGGTGTAAAGAGGTTTGCACCGTTACAAGCCTAATGGTTGTGGTTCCTTGGTAGTGCACTGAAGATGAAGGAAGCTAGAGAGCCCGGAAAAAAGTCTGACGAACCTGAAATGTTCGTAATACAGAGAATATTGTAAAGAGGTTCGAAATTTCACTGATGCCGGTGAGTCGCCCATTAGCTCAGTTGGAAAGAGCGCTGGCACGGATAGCCAGAGTTCGCGGGTTCGAATCCCGGCATAGGTGGAATTTTTAGCCTCTAAAATAGGTTTTTTTGGAATGTTTCTTTTCTGAAATACGACTTTTGTTTTATGACTTGCTTAGGTATACGAGAAATTGCTATCGTCACTAAAACCTGGCTCATTTCGGTTGTACTGAAAGAGTAAATACCGTGCAGATAGGTATAGGCGCTATTGATCCGTTTTTACTGGGTTTGTAGGAAAAAATGTCCTAAAATGTCGGTTTTTAGAAATTTTCGGTTAGGTATATCTTTATGGTGTTATATATAAAAACAAGTTTCTTCTAAATCACTCGTTGTAGTCAGTTTGATCAGTATTTAATCTGGGGTTAAGAAGTTATTTAAGTATTTTATTTTTATTTGTCACGTAGGGACATAATGAAATATGAAAACTATACAGGTTGACGCCATTTGCACTAAACTCTTATATTATTAAAATTCTTTATTGAATAAAAAAATTTGCACATAGGCGAGCTTAAAGCTACTTAGCATTATGTACCAGCTAACCAAAGTTTAAGAGACAAGATTTAGTGTAGAGACAAGGTAGTGCAATTCAGAATATTAAATTATGGTTCTACTTCAAAACGAACTACTTGTTGACGAGCTACTTCTTCTTCTTCAGGCTATATTACTCCACTGCTGGACAGTGCCCTCCCCTAATGAGCGCCATGGCGCAGGGTCGTGCCATCATTGGGGGGTAATGCTCATAATCCCCACGCTGGGCATGCTGGTTGGGGATCGCAGTTTGGGGAATTGTACTGCAGGGGGCGCTGCTGCCAACCCCTCGGTTTGTGTCCCTAGTCGCCTTTTACGACACCCTCGGGGAGAATTTGGGCTGGTGCTATTCTCTAGGCCCACACCACACAGCACACAGACAGAATACAGCAGACGAGCTACTAGAGAACCGTTATTTCTCGACGTTCTTTTTAACTGTTTGTACGTAACCCGGCGAAATCTTAATGGAAGCCATCGTTAATCTAAATCGAAGCATTTTTCAGCGGAACGCGGAGAAATCTTCGACTCGAACGGAGGCAACTGGGAGCCGCATGTTATCAGATTCCAGCTCAAAGTTCCGCCTGCAAAAAGAGCTCTAACTCCTGACCTCCTGGGCGTTTAAATAGGTTCCTGTAACTAAGTTTGCGTTTAGCTAGAGCGGAGGTACTGTTGGTAAAACAATATGGCTTGTTATGTGTAAACATACGTATCACCAGACGGTCACTTTACCTACATTTTTATTAATAGGAAGTACAAATAAAATTACGCTTATAGTTACATTTACAATTCAAAATATAATTAAAACTGTTTTTATACGGATTTATGCTCGTTTATTACATTTTTACAATTTTCCAACGTTTCGGCACTTTTTCAGGTACCGTGGTCCCGGATGTCATCCGGGACCAAAATGTAATAAACGAGCATAAATCCGTATAAAAACAGTTTTAATTATGTCTACTGCTCGTGTTAACCTTAGAAAATACAATTCAAAATATGTAAACATTAGCTGGTGCCCGCGACTTCTTCTGCGCAGGATTAGTATTTCGAGTAGCTTATATTAGCATGGTGTAGAAAATAACTAATATTACGACATTAAAATTATTACATAAATAATTTTTGGGTCGCATTTTTAACTATCACAAAATAACTTTATAAAGTGTAGCCTATGTGTTATTCTGATGTAAAAGGTATATTATTGTAAAGTTTCACTAAAATCCATTCACTAGTTTTTACGTGAAAGAGTAACGACATCCATCCATACTTACAAACTTTCGCGATTATAATATTAAGTAGGATATTGAAATAAGTTTCATCGGAGGCAAAACTTGGTGTTTTAGATAAAGATAACACAAAATATTTAGTTACTAAAGATATATTTGCATGGTATGCAATCCATACCTCTTCCTTTATCTGTCCTAGATTCAGTCCTGCCTGCCGCTCTCGAATCGGACTTTTTAGTCACCCAAAAAAGTGTCAAACTCTTAGGCGTCCGTAAAGGACGCAAATGACATGACTTGCATGGTACTACAATGTTTACAATAGATATTTCACTTGAATAATAAATAATGAAAATCATTTAGAGCATGCCATGTCAGAGGCCATAGGAGCGGCTTGATAACTTCTGTCAGTAAAGCCCGCCACCGTCTTACAATCCTCCACCAACCCGGACTCGGCCCGCGTGGTGGAGTATGGCCTAACCTTCCTGCGACGCAGGAAGAGACCCGTGCCCCAGCAGTGGGGCAAGAGTTGATATCGATTTATTTAGAGCATAGAAGAAGGCATTAAAAATCTAAACATTAACAGAAAGCTTCGTCATACAAATGACATGCGTGGTATCTGCACTAGACGTTAAGTCTGTATCGTCGTAGATGCCCGATTAACCTTTCTAAAGTAATTGTCGACAGGTTCGATAAAGTCAGGTTAAATGATTTAACGCTACGAGCATGAGCTAAAACATACATTTGGATTTAATACTTACGAGCGTCACTTCACATAGATGTCACTAATAATAATAAGTGCCCATTTCCCAAGCGACTCCGTCGGGGTATAGAGACAAATTCTGTAGTCGCAGGAAACTTACTTCAAAATCTCATGAGAATCTATCTGAGTTGGGACTTTAAGTGCTCACTATACCAGCTGTAGCACCTATTAGAGTCGCTATGACTCAATGCAATCGCGAAGCAGACTTATTTTTCTACGCAAATTATTTGTTGGGTGGTAGGTAGCCTACTGGGTATCTGAGCGGCTCCTCAAGAAAGTAGTAACGGGTCGATAGTCAATTAGACCAATTGACAAACTAATTATGGTGGAGAACTGGAACTAGGGAGGCAAACTCGGGGGCGAGTTATGAGTTGTGGTAAATCGAGGTTTCTCATTTAAGGAAAGTGAATAGTAGATAAATTAGAGTCAACGCTATTTTGTTTATGTGTGTCACCAACTTGTGATCTATCAGGATCATGGCGAGCGGCAGTCCCTGGTCTTTGCCTACCCCTCTGGGATATAGGCGTGAGGTTATTTTATGTTGTCACAAACTCCTCCAAAAATGTGGCGAGTAAAAAAGTGACTTGCGTAGCACGCCGGATGTAATTTTGAACTTTGCGTACAATATGTCGTTATGAATTCGCAGATTTGTCATTTGAAAACTCATAAATATCCAACACGTCGAGAGGTTTTGAGGGAGCCCAAAAGTAAAAGCAATTTAAGTCCCTTTGTCGTGCAGGAACCAATTAGGACATCTTAGAAAACAAACTATTTTTCAACTTTACGATGAGACCATTCAAAACTTTTGGCTTATATCATTTACCAAAAGCCTAACAGACATTTTATAGACGACTACAACCTCATTATAAACTAAAATAAAATTGCCGGACTCCTGTACTCCTTGCGACGCGTTATTTTCCGGCAAAAAATTACGGGTTAGCATTTCCTGACGTGCTTTCCAAGCAGAACCGCTAGCTAAAGGAAAACCAATATCGATGTGGGTTATCGACAAGTACTACCGTGGAATATAGAAAATTCTGAGAAGCTAGTTTGGCAGATATGGAAGTTGCCCGTCGATGCATACATGTGCACGTAGGAAGTTAGGTACGTACAGTCGAAAGCAGATCAACCTATACATTTTCGTTGCAAACTCACCCGTAACGTAACGGAGTTTGGAGCACGTGTAAAGTTACATTTAATTTTGTAACTTCGTTAAAATATCTTTTTAAATATCGAAAATATCTTGACCAAAAGACGAAAGCATTTGAATAAAAAACTCTCACACAGCACAATTACTTGTCCAAGTCCCAAACTAGGATTGTACTATGGTAACCGGACTAGGACAAACCTGGAATTGAACTCACGACCTCCGGCATGGTGATACCACTAGATCAACGAGGCAGGCATTTGAATACAAAACAGTCGACAGCTAATCAATCTTTGCATTTTTCGTTGCAAAGTCGCCCATAACATAACCGAGTAAAGTGCTATCTTCTGTACCTACACCGGGCATAATTAACATTATTACGATTAGGAGCATCGAAGTGACTATGCTCGTAATAATGGCGCCCAACGTGGGGCCCCATGCCACTATTTTAAGAAAGGCGCTAATGGCGCCCAACTTGAGGCCCGATGCTACTATTTTAAGAAAGGCACTTGTTCAAACTGCCATTTATTCGAAAAGTGTCCGGGGAAAAAAACTTTTAGCAATTCACCTGAAAATTACCGACTTCCTCTCACTTTTAATCGCCACTTTACGAGTTCCACTAACGTAAAATTGTGCGGGATGTCGCAAGATAGCACCTCATAAGTTTTTGTCTTAAAAATGGGGTGTTGCGGGAAAAATTTTACGTAGTCCTTTTAGGGACGTGGGAAAAGTACCATGTGACGAAAACTGAAATGCGGTTACAATTGGGGCTTTTACGGGGTTCAAGGTCAATGTGACGTCTTTGACGATATAAATAAATTATATGGTAAATAATAAATTATGTATGAGGCAATAAACTACAAAGAGTTTGTCTATGAATTTGGCTGGTATATGCTGGTATTTAATTGGACAATTTGGGTAGCAATGTTTGTGCACGCAGAGACAGTTTAGTGGATTTAGAAAAAAACGATGTGGTTTATGGACTCACGGTTCCTTATCCATAATTATAATCAATCAAATCAATTTATTTCAACGTAAAAAAACCATTAATTTTGACATGGTTTTTCCCGTATTTGGTTCAACAGTTTATTTACCAGGATGTCATAGCTGCCATGTTGCTCCTTTCGTTTATTTTAACATCGTAAATATTTTGTTTCCTAAAAAGCGTAATTGGATGAAGGATGGCTTTTGACATTTCGACGTAATATACGAGCAGAAATTTCACCAAATCCATGTTTATTTCACGTCGCTCGCCACATCTACTATAGATGTACGAGTATTTATGTTTACCAGTAGCCTATTAAAGACACATATTCTATTTAAAAGGATAATTTCCGATAATCAAACATGAAAAGGAAATTAAAATAAAACAATCTTGCAACCCCGGTAGAATGCTAACTGGTTTGATTCTGGGAACGTGATATATATTGGTTTTCCAAAGTTACATACTGTAACGCTGTAGTTATTAAAACTCTTGATTAGCGATACTTTCGATTTTATTATTGCCTACATATGAGATATTCATTACCTACATATGTGATATTTCTGATCCCTAATAGCAAAAGATGGGCGCAGAAGTGTGGGCAGGCAAACAATGAGTTGGACTGACGACCTGATCAAAGTGACAGGAAAAGACTGGATGCGGAAAGCCGAAGACCGAAATGAATTTTCGTTCGTTAGAAGAGACCATCACTCTGCATCGGGTATCTATAAGTTAAAGAAGAATGCAAATGCACTCGCTAATTGATTCATGAGAATCAGAAGAAAAGAAGAAAGAAAAACATTTATTATAGAAACAGTGCACACGCCACAGTACCAAAACAAACTTAAAACATATTACTAAACATGACATTCACAAAATACAAAAACAAAGAAGAAAAACGAAAGGTCACGGCGTGTCCCTGCTGCTATAAATGGCAACTGACTCAGAAGTATGCTGATGGACCAGCCTTCAGCGCTGATTTTCAGTCAGTGCCAGGTTCTACCCCACGAGCGTCACAGACTGCGGTGCGAAACAATCATGGGCAGTACCATATTGAATAAAATACTTATATGTTGTATAGAATAATACCTATATCAATAGAATACATATTATCTATACAGAATGAACGCATTGTTTAATTGTGAAAACGTAAATGAATTTACGGATGTTGCTTATTAGTGTATTATATCAATTCATCAACCAAACCGCCGCCTCATCCGCCAACCCGGACTTGGCCCCCGTGGTGGAGTATGGCCTAACCTTCTTGAGGTGCAGGAAGAGAGCCGTGCCCCAGCAGTGGAGACATACAAGGGTTGATATCGAACCATACCGGACGGTACGGTTGATTGATGACCCGTACTCGTCCACTGGTCGACATAAACCGCAAAGGCGCGTTACTTTCTTCGGTCTTAGTCCATCCTCATCCAGCCACTGCCAACAATCTGCCTCGGATAGTCGGTCCAGGGAGCTAATGGGTCGTACACTGAGTTTGCCAGTTCTTGGTCTCCGGTCGAGAAACTTTGTACCCAATAGATCATGGGTTCTTCGGCATTGTGAACACATGATCAGAGCATGTCTGCACCGTGACTTTAGCTTGCTAAGCTTGTAGGCTATGTCAGTCACCTTCTTTGGAGTACTGTCTCAATTCTCATGTAATCCATCAAAGATACTCCAAGCATATCCTGTACCATAGCACAATGAGGCGACTTTGAATCAGTCTAGTCATACTATAAGTGGTCACGTTTTCAGCTCTGTCGGTCATAACTGACAGGATATACTGATCGAAGACCTTTGTAGAGCCGAGGAGAAAACCTGGCGCAATTTTCCCAACGCTGCACAACCCAATTGGATTCTTCTCGCGGCCTTTCTCAAAATTGCCTCTGCCCAGTTGGATAATCTGCTCTAAGTAGACATATTCCTGGACAGCTTCAATGGTCACCTCACCGTCGAAGACGTTAAGGGAGTGTCGGGGGTTTTCAAATATTTCATCGCTTTATATCGCCAATTCAGTGATGGTCGAAAAGTGGGTTGATAAGATGAGTATTCCTGCAAGTCTTGCAATCGCTTCTTAGTTAGAAATGCTACGGCTATACAGTCTACTCGTAGTGGAATACAATGTTTTAGTAACCCTTTCTAGTGAGGAAATATGCTATAATTGGGAACTTTCGCTTCAAGGACAATCTCTCGGTGAAGGCATGACTGACAGAACGGGGTCGATCTAATGAATAAATAAAGTTGCTAATAGGCTCCACGTCAGATCGATGGGAAACCCCGGTAAACGTGTCGGAGCTAAAATGAAATCGTTGTCGAGCTCCGCTGAATGGTCTTAGAGGTCGTCCATTAATTATGGGTATGTATTAATTACGTGAAAACTTTCTGGATTTAAAAGGCCAGTTGATAATAATATTACAAATTCACATTATTTTAGTGCCCTGTGCGTCGCAATTAATGCATTGTAGGTACTATAATGCGCTGATTCAAGGACCTAAACTTATAATATTTTCCACGAAAAATTGCTCTGGTAACTAGTTATGCGCTTAGTTCAAGATTCAGTACCTCTTAAAATGGCAACGAATTCACAAGGTATATATTGTAATACGAACTTAGGCGATAGGTGCGACTCGGCAATAACCGCGAAAATCAAATTCACGTTATCGGGGTATCTTTCGTTTTACTTATTTATTCTACGAGACTATAGTGAACCATCTTAAGAATTTCTCTTTGTTTTTGGCTGTAGATCTAAACAGCACTACTAGATCCTAGAAATTTTAAAAAAGTCCGCATCGATATCTATATCAACCCTTGTATGACCCCACGGCTAGGGCACGGGTCTCTTCCTGCATCGCAGGAAGGTTAAGCCATACTCCACCACGAGGGCCAAGACCGGGTTGTTGGAGGATTAAGACAGTGGCGGGCCTTGGGTCAGATGTGATCAAGCCGCCCACCTAACCGCGCCTGTTGTTGCTTAACTCAAGTGATTGATGCCAATCACTCGGTTCAGCTAGGCCACGAGCGCTTCCTTATTAGTATTATAAGTTTGTAAATTTGTATGCATTTTTAAAAACCTATTTAGAGACTAAAAATTCCACCCATGCCACGGATAGCCAGAGGTCGCGGGTTCGAATCCCGGCATGGGTGGAATTTTTAGCATCTAAATAGGTTTTTAAAAATTGTCCTTGGCACGGGTTAGTGCATTAAAAATAATATAATTTGTATGCATTTACTTTTTTACTCTATCGCGCCAGAATGGCTGAACGGTTTGGGTAGAAATTCGTCACAGAGATAGAGTAGGTATATAGTCTGGAATAGCACATAGGCTACTTTTTCTTCTTACTTCTTCTGGTGCCATTTCTTCGAAATTAAGATTCTAAATTTATGACACCATACATTTAAAATCTTAATTTTATTTATTTGTTGTGCCACTTTTTATGACCATGTTACATGCGACTTTTTGGTTTTTTTAAATGCCTTTTTCTTAGATCTAATTCAATGTTCTATCCCAGCCACTTTACCTTTAGTAATCGATAGTTGAATGTCGATTTAGCTAAAGGCACCTTCCCACCTGGAACTGTGGAGGGCGCTGGTGACACCATCTCGGCAACATTAAACCCTCATTATGCGGCGCACGTTGTATCGTAAACGTGTTACGTGCGGCACGTAATTAAATAAATAAAAACCCCCGCTGCAGGCTTAGGGAGACAGGTTGGTAACGTGAAGCCGTCACAGGGCTGCTAAAGGTCAACGGACAACATCAACGGAGAACTTAGTATTTCTTAACCACCAGATCGAGCTACATCGACCGGAAGTTCTCTCAACCGCTCGACATTATTATCGGAGAATCGTTCGGGAAGCAACTGAAATTAAAAAACACAAGAATTTCAACAGAGAGGATGGTTTCAAGCTTTCAAGTACGTGGAATCCAGTGCTAAGTAAATACAAATCACGCGTCTTATCACTGAACCTGTCCGTGGACGTAGTGAGTGTTGTGTGTCGGCCAGCTGCGAAAAATTAGAAGTGACTACTGACCACTTCACTCTATCCGAGACAAGAAATCCTTGACCCGAGACCACGGCAACTGTTACGCTGCCGAAACGTCGGGAAATAAGGTAATTACGTTTTACCTAATAAATAATCGCGATTTGACCCGTTTAACATATAACAATGGAGAACTTGTATTCTCGGCTGTAAGTAATGCAATTTGCTTAAGTCAGATGTCGCTGCCTGTACGTAATACAGAGAATATTATAAAGAGGTTCGAAATTTCACTGATGCCGTGAGTCGCCCATTGGCTCAATTGGTAGAGCGCTGGTACGGATAGCCAGAGGTTGCGGGTTCGAATCCCGGCATGGGTGAAATTTTTAGCCTCTAAATAGGTTTTTAAAGTATTTTCTAAGGTTAACACGAGTACTAGAGATAATTTAAAACTGTTTTAATACGGATTTCACTCCTTTACATTTTCATACGTTTTTACAATTTTCCGACGTTTCGGCACTTTTACACGTGCCGTGGCCTCGGATGACTGAGTTGATAGGCGTCTTTTTTGAAAGCATTAACTGTTAGTTTACTACCCTCGGCAAAAATTACAAAAGTTAATTATGAAGTTACGTTCCAAAATAGGTAAATCAATTATTTTATATAAAGTCAACTATATTGATTATTAGTAATCGAAGTTAAAAATTAAATTTATAAACCAATTATTTTACGTGAACTAAAAATATGGTTTATTAATTGAAATTAAAATTAAAATTGTTTGTTTCAACGTCAAGAATGAAAAGTTCTTTTTAAAGTATTACAATATTTTGTCGGGCTTTTTGGGGCCTAAAAAATGCGAAAAGTGAAATTACTCTAATAATAAAAAATCGGCGAAGTGCGAGTCGCGAGAGTTGTGTAGAAATTTGTAGGTAGGTATATGCTTACTACACGTATAGTCGTATAAATAGTTTAGGAATCAGTCACACAGTTTCTTCCAAGGTTTTCCCGAACTTCACATGCATTTTTTTTAATGTTACTTGCCAAATTTCATATGTCTCAAAGGTCGTCGGAAAGTTCCCAATAAATTGTGATTCCCTTGAGTATAGAAATACTTTGTTTGCTATAATTGAAATATACAATTTTATGTCTAATGGGTCAGTTCCTGAATTAAGATATTCACTAAGTAAATACTTGACTGTAGTGCGGTCTCTTCGAATTTCTCAGCAAAGAGCGACGTTAGTTAAGTATTTCTTTAGTCAAATTCTCAACTCAGAAACCGTTCCAATGACTGTTACGCTCTTTGCTGAGAAATTCGTAGAGATATCACTACAGAGATTACCTTAATTCAGAAACTTCCCCTTGGTTACCGCTTGAAAATATCAGAATCCTCCGAAGCCGAAGTCGCAGCAACCAATAATATTTCATACTTATAGCCGGCTACTGTAAGAAGGCTACGGAAGGTTAGTCGATTTATTCGCTGACAAAATCGTTTAATCGTGAACGGAATAGTGACAGGGACTATGAGGAGCAAATTGATGTGCTGCCAGTGTCACATGGAATGATCCCAATACTTACTCGTAGATAGGAGCAATATATTCTAATTCGAATCGCTCGTAGCCCCGGCTGCCTGAGTGATCTTAAACGATCACGAAGGTTAAGCAACACAGGGCGCGTTCAGTGCATGAATGGGTAAACCGTCTATGACTAACGCTACTGGAATTTTTCCGAGCGGTTCCGTGCTTCGCAAGGCACGCTAAGCAGTTGGTGCCGGCTGCCGTCGATAGATGGCAGTCATTAAGCCAAGTCAGAGGCCTTAGGGCAGCTTGAAAACTTCTGACAGGAAGACCAGCCACTAGTCTTGAAAGCCTCCACCAATCCGGACTTGGCCACCGTGGTGGAAAATAGCCTATACCTTCCTCAGGCAAGAGACCCGTGCCCCTCAGTAGGGACATAATGGGTCGATGATGATGAATATATTCTAGAGAAAGAAATAAGAAAAGAAAGAAATATTTTGTATCGTTGTTCTTCCTCCTGCACTATTTGCTGCCTGGTATTGTAGTAATATGGTACTTAGATATGATTACTTAGATATGGTACTTAGATACCTGTACTTAGATAAGTATGTAAGGCTTTTAATGTATTTTAATTTCCGGTGTGTACAATAAAGAGTTCTAATTTAATCTAATCTATTTGCTAAGTTTGGATTTTTTGTCCATCTTTTCACCGAAAACATTTTGTAATGGACACCTAGTTTAGCTTGTTACATTCAATAAGACACAGTTTATGTGTAATTTTTAATAAAATACTTTGATTGATTGCCGAAATTATGGCTTTCTGTGAAATCTTTTTGTTGGCTTTCTATTTCTGTCGGTTCATTTCAAAATAAGTAAAATAATAAAAAATACGAAATTTATTTAAATCATACTATTTTTACACTATTTTTATTTTTAATGCACTAACCCGTGCTAAGGAATTTTAAAAAAAAACCTATTTAGAGGCTAAAAATTTCACCCATGCCGGGATTCGAACCCGCAACCTCTGGCTATCCGTACCAGCGCTCTACCAATTGAGCCAATGGGCGACTCACGGCATCAGTGAAATTTCGAACCTCTTTACAATATTCTCTGTATTACGTACAGGCAGCGACATCTGACTTAAGCAAATTGCATTACTTACAGCCCCGACTGCCTACTTTGCAGTTAGGTTTAACATCGGAACGATATCACTGTACCCACATGATTACACTATTTTTATTTTTAATGCACTAACCCGTGCTAAGGAACAAATTTAAAAACCTATTTAGAGGCTAAAAATTTCACCCATGCCGGGATTCGAACCCGCATTGTGTGAGACGAGCAACCGACGACGCGAGCTCCGTCTCTGCTCACCATGATTAAGCTCTGCGAATCGAAGCGAAACCTGGTCGGACTCTACCGATATAACAACACCCGTAAGTAGATTCGGACTAAAAGTCTACAAAATTAAAACTGTTTTATACGGATGTCACTCGTTTATAATATTTTTTTTACAATTTTCCGACGTTTCGGCACTTTTACAGGTGCCGTGGTCTCGGATGACTGATTTTGTCTAGTGCTCGTGTTAATGTTAGAAAATACTGTATTATAAGACAAGTTATGATTTGTATCATTTGGTTAGTTAGCACCGCGTGGCGCCTTAACGAAACATTAAAACGCTCTACAGTCTATTTATTCTTACTTGTCCAATTTAGTAAACAAGATTCTACCCTTAAACTGTGACTTTTTAGTCCAAAACTGCCATATTTCCATTAATGAAGTAACCTGGAACACTCATTTAGATAACACGCTGACAATTTTATAAACATAGTTCATGAATTTGCGAGAAAATGTCTAGTTTAGGCATCTAATCTCAATTTTAAGGTTAGAATCTTGTTTACTCAATTGGACAAGTAAGAATAAATAGACTGTACGCTTAAAACTATAAAGACAGTTGAATAAAAAGTTAAGTTGGTCTAGTGGAAATGTCAGTACGCAAATAGATCACCATAACAAAACCGATTTGTCATAACCTGTCACTAAAAGCCGGATTTAGCGTGAAATATTGCTCAAAACCCCTATTTCCCTGCACGCCAAAGCGCTTGGAAGACGCTAAGGTGACAAATTCTGTGCTAAATCGTGAATGAAGTGCGATCAAGCGAAAACGTTTTGAATCGCCCGATTAAAGGCGACGCATCATTAAATATTACATCTTTGATGTTCCTTTTGAAAAGGGGAGGTTTAAAGGTGCCTCGGCTAAGGCTCCAGGCTTTCGAGGCTAATACCCAGTTTCTCGATCACTGATAATCTGTATTAATATTCTGTCACGAAAAAAACTTTCGATCGTTTATGTTGCCTATACACTTCCCACAGCAGAGCACAAGGCTCGTCTATCGATATCAACTCTTGTATGTCCCCTCTGCTGGGACACGGGTCTCTTCCTCCATCGCAGGAAGGTTAGGCCATACGAGGGCCAAGTCCGGGTTGGTGGAAGATTGTAAGACAGTGGCGGTCCTTACTGTCAGAAGTTATCAAGCCGCTCGTAAGGCCTCTGACATAGCTTAACGACTACCATTACATGACAGCCGGCACCAACGGCTAAACGTTCCTTGCGAAGCACGGAAGCGCTTGGAAAAATGCCACTAGCGGTAGTCAGCGGGTCAGACATCCTGCACCTGACTGCGCCTTTTATTACTCAACTCAGGTGATTGATTCCAATCACTCTGTATGCATGTAGGTATGTATAGAGACCCGTGCCTCAGCAGTGGGGACATCCAAGGGTTGATATGATCTGAGGTTGATAACGACTCTGAATGCGCTTAATTACCTGTGACCACAGCGGACTGTCAATTTTAAGCGCCGAGGTATGTGAACATCTCACACACTCAGGTTTCCTCACTATGTTTTTTATGAGGAGTATTACAACTATATACAACTTCATAAATGTACGTCACTTTGAAAACGAAGTTATTGGTACATGGCGGGGTTCGAACCCATTACCTCCCTGTCCAAAGTGCATACAAATAAACAATTGACAGCTGGGAGAGCGCTGGCACGGTTAGCCAGAGGTCACGGGTTCGAGTCCCGGCATGGGTTGAATTAAAACCTAACTGCAAAGTAAGGTACTCGGGGCTGCAAGTAATGCAAATTACTTCAGCCAGATGTTGCTGCCTGTACGTAATACAGTGAGTATTGTAAAGACGTTCGAAATTTCACTGATGCCGGTAAATCACCCATTAGCTTAGTTGGGAGAGCGGTGGCACGGTTAGCCAGAGGTCGCGAGTTCGAGTCCCGGCATGGGTGGAATTTTTAGCCTCTAAATAGGTTTTTAAGATTGACAGCTGTTTTTACAGTAGATTAATCATTGTTAGAGAACGATAAACAGGTGGTTTATCTCACCTAAACGTAAGTAGGTAATCGTAGGAGACAAAGGTATTTATCGCATAATACTAAGTAAATGGAATGAAAGTAAAATATCTTACTCACCAAAATCGGCAGCGAATGCTATGCAAACATTAAATAACACCAACTCTGCTAATACTGAAACAAGAGATAAAAAATATGAGTATGATATTTTTTATAACACGTGCTCGTAAAGGGTTTTTCACCAATTTCAATATCGTACTGTATTTCATTCTCATTACGTACTTTAGTACTATAAGTATTATAAGTTGTATTATTATAGTATTATAGGTATTATTAGTTTTAGTACTTTAGTATTATACGGTAAGGGCCCTCGCCCACGGCGACTTTTTGTAGTGATGCTGTCGCGCGTTTCGTAAACGCGCAACAGCATCGCTACGAGCGTGCTTAAGTCGCATTTGCAACGCGCTGCAGAAGCGATGCCAACGCGCTGCTAACGAAAAAGCAGCACCAAAGACAACGTGACTAATGTTGCCTCAGCGGAGTCAATCTTGCAAGTACGAGTACCTATGCTGATCGTAGGCATTTTTGTGCCGTTACTGAATAGCTTTTGCATCGCGCCAGAAGCGCGACGGTATTGCGTTTGCATCGCGACTGAATCGTGGTTACGTGGCCGAGGGCATACAGCTAGCGACCGCATCGCGGCAGTATCGATGCAAACGCGCGACAGCATCGCTACTGCATCGCTGTAAAAAAGATGTCGCCGTGGGCGAGGGCCCTAAAACGCCTGGTTTATCAAGATGCTCCGTTTAAAACGAACGGTAGGTACTTTTTTAAAATCTTAGCAAAAAGTTTTTATGTCGGAAAAGTGGTCAACATTTTATGAATAAAATTAACTTTGGGAGATAATAACTTGACAACATTAATAATGCCAACTGGCAACGAAATAATCAATTGTATTTTTTTTCTAACTGCTTTAACGAGTGATTAAAGATTTTATTCGTTTAAGAAAGTCCGAGTTTTATTTATTTCCTCGATAAAATGTTATAAAACATCGTATGACATACGTGCGCTTTGATAATTACAGTCACTGCTTTCTCGTAGCCCTCGCCTCCTGTTTGGGCTAGCTATATCGCATCGGCTGTAATTTTCAGCTTACCGCACTTATATCATAATTTACTAACTGTATGATTCGGCCTTTGACACGAGTAAAAATGTAGGTACATAGAAAAAGATGGGCTACCCATAGCACAGCGTGTTCTACTTTGAAAGTCTGGAAACAATAAATGTATTCGTAGAACGATACATAATTTTCATTTCATTCAGATTATATTTCAAATATTTCAAAGATTTTCACAAGTATTTTTTGTTCATTAAAGCTAGCAAGAGATCTGAATCAACCACTGTTGACATTTTACGTCTTTCAAATAAAAAATACATATTATTATAATAACTTCCACACAATCACTTGTCCTGGACCCGGGATGCACCCATTACTACAGCAACCAGGTAAGGACATGAAAAATACACTCAGACTGAAGTAATAATTAAGTTACGTTACGAAACACACGACCTCCAGCTTAGTAATTAGATGTGATAATGGTTTTAAAATAATGGACTTGCAGTGACTTTTTCAGACACACCGCAGCGCTATTTAACATTCCATGCTTTATTTATGGCATCCCTAGGATTATGCATTCGCAATATTAATTCCCAAATCATGAAATTTTATCTGGCACACATAAACTTATAAGAAAAAAAAGTTTTAATCCCTGAAAAAAAGTATTTTACGCGTCAAATTGAGAACCCCCTCCTTTTTTAAAGTCAATTAAGAACTTCGTTGACGTTAAAAATTATCACTGGCAGTTTAGAACGGAAATTAAAAAGTTGTTATTTTACCTCGCGCGAACATTTCGGCGGGAAACTTGGCATGGAGGGACGTGCGCCTCTTGGGCTGCGTCGAAAGCTACTGGAGCAGGACTGAAGGATTTCCTATTTGTTTCCCTGATAAACTTAACTTCATTTGAGAGAGGCACTGCGGTTACGGTTTAATCAGGCTGATTGATCTATTGGCTATTGTCAGTTCCGTTGTTGATTCACGGCCGATTTAAATAGCTAATCTATTCAGTAAGAGGACTCTTACTGAGACTAAAAAAACAGAACGTTCGTAAGTTATTGACATAGTTGACACAATTGCCGAAACGTCGGGAATTAAGGTAATTACTACGTTTTACCCACGGATGACTTTTTTTGACATCCGTGGTTTTACCTAATAAATAATCGCTATTAGACCCGTATAATAGGTATGTAAGTATGTAGGTATGAGTACCATGAATCATTAACAATTACTATTTATTGACATCCTAGAAACACTATTTTTATCACTGTCTGTTTGAGTCAACCTAACCTAACCTAAAAGTAGGTAGGTATTCTAGGGATTCGTCGAAACCCTAGAATACCTACCTACTTTTAGGTTAATTACTTATTGCCTTCCCTACTTTAGTTATTAATTGACTATGGACCTAAGTAATTACCAAGGTGTAATAAATGTGTTACCGTACATAAATAAACGTTCTGCTGATTTAACGATTAAATTTTCGATATACCTAATTAACTACCTAGTGTGACTGTGGTTTATTTTGCGTACTACGTGGTACTAACTACCCAGTGACTTTAGCTCGTTTGAATAAGTATGCAGAAAATAGACCGTTTTATATTAATTAGTTACGTGTGCACGCCTAGTTCTGTGATTCCCTCCCTACCGTAAAAAACTTTTTTTAAAGCCGGCGTTTTCACGCATTTTATGTGACAAAGCGCGCGAATGGAAAATGTTTTTTTAACGGTCTACGTGGAACGCCTTTGACTGTGACCATCACTTTGATTGCAAACAGCGTGTACTCTTTCAGAATGGGTATTGAAAGAGGAATGTACCTACTAGGAAGATTGGTTTGACATATTTCGGATTTGATATCAAAATTTGTTTATTGTTTTACAATCTTTATGGATGGATAGATGATTGTTTGTTACTCTTTTACGTAAAAACTACCGAATGGATTTTAATGAAACTTTACAATAATACAGCTTATAGAGAGAGAATAACACATAGGCTACAATTTATGAAGATATTGTGTGAATTGTCCAAAATAATATGACGGTAAGTGTCAAGTAAGCAGGAAAAAATCTACCATCTGCGAGCTATTCTGGCGTGTGCTCCCGAAACCGCTAGAGTTACACATTGTGTATAATGGAAATGTTTTAAAAATCGTTAAATATAGTTTATAGGAGTATACTGCAGTAGCCACCTACAGGCCTATGATTAGGGCTCCGCAATGCTTAGCTTATTTCTTATGTTGACAATATTGTGTAATTATAGAAATACTAATCCCGCGCAGACGAAGTCGCGGGTACGAGCTAGTCCTCTTTAATTTTCTACGCTAACATTGCTACGCTTGACCAGACATTTTTAATTCTACGAATTGCAATTTTAAATGCGTTTTCTATAAAAAAAGGTTAAAACGCGACCTTGATCGTCAATTTACATCGCAGCGCGCTAGCAAATAACGAATGAGCGAAGAAGGGGTGCCATTAAAAACTTAATAGGTCTTACGTGCATATTGCATTTGTTGCCATTACCAGAACTGATTGCTTTTTTACAAATTTGTTATTCGTTATCAACCCTTGTATGCCGCCGCTGCAGGGTCATGGGTCTCTTCCTGCATCGCAAATTGCTAAAAGGAATTTAGAAGAAAATGAATTTTACTTTGTTAGCATGGGATATGGCTATAAGTATACATTTGACCGTCGTCAAAAGTATTTTAGCTGTGTTCATGAATTTTATCCAAAGTTACCGATATAACCACTAAGCTGAAGTGGAAATAGGCGGGCCACGGAAGCCGTAAGGGGGCAGACAGAAGGGCAAAAATCGTAGGTCCCCTATGCCAAATTGAATAACAATACATCAATAGCCAATTGATCGACAACTTTAGATCAACCGTTCATTACATTGAAAGCTTTATAAATCGAACGGTTTAAAAGATCAATGTATCGAATACTTAAAACATAGACATTTTCATTTCATTTATTCATATGTTCATTAGATCAAAATGACATTTTGATTTTATTCATTAACAAGTCCAAATGCAGCAAAATGCGAAATGCGATGTAAATTGACGATCAAGGTCGCGTTTTAACCTTTTTTATAGAAAACGCATTTAAAATTGCAATTCGTAGAATTAAAAATGTCTGGTCAAGCGTAGCAATGTTAGCGTAGAAAATTAAAGAGGACTAGCTCGTACCCGCGACTTCGTCTGCGCGGGATTAGTATTTCTATAATTGACTATTCATAGTGGCGTGCTGGTCCCAACAACTTATGTATGGTAGCGAGACGTGGGTGTGCCAAAGAAGCAAGAAAGTAGAATTAATGCAGTAGAAATGAGCTCCTTGAGAAGTATGTGTAGTGTTACTTTGAATGACAGAATACGCAATAGTCTGATTAGAGAACGTTGTGGACTGAAAGAGGATGTAGTGACTAGAATTTAGAAAGGAATGTTGCGTTGGTTTGGACATGTGGATAGGATGAAGGAATAAAGACTGACGAAACAAATATATATTGCGAATGTGAGTGGAAGGGCTGGTAAGGGACGTTCCAGACGGACTTACATCGACCAAATAGGGGATGTATTAGCAAAGGGAAAGATAAAAAGTACCCGGAACATGATATGACATGACGGATAAAAAGTGCGTGCATGCAAAGACTTATGAACGTTGATGAAGCGAAGGTGATCTGTCAGGATCGTGGCAAGTGGCAGTCCCTGGTCTCTGCCTACCCCTCTGGGATACAGGCGTGAGGTTATGTATGTATGTATGCAAGAAATTTTATTGAGATTTTTTTTAAATGACAAATTTTAATATCACTGCAGGATGTATTCAAACATTCTAATTTGAAACATAGCTAGTGATGATATTCTTATATATCACTTATAATTCTGTGCCATAAGATAAGATAAAGTTTTTTCGTCCAAAGCACAAGTATAAATTACTTGCATTGTATGCTACATTGATATATTGATTCGTGAAGTAATAGTTGCTTGGTATTCATAGTTGGCTACAAACCTGTGTTATGAAATACCAGCTCCTTCTTTTGAAAGTATTTTGAAAATATATGTGGGTAGGTGGCCGCACTTACAAACGATAAACTTGAGGCAAGAATCTATTAGCCAAGTCAATCTTGACTTGAAGACAATAAAATAACTTAACTAACTATTTAAACTAAGAACCTAAGTAAACATTTTTGAGAGCAATGAGTTTTTTTATTTACATTATGCCTTTTATTATGTGGATTGGCTTATATTGTAGGTAAATGATACTATAAACACATACATTACTTTGTGTATCATTACATTTAAATAAGGTTGACGCTCTTTTCGGAATTAGGAATAGAAGAGCACCTAGAGGTCTTTAATACGTTTATAGGTACGAGTGTGTGTGTGTGTGTGAGGGTAGGTGTGTGTGTGTGAGGGTGTGTGTGTGCGTGTGTGTGATTGAGTTTAGTATTGCTAAGCTCAGCCCTGCGATATGGAACTCATCTTGGGATCGGATATAAAATTAGATTTTTGGTAATTCATAGGGTGTTCAGCCCTACGAGATTATCTCTTGGGATGGTCACTTTGCTACTAAATAGTTCGTAGGTAATATACCTACTTATTTATTTCAGTTATTATGTTAGATTGATTACCCCTAGAATTGTATGTTTTATTTCAGATTTAGATGCAGAATAATGATTATTTCTTTGTTTATTTTGTAATCCTGAGATAAGAAAGCTAAAAAGTATGCATATTATGTGTTAAAAAAAATCTATCCCACAACCAAATGAGGAAATACACCCAGACTGAGGCAATTTCTTCAAATTAAGTATAGCGGCCTCCAGTGGAAATCACCTATTTTTTTTAAGTTTATCATTCATTACAAAAAGAACTACAGAGTTAGGTTCATTATCTGGTGATTTTAAACACTTAGAAGACCTCAGACACTGAGATTTGCTTTACCAATTTTGTCCCTTCACTATCGGCGATTGTTTTTGGCTGTGAAAGTAATAAAGGGGTTACTTAGTTAGTGTCTACCAAAGTTACATTCACAAAACAACTCAAAAAATAATGTCCAAGGGCATTTTGATAACTCTGTACTCTGTATAGTTATATATTAAATGGGTCAAATCGCGATTATTTATTAGGTAGTGTAATTACCCTATTTCCCGACATTTGGCAGCGTTACAGTTGCCGTGGTCTTGTAGACTATGTATATAACTATGTATGAGTATCGCAAATCATTAAGAAATACTTCTGTATAGGTAGGTATATTCAAATATTTAAACCGATAATTGGACTACTTACTTAAATAATAAACGAGCATAAATCTGTATAAAAACAGTTTTAATTATGTCTACTGCTCGTGTTAACCTTAGAAAATACTATACTTACTTAAAATATATGTTTTTTTTACAAACGTAGCCTCTATTTTTGTGTCCCACTGCTGGGCAAAGGCCTCCCCCAATTCAGTCCAGAGTTTCCTGTCTTGGGCCACCACAGACCAAAAAAAAAATTTTAGTTTTATTTACAATCAAGCTTTGCTTACATGCTAGTAAGAAACAATGCGCCATGTTAAAATCAGCTTAAACCCAATAATACGTTACCGTATTTTCTTTCTTGATTCTATAGAACCCTATTATTGCGGGTACAAGGAAAATAATACGTTAATTTAGTTTAGAACAAGATCAGTGACGAATTCAGTTATTAAACATTAAATACTTACTCATGGACATATTTCTAAGGCACTGCATTATTTCCAATCAATCAATTCTTATTTTATGGCTACCTTAAAGAAATAAAATTAATCTATTGAGACAAAAATACACGCAAACCGAAGTTAGTTTCGAACTTTCTGACGTTTGATATCAAAAAACGTTGACAGATTTCAGTTTCACACTGTTGAATAAAATTTGTATGTTTCGTTGTAATTTTCACAGTGTTGGAACAACGTTGTACACTACGTACATAGCTCTAGCAATTCTAGTTTAGTCTGCAGTGCTGCCAGGCTATGCCATTTATCGCCAGTTGAGCTATCTCAGAATGTGAAAAACCATTTGAGCCGTCTCTGTTTCCAGTAAGTTCTGACTTTTTTGCCCTGCAGAAGAAAAAAACTTAGATTGTATTCGTTATCATCAATTTTTATTGTTCTCTAACGGCCTTATTTATAGAAACACATGTTATTAAAGTACTCCAAAGATTATAACTCAAATTGATGATAATTTTATAAGATAAAGTCGTAAGGAATTAAGTATTATAGCACTAAATTCGTCATAAAAAATGAAAATCATCATGTTCTTTGTAAAACGACGGGCGTTATGAGTTTTCTTGTTTTTCTATGGAGTAGTAGCTTCCAACTCAAACAGATTTTTCCGATAACATTGATTTGAAACTGGCGAAGTGAAGCAGTATCAGATGTCGCGCTGATAATTATCTCCAATTGAAGAATACAGGGTGACGGCATCTTCCACCAAAACTCTGGAACACTGCTTATATTTTTAAAGGTTTCTGTAAGTTCCATAGACACCTGTTTTACGATTCAATTTGGTGGCCGTTTGTGTAGGTTTGATGTAGTAGAGGTGCTCCACCCCGGTGGCTTCGTTGGATGTGCTGGCAAGCGTTCCTCCTATTGCTCCTGTTAATGTGGAGGTTAATAAGGTTGTGGTCCTGGTTGTTCACACAAAAATTCACAAATTTATCACCAGTTCTTATTACGTACTTTGGTATTGGTTACTATTAACTTTACATTTTAATCGGTCTTTGCTTCATCACGTCTGTTGAAAGGAGAGTAAATAAAAAAGTTCGCGAGGGAGTGAGTTAAATGTGCGCCGGCGCCGGCGCCGGTTGTCTAATGTGCGTTTATTTATTTGGGCCATGATTTGCGCGTGGCAGCGCGGCTCGACATCTGACACTGCATACTACACGGTTTTTATCGGAATGGTTTTTTTGAGCTTTAGGCCTCACATCTTTGGGCTACACGGCAGGAAATTTGGGCTCTGCTCCAGGCTCCTATATTGTTTAAATGTCAAATTAGGTTGAAAAACAGACGTTCCGCTATATATTGGAGTTGCACAGGATAATGAGCCGTTTTAAGCACAAATTCGCAAAGCAATTCTTAGAGGACGCTGTCAGGCGTGGCCATAGAAGAACCGGAATACGGTTATGAAAATAAATCGGTGTTATGCAAAAAAAATTTTTTTGCATAACACCGATTGTTTTTGCATGTGAACGCCTGTAAGTGCTATCTATGAAGCGCTTTTGGAATTTGTGCTGGAAGCTGCTCATTGGTGCGGAAAAAATAAAGTCTCGTTACCTAATTTCGAGGCTACTTTGACGAGCCAAGATCTGGCAACACTAAACATGTAGATAAGTGATGGATGTGGAACTGTGGACCTGTAACAATTTATACACCGGTTCCGGTTTCTTCCTACAAATTTTAAACTGGAAATTTAATTCTTAAATAATTACAAGCCGGTTTTTAGGTTTATTTCTATCAAAATGTCTTATGGAATGTTTATGGAAATTAACGATAATACATTGATAAAATGTAATTTACTAAGTCCGTTATGTGAAATAATAATTTTGGTGGTAAAACATGTCAAATACATCATCAATAGCCGTGTCCTTGTCGTGATTTGTGGTGCCGTGGTTTATGTTAGTAATACAATGGAAAAAGTGACTATGTGGGGACTGTTCCGTATGTGTTGGGTGTCTGTCGTGTGATGGGGCCCCCGAACTGTCATCATCGTAAATTGCCTAAGGTTATTTGACACTTCTCCAGTCATTGTTAGAGTGTGGGGACGAGTCTACTACATTCTTCAGAGTGACAACTAGAGTGCGTTTCACGAAATAAGATCTTTGGATTCAGCAAATATAGTCCCTACTACATGGTAATAGGAATTTATGAAAGGTAATAGTACCTTATACTGTTAAAGGTAATAGTACATTATAGAATTTGAAACGCACTCTACCATACAGTATCGCCCGACCACCGAACAGACCGACAGTATGACGGGTAGCTTTTCGATTGCAGAAGCACTACCCATTCCATCCATATGAGCGCTTTCGTAATAAAAATACGGCCACACCAATGTGGGCACTCTGTACTACTCTGTAGTTTGAATCGTACAACTTCATAATTAATAATGTTCGTTGAATGCCTATTTTCGTAATTTCGTATATTTCGTAATTTGATTTTCTTCGTCGCGACACACCTAAAATACCAATTATCGTCAGTACAGGTTCCCAAAATATGAAATGAATTAATTTGTTTTTTTCTTTAATTTCTTACTTTGAAAATAAGTTTTATTTCAAAAATCAATGTAAATTTTCTTTTGAACACCGGCCTCAGTCAAAAACCTAAAAAGCAAAGCACTTTTTTCTAAGGTTAACACGAGCAGTAGACATAATTAAAACTGTTTTTATACGGATTTATTTTATTACATTTTTTTTTAAATTTTCCAAAGTTTCGGCACTTTTTCAGGTGCCGTGGTCCCGGATGACCACGGGACCACGGCACTAAACCGGCAATAAACGAGAATAAATCCGTATTAAAACAGTTTTAATTAAGCAAAGCACTTATTATAATCGATTATTTTGTGTAAAAACAGGTTAGGTTAGTTAGGTTTTGTGGTTCACACTAATTTGTGGTCATTGTTCACAGGTTCTTCCGGGCACGGGCGACCGGGACCGGTTTTCTTAGATCGGGTGTACATCATAGAGTTGTGATTCTACCCGGGTATTTACCCGAAATGGGTAGATTCGCGGGAATATTCCCATTGAATCTACCCGACGGGTATTTATGAGGGTAAATACGTTTATTGGTGTTTTCGTCCGCTAAAATAGATTGCATTACCGTTAAATCCATTTTTACTCACGAGCCTTAGGACTATATTCAATATCTTTCATTCTTTTTTGACGAAAGAACGAAATAAGTATATCTCAAGAAAATAACTTTTTTGTGATGGACTTATTTCATGTATTATTGAGAGATTGTTAAAGATTCTTACTTAGTAATTATCCGCCCGAGAGTAAATAACCATAAATACCAGTTTCTACTGAGTATTTAACGAAAACTGACAATAAATATTTTCAATTGGTTTTTTACAGTAAAATCTTTTAGTTAGGGTTTTATTTGATCGGTATTGATGAGATCTTTGTTTAAACTTGGGGAGCATGGTCTGTTGAGAGCGCTGGAAGGTGTGTTTGGGATCTCCTCAACGGATAGCAGTAGACCGTTTGAGTTTGTACTTATTCGATTAGTATTTATGAGATCTTTGGTGAAACTTGGTGACAAGTTCTTAGATGGCACAGCAAAGTACCCAAATTCTAGTGACCCTTCAGAAACTAGATCTTCACAACAGATATTAGGAAACTATTCGAGTTTCGCCTTATTTAATCTGTATTATTGAGATCTTTAGCAGAACTTTCTGATAAGATCTGATTACGGAAAAGTAAGGTGATTAGTTAGTTAGATCTGGGAAAAAGAAAATGGTTACAGGATCTCCTCAACGGAGAACCTAGAATGATTCATATTCATTTATTTTATCATATTCATTTATTTGATTTCAATAAAATCAAATTAACAAAAAACATAACATACCGTAACATATTCACACACCCGTATCGCGTACGCAGAGATCAGCGTTTACCACTTGCCATGATCCTGACAGATCTTTTTCGCTTTATCAACATTTGTTACTCAAAATCATATTATTGAAATATTTTTACAGTATTTCAAAAGTTAGTCTCAAATAATGGAGTCCTAGTAAATATTGAATTATATTTCTATTGGGTCAGAAAAAAATGTTACATTATTGTATTATCATTTGATTTCACTATAAACACGGCAACATTGACAAAGGATAAATAACAAAATTTCTGTTTGCTCAAATAAGTCATTAACTTATGAACCTATTTAGAGGCTAAAAATTCCACCCATGCCGGGATTCGAACCCGCGACTTCTGGCTATCCGTGCCAGCGCTCTTTTCAACTGAGCTAATGGGCGACTCACCGGCATCAGTGAAATTTAGAACCTCTTTACACTATTCTCTGTATTACGTACAGGCAGCGACATCTGGCTGAAGTAATTTGCATCACTTGCAGCCCCGAGTACCTACCTACTTTGCAGTTAGGTGAGGCGCCCATTAGCTCAGTTGGAAAGAGCGCTAGCACGGATAGCCAGAGGTCGCGGGTTCGAATCTCCGCATGGGTGGAATTTTTAGCCTCTAAATAGGTTTTCAAATTTGTCCTTAGCACGGGTTAGTGTATTAAAAATAAAAATAGTATAATCATTACCTTATGGTTCAATATACAAGAAATTATTTGAAATTATTAATTTATGATTGAAGTATTATATTTACTGCTTTAAAATAATTTGTACCTAATGCCACTCTTAAGTGAATTTTTTTATGCAAGCTCCCCGTTGTATTTTACAACATTGAAGCTCATTATATGGAAACATTAAACGACAATGATATTGAACAAATACTCAGTAGAAACTGGTATATATGGTTATTTACTCTCGGGCGAATAATTACTAAGTAAGAATCTTTAATAATCTCTCAATAATTCATGAAATAAGTCCATCACAAAAAAGTTATTTTCTTGACAGTTTTAAAAACCTATTTAGAGGCTAAAAATTCGACCCATGCCGGGATTCGAACCCGTGACTTCTGGCTATCCGTGCCAGCGCTCTTTCCAACTGAGCTAATGGGCGACTTGTCACCAAGTTTCAACAAAGATCTCATAAATACTAATCGAATAAGTACATACTCAAACGGTCTACTGCTATCCGTTGAGGAGATCCCATACACACCTTCCAGCGCTATCATCAGACCATGCTTCCCAAGTTTAAACAAAGATCTCATCAATACCGATCAAATAAGACCCTATTTAAAAGATTTTACTGTAAAAAATCAATTAAAAATATTTACTGTTAGTTTTCGTTAAATACTCAGTAGAAACTGGTATTTATGGTTATTTACTCTCGGGCGGATAAATTTTAAGTAAGAATCTTTAACAATCTCTCAATAATTCATGAAATAAGTCCATCACAAAAAAGTTTTTTTCTTGAAAATTTTAAAAACCTATTTAAAGGCTAAAAATTCCACCCATGCCGGGTTTCGAACCCGTGACTTCTGGCTATCCGTGCCAGCACTCTTTCCAACTGAGCTAATGGGCGACTTGTCACCAAGTTTCAACAAAGATCTCATAAATACTAATCGAATAAGTACATACTCAAACGGTCTACTGCTATCCGTTGAGGAGATCCCATACAAACCTTCAAACGCTATCATCAGACCATGCTTCCCAAGTTTAAACAAAGATCTCATCAATACCGATCAAATAAGACCCTATTTAAAAGATTTTACTGTAAAAAACCAATTAAAATATTTACAGTCAGTTTTCGTTAAATACTCAGTAGAAACTGGTATTTATGGTTATTAGCTCTCGGGCGGATAATTACTAAGTAAGAATCTTTAACAATCTCTCAATAATTCATGAAATAAGTCCATCACAAAAAAGTTATTTTCTTGAGATATACTTATTTCGTTCTTTCGTCAAAAAAGAATGAAAGATATTGAATATAGTCCTGAGGCTCGTGAGTAAAAATGGATTTAACGGTAATGCAATCTATTTTAGCGAACGAAAACACCAATAAACGTATTTACCCACATAAATACCCATTTCGGGTATTTACCCGGGTATTTACCCGTTTTGGGTATTTACCTGGGAATATACCTTTCGGGTATATTCCCGCGACCCAACTCTATACATCACTATCTATTGTCTTGTCAAACTCTACACGGGCAACAATAGCAAACAATAATAAATATTACAATACGAAAACGAAAGTAGCCTTTGATAAAACTGATAAACGTGGTAATTTATATTTATAGATGCACAACAGTACCTTAATCAGTCTGCTATTACAACGCAGCAAAGAACTTTGGACTTTCGTCAGTACCAAGTGCGTTATCGCGAAGTGAAAGTGTTCTTGAATTTTTTTTATGAAACATAATATTTCTGCGATGGAGCCGACCAACGAGTCACCGGTAACTGATGAGCAGTTGAAGGAGTTGATTCCAGACTCGCCGCCGAGTCGCCTGGATGAATACCGCAACAAAGCATCCTTTAATTGGCGCCGGATGAAACTCGCCTACGACAATGTCAACACTATCAAGTTAAAGGTAGGATGTTTCCTCCCGAGTCTTCAGCCTCTTTCTGATTTCTCTTCTCTTTCTCTTTCTGAACAGTGCACTGGCTGACATGAAAAGGGAATGGAGATGTGAGTTGGAGAAGAGAGAGAAGGATCAGGTCCCTCCTATTCCAAAAGCCATAATTTCGTTCTAATTGGTTGAGTAATTGCAGTGCAAGTGATGCAACACTTACTGGATGGGGTTAAATGAAATGAAAATGGTTTTATTCAAAGTAGTGCAGAAACTGCAGCTTAATGAATGTTAAAAGTCAAAGTAGTCTAGGTCTAAGTTTTGAAAAAAATGGACAACAAAACTCTAAACTTAGTCTTTTCTAATAAGGTAGGGGGGATGGGGTAAGGAGTGTGGTGGTGGCAATGCCCCCTTCAAGACCCCTTGTCCAGAATGGTGACTTTGTATTGCTCTGCCATGACCATGTTACGGATGTGCATTTCCTAGTGCTTGATTCATATAATCTGCAGAATATAATAAAGCAGTCCTTAAACTTTATTACAGTTTCAAGGTCCTAACCTGTCAATTTACTTATAAAAAATAAATGGCTTGTTATTTTTTTACTTACTTAAAAAATGCAAAATGGAGCAATAATAATGATTTTGCATCTGTATCAGCGAGTAATGCATTTTATATTTAGTTAAAACCATGATGTTTCTATTTATATTTCAGCAAGACATCTGGAAATTCATGGAGAAGCACCCGCTGTTCCAGCATTCGGACGCATCCCTGACTCTGGATGAGGAACGCAACATTTCCGTGAAGCGCATGTACGCTATGTACAATGAGCGATTTGTGCCCGTGATGAAGGTAAGCAATATCAAATGTTGCAGTTTGCAAACATTACAAGGCTCATTAATATCATCAAGCTGCTAGTCGCTCTGAATGGTGGCAAAAAGTTAAAATAAAGGCTAACGACTTTGAAAATAAACGAAGGCACAAGCTTGATTTACAGCTGGAACATTTAAAAAATAAAGCGTCTTCGAATATTTTGTACAATTATGTAAATGCAGTCCTCACATGTGGCACCTGTCTTCTGAAGTTTACTGCTAAAATTGGTTGCATTAGTCATGTGAGGACGCACCAGTAACACAAAACCGAATTGGTCGCTATTGCTGAAATCGGCATGGAAGGCATCATCATCAATATGTGTCATTTTTTTAAATCAATCTATAAATGTCTCAGAGAGTATGGGCTTAATTATCATGTATACCCATAGCAATTACAAGCACTGAGGTATTTGATTACCTCAGACACGCAAGTTGCCTCATAATGTTTTCCTTCACCATAGCACACTCGCTAATTGCTAGTACTATAAAATAAATAAATATCAATTATTACACAGATCTTGTTGTAAGTACAACTAAATGACTTGTGTTATAGGTTATATTATTTTTAATGCACTAACCCATGCTAGGGAAAATTTTGCGGTTTCGAATCCCGGCATGGGTGGAATTTTAGCCTCTAAATAGGTTTTTTTAAAATTGTCCTTAGCACGGGTTAGTGCATTAAAAATAATATAATCATGTGGGTACAGCGATATAATTCCGATGTAAAACCTAACTGCAAAGTAGGTAATCGGGACTGCAAGTGATGCAAATTACTTCAGCCAGATGTCGCTGCCTGTACGTAATACAGAGGGTATTGTAAAGAGGTTCGAAATTTCACTGATGCCGGTGAGTCGCCTATTAGCTCAGTTGGAAAGAGCGCTGGCACGGATAGCAGGAGGTCGCGGGTTCGAATCCCGGCATGGATGGAGTTTTTAGCCTCTAAATAGGTTTTTTAAAATTGTGTTATAGTTGCTAACGCGACGATAGATTTAATACAATTAATACATAGATAACATCCAAGACCCGACACAAACTAGAAATGTTCGTTTTCTAGTTTGACCCGGCCGGGGATCGAACCCGAGACCTTCGGTTTTACAGTGTGCCAAACCGCTGCGTCACCGCGGCCGTCAAATAACTATAACTTCACAAATTTACACAACTTAGAACACAGAGTACATGCCTTCACTGGAAACTGAACAAGGGTCTCTCGCTTCAGAGTCCATTGTACTAGCCACTGGGCTACTCTATCTTGATAATAACATGTTATTTCTTTATATTATGTCCTGTTAAATGTTTTGTGTGCAACAACTGTTAATTTTAAGGGCATGACTAAGGAGGTTAGGGGGCTTCTTACAGTGGTGTTACGGCACCACAAATAAAAAAATAATACTTGTTTTGACAGATCAATTTTGCAAATGGATGTCGGACCAATCTCTCAATCATGTTAATAATAGTGAATTTTAGGACCCACGTCCGAGTACCTAGAATCAAGGACCAGCACCTTAATTATGTAACTTTTCATGTATGCATCTGTGTGCGAAAGCTGAACGTTTGCTTAGCTCTGCCGTATAGATTTGAGGAGTAATAATGTATCACACGGTGTTTACCGCATATCTGTGGATATCTGATATTGAGCCTCATAATTGGAGGACAAAGTCCAGTAGAAATTTTGTTTTTCGACACAGATGTATATGTCGAATATTACGTAATCAAGGCGCTGATCTAGACAGCATTAACGCCAAAAGCCGCTGTATTTTGCGTTAGGGTCACGGTCATGTGTCATATAATGCACTTCTAACGGGTCTAAAGGGGCAAGTCTGACACTGCAGTGCGTGGGACACTCTTTTAGAAGGAATAGGCTTGCTTGTTTGTTACTTTTTTTTATGGGGCACAATGCAGCAAAACAAGCGCCACTTATGGAAAATATCATATCTTTTTAAACATCGTGAGTAAATCCGCGGCTTGGTTGGCTCCGCACGTATTGACTAGTCTTTCCTGTGGGCTAGCCCGACTAAGCTGTCAGGATGGTATAGGTGCTGGGCAAGCCTACACCATCTATAAAACCATGCCCCAGGCACTACAGCGTCGGAGTGGTCCCGTCACCCATCTAGTGTGAGTGAAGATACCACTGGACGCTGTATAAATCATCTCATTAAGTAGATGCAAAAATGCCAATATATATACATATAGGCTTGCCCAGCACCTATACTATCCTGACAGCTTCGTCGGTCTAGCCCACAGGAAAGACAAGTCAATAAGTGCGGGGCCAACCATGCCGCGGATTTACTCACGATGTTTAAAAAGATATGATATTTTCCATAAGTGGAAGCGCTCGTGGCCTAGTGGGATCGAGTGATTGGAATCAATCACTTGTGTTAAGCAACAATAGGCAGGATGGGTTACCGTCCTGTGACTACCGCTAGTGGCATTTTTTCCGAGCGCTTCCGTGCTTCGCAAGGCACGTTAAGCCGTTGGTAACAGTCGCTAAGCCATGTCTGAGACCTTATGGGCGGCTTGATAACTTCTGACAGTAAAGCCCGCCACTGTCTTACAATCCTCCACCACCCGGACTTGGCCCCCGTGGCCTAACCTTCCTGCAATGCAGGAAGAGACCCGTGCCCCAGGAGTGGGGACATGCAAGGGTTGAATCGCGCTTGTTTTACTGCATTGTGCCCCATAAAGAAAGTAACAAACAGCTATTTGGTTTTATCACGGCCTATGTTCTGTGACTGAGAGGCAAATACTTTTACTTCCTTAATGTTTTGTGGCAATACTATACTAACTAATGAAGGAAAACATCGTGTGGAAACCTGAGTTTTTAAGATTTTAAGCCTATACTCTCTTTGAGAGAAACCCTGTGCCCTGCAGTGGGACGTTAATAGGCTACATAATAAAAAATGTTGTGTGGAGAGGACAAAAATTTAGTGAATACTTTCAAGTCATTGTGCTGGACCCATAGGTTTCATATTACATCAGAGATAACATTTCAAAAATGTAAAGGTGTTAACTGTGATAAGATATTTTTAAAACCTATTTAGAGGCTAAAAATTTCACCCATGCCGGGATTCGAACCCGCAACCTCTGGCTATCCGTACCAGCGCTCTACCAATTGAGCCAATGGGCGACTCACGGCATCAGTGAAATTTCGAACCTCTTTACAATATTCTCTGTATTACGTACAGGCAGCGACATCTGACTTAAGCAAATTGCATTACTTACAGCCCCGACCACAGATTAGATAATAGTTCCCCGACTACCTACTTTGCAGTTAGGTTTAACATCGGAACGATATCACTGTACCCACATGATTACACTATTTTTATTTTTAATTACAATATTTTTTTTGAAATTTGTTCCTTAGCACGGGTTAGTGCATTAAAAATAAAAATAGTGTAATAATGTGATAAGATATGCTTAGGATAAAATGCCTTTTTTAAGGAAGATAAATTGTTTCAAGTGATTATGATCATAATGCCAAAAAGGACAAACATAAGCTTCACTTTCTTATTTATGATAACTTTAAAAAAAAAACGACTTCAAATGCGTGAACACAAAAAAAAACTAAAAATTAAAAAATAATTCCTAATATCTATTACCGAATACTATAATTTTCCGAAAAGCGCGGGAACCTTGGATGAGTAAAGGCGGCGAAATTTGAACAATTTTCAATAAATTGATAACTTTTGTATTTCTCTGTAAATACAAAGTGAATTGTACATATAGTTGGTAGACAAGTTTGTACATATTGTAATTAGAAGATGGGGGCGGGAAAGAAGCGGAAAAAAACTGATCCCCCTGACGAGCGATCATCACCAGCTATGGACACTTCGGACTCGGATGATGACTCCTCCAGGAAGTACAATATTTTTAAGGTTCCAGGGTACTCTAGGAGGTATCCTGAAAACAGTAAAAAATCGGAATACATAGTGTTCGTGTCACACGAAAATGAAAAACCGTTTTCCGACAAAGACAGGCTAGCTCTCTCCCATGCCATACGCAAATTCTGCGTCACTGGCATTCTACATCTGAAGTCAGTAAATAAATTCAAGATTGGCATTACGTTCGATTTGTCAAACAATGCAAATGTGTTTATGCAGAATAAAAAATTACTCGATGAACTAGACCTGAAGGCCACTATACCGGCTAGCGACACTGAAGCGACTGGGGTTCTTACCTCAGTCCCTACTGACCTTTCCAACAAACAAATCTTCTCGTTGATTGGCAGCTCTCGAAATGTAATTCAAGTGAGACGTTTCATGCGTCGGGTGCGGAGTGACGACGGCGACGTGTCACATCTTCCCACTCAGACAGTCGCGGTAACTTTTGCATCCACTGAATTGCCTCAGTACGTCTATCTCGATTCTTGGAGACACGAGGTAAGCGCTTATATACCACCAGTAAAGCAATGTCTTCAGTGCATGAAGTTTGGCCACATTGCCAAATACTGCCGAAATTCGGTTGTGTGCTCGATCTGCACAGAAAATCACCATTTTAAAACATGTAAAGAGGATCCTAAAAACGCGAAATGCTGCAACTGCGGAGGCAATCACATAGCTATCTCTAACACATGTCCACAAAAAAAATTGAAAATAGAGGAAAACAAAATTAAGTCAAGGGCCGTCACATACTCAGATTTATTCAGTGAAAACTCCTTCCCCCAATTACCAAAATCGAACATCGAAACACAAATTCAAAATTTAACGAAATCAGATTTTTTCATGAACATACTCATTCAAGCAATTACAAAAATAGTTACAAATCAGAAAAACACCCCAATCAACTCTACATCAATAAAAGAAATCTTAGCACAAACTGTAAGAAATACCACTTCTTCTAACAATGGATCAACTTAATATTATGCAGTGGAACTCCCAGAGTATTATTAGCAATAAATTTCTATTAACACAATTTCTTTATGAAAACGATATACATGTAGCAATAATATCAGAGACTTGGCTAACTCCTATTAAAGATTTTAACATAAAAGGATATCGAATAGAAAGAAACGATATTGGTAATAAACATAATGGTGTAGCAATTTTAATACATAATAGTTTAAATTATAAAAAAATTAATACATATTCGGACAACTCCTTACAAAACATTTGTGTAAGGATATCTGTAAATAATAAAGAAATGAGTATTGTAAGTTTTTACTGTCCTACAAACTGTGTCCCATCTTTTGATAAACTTAAATTTCAGTCAATAATAGAGTCAATACCCGAACCCATGTTATTTGCAGGTGATTTTAATGCACACCATACTTTGTGGGGGTGCCATTCTATTAACCCTAGAGGAAGAGATATTTTGGAAATTATTGATGAAAAAAATTTGGTTGTTTTGAATTCCGGCGAGGTTACTACTGTGGGCTCCTTGACATGGCGTCCCAATGCTTTGGATTTATCACTGGCTTCCCCATCACTGGCTCTGTCTTGCGATTGGTCTGTACATAATGATCCTCTTGGCAGCTACCATCTTCCTGTAATTATTAAGGTTTTTGTAAATAATAGTATTAATGATGATGGTCTTGTAAACAGCAATGGTGCTAATCCTTTGCCCATCTATCCTAACTTTAAAATGATCAATTGGACATTATATGAACAATATGTAGACACACAACTGTCTGATTTTCAGGTTGAAAATTACACTCCATTGACAGCATATAACAGTTTTTGTAACATATTGCATAATGTAGTTAATGACTCTCTTACAAATCGTAATTCTGTATCTTCTTCTTTTGGTGCTATCAACTCTCGTCGTAGACTGATACGCAAGAAGCTCTCTCTTCCTTGGTGGAATAAAAAATGTTCAGAAGCTGTAGAAAATTCCAAACTTGCCTATATTAACTTTAAAAATAATCCTTCAGATCAATCTTACATTGAATTTAAAAAATTACAAGCACATAAAAAACTTTTGTTAAAAATGGAAAGATCTAATAGCTGGATTGAACTGTGTAGCTCCTTCAATCGATGTACACCTCTGTCAATAATCTGGAATTGTATGCGTAAATTCAACAAAACTTACTCTTTTAATAATGACAATGATAGTTGGATACAAGATTTTTTGCAAAAGTATACACCCGACCATGTAAATAATAAACCAAAATTTTCCCCGGACAGTGAAACAAATCCTGTAAATAATTTTATGATAAAATCTTTCTCAATTGAAGAATTAATATCAGCTATTCTCTCGAGAAAAGATGGCGCATTTGGTCTGGATGGTATTCCTTATATAATGTTAAAAAGGCTTAGTAAAAATAGCTTACAGATTTTGCTTGAAATATTAAATAACCTATGGTTGAGCAACGAGATTCCCCACTCATGGAAGTCCGATTGTTTAGTGCCCATATTAAAGCCAGATAAGCCTCGATCAAATCCAGATTCCTACCGTCCTATTGCTTTGACATCTTGCATAGGCAAAGTTTTTGAACAACTGATAAAACAAAGGTTGGAATTTTATGTAGAACAAAATAGTATTTTACCTTCTAATCAATTTGGCTTTCGAAGAGGAACATCAGCTCGTGAAAGCATCTGTCAGCTGCAGCTTGACATACAAAATAGTTTAAATAAAAAATATTATTTGATGTCGGTGTTTTTTGATGTGTCTGGAGCATTTAATAGTGTCAATGTCGACATTCTTTGTGTTGAGTTACTTTCCATCGGGATCCCAAATAAAATTGTTAATTGGATTCATAATTTTCTTACTGAGAGGGAAGTCTATGTAAAATATAATGGTAATCTTTATGGTCCACGATTCGCTTCTGTTGGTGTTTGTCAAGGCGGAATACTTTCTCCATTAATTTTCCTCTTATATATCCGCCGTTTAAATCTCATTTTGGGTTCTGAAGTCAAAAATCTTCAATTTGCTGACGACTTGGTTGTTTATGCATCTGGAAAAAATTTAAAAAACATCAGTGAAATTCTTAACAAATCTTTAAAAGGGTTGTCTACATACTTCACCTATCTGAATCTTGATATAAATGCATTAAAATCTAAAGTGGTTGTATTTGGTAAAGCTAGTAATAATATTCCTTCTGTATTCTACAACAAAGTCCCCATTCCTGTTTCTCAAGAGGCTAAGTTTTTAGGTATTATCTTTACTCACAATATGTCTTGGAAAAAATATGTTGAATTGCTAAGTTTAAGAGCCAATAAGGCCCATAATATTTTGAAATCTTTTTGCAGGATTTCGTGGGGAGCAGATCCGAAAATATTGTTACTTCTGTACAAATCATTGGTTCGTAGTCATTTTGAATATGGTTTTCTTTGTTTTGGTGGTGACAGTAGATTGGTGAATGCCTTGGATAAAATTCAAAATAAAAACTTGAGACTCATCACAGGAGCATTTAAAAGTACTCCTATAAATGTAATGCAGGTGGAGTGCAAACTCCCTCCATTAGCTATTAGATTTACTTATCTGAAAGAAAGATTTTTATTAAAATTATATAGTAAGAGAAATAATTACCTATTGCTGAGCTTGATGAATTCTCCTCCAAATTCTCTTTATATCCTTCAGGGCTTTGCTCAGTACATTAATTTTCTGGAAACATTACAGATTTATAAATCCCCTCTCCTTCCTTGTTATCAGGGAAATTTTCTTAGTAAATTTCCTGCAATAAATATAATAATTGATCACAATCTATGCACCAAACAAGATGTGTACAACAAACTTTCAGAGTTCACTGATGATTGTAGATTCCTCTATACTGATGGGTCCAAAACTGATAATGCTGTCTCGTTTGCTTTCTTTGATGGCTTTTTTAATTTAGGCACTGGTCATAAAATAAATTCAAACATTAGTATATTCACAGCAGAAGCCGTGGCTATACTAGCAGCCCTAAAAAATATCAATAATAAAAGTGATGGATGTTATAAATATGTAATTGTCAGTGATAGTATGAGTGTTCTGGAAAATCTCAAAAATAATAGATTCAAAGCTAATACAAATTATTTAATTTCTTTAATCAAGCAGGAGTGGTTAGATTTGTTTCTTATTCATAACATAGATGTTTCATTTGTGTGGGTTCCTTCACATGTTGGTGTAGCAGGAAATGAAAGGGCTGATTTTTTGGCTAGAGCAATTACAAATAATGCAGATACTATTCCAGACTCCAGCTATAATCTTAATGTTTCTGTTCCCTGGACAGATGTAATCTCTCTTCTAAAGAAAAGATCTATAGATATCTGGAAAAGACACTGGAACTACACAGTTCAAGCTGAAAATAAAGGCTTATGGTATGCAACATTTAATGTTCCCATTGGTAGCATGCCCTGGTTTTGTAAAAACAATACTTACATTCATAGGAAATATTACACTACTATTTCAAGGCTTCGTTTTGGTCATTGTAATCTAAACTATCATCTGTTCCGGTTAAAAATGGTTCAGAGTCCGTTCTGTGACCATTGCAGCTCCCAAACTGAGCAATCCTTACATCATCTATTCTTCGAATGCCCATCCTTTGGCATCCAGCGCCTTGTGCTAATGGATGAGCTGATTGAAATCTATAGCAGTCCAGAGTCAGTGCCGCGCTCCATTCAGGCTCTTCTTGTAAATACTTCCACATTTTTGTCTTTGTTCAGATTCATAATTAACACTGTAGGACAGATTTAGTTTTTCTTGTATATTGATTTTGTTTAATACTCGAATACGACTTTTAGCCGTGTAAAATATTTTCTAAATGGACTTGTACAATTGTACATAATATTTAGAATTTGTAAGGTTATGTAATATTTTTGGTTTGTTTGTTTTGACGTTTCGATTTCGACCAAAAAAGAAAAGAGTATGTGTTGCCTTAATTGACTTAAAATCACAGATTGACTAATTCGACGGACACGACGTAAAATTACACGGATTTTACTAAAATTGGATTGGACATTTTATATAATTAAAACTGAAGACGATAATATATTACTGAAGACTTTAACCTCCCAAAAATTCATAATGAAGAACAGAAACCAAAGACGTGGCAGCATGAAAAATATATTACTGAAGACTTTAACTTCCCAAAAATTCATAATGAAGAATAGAAACCAAAGACATGGCAGCATGAAATATATATTATACTGAAGACTAACCTCCCAAAAACTCATAATGAAGAACAAAAACCAAAGACGTGGCAGCATGGTCTAAGACCTTAGCCGGTTCCTTGCGGGACGAACTAAAAAAAAAAAAAAAAACTATAATTTTCCTAAACTATGTCAAAGTAATTAAAGTTAAACCAGCTAAATATCTTACAATAGTTATACTTATATACCTATTGTTTTTTGGAGTCGGTGCCAGTCGTATTAAGTTTAGCCGCAAACAAAAGACGTGCGGCGCGGTGGCGGGGGACGCAAGGCGCGAGGCGGGGCCGCGCCAATTTAGAGGCTAAAATTTCCACTCTGACTATCCGCCAGCGCTCTTTCCAACTAAGCTAATGGGCGACTCACCGTTGTTATATTGTATACGAATCTAATTTGTGGACAGGAAATAAACTACTATCTTATCTTATCGCTAGTGGCGTTTTTCCGAGCGCTTCCGTGCTTCGCAAGGCACGTTGGCCCCCGTGGTGGAGTACGGCCTAAGCTTCCTGCGATGCAGGAAGGGACCCGTGCCCCAGCAGTGAGGACATACAAGGGTTGATATCGACTCTCTCTCTGAGAGACAGCCTGTGCCCCGCAGTGGGACGTAAATAATTTAGACAACATAAAAAGCAGTATTTTGGTGGAATCGTGTTTTTAAAAATAAGGCAGTTTTATCTTTAGGTTCATAAAAGTGAGGCTTAAGATAAAATTTTTTACATAGGTACAGGTACAAGCCTTATCTCTTGAATTTATATTTTTACTATTGTTTGAATTTATTACACTCGTGTTTGTGATTAACCAGCCATTGGTGACGTCAGTTTGACATACCATTGTCGTGCGGACACCGATCTGGAATCGTAACTAATGAAATGAAAAGGTTTTATTCAAAGTAGCGCAGAAACTGCGGCTTAATGAACGTTAGAATTCAAAATAGGTGTCCATTTCAAAATCTAGATCATTGCATTGTGGAGAAAAAATGGACTAAAAACTCCAAACTTAGTGTTTTCAAAGTCCTTAATTAACAGATGTTTTCCAAGACTGGCCAATTAATGATAATTTTGAGTGATTTAGATTTCAAATTTGATGTTTGTGTTATAATAAAGCATTGTATAAAAACCACAGGTATTTATACAATCAGAACTCTCTTATTGTAGGTACATGATTTAATTATACTTTCGTGTATAAAAATCACAATACATTTAAACACACTGTTTAAAATAGTATTTTACGTATAGAGACTTTCAAAAATTAATCCACTTGTATCTGTCTTATGAAGCTATGACACTTAAAAAAATCAACCTCTTACAAAAAAAACAGTAATAAATAACTTTTTTTGATATTTTAATCTGGTCGGCGTCGTTTTTGCCTGATTCGTCATTACTACCTTTGTACTCCGATAACATGGAAGCCCATCACGCGACCAGTCGTCATGTACAGATCGGCCAAGTGCGTGTCGGCAACGTGCATTGTAGGGTTCCGTAGAAGGACGGGTGTGTTACCTGCTTCACAGAACTGACAACTTCATGAAAGTAATTTTCAATGGAAGTTTGAAAATTAAGTTATGTACGAATTTTTCCGTTTAAAAGTTAGTCGGCCACTACTCGTTGTACAGAGTTAGGTATAGTGTATAACTAAAATATAAGGGCCACTTTGTTGGCTTGAAAAGCGTTGTGAGGATGATCTTCGGTCTTGTAAAAAATACTAATATTAAATTTTGAATGAATTGAATCGAAATAATTTATTCACTTAAAACACAGTCCAATTACAGAATACAAATACAATGCAAAAAAATATAATTAGGTAAAGTCGTTCGATGTTCAAAGTTTTCAAAGGAATTGCTTTAATTAATTGAACCCTGTAAGTAAGTAAAGTCGTTCATGTTCAATGCTTTTCAATGGCACTTCTTCAATTTGGTTGAACCGTGTAAGTAGGTAAATTCTTTCAATGTTCAATGATTTTCAATAGTATTGCTTTAATTAGTTGAATAATATAAATCGGTAAAGTCGTTCAATATCCAAAGCTTTCAATGGTATTGCTTCAATGTCATTAAAACGTGTTATATCGCGTGTAATATTTTTCCTTTAATGTATTTGCAACGCCAATTGTGCTGATTATCCTTGATCTTTGTGGAGAGAACACTGAACACATTTTCCGTGACAACAAGCTGATTAGATAAAATCTCGTGTCACAGAGTTTGTTATCGAACTCCTCCGAATCGGCTTCAGATGTCTTAGTAGATGCGGGAATAAGTCATAGGCTACTAATAGGGAATAGCGATAATTACTCGCAATATGTCATTCATAAGGTTTGCGGGGTCAGCTAGTAACATATAAGTCTTCTCTTAGAGAGTGTGTGAGAGAAAGTATATGTGTTTAGCCTGTTAGACGTCGTAACCTTGAAAATAACAATTAAAAACCATTTTTAAAAACCTATTTAGAGGCTAAAAATTTCACAAATTTCAAAAATTTGTTTTTTAGCACGGGTTAGTGCATTAAAAATAAAAATAGTATGATTAAAAACCATTGTCATGGAAAATGTCATACCATTTTCTCGCCTACATTTTCCATTAAATGTATTATCAGCGTTTTCTTAGTTTTTCTTGCAATTTCCATATAAGTATAAGTAGTCCACTGTAGTTGACATTTGTTAAAACAACAAGCGGCGAAAATATGAAGTCTACGGAAAACTAAAACTAGTTCAAAAACTCCGGTAAAGGGACCAAATGTTAACTACGGTGTTAAATACTCTTTTTATTTCTTGATCTTCAGATGTATGTCTTTAAGTTAATATTAGTAAACGAAGGTCAGGGATTTTTACTGGTGTTAAATAATTTAATTTTCATTTGACTGCCTCGTTGCTCCTATGATATTACGCCTGATACAATATGAACAAATAATGAATTCTAAATAATCTCTGTTTATGGACATACAATTTAATAACTTTATGCATGCTTTAATAAAATTATTCATAATATTATTAATGTTCTGGAACCTTGTACGCCCAAAGGCATAGCATAGTGAGCTTATATCTACCGAAGAACTGTACATACCTACACTATGCTAAACATTAAATAAATTGAAATTGAAATTGATGTTGACCTTGCCGGAGGTCCTACGTTCGTTCGTCCACTGAAGGACGCCTAATACTTACAAGCAATGTCGTGCTTAAATCATTATATAGTTTTTCAATATAATGATTTAAGAACGACATTGCTTGACCAAATAGGGGATGTATTGGCAAAGGGAAAGAGACCCGGAAAAGGTACCCGGAACCGGCGTGCGTGCGTGCAACGACTTATGAACGTTGATGAAGCGAAGGTGAGCTGTCAGGATCGTGGCAAGTAGCAGTCCCTGGTCTCTGCTTACCCCTCTGGGATACGGGCGTGAGGTTATGTATGTATGTATTACTTGTTATTTGCCTCAATTTGGTAGTCTACACAGCGATAGCTGTGCAATGTCTTTCCAGCGGTATTACCCGCGCAAATTAAACGGCCATCTCTCGCGAAGAAGATCGAATTGGGCGAGGCACTGAATTAAGCAGCACGGGTTATACGGGTTGACGACCTCTGTGGCGCAGCGGTAGCCCATCTGCCTACCATGCGAGAGGTCCCGGGTTCGATCCTCAGCTGGGGACCAAAAAAAACCCAGGTCTCGGATGTTTAAATGTTTGTGATGTCGCTGTTTCGGGTTTCCACGACACAGGGTATCCTAGTGTGGGAACAGAAGCAATGTATGTGCCTGTATGTAAATGTTATGTTATACCATTGCGATGCTATTCGTTACTAGACTACTGATAGTGTGAATACGGCCATTACCAGACTAATATGACTCTCTTGAATAACTATGCATTTTAGAGACTCGCCCCCCAGGACAGGATTGTGTTGTGTGGGTATTATTATTATTATTATATCTGTCCGCAGTTAGCAGAAGAGCCCAGGCTGTTCCAGGCGGAGACGGAAGCCATGTTTATGTTCGACAGCTCCCTGGCCGTGAAGCTGTCGCTTACCTTCCGCATGTTTGCGAACACCGTCCGCGGCAGCGGCCAGCCACACCACTACCATCTCATCGATGAGATTGACGACGCTAAGGTGAGTCTAGATGTCCCCGAAGGCTGACTGACACAAGTTTTTAAATACCATGAATTATACGTTGGTTGAAAGCCGTAGCCGTAGCTTAACGAGCTCGGTGTAACGAAGCGACTGTCGTCAGTCTGTCGCCAGAGGTCCCTCAGCTTTTTTGGGCATATTATGTTTTGGGCCAGTTAGAGGGCAGACGAGCGAGAGGCAGAACACCAATGCACTGGTCCGATGCCATAAAGAAGGCAGCTGGGGCATCCATTCAGCACGCATCCCACTGCGCATATGACCGAGACAAATGGAGCACTATTGTATGGTCACGATCCTCAGAATTGAGGGACCGATTAAAAAGAAGAAGAAAGCCGTAGCTAAATGAACGCGCCTTTAGAAGAGTATTTAGATAGATAGATATAGAACAATATGCAGGAAGAGACCCGTGCCCCAGCAGTGGCGACATAAGGCTTGATATCAATAGATAGAGAACACTTTATTGCACAGCCAGAAAAATATTACAACCATGATTTCTTAAATCTAAGTAATGTTATGCAATTGGCGGTCTTATCGCTGAGAGCTATATCTTCTAGACAACCTTTAAAAAGACCGATACAATAGACATGACGACAATATCGAATAATCAAAGATTTAGCTATATTAGGGGAAAGTTCATATTAAAAGGATTACGAACATTGATCTACTTTTGTAAAAAAAAAGACTTTACCGATATTTTCAATAAAATATTATAATACTGAGCCATTTTGACTGAAACATCAATCACTCCGCGTGACGTCACGCTTAGGTAAACATTGGTAGAGCTATCAAGTATTGGTAGAGATACGCAAGTTTGTATTTTAAAAAATAGCACTGTGCAAAAATACACTAACTCGAATCTACGGGAACCATTAGTCGCCAGCCGGAAAAGAGCGCGCGCGCCGCGGGCCCGCGGGTCACTGTTCAGTCAGGCGGAGAGGCCGTATTAATTTAATCGCGAATTTTTCGTACAATATTTCTCAAATCGATGCAACATTTCTCATGTAGTTTTATTTTACGTTATTAATTAACTTTCAGAATTTATTACATTTTTAATTAGTAATAACACCAGTTACTTGCTAAGACCGATGAGACAAAATGTCAATCTCCTAGTACAACAAAAGGCACGACGGAACCCTTATTGAATAACTACATAAATGACCAGACCGATGGTAGTCCGGGTTGGTGAAGGATTGTAAGACAGGGGCGAGCCTTACTGTCAGAAGTTATCAAGCCGCCCATAAGGCCTCTGACATCGCTTAACGACTGCCATTACATGACAGCCGGCACCAACGGTGTCTAGGCGATGCCTGTGAAGTTGGATGCTGTTGGTATCCCCTCTCTCGAGCTTCATAGCTAGAACCGCGCTGTGTTCACTTGACTGTTTTTTCGATTACCGATAGATACGACGCAAATCACTGTATCATTTTTGAGTGATTAAAATAAGTTAATTTACTGCAAAACGCTGGCTTCTTCATTTCTTTATGTACTACTTAACATAAAATTGGCGCTCGAACACAAACTGTTTTTTGGAAACTAACTCCAAAACTCAAAACGAACGGAACTTGCCCGTTGAGGTTAGCAACTGCGCACCGCACCGTGCCGCCATTACATCGACATCGACGACTATCTGCCCTGGTGATAAGCACTGCTGCAGCGGCCATCCAGAGATTCCTCAGGCCCCCTTCTTCAGCCACACTTCAGACACGTCGCGACTGCAAGTTCCAGAAGAGCTGGGATACACTGAAGCTACACCACGTTGCCGGTCAGCCCAGTGCACTGCAGCGAGGAGCCTCGACTTGTTCAGCTAAGTGCCCGCCTTCCTTTTCTGCAATCCCTTTTTCCTCTTAACACTATTTCCTTCTCCACAGCTTCCATCTGTGCTATTTTTTGAGAAACGAAATTGCATTGTGCTAAAATCTATTGCAATTGTCATCAATCCAGGTCTTTTGCCCATTTCTTCATAGATTTCAGTAGCCAATGCCGATATTTTAGCTACAAATAATTCCAGCGATAGTTAGTTTACCTATTTTTTGCATCAGTGCAAAGATTGCCACGCTTAACGGCCTATTTCTTTCTAGCATACCAGCGCTGTTGCGTAAACTACACAGTAAATAATTGTTCTACACACAAAAACGTAAATCTTTAACCTATTCCACTAAACGACATACGCCGAATAATTCAATGTAGGTACATGGTATCAAAACCCGTACAATTTTGTTTCAATTAGAATAAATTTCTGTCATTTTCCGCTAATTGCTCATCACTTCAAGCTTCGATCATTGGCTAAGACCAGCATCACAAACCATTTTCAGGCTTTGCATCCAGCCCAGAGCACAAGACACCTATCCCCTGCCTACGTCACGCCTGCGCTGCATGCACGGTCCTAAGCGCTTTGAAGCACTGCTTCGCTGCGCCGCGCCGGCCTCGCAAAACTGGTTTGCTATCTGTTGTTGCTGCGAATCCGTGAGCCTATTCAATCTTTTATCTTTTATTCAAACTCAACAGATGTGTTTACTAATCGATCAGCTGCATACCTAACTGTACTGTTATTTTCTTGTAGGCATTTATTGGTTTATGTTTTCGACATAGTGCATTGAATTTATGCCCGTACCTCATAGTAATAAGAGTGGTAAACGGAGACCATAATGGCCGAACTAAAGGAATTAATTACGAAGCGTGCGTCCATCAAGGGTCGCATAACTACTTTTAAAATATACTTAGATCTTGTTTAGAAAGTTCCCACGCTTAGTACTGTCCAGGTAGCTGAACTTAGTTTAAAGTTAGGCCGGATCGAACCACTGTCTTGTCTTTTCGATGAAATTCAGATGCAAATCGAAGTTTTGAATCCTGAAACTATTTCCTTTGAAACCACTCAGAGAGATGAAGTAGAAAATGAGTTAGTACAGTGCATTGCTATGGCACAAACAATCCTGGATAGCTATAAACCACCTCAACAGGTGCAACAGACTGCTCAGTCTGTCCATTCTCAATCTTGTTGCAACCACGGTCTACAGGGATGCGATGTCAAGTTGCCGGTCATACAGATTCCGAAATTCGATGGTTCCTTTAACAAATGGCTCGAGTTTAGAGACATGTATGTAAGTCTTTCATTCGAAAGACAATCTTCACGCCATAAGTAAATTTCAATACCTTCGATCGTATCTGGAGGGTGAAGGTGCTCGCGTATTGACTAACCTTGAAATAAGTGAAGCTAATTATTTGCACGCCTGGAAGTTGTTGTGCGAACGGTACGACAACAAGCGACAGCTGATCCGTAGGCATTTAGATTCTCTTATCAATATTCAGTCAACCTCTTTCGAGTCGGAACGTTCATTGAGATTTTTAATTGACCATGTGACCAAGAATTTGCGCGCTCTGAATTCTCTTGGCCAGCCTACAGACAAGTGGGACACGCTGATCATTCACATAGTCAGCCAGAAACTGGACGCTTCCACGTCTCTCAAGTAGGAAGAACATCGCAATTCCTTGGGCGATGACATGCCTACATTGGAGCAATTTCATAAATTTCTCGCATGTCGCGCCGATGTTCTAGAGTCCCTCAATCGAAATAGTAAATCTGAGAGACGCAGCAGCGTGCAGCCACAGCAATTAAATGTGCCCCAGTCCAGGCCCAACATGCAGCCTAAGAAACTGTCTCGCTCTTTTTTGGGTACTAGCCAGGAGTCCGCTACGACTCCCCCTTCTACAGCTACGCCAAGTTGCTCTCACTGTGGTGGCAATCACAATATTTTTGCTTGCTCTAGTTTCGCTCACACTGATATTGAATCACATCGAGCAGAGGTAAAGAGGCTCAAGCTGTGCCAAAATTGTCTTCGGCCAGGTCATACTGCCTTTCATTGCAGAGCTGGCTCTTGCCGTAACTGTAAAAAACGACATAACACTCTGCTTTGTACAAGTAACCCTCCAAGGGAGACCGAGTCAAAAGAAAACACACAATCACAGTCACATTCTGTCAATGACACATTTGTTTCATTTTTAAACAACAATAGTGAGATTTTGCTGTCAACAGCCATAGTGGAAGTCGTCAACCCCATAACAAATAAATCTGAGCAAGTTAGAGCATTGTTAGATTGTGGCAGTCAATCCACAATTATTTCCTCGAGCCTTAAGCAGAGATTAGGGCTTAGTTCTTTACCTACTAATACAAACTTGGTAGGTATTGGCAACACAGCGGCGAGTATCATACGTGAACGTTGCATACTAAGCAATTTTGATACTGCTGCCCATTGTCTTGTGGTGCCAGACCTTGCGGGAAATCTTCCAAAAGGTCCTATTGATGCAAGCCAGCTAATTATTCCACCTAATATACAGTTGGCTGACCCGACTTTCAGCCACCCAGCGCCTATAGATATGCTTATAGTTGCCGATATTTTCTGGGCAATAGTGAGTTGCGAGCGGCGCTCACTGGGTAGCAACATGCCTACCCTTATTAATTCTCAGTTTGGTTGGCTGATATCGGGCCCCATTCCTTGTAACCATTTATCAACGCAGGGCAAGAAATTGCAATGTAACTTTGTCCAATCACTTAACAATGATCTAAATGATCAATTGGTAAAGTTCTGGGAGCTCGAAGAGCTACCCTCGGCAAAGGCGTCTTATGACGAGAAAGAGCTCGCATGCGAACAACATTTTGTAGAAAACACTACTCGTATGACTAATGGCAGATTCTGTGTTAGACTGCCACTAAACTGTTCTCCTGACCGGCTTGGTGAATCCTATCATCAGGCCCGAAAGCGTCTTATGAATCTCGAAAAGAGATTTAATAAGCACTCCCAGGTTAAGGAAGCATATACACAGTTTATGCGCGAGTACGCTGACATGGGTCATTTGTCTGAGACCAATATTACAATCTCGAGACCTGCTTACTTCCTCTGTCACCACGCGGTGTTTAAAGACAATAGCGAGTCGACAAAGGTTCGCGTGGTTTTTGATGGGTCAGCAAAGACCTCCACTGGTTTATCGCTTAACGATATACAGATGGTAGGCCCCACTATTCAGGACCCATTGATCTCCATCTTACTACGGCTCCGACAATATCGCTATGTTCTCACGGGAGACATTGAAAAGTTCTTTCGTAATATCGAGATGCATAAAGACGACCGTAATTTACAGTTAATATTATGGAGAGAGGAAGAGACACAGCCTATCAAAACATACGAGCTTAATACGGTAACGTATGGTTTTGCTAGCTCTACTTTCTTAAGTACTCGTTGCTTGTGGCAGTTGGGCGAAGAATGTGAAGATGCGTTCATTAAGAAAATTATACAACATGACTTTTATGTCGACGACATGATCACAGGTGCTGACAACATTGAGCAGCTGCGCCACATACACACCGGGGTCACAAATGCTTTAAATGCAGGTTGTCTAAACTTACGCAAGTTTAGATCCAACTGTCCAGAATTATTTGAAGAATCCACGGTGAGGCTTGACGGCGAGCTCAGTCTGAGTAAGTCGACGGATGTACTTGGGCTAGGTTGGGATCCGTTGTCAGATCATCTTCATTTTGCCATACGTCCTCCAGCTAACTATGCTAAAATCACAAAGCGCGCTATTTTGTCCACTTCATTTAGCATTTTTGATCCACTAGGCCTACTCAGTCCTTGCACAGTGGTACCAAAAATCATTATGCAGCAGCTGTGGATTGCTAAAGTGGATTGGGACGACGCTGTGCCGGATATAATCAAGGAAAGATGGACTAAATTTGTGCTCCATTTACCTGATTTAAAATCAATTTCAGTGCCCAGACAAGCCACATGCGTGTCACCTACCTTTATTGAACTACATACGTTCAGTGACGCTTCTCAGGTGGCGTACGGTGCCTGCGTATATCTCAAGTCGACAGACTGCGCGGGGACCAGCACTGTCAGCCTTTTGTGTGCCAAGTCAAAGGTCGCCCCCATCAAGCCAACTACGATTCCTCGCCTAGAGCTTTGTGCAGCTCATCTGGCTGCACGCCTGTATCGGTTAGTGGTAGACTCCTTGCGTTGTCCAATTAATCGCACTATTCACTGGTGTGACTCGCAAGTTGTTCTCAGCTGGCTTCATGCTAGTTCACGCAAGCTTAAAACTTTCGTTGCTAATCGGATAGGAGAAATAAAAGAATTCACAAAGGTCTCTTGCTGGCGCTACGTGCCTACGGCTGAGAATCCAGCGGACTTAATCTCTCGAGGTGTGGACCCCAATTTAATTAAGGACTGCCATCTTTGGTGGTCGGGTCCCTCTTTTTTGTTACATGATGAAGGTCAGTGGCCGCCCATGGTAAGTAATGAGTAAAGTCTGAAGTGGACTTGCCTGAGGTCAAGGCTCTCCACGCTGTTACTATTCCCGTCGAGTCCATGTTTGATTTTGAGAGGTACTCTAGTCTTAGAAAGCTTACACATGTAATGGCTTATACTCTACGGTTTATCCAAAATTGTAAGAGTCCAACAGACAAACGACGAGGTGATATTTTGTCTGTAGATGAATTAGATGAAGCTTTTCTTAGGTTGTGCAAGATAGCACAAATACAATCATTTCCTACAGAATATAAATTGCTCTCTGAAAATAAAGAAATTAGTTCAAAGTCCAAATTAATGAGTCTTTCCCCTTTTCTAGAAAACGGAATAATTCGCGTGGGCAGCCGTCTTTTGGCATCTGATTATCCACATGATAAGAAGCATCCTCCTATTTTGCATTACAAACACCATTTGACAAAATTGGTGTTTGTAGAAGAGCATCTCCATAAGATGCACGCTGGGCCGCAACTACTTCTGGCTTTGGTCAGAGAGCGTATCTGGCCCATCAACGGTAGAGTAGCTGCGCGGCTTACTGTCAAAAGTTGCGTTATTTGCTGTAGATTGCGCTCTCAAACATTTCAACCGATGATGGGTCAGTTACCAGCACAGCGAGTTACAGCTGATTTTCCATTTATTACTGTAGGTGTGGATTTTGCCGGCCCGTTTATGACGATAAATAAAAAAGGTCGTGGCGCCAGAGCAACAAAGTCCTACTTATGCATTTTTGTATGTTTTAGGTACAAGTGTTTACATTTGGAGGCTGTAAGTGACCTTACCACTGAAGGTTTCATAGCTTGCCTTCATAGATTTATATCCCGCAGGGGAAAACCAACCGAAATTTTCTGCGATAACGGCAGAAATTTTGTAGGTGCTGACAGGGAGATTAGTAGGTTTTTAAAGAGTAGGGACAACACACTTTCCCAATATGCAGCTGATCAAGGCATAAACTTTAAATTTTCCCCGGCTTACGGACCGCACTTCGGTGGCATTTGGGAGGCTGGCGTGCGCTCAGCTAAGCACCATCTAGAAATTTAGAAATTTTACGTTCGAAGAGTTAGGCACTATTTTCGCGCAGGTGGAGGCTATTTTAAATAGCCGGCCCCTCTGCCCTCTCTCATCCTCTCCTCACGACCGTCCCCTCTCCCCAGGGCACTTTCTGATCGGCCGAGCGCTGACGTCGCTGCCTACTCCTGCGCTTGAAGACTGCAACCCGTCAAGGCTTCAAGGATACGCCCGTCTCGAGCAAGCCAGGCAACATTTTTGGACCCATTGGCAGCGGGAGTACATTTGCGAGCTTCAAAGCAGAACTAAATGGAAGACTAATCACGCCACTCTGAAGCTTGGAGACGTGGTCCTCATGCGTGACGAGAACACCGCTCCCATGGACTGTCGGATGGGCCGAGTAACGCGCCTTGTTCCTGGCCCAGATGGCATATCGAGGGTTGCTGACGTCACTACGGCGAGGGCTTGCTACAGACGCCCGTTAACACGACTCTGTCCTCTTCCTTCGCTTACACTTGAGTGAAAGCTGGAGCTTTCACGGTGGGGAGGATGTCTAGGCAATGCCTGTGAAGTTGGATGCTGTTGGTATCCCCTCTCTCGAGCTTCATAGCTAGAACCGCGCTGTGTTCACTTGACTGTTTTTTCGATTACCGATAGATACGACGCAAATCAATGTATCATTTTTGAGTGATTAAAACAAGTTAATTTACTGCAAAACGCTGGCTTCTTCATTTCTTTATGTTCTACTTAACAAACGGCTTAACGTGTCTTGCGAAGCACGGAAGCTCTCGGAAAAATGCCACTAGCGGTAGTCACTGGACGGTCACCCATACCTGACCGCGCCTGTTGTTGCTTAACTCAAGTGTTTGATTCCAACCACTCGGTTCGACCAGGCCACTTGCGCTTCGTTAAGCATCACTTAGTTAAGGCAAATAATAACTTCGAAATATATAATAGTCATTGGTAGATACCGGCACTCGAATCCACGACCTCCCGATTGACAAGCCACCGTTCTACCACTCCGCTACCAAAAAGGGTTACCTCGTGACTTTTGCTGTATTAAGAGCTTGAGTTTTTTTCTCATCGCTCTTAGCAATAAGGTGAGTTGTACTATATTCGCTTATAAATATAAGAACATTGTTATAATACGTTATTGATCCCTAAATAATCATTAAAGAATCGCGTTAGGTGGTTATAATATTTCTTGATTCGATACAATATTTCGTATAGAATTAAGAATTAACTATTGAATTATTTAAGTATGGAAAGTCATTGCAACCGTGATTATGTTAACTGTGTTATTCAAGGCTATTGTAATTAATTCAATATGTAGATTGTCGTATAAATTAATTTATAAAAAAAAACGACTATCAATAAAGAATATCAATTATAATGCTATCGTAGCAACACCTTTTGAGGTGCGGACTCCTTATACTCAAGTTAAAAAAAAAAAATCCAGATGAAAGTTGCCGTGGAAAATATGGGGCTGACCTTGGTAAAGCGATTGAAAGGGAAAATTTGATCATACCAACAAAATAGTATATGATAAAACTCTTTCGCTTAGCTATCAACCCTTGCATGTTGATAGTGTAGGTGTCCACTGTACAAGGTGTTGTACAGTGGGGACCACGGGGACCCACTGCATGTAATGGCAGTCGTTAAGCCTAACGGAGGTCTTATGGACGGCTTGATAACTTCTGACAGTAAGGCCCGCCACTGTCTTACAATCCTACACCAACCCGGAGGAAATTTTTAGCCTCTAAATAGGTTTTAAAATTTGTTCCTTAGCACGGGTTAGTGCATTAAAAATAAAAATAGTATAACCGGAGGACAGTGTTATAATTCCCGTGGTGGAGTATGACCTAAGTTTCCTGTGATGCAGGAAGAGACCCGTGCCCCAGCAGTGGGGACATACAAGGGTTGATAACGACCGATCGACTGTTTTAAATCCATTTAATATGTTCTTTCCCAAAAAATCGATACTGTCGTCACGCCTATTAAATATTTTTTTTATGTGTGTGCTTTTGTGATAGTTAAAAAAACTTTTTTAGTTTTATTCTTTTTTTAAGGGTTTGCTACACAACGTAACCATGTCACCCAAATGATGCTTAGTAATTACTAACACCTTAGCAACTAATTATTTACATTATCAGATTTTGTCTTACTTTGAGACAAATGAAACTAATTTAAGCAGTGTCCTGGCCTCTTCCGAGTACGGTTACGCTAGAACACTGCAGTACACTCCAACTCCATAAGACTTATTAAATAAATTACGACCTCTGTGGCGTAGCGGTAGCGCGTCTGCCTACCATGCAAGAGGTCATGGGTTCGAATCCCGGCTGGGAACAAAAAAAACCCCCAAGTCTTGGATGTTTACCTGTTTGTAATGTCGTTGTTTCTGGTTCCCACGTCACAGGGTATCCTAGTGTGTGGCCAGAAGCAATGTATGTGCTTGTATGTAAACGTTTATGTTATGTTAAATATCTTCTTCTAGCTTCGTTCCGGGCGATTAAAAAAACAGGTTTACTTTCTAGATCGGAGGGTGCTTCGCCCTGACGGAGGTGGCTCACGGCTCAAACGCCAAGGGTATGCTGACCACCGCCACCTACTGTCCGGAGACTAAAGAGTTCATACTGCACTCGCCGAGCTTCGAGGCAGCCAAGTGCTGGGTCGGATCGCTGGGTGAGTAAAGGCATGCCTCCTTGCAAACAACTCCTGCCGTTTGTGTCACAAGTGGAAGAGCGAGCATAGAGTCTTTAAGAGATTCCTTCAAAGAAATTAACATCATGGCAGTTGCTAGTCAGTACAGTCTGTTAGATTTTAGAATGTCATTGTCAACCCTTTATGTCCCCACTGCTAGGGCACGGGTCTCTTCCTGCATCGCAGGAAGGTTAGGCCTTACTCCACCACGGGGGCAAGTCCGGGTTGGTGGAGATTTAGAATATACGTTGGAATCGTATATATTCGTGTAATAGACATATCGGAACTAATATGACACTTCATTTCGAAATAAGAACTCGATCATCAGTACTACGAAAACCGGTGAAAATTGGCGAAAAACGAAGCCTACTCTAGAGCGCGAGGTACATTCTAAAAGCTAACAGACTATACAGTTTGTTAGCTTTTAGAATATACCTCGGCTACTATAGGGTAAAATTGGATATATTCGATTTATAGAAAAATCGGGACTAATATACTTAATTATATTAATTTAATTTATTAATTAATTTTGACAGAGCAGGAAGTAGTATTACACTCGTGTGCTTTCAGCGAAAACCGAGGCCTACTCTAGAGCCCGAGATATATTCTAAAAGCTAACAGACTGTACTAAAATTGACGCCTACCACCTCAGTCATCCGAGACCACGGCACCTGTAAAAGTGCCGAAACGTTGGAAAATTGTAAAAATGTAATAAACGAGCATAAATCCGTATAAAAACAGTTGTAATTAAACTTGTCTGTTAGCTTTTAGAATATACCTCGGCTACTATCGGATCGAAACGGTTATATTGCAATAAGGTAACGTTTATGTTGTATTGTTATTTATAACTTTGCATATTAACTTTTCAAAATAGCGAAGGATAGTTTTATACAGAGCAGGAAGTAGTATTACACTCGTGTGCTTTCGGCGAAAACCGAAGCCCGAGGTACCTATATTCTAAAAGCTAACAGACTGTATATCTGATCTGTTTATGGCAACACGAGTCAAAATATTGTCATGTTTCGCTTTTAGTGTTACTGCTAAAATCCTTAAGGCGCTTAGAGGCGCTAAAAGTCATAATTTGTTTTATTAAAAGTCATAATATAGTTTAATTTAAAAGAAGTTATTTGACAATAAAATATCACCTCACCGTTTGAAAATAACCCCTACCGTCTCCACGTCACCTGTGTTGGTTGGCTAGAATAAACTACTATTTAGTATTAATCCCGCCAATTGTACAATCTTTTAAGGTACAATACTGCCGTCGTACGGAGAAAGGCCGTAACTCAAGATTTTGTCAAAATTTAGTTAAGTACAGATTTGGAATCAGCAAAGAAAAATCTATCTTTTGTTCTATGTAATAATAATAATAATCATCTCTTTCTCTAAAAAGCCATCCTCCAACAAAAATCGCTTGAATTTTAAAATGAAAAGCCGCAATTTGATTGTTACGGCTTTTCACATAATAAATAAAGTTTAACTAGTATGAAAAGCAATTGAATCTAAGGAAATTTTAAACTAAAACAAACCTTAATATATTGTTTTGGTATGTTAAAGTGAAAAGCCGTAAGTTGAAGTTGCGGCTTTTCATGTTAATATTACATGCAGAAAGTACGGATGCATGCAGAAAGTTTACCCTCCGAATCTATCAGTTGCGCCCTAGAGGTCTATTATTAGAATAAGGGCTTTCCTGCTTAACATTATATCATGCAATATATTTTGTTTACTAAAGTGAAAGGGAAATTTGCAAATTGTGAAAAAGGCTAGTCTATACGAAAACAAAACAAAGACCATAAAAATTAAGCATATTTTTCTACAAATTTTAAAACTACTATAATCGGCTTAAATTAAAAATTAATGTTCGGGACCTCACTTCAAATAAAACGTTAATTTACTCGAAATTAGTTTCAACTGAGTTACGGCCTTTCTCCGTACGACGGCAGAATAAAGAATTTAATAATAATAGAGACTAACCCCGGAGGACAGTATTTCTTTTTCCGGCCTTTGCGTCCTTGGTCCATCATTTTAAGTTGTAGGTACAAAATATTTTAGGTGCCAGGTGCGCAATAGCTCCCGGGTTCGAACCCCGGCTGGGGTACAAAAAAACACCAGGTCTTTGATGTTTATAAGTTTGTGATGTTGTTTCTGGTTTCCACGACACAGGGTATCCTAGTGTGGGCCCAGAAGCAATGTACGTTTCTGTATGTAAATATTATGTTGAAACTCTTTTTTTGTATTTGGGTCTTTAAACTGCTTTTAAGTCCTAGATTCTTGCCAGCATTCTCTTAAAAGAGCTACTATATTAATTAAGATTTATAGTGCCTACTCCAGCTGTTTGGTGTCGGCCTAGAGAATAGCACCAACCCAATTCTTCCCGCGGGTGTCGTAAAAGGCGACTAAGGGACAGAAACCGGGGGGTGGGCAGCAGCGCCCCCTGCAGTACAATTCCACCGAACTGCGATCCCCAACCCGCATGCCCAGCGTGGGGAATATGGGCCCTACCCCCTATGATAGCACGTGGCGCTCTTTAGGGGAGGGCTTTGTCCAGCAGTGGACTAGTATAGCCTGACGACGACAACTATTTTCAATGACGCGTTATGCAAAAAGACATGGTTTTTTTCCATTGGTTGCGTTAGTTAGCGACATGTAGCGCGTTGAACGTTTTATTCACTATTCTACTATCTCGATGCTATTTAAATAATTAATGTATCACATTGTTTGTGGACGGTTTAATGACCTCGGTCATTGCCGCCATTATAATTATAGAGATAATTGATGCAATAGAGATGTGTAACCCATTTTACTTTGACTTTGATTAATGTCTAATTGATGGTCCCGTAATAAAAGTTGGTTGGAATTGGTAGTACTCGTTAACGTTAAGTTCCGCCGTTAAGTTCCACTGGCATTTCTGCAACACCATATAGAAAGGATATAATGTATCTACCTTGTATACAAATAAAAAAAATATATCTACGTAGTAAACTCCACTTAACGTATGACTGAGAAAATAAACGATTATTTGGAGATTTATTGTCCATTTTTTCTCTTCAAAATTGTCTACATTTTGAAATGCACACCGCAATTTCTGTGTGTACTTTGATTAAGTAATTGAACGTAGTGATAGGTAATTATTATTAAACAATGCCTATATCTTACCTACCTACTTGGAATATAATGTAGCAGTCCATTGTAATCCATAGATAAGTATATTTTACTGGCGTATGGATGGCCGACTCGATATCGATACAGTGCTGCCATCTAGTTTCTAACCTCATAACTACTATCGCACCGTACGTGGTACAGTGCGTATACATACCAATATCATAGACGAAGAAGGTATATATATATATATATATATATATATATATATATATATATATATATATATATATAGGTATACTAGCAACGTTTATTTTATGGAGGTTTTAAAGTTTGTTTCAATGAAAAGGAATTAATGGACTGAATGATATAAAAATTAAAACTCCCAAAAATTAAGCCCTACGTATCCTTTTTCACTGAAACAAACTTTTGTTTAGGAAGGAGTACTTGCCATTGAGAAATACAACTGTATAATAGTTTAACAAAATTAAACATTTATTTTAATACCAGTCTCCCTGACTCGCTTCTTTGTTTTATTTTTTATGTAGGTTCTCACAAAAAGTACCACTAAACTCACTATAGTCTCTGTCTCAAAACACCAAAACACTTTTATCGAGTTAATTTCTCACATCAAGCCACATTTTAAAAGTCACTTTCTCAAACTTCGGAATCAACTCAAAGCTGGAAATTCACAAATATTAGGTATACGAAAATTATGCATCAAAAACTTTTTCACGAAACGAAACCCGTTGAGGAAAAGTTAGGTGTGTCATAAAAAATCTTGTGTTGCTAGTTTTGACCCACATAAAAAATCTTGTGTTGCTAGTTTTGACTTGGGAAATTAGATTGGTAAAATAATATCTAAATTACATTATTCTAAATAATACTCTCAAAAAAAAGTATGTATAAAACATTATTTTGTTAGAAATGAGCTTGTTTTTGAGAAGTCTTAGTTTATTCTTTGCTTTAAAAACCTATTTAGAGGCTAAAAATTTCACCCATGCCGGGATTCGAACCCGCAACCTCTGGCTATCCGTACCAGCGCTCTACCAATTGAGCCAATGGGCGACTCACGGCATCAGTGAAATTTCGAACCTCTTTACAATATTCTCTGTATTACGTACAGGCAGCGACATCTGACTTAAGCAAATTGCATTACTTACAGCCCCGACTACCTACTTTGCAGTTAGGTTTAGCATGGGTGAAATTTTTAGCCTCTAAATAGGTTTTTAAATTTGTTCCTTAGCACGGGTTAGTGCATTAAAAATAAAAATAGTGTAATTATTCTTTGCTTGTTTATTTGAAGAAGGTTTATTGGTGAGCAAAATTTTGCTATAACTTGCAATCAGTTAGTTTCACCTGCAACACTGAATAAACATTGCTGAGACCATTGAATTTAATTAAATTCAATGCCGAGACGTAGCTCATAATAGTTCCGGTGTTGGGGGATAGGTGGCGCTATCGACCGAAACTCCTATTTGTATGGAAGACAACATAGCATGTTCTAATCTGAATACCAAGGTATTGTTTTTTTTATTGTAATGACCAAAGATGCTCTTTGGTAATGACGGAGAATAATTTACCTAATAGCGATCATGAATATTTTAAGTTAAGAAAAGCAACTACGAGAAAACCTTATTGTTAGCAGTGTGAAGTGTCGAAATTCACTTTACTCTTTTTATGCCGTAAAAAAACTTTTATTTCGACACTCAAAAGGAATCAAAAATTTTAGGGCATTTCCCGTTGACTTAGAACCCTGAAATTTGTAACATCTAACGTCTTATACGACACATACAGGGAAGAATCTGAAAACTATACATTTGTAATTAAAGCATTAAAAAAACTTCTTTGAAGTTCGGTTCCGGAAAAAACTCCGGGACTCGATTCACGAACTGGTGATAAGTATTATAAGATAAGATAAGAATATTCTTTATTTTATACCGGAAAATACTTATAGTTACAGAAACGGCAGATGTAAAAGATCAAATACGATTGGCGCTAATAATAAGTACCTATAAATTTGTACGAAACCCACGGTGGGCGAGTCCGACTCGCACTTGTCCGGTTTTTCATGCACTTTGGGCCAACGGTCAAGGAAAACAACGCGAGAAAACCGGCGGTTACTTGACTCCGCACGTATTGACTTGTTTTTCTGCGGGCTAGGCCGACTGAGCTGTCATTATTTTAGGTTCTGGGCAAGCCTACTCCATCTAAAACAATGTCCCAAACACTGTAGCGTCAGTGTAGTCCCTTCAACTAGTTTGAGGGAAGGTGCCACCGCTGGACGCTGTATAAATAGATAGATAGAGAACACTTTATTGTTCATAAAAATGGATATTACTGTCTGTTAGCTTTTAGAGTATACCTACGAGTACCTCGGGCTCTAGAGTAGGCTTCGGTTTTCGCCGAAAGCACACGAGTGTACAAAACTATTCTTCACTGTTTGGAAAAGTTATGTAAAATAAAAGTGTCATATTAGTTCCGATATTTCTATTACACGAATATATCCGATTCTATCCGATAGGAGCTGAGGTATATTCTAAAAGTTGACAGACTGTAAGCAGATATTTTTTAACCTAAGAGTACACACGGCGGTCAAAAGTGATATTTTATACAGACACCTTCCAGATAAATCATGTCATTACGTACATGAAAAGGCCAAAGTTTTTGGGCCAACCGATAGCTGTTAACAGTGATAATAAAAAGATCTTCATTCAACTTTCAGGCAAATGCGCGACGCACGCAGTGGTGTACGCGATGCTGATATCCAAGGGCAAGAACCACGGTCTGCACGCTTTTGTGGTCCCAATAAGGGACCGGCTGACGCTCAAGCCCTTCGCAGGCGTCGTGGTCGGCGACTTGGGGGAGAAAATTGGACTCAACGGCATCGACAATGGGTGGGTTTTTGAGTAGTTTTCCCGGGAACCACGGTCTGCACGCTTTCGGTGACCCGGTACAAAATTTTTGCAGCAAGATTTTTCAACTCTAAACAAGATGACTCTACTTTTTGTTACGTCTATCATCATCATCGTCAACCCATTATGTCCCCACCGAGAGGCACGGGTCTCTTCCCTGAGGAAGGTAGGTGTGACGTCTATACTTCAAAGTAATATTGTAAATAAATAGATGCCATTTCTAATTATTGCTAATCACATAAGCGCTTCCGTACTTCGCAAGGCACGTTAAGCTGTTGGTGCCGGCTGTCATGTAATGACAGTCGTCAAGCCATGTCAGGGCCCTTTTGGGTGGCTTGACAACTTCTGACAGTAAGGCTCACTATCTTACAATCCTTCACCATCCTGGACTTGGCCGCCGTGGTGGAGTATGGCCTAACCTTCTGGCGATGCAGGTAGAGACCCCTGCCCCAGCAGTGGGGATAGTCAAGGGTTGATATCGATATCGACATAAGCGCTTACAAATCACCCTGATTTAAGCCCATGTTATAACGAGTATTATTCCACTGCTTCCAGCTTTGTGATGTTCGACCACTACCGCCTGCCTAAAGAGGCAGCTCTAGACAAGCTCGGCGGAGTGGACGACGATGGCGAGTACCGCACACCATTCAGGGACCCCAGCAAGAGGTTCGGAGCTTCGCTGGGGATACTGTCGGGTGAGCGTGTATTGTATTATAATATTGCTTTACATCATGTCATGATCATGTTCGGTAAGTAGGTTCTTATTACCTCCAAATGGGGCTTGTATGTGACTAATTAGCGCTCTAGGGTAATAGTGTAGCTAGAGAAGTCTTAGGGTAACACTTCTTTCTGTCAAAAAGTTCGCGTACATCTAACCATCACACTGGCAAAAGCCATCATGAATTCAGCCCAATGACCAAAGAGGTCGCTTTGCTATTCAGCCTTGTCTTCGCGTGAGTATAATAGTCATCAATTTTAAATATCGAACGGCGAAGCTCAATTTCATTCTTGAAAAAAAAATTAAAAAGTTCTTTCCTTGATTCTTTTTTAATGAAAAAAGGCGAGACTAGAAACTTTTACTTTAAAATGTGTTATTCTTGTTATGCCGGTTTTTTTCTACTTACCTCACAATCGAGATGCAAAGCAGAATAGTTAGCTCGGGTGTAAGCATCAATTGCAGCCCGAAATATTTAGTTCGAGGATTATAGCCTTACAGCCCTTGGCTACTAATCCACTATTATTTGTCTTGTTTAATGTAATCCCTGGTGTACATACAATAAAGAATATTCTATCTATCTACGTATCCATATGTGGACCCCCTCTGTATAACAATTTAAGGTACTTATTATAAGTATATTATAGGAAACGTTCGTGGCCTAGTCGATTGGAATCAATCACTTGAGTCAGACAACAACAGGCGCAGTCAGGTGTAGGATGGGCAACCATCCCGTGAGGTGGCATTTTTCCGAGCGCATCCGTGCTTTGCAAGGCACGTTAAGCCTTTGGTGCCGGATGTCACATAATGTTAAGCCATGTCAGATGCCTTATGGGCGGCTTGATGACTTCTGACAAGTTCGTCTTTTTCCCTGGAGTCTTCAAATGCTATCACACTTTGTATGTCCCCACCGCTGGGGGTCTCTTTTTGCATCTCAGAAAGATTAGGCCATACGGGGGCCAAGTCCAGGTTGGTGGAGGGTGTAAGACAGTGGCGGGCCTTACTGTCAAAAGTTACCAAGCCGCCCATAAGGCCTGTGACATGGCTTAACGACTGCCACTGTCTTACAATCCTCCACCAACCCGGACTTGGCGCCCGTGGTGGAGTATGGCCTAGCCTTCCTGCGATGCAGGAAGAGACCCGTGACACAGCAGTGGGGGATATACAAGGGTTGATACAGAACGAAATACATTCTTCTTTTCGTGGCAGCCATTCGACCAGTTTATATTTTTCCTGCCCAATATAGTTGGCCGCTGCAATTGCAGCAGCTGGCCTCTGTTAGGTTCTCCAGGGTGAATTTATTTACGAAATACATTTATTTATTCAAACATAGGTTTGCTGGTTTGGTTTATTCGCATTGGAATTTAAGTAAATTGAGTTATAGTTATATATTAAACGGGTCTAATCGCGATTATTTACTTGACAAAAGCTTAGTGCGAGTTTGTTAACTACTCGATCGCGTTAACGTAAACTCATATTTCTATGGCATCGAGGAAGCGCCACCTAGCGACAAGTAAGGAAATTAAAATTGCTAAGTGCGAGTTGTAATGGTTTACGTTGAGAAGTGAACACGTTTACCAGCCAAAACACGAATAAACGCGAGTGCGAGTTGTACTGTGACAGCGTTTTGCCAGTTCGAACGGTTAACTTACTCATACTCACTACTCAATGCTCGATTAACGCGGTAGTGAAGTTATTCGATTGGATCTGTCAAACTCGCACTAAGCACTCTGAAGTGGCGAATAATTCTCGACTGTACTCGCCACTTCAGTCTACCCCAGACCACGACAACTGTAGCGCTGCCGAAACGTTGGGAAATAAGTTAATTACGTTTTATGCCACACCTGGCAATAAAGTGGCTTTTACCGCACACTGCGCGTACGGAAAAAGCCGCTTTCTGGCCAAGTGTAGACATAAAAAGATGTATACAACACGGGAAGTAATAAAGAAAGCTCTCGATCGCATATTCACGTCCCTCGCTTGCAGCTCGGGCCGCAAACTTCTGCGATCTCGGCCTTTCTTTGTATTACCACCCTAGTTGTGTTGTTGGAGCCCTACGTCACTGAGCGGTGCCCCGCGCCCCGCAGGCCAAAACCGGCCGGACAACTTGCGAGCGGGACGGCGGGCAGCGCCGCGGCATGCGGCACTTCACACCATCCGACGTGTCGATACACACTAATTTTGAATTCTCTTCTTTTTCCGATTAAACCATCAATTTATACAGTCCACTAGCTTATTTATCTCGATATCAAGACCCTGAGCTAACAGTGTAATGTACTATTATAAGTTTATAACATATTTGCCCGTAAAGTGGTTGTAATTACACCAATTTCAATATCTTAATGTATCTCATTACGTACTTGTGCGATAATGTAATGTAAAAGGCACGTGTGTTTTTTTAATCTCCGTCTAAAAATGAACGATACTTTTAAAAATCTTACCAACGAGGTTTTATGTCAAGAAAGTGGTTAATATTTTATGAATAAAATTAACTTTGGGAAATAAAATATAACAAATAAACATTTAATTTTTTTATTTAATTAATTTTGACAATTAATTACAAATTAATAAATTACCGGCATGGGTGAAATTTTTAGCCTCTAAATAGGTTTTTAAATAAATTACAACCATTACTTATCTGTAACAAAAACACAAAAATATTAATTTACTTCATTAGTAATACTAGCTGTTTTTGTACCTTTGCCTAAAAAAAAAGTTGATGCGCGCGTATCGCTTATTTGTGGACAAGTAAAAATAAATCCGCGCGCTTTTTCTTTTCGACGTATTGTTTTTATTTGAAAATGTCGTCAAGTAGTGATGATAACAAAGTCAGATTTTTATTAATTTCTTCGTAAATATGTTATAAAACGTCGTATGACATACGTGCGCTTTGAAAATTACAGCCTCTGCTTCCTTATAGCCCTCGCCGATGGCTCGGGCTAGTAATATCGCCACGGCTGTAATTTTCAACTTACCGCACTTATATCATAATGTACTATTACCTAATAAATAATCGCGATTGTACCCGTTTAATATGTAACTATGTATGAGTAACGCGAATCATTAAGAAATACAAATTCAATGATATTAGTGTAGTGTAGCCTGATCATAATTTTATATGTCCTGTATTCAGGTGGGCGCGTCCACATAACGACGATATCAACGGCCTACCTGCAGAAGGCCATCGTGATAGCGATCCGCTACTCCGCTTTGAGGAAACAGTTCGGCCCCGAGAAATCCAGCGAGGAATTGCCCGTCTTGGAATACCAGCAGCAAGTCAGTTGACAAATGAAAGTGACAATATATTTATTTATCACATATTTTACAACAATCACACAGATATCATAAAGGCGAAAGTGTGTGTGTGTGTGTTTGTTACTTCTTCACGTCTAAACGGCTGGAGGAATTTTAATAAAATTTGGTATGGAGTTAGCTGACACCCTGGATTAACACATAGGCTACGTTTTAATGTGCTGTGTGGTGTCGGCCTAGAGTGCTGTGTGGTGTCGGCCTTAGAGGATAGCACCAACCCGAATTCTTCCCGCGGGTGTCGTAAAAGGCGACTAAGGGACACAAACCGGGGGGTGGGCAGCAGCGCCCCCTGCACTACAATTCCACCGAACTGCGATCCCCAACCCGCATGCCCAGCGTGGGGATTTTGGGCATTACCCCCTATGATAGCACAAAGTGGGGCTCTTTAGGGGAGGGCTATGTCCAGCAGTGGACTAGTATAGCCTGATGAAGACGACGACTATGCTTTAATGCGCAAAATGTTTTATTCCCATGGGAAAATCGATAAACTCCATTATCAGATAAAATCAGCTAGTTTTACAATAAATAAAAACGGGAATTGTGTAATCGGTGCTTAACGCTCCACAGTGAATGGCTAAACATCTCCAAAATATCTGTATTGGTCATTCATAATAGTGTGCTCGTCTCAACACTTATGTATGGTAGCGAGAATACAACGACTTATGAACTTAGTCACAGCCCTGGTTTGCAGCCCGTTCCTTAGTAGCACCGCTGGTTGGTAGCCCATCCCTTAGTCGCAACGCTGGTTTGCAGCCCGTCCCTTAGTCGCAGCGCTGGATTGCAGTCTGTCCCTATAGTCGCAGCACTTTCCTTAGTCGCAGCGTACTTGCCACGATCCTGACAGATCAGCTTCGCTTATTATTAAACTGAGCTCCTTTGTTTCGATTTGTTCTCAGCAAATCCGCCTATTGCCGTACTTGGCTGCTACGTACGCGATGCGCATTTTCTGCAACTGGTTTAGCGCTCAGAACGTCATCATGACTATCAACAACATGATGGGTAAGTTCAAAACCACGAGGAAACCCCGCCCCTGTATTACGTAACCTTCAACTCTATCGGGTTAAGCATTCAGACGACTACAAAGTGTCAAAATATGTAAAGACATATAAATAAAGATTTAACAGACAGAATACTCCAGTATGCTATCTGCGATTAGAAGGACGTCACAAATAAAACTATGGCCTTTAAAAATTATATGTATTTTTCTCGGCCACAAAAGCACCTATAAGAGATGGCAGGGCGTAGACCTTTTTTAGGTTACTGTACCCGAAGGGTGCCAAACGGGACCCTGTTGCTCTGACTTTAATGTCTGTCTGTCCATCACGACATTTTAAAAGACTCTATCTTTGGAACCGTATGTAAGGTACCCAGTTGAAATTTACTCAGAATTATGGGTTATTACGATGAAACGTAAAATAAAGTCAAAAGTGTTAACTTCATATAACGTATATATCTGTGTGCAAAAACGAAATATCTACTGGACTCTGTCGTACAATTATGTGGCTCATTGTCTCTGTCACGTATCTGATATCCACTAAAATAAGGTGTCCAAATGTGTGATACATATTTAAAAAGACTAAATTTTTTTGTCCATTTTTTCTCCAAAATGATCTAGATTTTGAAATGGACACCTAGTTTGAATTGCAACGTTCATTAAGCCGCAGTTTCTGCGCTACTTCGAATGAAACCTTTTCATTTCATTATTACGCTTCACTTCTAAACGGAATAACTAAGTAAATTCTCCGTTTTTGCACACAGATGTATACGTGAAAAGTTACACAATCCAGGCGTAGGACTGAGGAGGTAGCGAACGAGAATAATTTGACAAGGTTCGTATGAAATCGCAGGCATTGACGACGACGCCGCTCTCCGTGGTATCGAGATCCACGCGCTGTCTTCGGCCGCGAAGCCCATCTGCGGCTGGACGGCGCGCGACGGGATACAGAACTGCAGGGAGGCCTGCGGGGGACACGGCTACTTGAAAGGTCGGTCGGGGGACACGGCTACTTGAAAGATCGGTCGGGGGACACGGCTACGGCTACTTGAAAAGTCGGTTGGGGGACACGGCTACTTGAAAGGTCGGTCTAGGGACAAGGCTACTTGAAAGGTTGGTCTAGGGACACGGCTACTTGAAAGGTCGGTCGGGGGACACGGCTACTTGAAAGGTCGGTCGGGGGACACGGCTACTTGAAAGGTCGGTCTAGGGACACGGCTACTTGAAAGGTCGGTCGGGGGACACGGCTACTTGAAAGGTCGGTCGGGGGACACAGCTACTTGAAAGGTCGGTCGGGGGACACGGCTACTTGAAAGGTCGGTCGGGGGACACGGGTACTTGAAAGGTCGGTCTAGGGACACGGCTACTTGAAAGGTCGGTCGGGGGACACGGCTACTTGAAAGGTCGGTCGGGGGACACGGCTACTTGAAAGGTCGGTCGGGGGACACGGCTACTTGAAAGGTCGGTCGGGGGACACGGCTACTTGAAAGGTCGGTCTAGGGACACGGCTACTTGAAAGATCGGTCGGGGGACACGGCTACTTGAAAGGTCAGTCGGGGATACAGATACGTGGAAGGTCAGTCGGGGGACACGGCTATGTGGAAGGTCAGTAGGGGGACACCGCTACGTGGAAGGTCAATTGGGGGACACGGCTACGAGGAAGGTCAGTCGGGGGACACGGCTACGTGGGAGGTCAGTCTGAGGACATGGCTACTTGAAAGGTCGGTCAAGGGAACGCGGCATCTTAAATGGTCAGTCGGGGGACACAGCTATTTGAAAGGTCGGTCAGGGGACACGGCACCTTGAATGGTCAGTCGGGGGACATGGCTACTTGAAAGGTCGGTCAAGGGAACGCGGCATCTTAAATGGTCAGTCGGGGGACACAGCTATTTGAAAGGTCGGTCAGAGGACACGGCACCTTGAATGGTCAGTCGGGGGACATGGCTATTTGAAAGGTCACTACGGAACATGGCTACTTAGATGATCAGTCGGCAAAGCGATAAAGCAAGGCAAAAGGGAAGATAAAAAGTACCCGGAATCGGCGTGCGTGCATGCAACATCTTATGAATGTTGAGGAAGCGAAGGTGATAATATGTCAGGACCGTGGCAAGTGGCAGTGCCTAGTCTCTGCCTACCCCTCTGGGATACAGGCGTGAGGTTATGTATGTATACAGAGCGTCCCAAAGTTATTGGCCCTGAAGGGAAAGTACCTTAAATATCGTAGATAGGGTTATTTGCTGAAAGAAGACTTTATGTTATTTTTAAAAGCTAGTAATTTTTCATTCAAAGAATTTCTAAAAATTACTTGCCTTGTCTGGGAATCGAACCGACTTAACTGTAAAAAAAAACACCACTACTTTTATGATGCCAATAGAAATAATGGCCAAAAACTAATAACACTTCTTAAGTAACATAGTATTTTAAAAGAAAGGAACAGCGTGAAATTAATCATTTTAATGAAATTAAAGAAATACGTGAAACTGCCGTACAAAGTCAATAAATTGGGTATTTTTTTGTAAATTAATTAATTAAATGCTCAAAATGTGATCCCTCTTGTCTTACGCAAATCGCCAATCTTTTAATGAGTTCGCTGCCTGTTGATTTTCATTTTTCATTTTCAACTTAATTGACTACGACAGTTTCATGTATGTTTTTAATTTGATTAAAATGATTAATTTCACGCTGTTCCTTTGTTTTAAAATACTATGTTACTTAAGAAGAGTTGTTAGCTTTTGGCCATTATTTCGATTGGCATCATAAAAGTAGGGGTGTTTTTTTTTTTTTAATTTATGACGGTTCGATTCCCATTCAAGGCAAGTAATTTTTAGAAAATATTTGAATGCAGAATTACTAGCTTTTAAAAATAACATAAAGTCTTCTTTCAGCAAAATACCCTATCTACGATATTTAAGGTACTTTCCCTTCATGGCCCATAACTTTGGGACGCCCTGTGTATATGTTATTTAAGTGGCTGTTATGGTTTTATTGTGCAATAAAGTGTAACAAATAAACATCACCATCATCATCATCAACCCATTATGTCCTCACCGAGGGGCACGGGTGTCCTCCCTGAGTGAGGTATAGGCCATACTCCACCACGGGGGCCAAGTCCGGAATGGTGAAGGCTTGCAAGACTAGGGCTGGTCTTACTGTCAGGAGTTTTCAAGCCGCCCTAAGGCCTCTGATTTGCCTCAACGACTGCCATCTATCGACGTCAGCCGGCACCAACTGCTTAAAGTGCCGCGCGAAGCACGGAATAATGCCACTAGCATTAGTCATAGACTGTCACCCATTGATGCACTAAACGCGCCCTATGTTGCTTAACCTTCGTGATCGTTTAAGATTACTCAGAGACTACGAGCGATTCTTAATATCAGTATAGTATATTTCATTACAAGTGCGGAAAGGCTGTCATTGCAAAGAGTTCCGACAAATGTCGGTTGACAGTCGGAACAAGTTGCAATGACAGTTCCGCACGTGTACTGAACGACTATTTTTAATACAGTTGCGAAAAAAATAAGCAATTCAATATAGAAAAATTATTTGGAAAATGGCGCCAACCGTAAAAGGATACTTATAAGCAGAGATTATTTTTTCTTCACCCATTCTGGTAGGCAAAGGGAACTATGCCCATACATACAGCCAAGTCTTCAGTAGTTTTTTTTTTATTGATATGAAATGAAAATTAAATTTAATGAGATGAAATGAAACCTAACCTAACTCATTCAATCAAATCATTATATCTTATATTGATCTTTTTAGAAATATACGTATTTGCATGAATCATAATAGTACATTATACAACTAGGGTGGTAATACAAAGAAAGGCCGAGATCGCAGAAGTTTGCGGCCCGAGCTGCAAGTGAGGGACGTAAATATGCGATCGAGAGCTTTCTTTATTACCTCCCGTGTTGTGTACATCTTTTTATGTCTACACTTGGCCAGAAAGCGGCTTCTTCCGTACGCGCAGCGTGCAGAAAAAGCCACTTTATTGCCAGGTGTGGCATAAAAACTTTTATGAATTTGTTTAAAAACTTAGCACGGGTTAGTGCATTAAAAAAATATATATACTGAATTTTTTTAGTAAAATCTTCATGGTTGGTTTTTCTTTTTAATAGACATTATTTTGACAGCCGGGAAAGAGAACGCGCGAGTTCGGGAAAAGTAAAAAAAAGCACGAGTGTGTAATAGCCCACATCCCGAACGCTATACGTCCCTGCAATACGTCACTTTTTGAGCAACTGTATTAAAATAGTACATTACACAACTAGGGTGGTAATACAAAGAAAGGCCGAGATTGCAGAAGTTTGCGGCCCGAGCTGCGAGCGAGGGACGTAAATATGCGATCGAGAGCTTTCTTTATTACCTTCCGTGTTGTGTACATCTTTTTATGTCTACACTTGGCCAGAAAACGGCTTTTTCCGTACGCGCAGCGTGCGGTAAAAGCCACTTTACTGCCAGGTGTGGCATAAACAATTTTAATTTTGTTTCTTTCCCCAGCGGCCCGGCTCGGCGACCTTCGTAACGACAACGACGCCAACTGCACATACGAGGGCGAGAACAGCCTCCTGCTGCAGCAGACCAGCAACTGGCTGCTGGCGGTCTGGCGGCGGAGGACGGACGCTCTGGACACGCCTTACGGCTCGCTGACCTTCCTGAAGGACGTCGACCGCAAGCTGCAGTCCACTTGCCAGTGGCGGGGAGAGGATTTGGTGAAGCCCGAAAGTGAGTGGTCTCGTTCGTTGTCAACCCTTTCATGTCCCCACTGCTCGGGCGCGGGTCTCCTGCATCGCAGGAAGGCTAGGCCATACTCCACCACGGGGGCCGAGTCCGGGTTGGTCGAGGATTGTAAGACACTGGCAGTCGTTAAGCCATGTCACAGGCCTTATGGGCGGCTTGGCAACTTTTGACAGTAAGGCCCGCCACTGTCTTACACCCTCCACCAACCCGGACTTGGCCCCCGTATGGCCTAACCTTCCTGAGATGCAGACTCGTGCCCCAGCGGTGGGGGCATACAAAGTATTGATAGCATTTGACGACACCAGCGAAAAAGACGAACTTGTCATTTTTTTTTCGAAATTAATCTGCGAATGCAGTTATGTAGGAAATTTCCGTAACTCTAAGTAAACCGTAGTAAACCGAACAGGGTAAAAAACAAATTAGTCTCCGGGTTATTGACGCTTAAAAAATCGCATACAGGGAAAAAGCATAAGTCAAACTTTCAAAATGGATATCTCCAAATGTTGCTTGACTAGTTCTTTTTACCTGGGGTCTTCGTTTGTAACCATTGTCAATATTTAGGACAATGCCTATTGGCTGTTATCGGCGCCTGAATCCCTACAATTTTTCACAGACCTTATCCAGATGTATGGTTGGCTGACGGCTTTCACGCTGCGGCAGACGGCGGAGAAGGTGGCGCAGCTCAAGAAGTCTGGAAAGGACAACTTCGAGGCAAAGAACGATTCTCAGTCTTACAACGCCGTCACACTCTCCGTAGTTTACGGCGAGGTACGTATTTGTTTTTTCGTTACCACAGCGTGATTTTGGGATCGATATCAATATTTTGAAGGACTATTATTTTTTCCGTAGTCATGGTATAAAGTACAGATGGATAGATAAAGAACACGTGGACGTGAATGTAGTTGTGCAATAAGTTACACAACCACAGAAAAAATGAACTTCTGGCCTTCTGGACTTCAGGCCCTGAAGACCTAAAAGCAACAAAAAAAAATATTTTAAAACTTTGCTTTGCTAAGCAGCCAAAAACGCGGTCAGCAATTTTTGTCTATGGTTTGAATACCTGGGGCATTATTACGTAAGTATCCACTGAGTTGCGTGACGTCGATTTTTACTTTTTTAAGCTACTCCGGCTGTCAAATGCATACATTTTTTGACACTCAGGAGTCATCAAAATGCTTCACTTGATAGAGTGGATTGCTACGTAATAGGAGGGCTGAAGGCTTGTAAACAAAGTTTGAAACGAGTCAAGTAGCGGATTGGCGGTCTTATCGCTTGGTTCTTCCATTTAGTAAGAAACTCTTGAATAAAACGGTTTTGTATCGAGGGCCATGAATCACTGGCAAGTGAACGATTTAAATGTTAAATCCAATGTGTCCAATTATAATTAAAAAATTTAGTAATTTTATTTTCGATATACATATAATATTATTACGAGTATTATATATTTTAAAATTATTTAATGATATCGTATATGGAATTGGATTATTACTATTTATCAAGGTTTTCTACTTAACAATTTTCCGAACATTTCAGTTTCCAGATAATGGAGACCAGACAACCAGTTACATCTTTTAAAAACAATACCTTGCTTACAGTGCATTCCTTTATATTACAGCAGTAATGTCAATTTGTATATTTCCAGAATTTCATCCTCAATCACTTCTACAAGTCGGCGATGGCATTTGAAGACGCTCCCTGCCGCGTCGTACTGCTGAAGCTCGTGGCCCTGTATGGGGCTTTCCTGCTGGAGAGGCACATGGCCACGCTCTACATTGTAAGTTCAGTTGCGAGGAGTCCTGTATTCAATAATAATCACATCACAGCACACTATCACTTTTTTTTTTTTCATTTATTCATTTCCAGATGTTCACTTGTTTTCATGTTGTTCATATTATAAAAAAAATGACTTCAACCGAACTACTGAAACTAAAAAGTGTCAGTAGTTCGGTCAATCGGACTAACCGAACTACTGATACCAAAAAGTGTCAGTAGTTCGGTTAACCGGACTAACAACCAAACTACTGACACTAGACGATTTATTTGCCTTTTAGTAGGTACATACAGGGTTAGAAATGAAGCCTAAAAAAACTGAACATAATATTATTGAAGGCGAAAGTTTGTGACTGTGTATGTTAATTACTTCTTCACGTCTATACGGCTAGAGGGATTTTAATAAAATTTGGTATGGAGTTAGCTGACATTCTGGATTCATAGGCTACGTTTAATGCGGGCGAATATCTTATTTCCGTGAGAAAATCGATAATCCGCGGGCAACACCGCGGGGCACAGCTAGTGAAATATATATTAGCCTTAAATAATCCTGTACTCCTGAAGCACTGGTGGCCTAGTGGAAGCAAGTGATTGGAATCACTAAGGTTAATCAACAACAGGCACGGTCAGGAGCTGGGTGGGTGACCGTCCCGTGACTTCTGCTAGTGGCATTTTTTCCGAGCGCTTCCGTGCTTCGCAAGGCACGTCAAGCCGTCTGTGCCGGCTGTCATGTAATGGCAGCCGTTAGGCCATGTCAGGCCTGGGCGGCTCGATAACTTCTAACAGTAAGGTCCGCTATAGTCTTACAACCCTCCACCAACCCGGCTTTGGCCCCCGCGGTGGAGTACGGTCTAACCTTCCTGCTAGGCAGGAGAGACCCGTGCCCCAGCTGTGGAGACGTACAAAGGGTCGATGTGAAGGTCATCAATTCTCTTCCGTTCCCAGGGCGGCTACTTCACGGGCCCGCAAGGCCTCGAGCTGCGCGAGGGAGTGCTCGCACTGTGCCGCGCGCTGGTGAGCGAGGCGGTCGCTTTAGTCCACACGCTGGCCCCGCCCGACCACTGCCTGCGCTCAGTGTTAGCGCACTCCGATGGCGAGGTGGGTTTATACAATTACTCTATTTTGTGTAGTGTTTCTAGGAAGCCACTGGATCCTAAAGATAGCCCAACTTTAGTAGGATTTAGAGACACATGGATTAGAAATAGAGGGATGTCAAGAGCCAGTGGGAGCTATAGGTGGCCGAGGACAGAAGCGTTCTTCTTGCAATACAGTCTGCTATGCCATAGAGGATAAACTTAAGAGGGACGAGGCACTTCCCACTCCAGAAGAACTAGGGCGTGCTCACACTGTGCCGCGGTCTGGTGAGCGAGGCGGTCGCTTTGGTCCACACGATGGCCCCCCTGACCACTGCTTGCTATCCGTGTTAGCACACTCCGATGGCGAAGTGGGTTTATACAATTAGTTCATTTTGTAAAGTGTCTCTAGGAAGTTGTCTAAGGGTGGCTTGCGCCCGCGACATCACTGGATAATACACAAATAATCGTAGATTGTATTTTAGTCTATAATATAAAAATGATTCGCTGAATGTGTTGCTAAGCGCAAATCTCGAGAGCAGCTGTACCGATTTTCCTCATTATTTGTTTTTTCTTTTTTAATATTCCTTGAAGTACGAGGATGGTTCTTACGGAGAGAAAAAATAAAGAATCGACTGTTAGGCGGTACGACGTTCGCCGGGGCAGTTAGTTTATTATAATTAGATGGCTGGTAGTTTCATTATACTTCTGGGAAGTGGGAACACAGTCCGCTGTAATTTATTGTAGACATCGCAAAACTAAACGGTCTTACAATCGCCAATGTGTGACTCCTACAATTGCCAATGTGTGACTTCTGTTTGCCTATAACAAATGATCTAGATTTTAAATGGAAACCTAGTTTAACTTGAAGCGTTCGATAAGTCATAGGTCATGTGTAATCTGTAATATAAAAATGAATCGCTGCATGTGTTGGTAAGCGCAAATCTCGAGAGCAGCTGAACTGATTTCGCTGATTATTTTAGAATAGAATTTAGAATATTCCTTGAAGTATGAAGATGCTTCATACGGAGAGAAAAATAAAATTAAAGAATCGACTGTTAGGCGCTACGAAATTCGCTGGGTCATTCAGCTAGTTTTGAATAAAATATTTTGATTTGATTTATAAGAAATCGCTTGAGGAGTTAAGAATTCATAGCTCTCGTCCAGAGTGCTTAGTGCGAGTTTGACAGATCGAATCGAATAACTTTACTACCGCGTTAATCGAGCATTGAGTAGTGAGTATGAGTAAGTTAACCGTTCGAACTGGCAAAACGCTATCACAGTATCACTCGCACTCGCGTTTATTCTTGTTTTGGCTGGTAAACGTGTTCACTTCTCAACGTAAACCATTACAACTCGCACTCAGCAATTTTAACTTCCATACTTGTCGCTAGGTGGCGCTTCCTCGATGCCATAGAAATATGAGTTTACGTTAACGCGATCGAGTAGTTAAAAATCTAGCACTAAGCACTCTGGACTACAACTGCGTATTTTTTTAAATTATGTTTTTTTTTTATTTTATAAAAAATAAAACAGAAAAATACAATATTTTTTTTTTTTGTTTTATTTTTCGAATTTTTGGAATTTTTAGCCTCTAAATAGGTTTTTAAAATTGTTTTTAAAAACCCATTTAGAGGCTGAAAATTCCACCCATTAGCTCAGTTGGAAAGAGCGCTCGCACGGATATCCAGAGGTCGCGGGTTCGAATCCCGGCATGGGTGGAATTTTTAGCCTCTAAATAGTTTTGTAATAAAAAAATTTTTTTTTATTTTTTCCTAAAAAAAATTGTAAAAAAAAGAAACAGAAAATATTTTTCTTTGTCCGCAGGTGTACAAGCATCTGCAGAACAGTTTCATGACCTACCCGGGCTCGATGAGTCGGCCGGCCTGGTGGCGTGACGTCGTAGATTGGCAGTCCTACATTCCTTCCAAACTATAAGGGTTTGCGCCTTATTTCCTGCGCAATCGGAGTTATTTTGATGGCACCTCCAACGCGTGCCAAGCTGTTGATTTTCATTTTAATTGTTGCCTTTACTGTGACTTTTTATCTTATATACAGGGTGACTTATTATTAATTGCCTGAGACCAGTTGAAGTTTGTAATTTACAAACTTTTTTTACTTATTTTATTATTTTTTAAGTAGGAAATGTACATTTTTGTACAATTATGGAACATTTCTTATGATAGGACTATGGGTGCTCAAATAAACTGTTATTATTAAGGTAAGGTTGATAAGTGCTAGTATACTTTGTCCAAAAAGTGTAGAAGAGTAAGGTTTTGCTCAGACTTTCTGTATTAGTTAATTTCTTGCACTTAAAAGCATTATAAAAATAAAAACTACAGTCATTGCATTAAAAAGATGTATTGTGCTTAATCAAAGGTAGTAAATGGTCTTAATTTTCGATGATACCACTAATAAAGTTTCACTTCCTGTTTTTAGAATTTTTGGACGAACTAAACGCAACGCAGCATGAAAATGCCTATAGTATTAGTCCTAGGGTGGAGGTACTATTTAAAACGTTCGTGAGCATTGACATAATTGAAAAAGAAACGGAATAATCGTAGTAAATCATTCGTTTTTTTACAATTATGAAGGGAAAGATGAAAATTAAAATTATTTATAAAAGTCAGACTCTACTAAAACACTCCTAGAGGCGTTTTATTTAATCTGTGGTTACGTCTTTTCCGTGTAAAATCTCTCCACCACAGACTAAGGGCCAGTTTCTGAATGGGAATTTCAGTACCTTAAGTAAATAGTTAAGGTACAATTTGTATTCTAAGTTTGTTACCCTTGTGGCGAGCACATGTCAACTCTGCGCGCGCACTACAAACTCCAACATTCCTGCATCGCGCAATCAAAGTGTTTCAATGACATACCATAAATATAACGTCCGACTAACAATAGTTGGACCGGCCGTCCCCAGGCATACGATCTGCCTGGCGGGAAATTCCCTTTATAGTGGAAGAGCATGATCACCCGCTCTTCCCTTCTCCTACATTTAAGTTTAGTTCTAGTTTTTACGGGTCGTTGCTGAAAATCAGCGCTGCCAAGATCAGTGCGTGGACTTGGTTGCAATATGCTGAGCCTCGACCCTTTGTCTTAATATGTCAATAAATGCATTCTATTCTAAGGAACGTTCTGTCACGCTCTTGAAATAAAATGAAAAGGTTTTATTCAAAGTAGCACAGAAACTGCGGCTTAATGAACGTTACAAGTCGAACTAGGTGGCCATTTTAAAATCTAGATCATTTTGGAGAAATGGACAAAAAAAAACTCTAAACTTAGTATTCTCAAAGTCCGTAATTAACAGAGTGCCAGTGTCGGCACCCGCCCCACCTATCTCAGCGCGGGCGCGCCGCGCGCTTGCCCGTAGTGTGAGACGAGCAACCGACGACGCGAGCTCCGTCTCTGCTCACCATGATTAAGCTCTGCGAATGGGAACGAAACCTGGTCGGACTTTTCCGATGTAACAGCACCCGTAAGTGGATCCGGACTAAAAGTCTACAGAGTTTACATAATTATTATAAAACATAGAAATTGTCATGCATTGTACTGGCTTTAATTCCCGACATCATTGTCATCTAAATGTATGTGCTTGTATGTAAATGTTATGTTATAAATAATCCTTTATGTTCTAGTAGCCTTTTTGGCACAAAATGTACTAAAACACATTTTACGAACCGCGTTTCAGGCAAGCGAAATTCTCAATTAAGCAACTGGCCCTAAGTACCTCTCTAGATTCTCTGTAAGGCGCGTTAATTTGATTATGAACGTACTGATTGTAATCCTTTGAAATGTTGTCATATACATTCTTTGTAAAATTGTCAAATAAAGTTTCTTATATTTAATTTAGTCAACGTTTTTGGAATGCTATAAGTAATTGTTTTTATAAATATACATACACAAGCAATGTATTTTATTACATAGCTGTTAATTAGAAACATGTAATATTTTTTAAATAATGTTGATGTATTAAAATTTTACAAGAAATAAAATATTTTACGTTACCTTTATATTGTCGTTAAATTTTGTATCCTTAGATGTACTCCGTAGAAGAATATCTTCAATTAACCCCGATCACTTCAAGGTTTACCAAATTAAGAATTTATACTCCTTTCACAGCCACTAGAAAACAATTTGGTGAACAAATTGAACTGTGAATAATGAATCAACTTGTCAATCATTGTGTAAGGTAAAAAGGTTTAGGTGCAATTACTTCTTGACTCAGTGAAAGCGCACCCTTCCTTGTAGTAGTGTGGACTTACGAGAAAGATGTATCTAATCAACGTAAGGTCCTGTGTAAGGATTTGTGCTATTTCAATGCTATGGATTTCTCAGTAAGTTGGCTTTTGTCTCCTATTCGTATTCATAGAAGTACGTGCGTACCTGGCGATTCAGATACTTATATTTTAGATACCATTTGCTAAACGGTGTGTCCATTGTGTGAAGCCGAAACATCTCCAAAAGAGCTAGATTGGCTATTCCTAGTGGAGTGCTGGTCCCAACACTTATGTATGGTAGCGAGACTTGGTGTGGCAAAAGCAAGAAAGTAGAATTAATGCAGTAGAAATGAGGTCCTTGAGAAGTATGTGTAGTGTTACTTTGATTGACAGGATACGCAATAGTCTGATTAGAGAACGTTGTGGACTGAAAGAGGATGTAGTCATGTAGTGACTAGAATTGAGAAAGGAATGTTGCGTTGGTTTGGACATGTGGAGAGGATGAAGGAAGAAATATTGACGAAACAAATATATATTGCGAATGTGAGTGGAAGGGTTGGTAAGGGTCGTCCCAGGCGGACATGTATGTCCGCCTGGGACGATGTATACATCGACCAGATAGGGGATGTATTAGCAAAGTGACCCGGAACCGGCGTGCGTGCATGCAACGACTTATGAACGTTGATGAAGCGAAGGTGATCTGTCAGGATCGTGGCAAGTGGCAGTCCCTGGTATCTGCCTACGCCTCTGGGACACAGGCGTAAGTTTATGTATGTATGCATTTGCTTAACTGATTCTCTGCCTTAATAAATCACATGTGATACACGTAAGAGTTTTTGTATCAACACCGAGAATTCCATGAATCAAATAGAAACAAAATAATTAGCCAATTTGCAGGCTTATTTTGTATCTGCCGTTTTTGTAACTATTTTTCCGGTATACAATAAAGAATATTCTTATCTTATTTTTGTTGAAGACCAATGGATTTTTTTTGCGACGTACGCGTCCGACAAGTGTACGTACAACGTACTTTGGGCCAATTACTGAATTGAGAATTTCGCTAAGTATAAATACTTAACTGTAGTGCAGTGTTGTCTCATCTAATTTCTCAGAAAAGAGCGTGACAGAACGTTACTTAAGTATTTTCTTAGTGAAATTATCAATTCAGAAACTGGGCCTTAGTATTCTAACGAAAAAGTAAAAAAGTTAACAATATTTTTTTACTGTGTATCTAAATTGAAGAAAAAAGCACTGGATATTTCGGAATGAAAAAAATGTGTTGTATGGGGACAAACATGTGTTATGTGGTAGGCTACTAGGGTATTTATAGCTACCCTCACTGCCAGCAATGATAACTTCCGTTTCCCAGCGCCACAGCTGACACCAGCTCGATCCTGCAAAGCCTGGAAAGGCCCAGAGACCTGGAGTTGGTTCTGGTGGAGGTGCTAAACGCGCTGTCCCGGCGCCATGACGTCACGTGCGCCGCCATCTTATGCGACCCGGTACACTTGGCCGTCTTCCCGGGTACTCTCTTCCGGCGGGTTGTTGCGGCGCCTGTGGTTATGGTAGGCAGAGCTAATAGCTATAATTACCTCTGTATAATACAGGTGCATAAGTTGTAGGTTCTACCGGAGCTAAAGTATTGTTTTATTTTTATATTATGAAAACTTACAGCTATGAACAAAAACACATTGCGATTGAAATAATGATTAAAAGCCAATTACAAGTTTTCACTTATAGAAATATTTTAGAAAAAGAAAATTCTTCGCCCACTACAAAACAATACAAATACACACACTACATATTTATGGTCTCGATCAATCAATCAATCGATCCCCGATACATTTTATCGGGTATCGATTACAAGGAATTGCAGAAGTCCAAGGTAACAAATCTGCGTACGCTGCTTATAGTATCGCAAAACAAATCGATGCTGGTATTTCTAACACAAAGTTCATTAAACGACCGAGCGGCCCTCAAAAGAAATGAACTTTGACGGTAATTAGTATTTACGCGAGGAACATATAGAATATACTTATTACGGGAGGATAGACTTGACGCATTGGTGCGTAGTGTACGTATTATTGGTACGTAGGTTTATCAAACAAACCAGGGGGTGGGCAGCAGCGCCCTCTGCAGTACAATTCCACCAAACTGCGATCCCCAACCCGCATGCCCAGCGTGGGGATTATGGGCATTACCCCTCAATGATGGCACAACCTTGCGCTATGGCGCTCATTAGGGGAGGGCTATGTCCAGCAGTGGACTAATATAGCCTGAAGAAGAATGTTTATCTGTGATTAAGAAATTATTTCTTAAAAGACCCGGTATACTTACGAAATTACCAAGTATGCAGTAGGTACTTGGTAATTTCGTGTGAGCAATGCATATCGAAATGTCATAATAAACTACGAATTACAGTTATATGAAATTCAACAAATGGATGTTGGTAAGGTAAGTTTGCAACAATATAATGAGTCGACCTACATAGACTTTATCTACAAGACCCTCTCTGCATAGTTTTGAAAAGAACTTGACTGACTTTAGTGCCCGCCGCTGTCCTACAATCCTCCACCATCGCGGCTTGGCCCCCGTGGTGGAGTATAGCCTAACCTTCCTGCGATGCAGGAAGACACCAGTGCCCCAGTAGTGGGGACATAAAGAGTTCATATCAACATACAAAGCCCAGTGATCTTTGATGTTAGCAGTGTAGGGTTAGTAAATAACGAACGAATGGTGATCTCCCAGATAGTGGTAGCAGAAAATGAAGATCTGCTGTCTCCTAACTTCATCACACTGGAGGCGCTTAGGCAAGCTCGGAAGGACGGCTGCAACGTGTACGTCATACTCCTGGCTAATGGGCTGCAAACTGCCAGGCTTTTGCAATTTGGAGACAGGTAGGTACTTAATGAAATTCAGAGATGTCTTTTAAAAACCTATTTAGAGGCTAAAAATTTCACCCATGCCGGGATTCGAACCCGCAACCTCTGGCTATCCGTACCAGCGCTCTACCAATTGAGCCAATGGGCGACTCACGGCATCAATGAAATTTCGAACCTCTTTACAATCCCGAATCCCGGCATGGGTGAAATTTTTAGCCTCTAAATAGGTTTTTAAATTTGTTCCTTAGCACGGGTTAGTGCATTAAAAATAGTGTATTCAGAGATGTCTGTTAAGCAATTACCTATAGGGTGACGGTTGAATTTGCTATTAATTAATACAATGCTAGCGGGAAATATCGTAAGAAAGCATGTTTGAGTTAAAATATTAACACAATTGGTAACATGTGACTGACTGTGACACTAAAACTAAAAATTTGAAGACATCAAATCGATGGATGCATACCTATTATAAAAATTGTCTATTTCACTTGTATAAATAAAAGTACAAGGGCAAATTTAATGCTAAGAGCATGGTCTTCCAGTTAACAATGCATCCCATTACTATATGTCCTACAGTGGACAAATACGATGGATTGGATTCACCTGATTAGGTATTTCATGACGCGTGGCTACTTATAATAATCGTGTGTGAGAGTAGATACCTATGAATGTCCGAATTATAACGTAACAAAATTTTCGCAGATACCGCATTTTAGACACTCGAGCTAAGTTCGTGATACTCCATGACTTCCGCCTCTACCACAGTGAGCTCCACTACTTGTGGAGACGAATTGTCAACGTAGTCTTCATAAAGTACCATCAAAATGTCCTCGGCTCTAAAAAGAGCAAAGCCTGGTTCGACCTAACCACTGTGCCCTTCCCGAATCCTATCAGAAGCGTGTTCGTATCCAAAAGGGTGGACATTTGGAGCAACGGCAGGTTTCACTATAACCGCCCTCTATTTCAGGATAAGACTACTAATTTGAATGGTGAAGTTCTTAATGTGGTTTATTTAGAGCACATTCCGTCTGTTGTCGTCATGAGATCAAATACGACGAATAAAATTGGTGGCGTTGAAATTGAGGTAACCTTGCCGCTTTTGCCGCATCTTACCTAGTCGGGCCATAAATTCTGTCACATAGGTTTAATTTCGAATTTAAAATACTGGCCACAAAAAAGTTATTGGCATTCGAAATTTGATTTTTTCAAGAAAATAAAAACACAGTTTTTCTGGAATTTTCTTCATTTTCCAATATGGAGTGGACGCGCAAAGAAGACAGAGTCGCAGTTATTGCATTGCAACGTTGCGGCCAAGCGCCAACTGAGATTATCAAACTGCTGAAAAATTTGAAAATTCCACTGAGATTTATTTATCGTACTATCAAACGATTCAGGGAAGATTCAAATTTATATGATAAACAAAGAAGCGGTCGACCTCTTACTGTTCGGACTCAGGCGGTCATCAAAGCAGTGAAGGCGCGCATCCAACGAAATCCTGTCCGCAAGCAAAAAATGTTGGCTCTGCAGATGGGACTAAGCAGAACCACGGTTAAAAGGGTGTTGAATGAAGACCTAGGACTGCGTGCCTACAGAAAAAGAACAGCACATCTTCTTACCACACGGCTGAAGAAAATCAGACTCGAAAGATGCCGGATTTTGTTAAGGCGGTACGCAGCTAAAAAATACCGCGAAATACTTTTTTCGGACGAAAAAATTTTTAATGTTGAAGAGAACTACAACAAACAAAATGATAAAGTGTATGTACAGTCTAGTGAAGAAGCAAGCAGACGTGTGCCACGTGTTCAGCGTGGCCATCATCCTTCGGCATCCATGGTTTGGCTTGGGGTCTCCTATTTGGGTCCAACAAAGGTGTTTTTTTGTGAAAAAGGAGTGAAAACCAGTGCCCTCGTATATCAAAACACAGTCCTCACAAACATTGTGGAACCCCTTTCACAAACAATGTTCGAAAATAGGCACTGGATTTTCCAGCAGGATTCTGCGCCGGCCCATAAGGCGAAAAGTATCCAGAACTGGCTCACGACCCGCGGAATCGACTTTATCAGGCATGAGGATTGGCCCTCCTCCAGTCCAGACTTGAATCCTTTGGATTACAAAATATGGCAGCACTTAGAGGAGAAGGTCTGCGCTAAACCACACCGCAACTTGGAGTCGCTTAAAGCATCTCTGATTAAAGCAGTCGCCAATATTGACATGAATGTCGTGCGTGCATCGATTGATGACTGTCCTTGCAGATTGAAGGCTTGTATCGAAGCCAGAGGAGGAAATTTCGAATAGTTTTAATATGGTTTAAAACTGTATTTTGTACCCTTTCCTTTGATATATAAATTGTTGTAATGCGTAACTCATTGTGTCCTTTATTTAACTTTCCATATGTGACAGAACTTATGGCCCGACTAGGTATAGTGAAAATGTTTTTGGAACAGTCAAAGTTTTACTTAGTTTTTATAAATAAATTATATTCATGGACATTACACAGATCTCGTTAGCCTCATACTAAGTACACTAAATGACTTGGGTTATAGCTGCTAACTCGACGATAGATTTAATACAATAAATAACATGGATAACATCCAAGACCGGGGACAAACTAGAAAAGTTCGTTTCCTAGTTTGACCCGGCCACAATATTACGGCCACGAATACAATATTGAGCTTTGCTGCCTACTTTAAGGAGTCCACAATCTGTTCATTATAGATTCTCCATACGCTCGCGAACAAAATGAACTTTAAACCCCATTTATACGAACCAATCAATCCTGAGCTCCACAAGTGGGGTCAAAAGCAAGCAAACGGCTCATTCTCGGGGCTCTTAGGCGAAATGGTCAATGGGAAAGCCGACGTGGCTTTGGGCAACTTGCAATACACGCCGTACCATTTGGAGTTGACCGATCTGAGTCTGCCGTATATTTCGCAATGTCTGACGTTTCTTACACCAGAAGCGTTGACCGACAACTCTTGGAAGACGCTGATTTTGCCCTTCAAGTAAGTTTGAAACATGACCATTTTATTTTTTTGTAGCAGTAGTGATTATAGTATTTTCTAAGGTTAACACGAGCTGTAGACATAATTAAAACTGTTTTTATACGGATTTATGCTCGTTTATTACATTTTTACAATTTTCCAACGTTTCGGCACTTTTTCAGGTGCCGTGGTCCCGGATGACTGAGGTGACAGGTGTCTTTTAGAAATCATTAACGGTTAGTTTACTACCCTCGGCAAAAATTACAAAAGTTAATTATGAAGTTACGTTCCAAAATAGACAAACCAATTATTTTTTATATAAAGTCAACAATATTGATTATTAGTAATTGAAGTTAAAATTAAATTTATAAACTAATTACTTTATATGAACTTAAAGATACCGATTATTAATTGAAATTAAATTGATTTTTTATTATTTATTCTACAGTCACACTTCTAGCAAGGGGGTCTCATGCACTTAAGCACTGGTTCCCATGCTACCGGTATGTTCCAACCACGATCTCTATTAAAATTTGGATGCCGGCGGATCTCTATTGCCTCACGTATCATTCTAGGGAAGAAACGGTCTTCTCGGGCTAGAACTTTAACTTTATCGAAATGTATAAAGTGGTTGGTACCGCTAAGTGTATGCTCTGAGCAACAGAGATTTTCCAACGGTAGTCTTGTCTACCGTTGGAAAATCTCTGTTACAGAGGGCACACCGAATCTGCGACAAGGACCATCTACCTGCGGAACTCCAGCATGTCAAACGAGTACTTCGTGCAAACAAGCTGCAAGTTCCGCGTGTCCGTCGCGGAGGACGTGTCAAACCGGACACAGTCGAGCGAGTTCCAGCCTACCTGCCTTTCGTGAGAGGAGTGACTGACAAAATTGGGAGTATTTTGAAACGCGCCTCAATCAGAACCATCTACCAGCCGCCAAGAAAGATACACCAATTCATGCGAAGTGTCAAGCACAGGATTCCCTTACAAGAGGCAGGAGTATACAAGCTTGACTGTGAATGTGGTTCCTCGTACATTGGTCAAACGAAGCGTACCATAGCTGAGCGGGTGAAGGAACATATCGCTGATGTGAAACATAAGCGCTCTGGTAGATCTGCAGTCAGCGAGCATACACTTAGCGGTACCAACCACTTTATACATTTCGATAAAGTTAAAGTTCTAGCCCGAGAAGACCGTTTCTTCCCTAGAATGATACGTGAGGCAATAGAGATCCGCCGGCATCCAAATTTTAATAGAGATCGTGGTTGGAACATACCGGTAGCATGGGAACCAGTGCTTAAGTGCATGAGACCCCCTTGCTAGAAGTGTGACTGTAGAATAAATAATAAAAAATCAATTTAATTTCAATTAATAATCGGTATCTTTAAGTTCATATAAAGTAATTAGTTTATAAATTTAATTTTAACTTCAATTACTAATAATCAATATTGTTGACTTTATATAAAAAATAATTGGTTTGTCTATTTTGGAACGTAACTTCATAATTAACTTTTGTAATTTTTGCCGAGGGTAGTAAACTAACCGTTAATGATTTCTAAAAGACACCTGTCACCTCAGTCATCCGGGACCACGGCACCTGAAAAAGTGCCGAAACGTTGGAAAATTGTAAAAATGTAATAAACGAGCATAAATCCGTATAAAAACAGTTTTAAGTAGTGATTATAGCCAAACTTTAATTTATGATAATACCAATGATTGATTTTCTCAAAAGGCTCTACATGTGGATAGCTGTCCTATTGGTATTACTCATCACTGGAACTATATTCTACGGTCTTGCGAACTATTATAAGAATCTGTTGAAGTATAAGGCAGACGATCAGAAGAGGCTAACAAATGAGAAGGAAGCGCATGGTAAGTACAAGATAGAGTGCCTTTTGCTGTTTTTCATAGCTTTATGTTTCCGAATTAAATTAACAAGCATTTCTTAAATGCAGATGTTCTTACGACTATCCTACAATTTCAGATACAAAACCTATGGGTCACTTCCTTTTTGGAGAAATTGTCAACAGCATTCTTTATACCTATGGAATGCTTTTAGTCGTCTCTTTGCCTAAGCTACCCACGGGTTGGTCAATAAGGTTGCTAACAGGATGGTATTGGCTCTATTGCATACTTCTAGTGGTGTCCTACCGGGCTAGCATGACAGCTATATTGGCGAATCCAGCTCCGAGAGTAACTATAGACACGTTGAAAGAGTTGGTCGATAGCAAAGTGACATGTGGCGGGTGGGGGAGCGAGACAAGGAGTTTCTTCGTCGATTCGCTGGACGAAATGACCCATAAGATTGGTGAGAGGTTTGAGACGATAAACGACCCCGACTTGGCAGCAAAGAAAGTCGCGCAAGGTGTTTATGCTTACTACGATAACATCTACTATTTGAAGTACATAAGTGTCAAACGGAAGAATGCTGGTATGTTCAATAAGAATCTAGAGCATGAAACCACGAAAACGACATCAAATGGAACTGATGTTGTTGAAACAGCTACAGATATGGAGAGGAACCTTCACATAATGAGCGACTGCATCGTCAATATACCGGTCTCTATCGGTTTTCAGAAAAATTCGCCTTTGAAACCTTTGGCTGACACATACCTGCTGAGAATCATTGAAGTTGGTCTGATAGAAAAGTGGCTGAATGATGCCATGTACCCAATGAGGTCATTGGAGTCTGAAGAAGATGAAGTTAAGGCTCTGATGAATTTGAAGAAGCTGTACGGAGCATTCATTGCTTTGGTTGTTGGCTACTTTCTGAGCTTTGTTGCACTTCTAGGGGAAATTATATACTGGCATTTAGTAGTAAAAAGGGACCCTAAATTTGATAAATATGCAATGGATGTTTATTACTCGCACAAGAATAAGTAGCGTCATTAAAATCCATATATTAATAGAAATTATAATTAAATTAGTCTAAAAGTAATTTAAATTATTTCAGACAAAGTAAATCAGTCAAATTAGCTAAGACCTCACTTTTGTTTTCAAAATCTTGGCAGTGCCGTTGCTGGCTTTCTATTTATAAAATACATTACCTACACAAATAAATCTACGATTAAAGCTGTCCTTATGTGAAAAATGCCTTGCTCATGCACTTTTTTTCATTATCGTTGCAAAATGCTTTAAGCTTTTGATCAGGTGGACTTAGGGTTCAATCCATAATTAAATTACACCCATTTTAAATAAATTTTCGTTTTCCTATAATTACATAGTTTTTAATACAAACAGCTGTGCGGTCTGTTTCAAAGGTTATTAATTTCCGAATCAAATTTTCTTGATCAAAAACTTAGTAAAGGATAAAAATATTAAAATTAAAAAAGGATAAATTGCTTTGAATATCCAGTATGTGATTATCTATGAAAACATCAGACCACATTCATCAAAAATACTCCTTTTATTACAATCACCGAAAATGTTAAATTGTGAGAACGAGACAACATGATCCATATAAGAACAGCTTTAAAATAACATCACTAAAATTATAATCATCCCATTATTAAACCCACTAGAAAAACGCAACTTTTAAATGCTAGCTATAAATTAAACTTTATAATACCATAATCTAAATGGAACAAATATTGGTCTCATGATTTTATAAACAAAAATACAAACTACACTATCCTGCATTTTAGTTCAACTCTCTGTAAATATTTACCTATTGGGATATTATTCACAATTACATTTAAACTATTTCTGCACTGAAATCTATGTGTAGTCATAGTCACATTATCAAATGGTCAACATTCAGACTTTGATGACACACATCTATTAACACACAAGTGGAATACAATTTCAAGGGGCATTTTCCAGAATCCAAGGATGTTGAAGTACTTTTGACAGTGGCAAACGTTGCTCTGGGTTCACAACCAAAAGCTTACTCATCAGATCCTTGGCCTTTTCAGAGATATAGTCTGGGTATTTGATTATTACGTACCGGATCTTTCGGTACGTCTGGTGAGAATCTTTTGCATCAAATGGAGGCAAACCAACCAGGAGCTCGTAACACAGAACTCCAAGGCTCCAAATGTCAACAGAGTATGTATGTGGTTTTCCCTCAATCATTTCAGGAGAGAGGTAGTCCAATGTCCCACAGAGTGTCATGCGTCTGGATGATGGGGAATGGACTGACCAACCAAAATCTGCAATCTTGAGCTCACCATTATGGCCGATGAGTAGATTTTCTGGTTTGATATCTCTGTGAATGACCTTCTTCATGTGGCAGTAATCTAGAGCTCTGGTTAGGTCCCTGATGTAAATGGCAGTTTGTTTTTCGTCGAATCGGCCTCGTTCCTTCAACAGCTTGTATAGCGCACCATTCTTTGCATATTCCAGAATTAGGTATATGCGTTTGTCATCGTGAAAGTAGCCATACATTCTTAGGATGTTGGGGTGGCGCAGTCGGCACTGTATCTCGACTTCCCTGCGAACTTGGTGCTCTATTTCAGAGTCCAAAATTTGACTTTTGAACAGCACTTTCAGGGCAACTACATAGCGGGATTCTTTCTCACGCGCTAAATAAACGTTTCCAAACTTTCCTTTACCCAGTGGACGGCCTAAATCGAAGTCAGTCAATGACCACGACTTTTTCTTCTCGTCTTTCGGTTTGTGGATTGCATCCACGACAGCAATTGGTTTAGCTGCTGAACAACTTTGGTCAACATTATCGTTTATCTTAGTACTACTATGCAGTGCTCTACTAATAGGAAGGGTTGGTACCTTGAAAGGTTCTGGTGGTTTTGCTTCCATCTTCGACGGATAGTTGGGAGTGGAGCAAATGCATCTGTTGGGCCTGCCAACAGCAGCGGGTGGCCGGTTCTCCTTGCAGTTACACCTCTGAACATTCATAATGATTAAGCAGTCAGCAACGTCTCGTAAAGAAATAATGCGCAAATCGCAGAACAAAGTCACCAAAAGTTTGAATTATTTTTGTTCAACCGTCACTTACCCTACCCACTTTGACACTAAGCACCACAGACTAAACTAAACGAAATAAAGTATTTCAATATTTCAATGTCAGTTTTTGATATTGTGCGTTCCGTAGAGGGACTCTATCTACGGTGCGTTCACATTAACTTGGCGTGAGAGAATTGGTAGCACTGATTTCTCAGTCGCCATCTTGCTTTCGGTACGATCCGTAGACAGCGTAGATCGTAGACAGAGAATAGAAAATAGACTGGGCCTGCGAGGCTGCGCGTATACCTTTGAGATGGAGATAGAAGTAGGTACTTCATAGGAGTTGCTAGCATATCCCATAATTCCCAAAAGTATGTTTTGCGTATTTACAAGTTGTAAACAGAAAATCGGGAAATAAATCAATAACTCAATAGAAGCAAAAAAATATTAAAATTATACGTGGGACACTCAGAAAGTTTTGAGAAACTAAAAAACTAACTTCTATGAAAAAAATATTTTTATTAAATCTTTTCAAAGAACTCTCCATCAGCCGCTATACCAAGTTTCATGCGTCTGAAACCATTTTCAAAACATTTTTTCCAGTCCTCCGCAGACACCTCTTCCACGGCCTTCCCAAACGCTGCTAGCGCGTCTTCCGGCGATGACAACTGTATCCCTTTGAGCTGATTTTTAATTTTAGGGAATTAAAAAGAAGTCATACGGAGCCAAATCAGGATTTTTCAGGCTGTCCATCGTAGGAATATCAGTAGCTCTTGTACTAGTACTTGCAACCGCAAGTGATGGAGAATACGAAGATGTAGCCTCAAGAAGAGCCTGGAAAGAACACAAACGGCGTTTTAAAAAAAAATACCTTTCAAAGTATACGTAAAGTTTAGAACCTTAGTTCACTATACATTAAGTAGAGATTGAAAAAATAATAGACCCAGGACAAAGACGTAATTTTACATTGAACGGTATACTCACGAATATATTTGTGAGGTAAACCATAACAATAATGTACGAATATATTGAATCACTAAAATATACCCATAACTAATATTATTTACACCCTTACAAATAATGCATCGAATGGTCTATTCGCAAATATATTTGTGAGGTAAACTATAAAATAATAATGTACGAATATATTGCATCACTAAAATGTACCTATAACTAATATTATTTTAGGGAGTCCTTACCAGCAAAAACAGTTTCGGAACGGAACCTTCTGTCAGAAAAGTAGAACTCTTTGTTTTTCGAAAACTATGGGTCTCGACTCTCGAAATGAAGGGAACAAACACGGGTATACTTTGTCGGTTGCCAGTCAGTCCAAGCGACCCGCGGCTTTAACCCATATGGTCCGTAGAGCCTGATCAGCTGGGTACCTGTAAAATTATTTTGAAAAATATAAACATTATGTGCCCGGATAACGGGGAAAGACTTGCCAATGGTACGTTTGGGACCTCGTCAAAACAAGGGTCTAACTCGTGGTTGGTTCCTCTGCCTACACCCTCGGGGATATCGGGCGTGAGTTTTTTTATTCACATTTGGCCTTCCTTGTTTTTGCCAACACTACGGGATTTTTAAGTATTATATTAAGTCTGGTAACACTAACATTATTATAAACCGTCTAAATTAAGATTGTCGCAGTTATATTACCAATCTATCGTATGAGCGCCTACATAATTTAGACGGGTAACACCAAAATATTGAAATTTTCGATTTAGTTTTCACGGCACATATTTATCTAATTTAGGGGTAATTGAGTGCAGTAGATGCCTTTTAAACCTTGCCGTAGTCTTGAACATCATAAAAACAGAGATTAGAGGAGAATTAATAGCACTTAAGAAATGAAAGGATATGTTGGCGTTTTTACGATCACTGTGGCTTCCACAGCCTAAAATGCTGCAATTTACCATTATATCACTTTCGTCCAATTGCACCGAACACGAAAAGTACAATTTTATGGAGAAAAACACCGATATCTGCCTAAATTTAAAGTAAAACTCGGTCAGGCTCAGATTTTCTTCTTTTTTTTCTATGGTTATGTCTCGTCTATCTATTCTCTGTCTACTGTAGACAGCTCAGAATAAGGACTAAAGCATAGAAGGAGCCGGAAAATAAAAAATAATTATTGAGTAGCTTTCCTTTGTGCCAGAAAGGGGCCACTCGTACACTCGAAATTTTACAATCGTACTAGGTTGCATATAGAAAGTCATAGTTGTATAGGGGGTCATAGACAAAAGTAGAAATCCATAAGGATGGTACATTCAACACGAAAACGTCGATATTATTTATTCCTTAACTAAACATTCTGTAAATATAGCAGTCCATATTAATATTATATGGTATTAGCTGGCGCTGCAAACGTTGGTGTGCCATATATATTAACCCTACGATAAATTCTCAGCTCACCGAATTCTTGTTCTCACTTACCTATATGTTGCAAATACACAAACTCATCAAAATCGGTGAACCCATTAAGGAAGAGTTCGATAACAGGCACAGTGAAATTGTCTTTGATTTACTAAGGTTGTAACTTGTAATTGCTAAATCTGGTATGTAATGTAACTTTATATGTATGTACAACATGACATTGAGCCCAGGTTAGCTGAAAAAAACTGCAGAAAACTATCTATTTGTACAAGTTCAATTTGCATCCAATAAAGAATTTTTTCTCGATCTAACCATACCTAGATAGCGAGCTTAGTGCATTCAAAATTTTAGAGCGCAGCTCATAGAAAAAGAAGTATAACAATAACTTGTGATAGATTATTTTTTATTTGACAAAAGTTAGAAGACGTTATTACGGAAATTAATTAAATAATTTATTGCACAACCAGCGTCACACTCAGATTGTTTAAAATTCCTGGTTCCAGAAGAAGGGTAACCTGTGTATCAGGAACCAGGGCAGTGCTTTTAAATTACACAGGGAGTTACAAAAAGCAAGAAGAACACGTAAAATAAAATAATAGGATAAATTAAAAAAACATTTAATGCTTGTCCTTCTAATCCAGCGATAGTCTTGGTTAGTACTACTAGGAAGGGTTATGGAAAAATAAACATTAAAATTCTGGCTATTTATAAACATGCTTATAAATCAGTAGAGAACTTGTACAAATTAATTTGTTTATATGAAATTATTGCTCGTTAAATGACAGTCTTTGTTAAAAAATAAAGTCCTAACCTAATCTTGTAAATGAAGCCATCTTCTTTAAAATGTCTGCTGCAAACGTACGTGATTTTGTTCAATACCAATTTGACCGTGAAGCTTTGCCGTCTATCCACATTTGTTGCATTGTGCTATCTTCGGGTAACCTGAAATAAATAATTATTAATTAAAAACCGCCATAATCAGTCCAAACGTTAATTTTATTTGTGACAGATCGACACCCTTGAAGTTCTCTATTAATTTGACAGCAAAACGTAGATATAAAATCTAGTAGTGGACACCTTTTTTCATAATAGTGATGCGATTTGTTCGCTACATTATTATTATATCAATACACGTAGATTGTGCAGTGAAAACTATTCAAGTTCATTTTCTATAAGATATATGAACCTATCTTATTACAAGTTCAAAACTTTATGAAAATAGGTGGAATTATTGTAAATAAAAATAATATCAAAACCCGTTTTGGTAGTTTTTTAACTTATCATACTGAATCTATAAATATATCAATGCAATGAATAGATTCAAACAGGAAAAATATTAATCATAATCATCAACAATCGAATTGGTAACTTCATGGAACGTTACTGAATCGAGCTTTCAAAAGTTAATTAACATATATAATGGAATAAACACAAGAAATAAAAAACTTCTTTACTAAGTATCGATAACTTTTCACTAAGGTAGTGGGAAACTCCCATCCCTATTGCCCTAAAATAAACAACAAACTTGTTACTGTGATTAAATTGATTATACTCATGATTTATTAACTTTGAAACACTATTCTCAAATGATATTAAAGCTATGTTGCAATTCCAGTAGGTCATAGTTAAAACTCAAGGGAAAAAACCACTTTAGAGTACACAAAATTGAGTCTTACCCGTAGATTACTCCCTCTACGGTCTTACCGATGGAAGCTGATGAAGGTGGTTTTGTTTTCTCTTCTCCCGAATGGGTTTTACATCCCAATATCACACACGCCATATCGATGTATTACGTATACTCCATGCTACGAATATCCACTGAAATCCACTTCAGATTGTCCTAAAACAACCCAAAAAACAAGGTTTTTGGAGACGACGCACTCCAACATCTGTTGTCTAACACACTGCCAAATCGAAGGTATTTGGCAGCTTACTACAAGCTGTGATTTTCTAAACATCTCTAATTCGGTAGCACAATGGTAAAGGTAACCAACTTGACAATTGAGGGTGGTACGTTTTGAATAATAAAACATCACACAACTATATTTTTCTCTGTGTAACACGTTGTTGGCGACGTTTCGAACTAACGAGACAGACATGTATCAGGTGTTCATTTTATAACGCTCCTTCTATGCTTCCTCAGAATAAGAACTAAACTTTACAATTACAATAAATTTACAACTTACAGCCCCGACTACCTACTTTGCAGTTAGGTTTAACATCGGAAAGATATCACTGTACCCACATGATTATACTATTTTTACTTGTTAAACATAACTGCAAAGTAGGTAGTCGGGGCTGTAAGTAATGCAATTTGCTTAAGTCAGATGTCGCTGCCTGTACGTAATACAGAGAATAGTGTAGAGGTTCGAAATTTCACTGATGCCGTGAGTCGCACATTGGCTCAATTGGTAGAGCGCTGGCACGGATAGTCAGAGGTTGCGGGTTCGAATCCCGGCATGGGTGAAATTTTTAGCCTCTTAATTGGTTTTTTGTTCCTTAGCACGGGTTAGTGCATTAAAAATAAAAATAGTATAATGCCCAAAGTTGTCAAAAGTGCAAAAAAACAAACAATTCTTAAGGTTTATGCATTTTGTGAGAGGGAAAAGGCTGAAAAAAAGCTGATTGTTCCTTTGGAGCAAGTTCGTACTCGAGTTCCCGCCATGACAGGTACGTTTTTAGCGTGCCCAGTTACATGTAATTACTAAAGCCACGTTTTCACGGTCTTAGTAGAATCGGACCGAGCGCATCTTCGTAGTCAACTAAAAGTGTAAGCCACCCGGATGGTAGTTTAAACACATTTTAATGGATATGGATTTTTATTCATTTTTGTACCCGCTTTGTTGTCTTATCGTCGAGTTGCAACAGCAGCAGGATAAAAAAAGAAGAAACATTTAGACGCGTAAATGGATTTTAAGCTGTGACGAACTAGGTGCTTCGAATAATTTTATTCGAGAAGTGAAAACGGAAGATGCAGCCACGTTTAAAAACCATCTGCGGTTAACAAGCGTACATTTTGCCAATAAATACTAATCCGATTCTTTCGTTTTTTTCTTCCCCTTGATAGTTTTCCTCATTAATGTACATACTCATAACATTTGTATAGACTAAACCATAAGTTTTGTCCCCCTTTTACTTCATGTCAAGTAACAAGGACGTAACATGAGATGCTTTTGGACATTAATCGGAAGATGGTAAAACAAGCCCTCAATTCTTTTATTTTCCCCAAGTAATAGAAATGATTTCTTATATAACATGGTAACACTAAACATATCAGTGCTACCAATTCTCTCACGCATCAAGTTAATGTGAACATTGCGTAGATAGCGTAGAGGGATAGTTTTACTCTATCTACAGTAGATAGAGTAGAACTATTGTGATGTGTTTATATGCTCTGTGGTGATTGCCTCCACGGATGTCAAAAGACATCTTGCCTCATTGTTCTGTGCCCTATATTTATAGTTAATCTGTGTAAATAACGTTTAGAAACTTAAGTAATATTTCGATTGAAAATGATTCGATATAGGTAATATCGTATATAAATCATGCTGCTTGCCAACATACCTGTATGTTGGAGAATAAAGTTGACTACTTTATGATCATGAAAAAAAATGTTTTCTTTTATCAAAGTCCATTGTCAAGCACGCAATGAGGGATTTTTCTGACAGCTATTAAAAAAAAAATTAGTTCTAAAAGCTACGATGAGATGGCGCTGAATCGCAAGGGTTTACCTTTTTTTGTTTGTTATTGCTTGCCACAGGTAAAAACTTTATTGCTGTTTTGCGATTTCATCGACTGGAAGAAATCTAATCTGTGATCAACTGATCAACGTCAACTGATCAACCATGATTTTAGCACGAAAATCAATTATCAATAGTGCAAGAGCAAAAAAAAAAGAGGGAGGAAATTCCACGTGATCTGTGGACTGTGGACCACAGAATAAACTGGAAAGTGGCTTATCCTATTAAAAAAACAAAAACCCTTACTTGAAAACGCCATCTACTGACAAATTAGGAACTACTTTTCTTAGCTGTCAGAAAAATCCCTCATCGCCAAAAAAATTACGATTTAGTTTCTAAATGTTTACTCCTGCATCATTCTTTATTTCTTTATCTTTCTTAGTCTGTGGTCATTCTTTAAAAAAATGACAAACAAATGTCACCTGACGTCACAGAGTACCATAGTGTTTATATGCTCCACATATGCTCTGTGGTCACCTGCCAGCTGATGAAAAACACAAGAAAAAGTACGAAAATATTATACGAAGAAATCGGATTTTTGAGTTCTATTTTATAATAGTTTATTACATACCACAGGTAAACTATAACAAATTATATAAAAATAATTTCTTTTTTTGCAGATTTGATTTTCATGCCGCAGTATTAGTACCTATTTATTATAATGACGTATTTTGTAATTTATAATTATATTTATATTTGCCCATGTGAAATTCCTACTGAATATATCGCTTGCTTGCGACAAGGTAGTCATAACTAAAAAAAGACGAGTTCGCAGAAAATCAATTTAAAAGTGTCAGATGTAAGTAACTTGGTAACTATCAGCTATTGAAGAACTTTAATTTGCAAGAAATGTTGCGAAATTCTTAAATAATTGTTATTATTTAAGTTTTTTTAGCTAATTTATACCTATAATAACTTATTGACAAGTAAATGTGACGAGGAATCACTTATGACGTTGTTGCTGATAGTAATTTATATATTTTTGTACTATCACGACTTATGTCGTTGTGTAGGTAATTTTTTTCATAGTTTTAATAAATAATACAAGAAAAGTCATTAATGAAACAAAACTTTTATTGAAATAAAAAACATATGAAAACCAAAATAGACATTACTGCAAATCTAAAAGAAAACAAATAGAAAAACGCACTACTTAAATGTCATAATCTTAGTACATAGTTAGTATTGATATGGCACATAGTTTTAAGTTTAATTTAGGAATTGGAAACGAGATCAACTTATTTAATTAATTTTTAATTTAATTATTTATTTCTAGTTAACTAGAAACGAAATAAATTTGCTTACTTAGGTTCTGTATGTAAATAAGTTGATCTTGTTTCTTGTTACTGAAACAAAACTTGTACAACAATAAAAAATAGAAACTACTACAGTCATTATTCAATATTTACTCTCATCACAAAAATAATCTAAATTAAAACCAATCAACAAATCTTAATAAAGATTTAGTATTGTTAAGGCACATAGTCTTAATTTTAGTTTAGGTACTAGAAACGAGATCAACTTGTTTACTTAGGTATAGAAATATAGTCTTTTGTCCGAATAACATAAGAATAAGATAAGTTAAGAATATTCTTTATTGTACACCAGGAAAAAACAAACAAAAAAATAATTACAAAGATACAGTACAATTGGCGGAATTATTGCTTAGAGCAATTTCTTCCAGACAACCCACGATGGAGAGTTGCATAACATAATTATTATCTTTTAAAAACCTATTTAGAGGCTAAAAATTTCACCCATGCCGGGATTCAAACCCGCAACCTCTGGCTATCCGTACCAGAGTACGGATCTGGTACGGATAGCCAGAGGTTGCGGGTTCGAATCCCGGCATGGGTGAAATTTTTAGCCTCTAAATAGGTTTTTAAATTTGTTCCTTAGCACGGGTTAGTGCATTAAAAAATAAAAATAGTGTAATAATTATTATCTTTGTAAAATTTCTAGAAAAAATTGGTAAGTGTATCTTGTAGAATACTTAAAGAGCATTATAAAATGGAGCGTAAAATCTCGGAATCAGGTTTTTATTTAGTAAATCTAATAAATCCGCCTTCTTTCTTTGTGATATACCGGGTTTCTGGTCATAAGCTTTTTTAACTTCTACACCTAAAATTATTTTCTTTCTTATAACTTTTCTTTCTTAAAAATTCTTTTCGAACGTATCGGTATATTGGAGTAATAACAGTCATGCTCCTTGAAATGTATTCCCATTGTTTCTTATTGTCACCCAATGCCCAAAAGTTTTCAAACAATGTTTTTCTTCTTCCGTGAATTTAGACCCACATTTCTGTCTACATTTTTCCCCACAAGGTTCTTTCATTTTTTTCTCCTCTCTGATCTTCTTTTTTGTAGTCTGATAAGCTTTTCCAGCGTTTCGTAATGTTTTGGCAATATTTTTCTTCCATTGTTCTTCATCACGCTTGCGTTTTCTTCCTCTCTTTTTGTCAGGGCTCACAGCAGGGCTCGTTGGGATTCTCCCTTCTCTGGAAGTAGACGGCCTTGCAAAAGTATTTGTCTTATTTGGAGCCGAGTTCGAGGGCAAATTTTGTATAGAGCCATCATAGACAGACAATATTTCGTTTTCTTCCTCGACAGGTAAATCATCGTGGTTGTTCTGACTTGGGTTTTCGGGCGGTATATACATTGGATCCTTGACAGAGTCGTCACTATCAAAAAAAAAGAATTTGGCATTTACCTAAGTTACATTACACACAATTGTTCAACAGGTAGGTAATAGGTAAATAAAGCTTACCTTCACAAAAAGATTCCGAATCAGATGATGATGAGTCTGAAGAATCAGTTGATGAGTTGCTAGAACTCCTAATGACATGAGATTGAGTAGAGTTACCATAGCCTGCAATAGTAAAATTATAAATTAAGTTAAATCAGCAAACAAAGATAGCATTACAACAATACTGGTACTCATAACATACCGGTTTCATTCAATGAAGGTGTTGATGCATCTGTTTCTTTGCTGTTTTCTTTGGGTGTCTGGGTAACTCCTTTTGAACCTGAAAAATTACATAAATTAAAACAATAATTAAGCATCTTAAACAAAAGGTAGGTAGATCAGTACTACTAGCATACTGCTATCGGCCGAAGTAGATTGTTTCTCGCTGGTGCCCACGGTATCATTTTTATTCCGTTCTAATAAGGCTAGCATCTTCCTACCCCTGGACTTCATCATAACTGTAAGTTGGGTAACTGTAAGTTTTTTATTGTATAGTAATCAATAAATAAATAACTTGACCTGAAAACGTAACAAATTAGTTAGTTGATTTTTATCATACATAACGTTCTAAAACAACCTGTTGAAAAATAAATTAAGTAATTATTGTCACCGTTTACTTTTAAAATGGCGTAAGCAAATATAAAGTTTTATGCAATCAAAGTTTGACACTTAGCTTAACATCAATATCGTCTTTATTCACAGTTTGACTTCAATAAAAACCGCTTTTTTCTACGATATAATAATAACTCGAAATATTGAAATAGTTTAACTTCGACATTTTTTAAGCAACATCGTCACATTTTGCAATAAGACATTACAAGAAAAAAGTAATAACAAACATTCAACTTACTTTTATCAGCAACAACGTTTTAATTCGAAATATGTCGGTCTTGACGAAAACACGCACATCCACCCACTGACACTGCCGCGGCGCAAATGAGTAGTGACGATGTCGTAGCAAAGGACCAAAACGAGCGATAGAGCGATATATCGTCACAACTTTTGTCTCGCTCTCCCATGAACGTTCGCGAGAAATGTCGTTTTTGAAGCAAACTCTACTTTTTTCGCTGATTATAACTGTATTATTATCTAAAAATTTCGGTTTTTTGAGTTATGACTACGTTGTCGCAAACAAGCGATATATTATAACGAATATGATCTTGTCTAACGAACATTCAACGTAAAATTTTTGTCCATGTTGTTTCCTGGTCTCCTTTGAATTTTTTTTTGTAGGTATAAGAAAACATTTCTCTCTACAGCAATCAAACAATTATCTAAGCAGTCATGACAGACGCCGAGCAGCAGGCAGACGAAATCGAAGTCCTGAATTCAATTTACGATGGAGATGAGAACTTCAAGCAAGTGAACCCAACCACTTACCAATATAAAGTGAGTCCAGAATTTTCATGATAAACAGTATCTCTTCCTTAAGTGCAGTTAGCTTATCTAGCAGAGAGAAAGAAAAAATAGGTCAGGGTGTAGCAAAGGGTGTGCAAGGGAAAAAACACTTAGAAAAATTTTGCAAAAAAAATAGGGTCCCCGTAACCCATTCTTTTTATATTTTTAATCAAAGGGGGGCATCACAATGAGCAACTTTTCCCCCTAAAAAAAATATCTAAATTAAATATTTCAGATTTTACAGGCGATTTAAATTTTATATGGCTATACACAGAAGAAAAATTGACTTCAGAAAACAGGTCACCGTAGCCCCTTCTTTTTATAGTTTTAATCAAAGGAGGGCATCAAAATGAGCAACTTTTCCCCCTAAAAAAAATCTCTAAATTAAATATTTCAGATTTTAAATCGCCTGTAAAATCTCAAATATTTAATTTAGAGATTTTTTTTAAAGGGAAAAGTTGCTCATTTTGATGCCCCCCTTTGATTAAAAATATAAAAAGAAGGGGTTACGGGGACCCTATTTTTTTTGCAAAATTTTTCTAAGTGTTTTTTCCCTTGCACACCCTTTGCTACACCATGACCAAAAAATAAATCTGCATCAATAAAGACAGTTCAGACACCAATATAAAGTAGGGTTGATGAGGATTTCTGTTCCTCTTCCTCAAAATGAGGAATTTCCTCATGTTTTTGAGGTTTCTCTTCCTCAAAATTGATTTAAAAAAAATCCTCTTCCACTTCCTCATAAGATAAGATAAGAATATTCTTTACTGTACACCAGAGCACATATTATAAAACATGTAAAGATACAAAGTACAATTGGCAGCCTTATTGCTAAAAGCGATTTCTTCCAGACAACCTAACGAAGGAAAGTTGCTGAAGGAAATGAGAGACGGATCATATTTTAAGAGGAATTTGATAGGAAAGAGAGTTATAAGTTTTGTTGAAACGAAATGTGTGAGGGAGAGAGAGAGAAGTCTCTTGCATCCTCATTCTTTTCCTCTTAGTTCACCAGATTCCTCAAAGTCAATTTTAAAGAATTCCTTTTCCTCATTTTCTTCCACATAACAAGTTCCTCGACAACCCTACTATCAAGGGTAGGGCCTGATGCAGGTGAGTTAGAAATTAGACCTGATTGGGGGGATTACCACACTTAGCCTCGTACTTTGTTCATTGTATGTTGCAAGAGGTTTTAATTCCTATTTAGAGGCTAAAAATTCCACCCATGCCGGGACTCTAACCTATGTTGACACTTTAGTTAGACACTAGGATTTCCTGGCAATATTTTCCTTCATGGTTAGCAAGTGGTATTGCCAGTAGAAGTTCACAAATGTACCTACATAACTTATGAAACAAAGTCATTGGATTCAAACTCACAACCCCCCAACTACACGCTGATTGTAAAGTAACACATTGTGAGTAAATCATAGTGCCTGAAGTTAACATAACACCGCTTGCTATGTAAAGGTAAATCTCAGGTCTAACTAAAATTAATTAACTAACTAACTAACTAACTAATTAATTCCTCGGTGCATGTTAAATTGGCTGAGTCCATGCAGTCAAGAAATTACCCAAAGGCACCCATGAATATGACTATTTTTATTGTTGGAATCCTACACCATCAAAGACACAGATGTAGGATATTATTAATCAAAAATAAATATTTTTTTTCTTCCAGTACACAGAGGGCGAAAAATCTTTCCTCCTTGAAATCATTTGGGGACCTGACTATCCAACGGCAAAGCCTAAAGTAAATATGGACATATTTTATAACCAACATCTGTAAGTATTCTTCAACTAAACTATTAGACCAAACTAACAGTTTTGACAGAAATAGATAACTGTGCTAGGAAACCCTGTGTCGCAGGTACAGAGGAACAGTAAATAACTGTGTCTTTTAATGTTATTAATCTTACAGTCTGTCATGAGACAGTTTGCAAGTGAAGTAACACTTTGTTTAATAACAGAACCAGAGACTTAGAAGCTACAGTCTATTTATTCTTACTTGTCCAATTTAGTAAACAAGATTCTACCCTTAAACTGTGACTTTTTAGTCCAAAACTGCCATTGTTCCATAAATGAAATAACTTGGAACACTCTTTTAGATGACACGCTGCCAATTTTATAAATATAGTTCATGATAGTTCATGAATTTGCGAGAAAATGTCTTGTTTAGGCATCTAATCTCAATTTTAAGGTTAGAATCTTGTTTACTAAATTGGACAAGTAAGAATAAATAGGCTGTATACAAAACGATTACTAATATTAATGTATGATGTGATGATGGATGTGTGACCATACCGTAACTATAGCTTCTGTGCTTCGCTAGGCATGTTAAGCCATTGGTGTCTGCTGTTATGTATGGCAGTCATAAAGACATGTCAGAGGCCTTATGGGTGGCTTGATAACTTCTGACCGTAAGGCCCGCCACTGTCTTACAATCCTCCGCCAGCCTGGACTTGTATTAGAATGCTGTGCATTGTATGAGATTGAGAACACACTGCTTAATCTATAATATAAAAATGAATCGCCAAATGTGTTGGTAAGCGCAAATCTCGAGATCAGCTGAACCGATTTCGCTAATTCTTTTTTTAGAATATTCCTTGAAGTAAGAGGATGGTTCTTACGGAGAGAGAAAAAAAAATCGTCTGTTAGGCGGTACGAAGTTCGCTGGGTCAGCTAGTTAAATATACATTAAAATTGGAGCAGGGTCTAATAAAGCTACTGTAGAACAATAATCATTATGTATAAATAATACAAATAAGTACCTAATTACATGGCAAATTACATTAGTGCACACTTTGAGACTTAGCTAAATTATGATAACATAACTATCTTGCCTTACCAGCGAAACTGAATAAGTTGGTTGGTAAATTTTTGACCTTTAAATTTTTGTAAATATTTGACATCTACATAATGAGATTATTTCAGCGCCCACTAGCACACTAGATGGGACAAGAGATCACTCGAACGCTGCAGTGCCTTGGGCAATGTACTTTAGAAGTAGGCTTCCCTAGCATCTATAGGGCTTCGTGTGTGCGTGAGTGTGTGCGTGCGTGTGTGTGTGTTTGTGTGTGTGGGTGTGTGTCTGTGTATTGTATGCAATGTAATGTAGATGGCGCTGCTTGCAGAAACAGTTTCTCGAATAGTTCTGCAAGAGACCTAGATAAGTGTAGATAAGGAAGGTAGACATAAATAAAGAACATGTCTAGTACATAACATTTGTCCCACAAGCGCGCTTATAATATAAGTGAAATAAATATTATGTATTTTATTCCAGAATGCAATCAGTGAAGGACAGAATTCTATCCATTGTGGATGCGGAAGCGGACCAGTGGGTGGGCTGTGCGATGACCTACACGCTGTTCGAGTGCCTCAAGGACCGGGTCAGCGAACTCCTGGCTGACCAGATCGAGCAGCTGCCGGCTAGGATCGAGAAGGTGCAGCTGGATGACGACGTAAGGGCTCTTGTTACTTTCATCTACAACTTCTGGTTACATATAGCTGGGCATAACTTTTTTTTTAACAACCGCTTGTGGTCTTAGTGAACCGAGTGATTGGAATCAATCACTTGGTTAAACAACAACAGGCGCGGTTAGGTACAGGATGGGTGAGCGTCCCGTGACTACTGCTAGTGGCATTTTTCCGAGCGCTTCAGTGCTTCGCAAGGCACGTTAAGCCGTTGGTGCCAGCTGTCATATAATGATCGCTAAGCCATGTCAAGGGCCTTATGGGCGGCTTGATAATTTCTGACAGTAAGGCCCGCCACTGTCTTACGATCCTCCACCAACCCGGACTTGGCCCCCGTGGTGGAGTATGGCCTAACCTTCTTGCGATGCAGAAAGAGACAGCCCAACAGTGGGGACATATAAGGGTTGATAACGAACTTTTTTTTTTATTAGTCATGGCTGTGTCCCACCTGAGAAAAGGCCTGCCCTTAAATTTCCACTAGTCTTTGTTTACCGCCAATGCTTTACACCCAGGTAAATATTTGGTCAGGTCGTCACACCATCTCCGCCTTGGTCTGCCACGTCGTCGGTAGCCATCGCACGGGATCCAATCAGTGACGATTTTCGCCCATTGGTATAACATAAGCAACATATTATTATATGGCCCAACTGGGTAAAGCCCATCTCTCGGGGTAAGGGGAGGAGAAAGTATGGGATTAATCATCATAAGGCGGCGGCATCCAATTATGAGACTAGCCTTTTTATTAAAATTAGCCTTCTATTAAAAGGCCGAATGGAGGGCCGCCGTTTAGTTTCAATTTAGTTTAGTCCTAATTGTGAAATGGCGTCAGACAGCTGACTTAACCACTTGGCGGAGGTCATATAAGATAGTCCTCACTTACCGCCGCATGCACGTGGCTCGCATCCCCTTAGTGTATGATTCATCATGGTGAGCAGAGACGGAGCTCGCGTCGTCGGTTGCTCGTCTCACAGGTCTCTGCTCACCATGATTAAGCTCTGCGAATCGGAGCGAAACCTGGTCGTACTCTTCCGATATAACAACACCAGTAAGTAGATCCGGACTAAAAGTCTACAATGTGTTGTGCTTACGGAAGTTTTAGTTCAAAAATGTATTTTCACTCCATCTTGTCGAAAATCCCTGAATTTAGGGCCCAAAACAAGGTATTGCTATCCAATCAAACATGTATGGTATATAAATTCAAAATCCAATTTTTAATTAGTATTCCTACACTATCACGTTTTATTGAGATCTGTCATTCACTCTTGAGAATTTCACTTAAATATCTTAAGCTCTAAGTAAGAAGTTTTAAACCAGAGTATGGAACTGCTTTGTGTCCCAAACTCGTTGCGTCGAAACTTTTTGCTCTCTTCTTGGAAATAAAAATGTCAAAAATTTGAATTTGGAAGGCCAACTTTTCATTGGAGAACGTTTGCAACAATTGCATTGGCGCGCATTTATCATGTTTAAATTTCTTATTGCATTCCTCACAGATGTAGTGAAAAGCAGTGTTCGTGTCGGGCGCAAAATGTTTTCGGTCTCTGTAGTGTTGAATCCCTCGCTCCTTCGGGACTCTTAGTTGAAGCCTTCGCTATTGCTCAGGCTTCAATTCAAGAGTCCCTCAGTACGCTAAGGCTTCAATTTCACAACCTCGCCTCGAAAACTGTATTTGCGCCCTTGGGGAACAATCTACTATTCTTTCTTTCAATTCGGTTCGTCTCCTTTCAGCCGGAGCAGTCCAAGAAACCTGTAGACAAGAAGGAGCAGCTCACGAAGGCGCAGAAGCGACGCGCGTGGGACCGCGCCGAGATGGGCCGCGGTGGCGAGCGCTCCCGCGGATGGGACTGGGTGGACATCGTGAGACACCTATCCCAAGTGCCCCACCAGGCCCCCGTGACGTCATAGACGGAGCGGACCCACAGCACGGTTAATTAAAGAAAGGGCCGGAATACACTTAACTATTTGCCGATTGCTCGACCAAATTGTATGGGTTGGAGGCAAATATTTCTTTGATTGGCAGTGCTGTGAAACGCCATTAGGGAAGAAAGTTGTTTGGGACAAACTGTAGTTTGGTGAAGTATCTTATGTGTTTTGGGCTAAATTCTCGTGGAATATTCGCGATTCTTCATTAAAATTCATAATATAATTTAGATATTGGGATTTAGTTTAGGGATCCCTTTTCGGACGATCCCTTCTGGGGTCAAATGGTATCTGATGATGAGGATCTCTTTTGTAAAACGTCACGGAGATCAAACATCTTTTTGTTATGCTAACGCTACTTTTTATTGCACATTACTATTTACTGTACAAACATTTAAAAATTGCATCTACGTAATGGATGATTTATACAGCGTCTAGTGGCATCTTCACTCACACTAGATGGGTGAAGGGACCACTCGCATGCTGCAATAGCTGGGACATGGTTTTAGATGGTGTAGGCTTGCCCAGCACCTATACCATCCTGACAGTAAGCCTAGCCCACAGGAAAGACGAGTGAATACGTGCCGGAGCCAACCAAGCAGCGGATTTCCTCACGATGTTAATTAAATACATAAATAACAGGTGAGTGTAGATGTATTAAACTTATTATAAAGAATAAAGAATTTTTATTGTGAGCTATAATTTTTAATAATTATAGTAAGGGAAGTAGCGTTGGCATAACACTGGTGCGGGCGGTTGCTGACCGTATGGACGGTCCGTTTTTGAGACATTGGTAAAATTTACACTATCCAGGATCTCAGAAACGAGATCAAGTCTATTGGTGCATGAAGTGATTGAGATCTGTCACGATCGTGGCAAGTTGCAGACGCTGGTCTCTGCCTAAACCTCCGGGATGCAGACGCGAGCTTATGTATGAATGTATTTAAAGTGATTATTTAAAAAGGAGGCCTATGCCCAGCAGTGGGTTGATGTGGGCTGATTATAGATAGATAGAGGATTGTTTCAAAGAATCGGGTTTTTTATAATTAAGACCATTTATAGGAAACTGTCAACACAACTGTGTACCGCCTGCGTACGGCGAATTTTTGCTCGCTTTCTTTGTATACTGTGAATGCAAAGGATGTTGTATTATTTGTACATTTTAAACTGTCTTGTACGATATTATGAGAAGTAAAACAATTATTTCATACATACACGTTATTTTTCTGTACTTTTCCCTAGAATTAAGTTAAACACCAACTTGTTGAACGTTAGAAGGGAAATGAAATATTGGGGAAGGTTGCGATGGTTAGGCTACTCAACTTTCTGGCCTCTTAAATATTTAAGCATACTTTGCGAGTTGTAACGAAACCACTTTTTAATTTTTATTACTAGTTACGTAAATTAAAACTGTTTTTATACGGATTTATGCTCGTTTATTACATTTTTTACAATTTTCCAACGTTTCGGCACTTTTTCAGGTGCCGTGGTCCCGGATGACTGAGGTGACATAAAGTTTTGAAAAGACTAAGTTTGGAGTTTTTTTGTCCATTTTTTCCCCAAAATTATCTAGATTTTGAAATGGACACCTAGTTTGACTTGTAACGTTCATTAGGCCGCAGTATCTGCGCTACTTAGAATAAAACCTTTTCATTTAATTTCATTTCGTTATAAGATAAACTACTTTATTATTGAAAAGGAAATTCCACTTTCGATTATTTATTTACGGAACATTATATATTAGAGACAAGACAATAATGTCTCGCGATAAGATTGTTTTATTACTAGCCACATTCATATAAAAAGCTTTACTAAGAAAATACTTAAGTAACGTTTTGTCGTGCTCTTTTCTGAGAAATTCGAAGAGACAGCACTACAGTTAACTATTCACTAAGCGATATTCTCAATTCAGAAACTGGCCCTAAGTGCCGTAGAGATCAGTGGCCAAAACTCATGCAACAAGTAGATACATCGGAAGAATAACAATGTAAATTACATAAATTCCTTAACCTCAGACTACAGGCAGCGGCCTTATTACGAAAAGTGATCGCTTCCGGACAACCTTTGGATGGACGGGACTAATATATTGGAGAAGTGTACAAACATACATATGAATACTTCCCTACATGCCTAAGGAACAGTGTAGGTATATAAATATCGTAGTTTATATTGCAAAATGTATGTCAAAACAACATGATTTTCGTTTTTTCATCTAAATTGAAGGAAAACTTGATTCTGAATGTAAGTGTCAGACATTATAATCTCATATACTTTTGTGGTTACATACTCTTTGATAATCTCAGTATTATGAGTAGGTAGCGATTGTGAAAAAACGTAAATATTTTTCGCTATTTTACGGATACTTTTGTACTACTTTTGTATGGATCACTCCCAAAAAGTTTAACAAAAAGTCTACTGACGGAACTTGACTAAAACGTTACTTATCAACCGTGTTAACGACCAGTGCGACCAGCCTGTAGACATGACACTATGGTTTTTCTAATCTGTGCTTGTCAGTAGTACACATTTTAACCTATGAAGCACACAATCCCTAGCCAACAAACTTGGTATTCTCTAGTAAAACCAGCATACCTACAACAGAGTACAACAGGTCAACGATGGGAATCTACTCCAGGCAGCAATGGTACACGCCGGCCGAGGTGGCGGTCCACAACAAGGCTGACGACTGCTGGGTAGCCCTCAATGGAAAAGTGCTGGATATGACGTGTTAGTATTACTAGGTATCTTGTGCAGGTTTGTCCAAAGATGGGTTGGATTATCCCCTACCCTTCATAGTATGGTTGTTGAGGAACTTCTTAAGAGAAAGAGGATTTTTTTAAAATCGATGTTAGGGAATAGGATGAGGAATCTGGCCGACTAAGAGGATGAGGATGCAGGAGACTTCTCTCTCTCTCTCCCTCACACATTTCGTTTCAACAAAACTTGTAACTTTCCTTCCTATTAAATTCCTCTTAGTCCTAGCAGCTATTTATGTATTTTGTTTTAAAGAAGACTAACAGCACAATACTCGTATAACAGAAAAAAGCTGCATTTTATTATGAAAGCAAGCCGTTTTGCACAGTGATAGTAGGGACAAAAATAAGCGATTTGACCCGCAGCAGCACAAGTTTCACCCCTTAGGAACAGAGAGGGCGCCACTTCTTTGAAAAACAATTTGTAAAATTCTGACACGCTTACGGGTGAACCGATGGCAATGATTAATATCTTAATAGAAAGCGAATTACTTAATGTATTATTAAAAAAATTAAGAGATAATAAATAACCATGACAACACCCGAAAATCCTTCGTTTTGTAATTTTTTTTTATTTTCAGAGTCGCTCAATCTTCCAAAAAAATTGTATGAGCAGAGTATGTTTTTGACAACTAATCATATTGTTAGAAATTTAATACTGCATTCAGTAAATAAAAAAAAGATCTTGCCAATATCTTCAATAGATTAGGAAATATTTAGGTGCTGGAAAAGCGGGGTCATTGCCCTCGCGTCGTAGTAACTGAAGAAAAGGAACTTATTTTTGGGATGGAAGTTAGCCAGATCACGTAGTGATACCTAGTAGGGATTAAAATAAACTATTTTAACCACTGCAGCAACACTCACATCCCTTAGGAACAAAAGAGGCGCCACTTATTTAAAAAAACTTCGAAGTTGTTTATAAAATAAACCGCTCACCCGATTTTTCATGATTAAAGTTCATAATGTCCAAAAATTATAAGTCACGAGATTTGTAATTTTCATGTGATATATTTCATGTGATAAATATGTTGAGTTTTTGGTCGTTTAATCAAATTAAATTCTACTAGATTCAGCCTCGCCACGTATCGGTCTTGGCATGAATTGATTACTTTTGTCCCTCCCTACTATCACATAGTGGGAAAGCCAATTATATTGACTGACCTTGTGCTCCCCTAGCTGAATCTACCATCAAACTAACCCTGTATTGGCAAAAAGGCTTCGACATTTTTACAAGATCTTGGACAACAATACTCCGAGCAGGCAGAATGGGTTTTTGATGGACACATAATAAGAACATCTTTTTTAAAGTTATTTGATAATTTGGAGGGACTATAGAATATGGTACCGCTAAATTGATATCAACTCTTTGTATGTCCCCTCTGCTGGGACACGGGTCCGCCAAATTAAATCTTCAAATGAACACGACCAAATATTAAAACTGCACTGCACGCTCCGCGTTTGTTTCATTTTTCTATTTATTTGCTATAGTTTTTTTTCGTGTGATGGAGCGAATCCTTGTATAAAAAAACACTGACAGTTATTGCAGAAAATATGTCGGAAACTTTAGTTACGAAACTGTGAAACCAATATATTTTTATTTTTATTTGCTGTATTTGTGGTATTAATCCACAGAAAACAAACAAAATTACAAAAGACCTAGGTAGGTACCCTAGTTATGGATGGTCACGTTAGGTATATATAAGAGCAATTTTTTTTATTTAGTCACGTCGCGCATCTCGATGTTGAATTCATTTGTTCAAGTAATTTGTCGGGCATTAGGTACCTGAACTTTACAGATACTTAAAGATTGCAAAAGGTACCTAATAAATAGGACAGAAGGTCATGCAACACAGAAAATAGTCAATCAATAGTTGAGCTGCTAAATAGGCACCTGAATGCTTAGTGCGAGTTTTTTAACTACTCGATCGCGTTAACGTAAACTCATATTTCTATGGCATCGAGGAAGCGCCACCTAGCGACAAGTATGGAAATCAAAATTGCTGAGTGCGAGTTGTAATGTTTTACGTTGAGAAGTGAACACGTTTACCAGTCAAAACACGAATAAACGCGAGTGCGAGTTGTACTGTGACAGCGTTTTGCCAGTTCGAACGGTTAACTTACTCATACTCACTACTCAATGCTCGATTAACGCGGTAGTAAAGTTATTCGATTGGATCTGTCAAACTCGCACTAAGCACTCAGTCCTAAAATACAGAGAGAAATAAAGAGGGACATTTTCTATAGGATCTTCTTAGGGTAACAATCCAGATCCATACTATGAACAAAAAGAATCTATAAAAAAGGTGTATAGCAGAGCGTGGTTTCGATCCACGGACCTCTGGGTTATGGGCCCAGCACGCTTCCACTGCGCCACTCTGCTGATGTCAACGTAGGCGAAAATATGGTTTAGTAGCTGTCCAGTACCCTCGTCCATCCATCCTTGTCTTGCAAAAAGCTTCATCATAGATTTTCAGCCCACCTCTGCCCACTGCTGGGTATAGGCCTTTACCCCGTCACAAGAGATGGGCGGTGGATAATAATATATTCCCAATCTACCCATTTGGGTATATACCGTGTGCATTGGGTACATACCCGGTAAATACCCGTATGCACCCATTAGGATGGGTATATAAAATTAGAGTAAGTACCTATCATGTAAAACAAAAATGTGAAAATGAATAACTAAGTATGCCCATTAGTTCTGATTTCCCCTTCGCAAAGTACGTCTTAACGATTTTTCGTTTAACTAATATTTACAAATTTATTCTCTTTTTAGTTGTTTGCATCGGAAGTAACACAAGAAATCATACGTAAATATCATACTTAATACTTAAATACGTAAGATGCTTCATCAGGATTCACCATTCGTTTATAAAAATCTGTCATTTGCAACATATAACGCATCTTGACATCCTTTGAGACTGAAGTGACTTGACATCATCAGATTGGTGACTGATCAAAACAATAGAGTTTATTTTACCGGCATGTTTATGTATCTAAGTTTATTATTGTATTTAAAAACCTATTTAGAGGCTATTTTTATTGTATTTCACAGCTATTTTCAACTAAACAATTTTATCAGTCTTACAAATACAATACTCTTTTAATACAGATGGTTAATACTGTCTGAGTATCTGCAGAACAAGAAGATTATGACCATGATTTATTTGTTCCCGTACAAATAACAACTAAAACTCGGATATCTTTGTAAATATAAGTTAAACGAAAAATTGCTAAGACGTAATTTAGGTAAGGAACATTGATTATAGAACTGATTGGCATACTTTGATTTTAATATTAATGATTTCATAATAATTGAAAGACGCTTATTTTATATACCCAGCAAATGGGTGCATACGGGTATTTACCGGGTGTGTTTGGGAATATACCCAAAAATGGGTTTGTACCTGGGTACGTGCCCATCCACGCCATCCTTCGCGGTCCCTAGCCATTCACATCCACGGACTCCCTGCCTACCCGACTACATGGTCCGACTATTGGGCAGTTGGTCTACCCACTGACCGCCGCCCGGCAAAAGGTTAAGATAACAATAAAATTAAATTATGAAATAATTATAAAATAAATAAAATAATAAAATTATTATTTATTTATCTATCTATCTATCTATCTATCTATCTATCTATCTATCTATCTATCTATCTATCTATCTATCTATCTATCTATCTATCTATCTATCTATCTATCTATCTATCTATCTATCTATCTATCTATCTATCTATCTATCTATCTATCTATCTATCTATCTATCTATCTATCTACCTACCTACCTACCTACCTACCTACCTACCTACCTACCTACCTACCTACCTACCTACCTACCTACCTACCTACCTACCTACCTACCTACCTACCTACCTACCTACCTACCTACCTACCTACCTACCTACCTACCTACCTACCTACCTACCTACCTACCTACCTACCTACCTACCTACCTACCTACCTACCTACCTACCTACCTACCTACCTACCTACCTACCTACCTACCTACCTACCTACCTACCTACCTACCTACCTACCTACCTACCTACCTACCTACCTACCTACCTACCTACCTACCTACCTACCTACCTACCTACCTACCTACCTACCTACCTACCTACCTACCTACCTACCTACCTACCTACCTACCTACCTACCTACCTACCTACCTACCTACCTACCTACCTACCTACCTACCTACCTACCTACCTACCTACCTACCTACCTACCTACCTACCTACCTACCTACCTACCTACCTACCTACCTACCTACCTACCTACCTACCTACCTACCTACCTACCTACCTACCTACCTACCTACCTACCTACCTACCTACCTACCTACCTACCTACCTACCTACCTACCTACCTACCTACCTACCTACCTACCTACCTACCTACCTACCTACCTACCTACCTACCTACCTACCTACCTACCTACCTACCTACCTACCTACCTACCTACCTACCTACCTACCTACCTACCTACCTACCTACCTACCTACCTACCTACCTACCTACCTACCTACCTACCTACCTACCTACCTACCTACCTACCTACCTACCTACCTACCTACCTACCTACCTACCTACCTACCTACCTACCTACCTACCTACCTACCTACCTACCTACCTACCTACCTACCTACCTACCTACCTACCTACCTACCTACCTACCTACCTACCTACCTACCTACCTACCTACCTACCTACCTACCTACCTACCTACCTACCTACCTACCTACCTACCTACCTACCTACCTACCTACCTACCTACCTACCTACCTACCTACCTACCTACCTACCTACCTACCTACCTACCTACCTACCTACCTACCTACCTACCTACCTACCTACCTACCTACCTACCTACCTACCTACCTACCTACCTACCTACCTACCTACCTACCTACCTACCTACCTACCTACCTACCTACCTACCTACCTACCTACCTACCTACCTACCTACCTACCTACCTACCTACCTACCTACCTACCTACCTACCTACCTACCTACCTACCTACCTACCTACCTACCTACCTACCTACCTACCTATCTATCTATCTATCTATCTATTTATTTATTTATCTCATGGGAAGGCATCACAGGGAACCGGGAACGGGAAGTATCCTGCCTCAATCCAGATCTTTGTCTATCTGTATGCCAAGTTTCATGAAACTCCATTCAGCCGTTATTGCGTGATTGAGTAAAAAACATCCAAATATCTTCCAAACTTTTACATTTATAAGTCTTACTTTAAATTCAATGGTATTACCTACCTTTTCATAATGACGACCTCTGTGGCGCAGCGGTAGCGCGTCTGCCTACCATGCAAGAGGTCCCGGGTTCGAATCCCGGCTGGGAACAAAAAAAATCCCAGGTCTTGGATGTTACATGTTTGTGATGCCGTTGTTCTGGTTCCCACGACACAGGGTATCCGTGTGGGACCATGTATGTGCTTGGATGTAAATGTTATGTTACCTATTAGTAGGATAGCATGACGGTGATATCGGGATAATTTCATAAAAATACATCCTTTAGCCTCTTCAGGTTTTAAAAATCTAAATATTCATAATAGTTTCTTTTTTCGTCTGTGATAATAGTAATGAAATGTTGGAAAAAAAATTGTCTACATCTATATAAATAAAATTAAAAGTCCTGACTGACTCACTCACTTATCAACGCCCAGCCAAAGCCGTTGGACCTAGAAAGCTGAAATTTTGCACAGAGGGTCTAGGTATATATAATATAGGCAAGGAATAGGACCGAATTCTTTAAAATTTAACCCCTGGGGGGGCGAAAAGGGTTGCCAAAATTTATATGGGAGGTATAAAGAATTTTGTCAAATTTTCTTGAAACTTAAAATAAATACTCTTCAACATAATTGATTGAACGCGTGTTTCACAGTTTTTTTTAATTCAGCATTTTAAATTTACAAAAAGGATTTCTTTGTTAAAAAACATTATGGGAAAGTTAGGATATAGTGGTTTTAAAAAGTGTGTTCTAGCAGAGCGTGGTTTCGATCCACGGACCCTCCGGGCTGTCGGCCCAGCGCGCTTCCACTGCGCCACCCTGCTTCTCTTGTAAAGGACAAAATTATGCTTCCCTTATGATATTAGGGCTAGCCCTTCGTTCCTTATTGTATGAAGGAAACGGGGAACCAAAACCGGCTCCTCAACATGAAAACGCAATCGGCAGCATGCCCTCGATGCCAAGTTCTATCCTAACCTTTTTTTTTTCACCCAGGAGGAACCCGATTACGGGTACCACCGACTCAGGGGAGCGCGGTGGTTATGTCGGACTCCCCGCCCTGAAAAGGGCGGTATACCTACTTAACCTCCTGGGGTGTTCCTACCAACCGTATAGAAGGGACCTCTTAAACGAGCGGTGGGCCCCCCGACTCACCGCCCGAAGGCCCCCGTTATGGCGGCAGACGGTCGGCATACGCCCGCCGTCTGCGCCCGGTTCTCCGATGGCGGAGAGGGAGCGCAAGGGGATCATCCTCTCACGCCCTCTCCGCCGCCTCCTTCCTCGCCATGACGGCCTCGCAGAACGCGAGGACCGCCCCCCAGGCCTCCTCGCTGCCGACCATCGCACTGACGATCGCCGGCAGCGAGAGGTCCGCCCCAATAGCCGCGGCCAGCTTGGCACGCGGCTCCGCCCATGCGGGGCACACGGCGCGCGTGTGCTGCGCCGTGTCCTCCGCTGCGTCGCAGTGGTGGCACGCCGTCGACGGCTCCCGACCCGCTATCCGGCACAGGTACACACCAAAAGTTCTATCCTAACCTAACCTAACTTTAGAAGTATCTTCTTTTAGTAGAATCGTTCGTACCCCCCGCTGCCTGAGTGATCTTAAACGATCACGAAGGTTAAGCTGCACAGGACGCGTTCAGTGCTTGGATGGGTAAACCGTCTATGACTAACGCTAGTGGCATTTTTCCGAGCGGTTCCGAGCTTCGCAAGGCACGTTAAGCAGTTGGTGCCGGCTGCCGCCGATAGATGGCAGTCGTTAAGCCAAGGCAGAGCCTTAGGGCGGCTTGGAAACTTCTGACAATAAGACTAGTCACTAGTCTTGCAAGCCTCCAAATCAACTTACGATAGTAAACAAGGTTTCATCAAGGTTCATCATAACTACTTATTGAGAGGATTTGCCATTCAGCGCCAAGAGCTCGCTGGCTTAGTAGAAATGTGGGTGGTGCAGGAGACAACATTCCTAAGTTCGTTTAACGCTTCATGTGGTAAGAAATAGGTCTTAACATAAATAAATGACCATGAGTCCTGTAAGGGCACTGCAAAATGTTATACATAAGTAGCTTACGTATCTAAGTAGGTAGATACAATGAATAATAATTTGTAAACAGTTGTAAATCTTGGTTAATCAACGTCTACCCCTTTTAATCGAGGAACGTGCTGTGGTATTGAATTTGCTTTATGTGTGTCCCTTAGACCTAGTTACGAAAGAACTGGGTGATAATCGCTTTGGTACTGAGATGAGCGAGCTGCCCTGGCAGTGAGCTGGGCACATCTGCGACCCAAAAACTATCTATCTATCTATCTATCTATCTATCTATCTATCTATCTATCTATCTATCTATCTATCTATCTACCTACCTACCTACCTACCTACCTACCTACCTACCTACCTACCTACCTACCTACCTACCTACCTACCTACCTACCTACCTACCTACCTACCTACCTACCTACCTACCTACCTACCTACCTACCTACCTACCTACCTACCTACCTACCTACCTACCTACCTACCTACCTACCTACCTACCTACCTACCTACCTACCTACCTACCTACCTACCTACCTACCTACCTACCTACCTACCTACCTACCTACCTACCTACCTACCTACCTACCTACCTACCTACCTACCTACCTACCTACCTACCTACCTACCTACCTACCTACCTACCTACCTACCTACCTACCTACCTACCTACCTACCTACCTACCTACCTACCTACCTACCTACCTACCTACCTACCTACCTACCTACCTACCTACCTACCTACCTACCTACCTACCTACCTACCTACCTACCTACCTACCTACCTACCTACCTACCTACCTACCTACCTACCTACCTACCTACCTACCTACCTACCTACCTACCTACCTACCTACCTACCTACCTACCTACCTACCTACCTACCTACCTACCTACCTACCTACCTACCTACCTACCTACCTACCTACCTACCTACCTACCTACCTACCTACCTACCTACCTACCTACCTACCTACCTACCTACCTACCTACCTACCTACCTACCTACCTACCTACCTACCTACCTACCTACCTACCTACCTACCTACCTACCTACCTACCTACCTACCTACCTACCTACCTACCTACCTACCTACCTACCTACCTACCTACCTACCTACCTACCTACCTACCTACCTACCTACCTACCTACCTACCTACCTACCTACCTACCTACCTACCTACCTACCTACCTACCTACCTACCTACCTACCTACCTACCTACCTACCTACCTACCTACCTACCTACCTACCTACCTACCTACCTACCTACCTACCTACCTACCTACCTACCTACCTACCTACCTACCTACCTACCTACCTACCTACCTACCTACCTACCTACCTACCTACCTACCTACCTACCTACCTACCTACCTACCTACCTACCTACCTACCTACCTACCTACCTACCTACCTACCTACCTATCTATCTATCTATCTATCTATTTATTTATTTATCTCATGGGAAGGCATCACAGGGAACCGGGAACGGGAAGTATCCTGCCTCAATCCAGATCTTTGTCTATCTGTATGCCAAGTTTCATGAAACTCCATTCAGCCGTTATTGCGTGATTGAGTAAAAAACATCCAAATATCTTCCAAACTTTTACATTTATAAGTCTTACTTTAAATTCAATGGTATTACCTACCTTTTCATAATGACGACCTCTGTGGCGCAGCGGTAGCGCGTCTGCCTACCATGCAAGAGGTCCCGGGTTCGAATCCCGGCTGGGAACAAAAAAAATCCCAGGTCTTGGATGTTACATGTTTGTGATGCCGTTGTTCTGGTTCCCACGACACAGGGTATCCGTGTGGGACCATGTATGTGCTTGGATGTAAATGTTATGTTACCTATTAGTAGGATAGCATGACGGTGATATCGGGATAATTTCATAAAAATACATCCTTTAGCCTCTTCAGGTTTTAAAAATCTAAATATTCATAATAGTTTCTTTTTTCGTCTGTGATAATAGTAATGAAATGTTGGAAAAAAAATTGTCTACATCTATATAAATAAAATTAAAAGTCCTGACTGACTCACTCACTTATCAACGCCCAGCCAAAGCCGTTGGACCTAGAAAGCTGAAATTTTGCACAGAGGGTCTAGGTATATATAATATAGGCAAGGAATAGGACCGAATTCTTTAAAATTTAACCCCTGGGGGGGCGAAAAGGGTTGCCAAAATTTATATGGGAGGTATAAAGAATTTTGTCAAATTTTCTTGAAACTTAAAATAAATACTCTTCAACATAATTGATTGAACGCGTGTTTCACAGTTTTTTTTAATTCAGCATTTTAAATTTACAAAAAGGATTTCTTTGTTAAAAAACATTATGGGAAAGTTAGGATATAGTGGTTTTAAAAAGTGTGTTCTAGCAGAGCGTGGTTTCGATCCACGGACCCTCCGGGCTGTCGGCCCAGCGCGCTTCCACTGCGCCACCCTGCTTCTCTTGTAAAGGACAAAATTATGCTTCCCTTATGATATTAGGGCTAGCCCTTCGTTCCTTATTGTATGAAGGAAACGGGGAACCAAAACCGGCTCCTCAACATGAAAACGCAATCGGCAGCATGCCCTCGATGCCAAGTTCTATCCTAACCTTTTTTTTTTCACCCAGGAGGAACCCGATTACGGGTACCACCGACTCAGGGGAGCGCGGTGGTTATGTCGGACTCCCCGCCCTGAAAAGGGCGGTATACCTACTTAACCTCCTGGGGTGTTCCTACCAACCGTATAGAAGGGACCTCTTAAACGAGCGGTGGGCCCCCCGACTCACCGCCCGAAGGCCCCCGTTATGGCGGCAGACGGTCGGCATACGCCCGCCGTCTGCGCCCGGTTCTCCGATGGCGGAGAGGGAGCGCAAGGGGATCATCCTCTCACGCCCTCTCCGCCGCCTCCTTCCTCGCCATGACGGCCTCGCAGAACGCGAGGACCGCCCCCCAGGCCTCCTCGCTGCCGACCATCGCACTGACGATCGCCGGCAGCGAGAGGTCCGCCCCAATAGCCGCGGCCAGCTTGGCACGCGGCTCCGCCCATGCGGGGCACACGGCGCGCGTGTGCTGCGCCGTGTCCTCCGCTGCGTCGCAGTGGTGGCACGCCGTCGACGGCTCCCGACCCGCTATCCGGCACAGGTACACACCAAAAGTTCTATCCTAACCTAACCTAACTTTAGAAGTATCTTCTTTTAGTAGAATCGTTCGTACCCCCCGCTGCCTGAGTGATCTTAAACGATCACGAAGGTTAAGCTGCACAGGACGCGTTCAGTGCTTGGATGGGTAAACCGTCTATGACTAACGCTAGTGGCATTTTTCCGAGCGGTTCCGAGCTTCGCAAGGCACGTTAAGCAGTTGGTGCCGGCTGCCGCCGATAGATGGCAGTCGTTAAGCCAAGGCAGAGCCTTAGGGCGGCTTGGAAACTTCTGACAATAAGACTAGTCACTAGTCTTGCAAGCCTCCAAATCAACTTACGATAGTAAACAAGGTTTCATCAAGGTTCATCATAACTACTTATTGAGAGGATTTGCCATTCAGCGCCAAGAGCTCGCTGGCTTAGTAGAAATGTGGGTGGTGCAGGAGACAACATTCCTAAGTTCGTTTAACGCTTCATGTGGTAAGAAATAGGTCTTAACATAAATAAATGACCATGAGTCCTGTAAGGGCACTGCAAAATGTTATACATAAGTAGCTTACGTATCTAAGTAGGTAGATACAATGAATAATAATTTGTAAACAGTTGTAAATCTTGGTTAATCAACGTCTACCCCTTTTAATCGAGGAACGTGCTGTGGTATTGAATTTGCTTTATGTGTGTCCCTTAGACCTAGTTACGAAAGAACTGGGTGATAATCGCTTTGGTACTGAGATGAGCGAGCTGCCCTGGCAGTGAGCTGGGCACATCTGCGACCCAAAAACGGTTATAAACTGATGCGGTAAAACGTTTTCGAGCGCAGATTACGAATAGCGTATGAAGTGGGACCTTTAAAACGATTGGCGCCTTTTAAAATAACCTTGTGTAGTAAAGCCGCGCTGATTTTACGTCGAAGTGATGCGAATACCGTGGGGGCGTCGTTAAAATCACCCGTGCTAAGGCGCGGCGCAGGCGCAGCTTATAGGACAAGAGGAGGTTCTACTACTTCTACTGAAACCTTATCTTTCTGTAATACAAGACTGCATTCCTAACGCTGATATCTTACACAGTTTGTAAGTTAAAAAGGATAAGAAAAAAAAGGGTGTTAGTTGAGGGTCGTTCTAAAAAGCATCTTCTAGCAGAGCGTGGTTTCGATCCACGGACCGTCCGGGTTAGCAACCCGGCGCGCTTCCACTGCGCCACTCTGCTTCTTCTTAAGCTTACGAAATTATGCTTTAAGTATACGATTAGGGCCCGCTCCCCTCGGTGGCTCGTTCCTTTTTGTATGAAGGAACTGGGTTTCAAACCGGTTCCTCCATACAAAAGCGCAATCGGGAGCATGGGGAGCATGCCTAGATGTTTACTTATCCACTAATTAAAGCTCTGTATAAAGAATCTAGTGGCATTTTACCGAGCCCTTCCGTGCTTCGCAAGGCACGTCAAGCCGTTGGTGCCGACTGTCATGTGATGGCAGTTGCTAAGCCATGCCAGAGGCCTTATGGGCGGCTTGAAAACTTTTGACAGTACGGCCCGCCTCTGTTTTACAATCATGCAACAACCTGGACCTGGCCCTCGTTGTGGGGTATGGCCTTACCTTCCTGCGATGCAGGAAGAGACCCGCGTTCCAGCAGTGGGGACATACAAAGAGTTGCTATCATATCATAAATAACCTAACTTTGGAAGTAGGTATCTTCTTCTTAGTGTATCTATCTATGGTAAACAGCATTCCCCATCGTGGCAAAAGGACTTGGCTATCAGCGCCAGTAACACGCCGATTCGATGGTAACAAGCGTTTCCCAGAAATTTGTGGGTTCAGTAGGTAGTTTGAGAAAAGCAAGCCGCCTCTTCACGGTTTTGACTAATTCTGATTTGACTGATACTGTATACATCTGTGTGCAAAAACCGAATAGGTATCTTCTGTACTTTGTAGTATAATTATCGATATCAACCCTTGTATGTGCCCACGGCTAGGGCACGGGTTTCTTCCAGCATCGCAGGAAGGTTAGGCCATACTTTATTACGGATACCGAGTCTGGGTTGGTGGAGGATTATGTGGTTCAGTATTTTATTTATTTTATTAAGTTTACAAAATAGAATACAGTCATTTCAAGTTATATTTAAAAATACATCTGTTTGTGTTCTGGACTGCAGTCCAAGGTATGTAAACATAGAGGTTTTCAAAATTGAGAGCGGGATATGCAGTAGGTACTAATTTAATCTAGAACATTAAAACGTTTAACGTAAATGACATCACAAATAAGTTTAATTAATCATTCAACTATCGTGTGAAGCGTTGGATGAAGACGAGTTACAAATTATGGAGCTAATAATTTTAAAGAATTTAGAAGGATTTGGTTCAAATATATCAATGCTGGAAGATTCGGCGAACAGGTTGTTATAAAGACGACACATTCTGGAAATTGGGTTGTAATACGACGTGTTGTTCCTATACAAGCGCAGGTAGAATGGTCTGTATTTTTGGGTTCTAAAATAGCAATTAGGACACTAACCAGGAAGGGGGAATCTATGTAAGAATGTAAAATTTTGTGGAGTAGTTTGAGATCAAGAATCTTTCTGCGATTTTCTAAGGAAACAAGGTTAAATTTTCGCAGGCATTGTTCATTATTTGAAAGCGTTCGTCCCATCCCATACCGATAAGATAATACTTTTAGCATTTTGTTTTGAATACTTTCAATACTATTTATGTGAACAGCGTAAAATGGAGACCATATTTGACATCCGTATTCTAACACAGTATCATGGTCACTTATCAGATTGCCACTTAAATGCTGTATCCACTATGTGCGATTCATATTACGCCTTTGATGCCGCTTTGTCTTGACCTGGTTACGGTGGTGGGGAGTCGCTGGATGCGGGCGGCACAAGACCGGGAATTTTGGAAAACCTTGAAGGAGGCCAACGTCCTGCAGTGGGCGTCAAATGGCTGATGATGATGATTGAATTGCTGCCACAATTTCCTTCTCTCTCCCCAGCATGGTTGAAGGAGCAGTTCGACAGGTGCAAGTGCGTGAAGAAGTGTTCGTGCAAGACCAAGAACTGGTTCTGCGGCGAGCACTGTTTCGAGAAGTGCCGCTGCTTCGACAACGGCTTCGTCTACTGCGACGCTAAGAGGGTGAGGCTTGCTAGTATATACAGACTGTTAGCTTTTAGAATATACCTCGGGCTCTAGAGTAGGCTTCGGTTTTCGCCGAAAGCACACGAGTGTTATACTACTTCCTGCTCTGTATAAAACTTTTCTTCACTAGGCATACTAAAAGTTGTGTAAAGTTATAACAATACAAAATAAACCTTACCCTATTGCTACTATCCGATTCTATCCGATAGTAGCCGATGTATAATCTAAAAGCTAAAGGACTGTACCTACCGTATAGAAAGAAGGGTGTAAGCTAATCTAGGACTCATCATGCGCACCAAGTCTTGAGTGATTTCAATCGTTTAACTGTCAAATTCAGTACAAAAAGAGTTAGACAGTTGGAATCGCTCAGTTCAGATTTGGTGCGCGTAATTAGGCCGCCGGGCTGGACAGTCCTTACATACATACCTACCATAGCTAGTTATACAACAAACATTTGCTTAACTTAGTTAGTATTAAGGTTAAATACATGTACTTATAAGCAGAGTTTCCTACAATTTTAAGTTATTAATTTTAAAAAAAGTTAGGTATATTTATTTTAATTTAGCTACATAGCTAGCTAAATTAAAATAAATTATACCTAACAATACTCGCTGCCTGTACGTAATACAGAGAATATTGTAAAGAGGTTCGAAATTTCACTGATGCCGGTGAGTCGCCCATTAGCTCAGTTAGAAAGAGCGCTGGCACGGATATCCAGAGGTCGCGGGTTCAAATCCCGGCATGGGTGGAATTTTTAGCCTCTAAATAGGTGTTTAAAATTGCCCTTAGCACGGGTTAGTGCATTAAAAAGGATATACTTCATTATAATTTCAAAATGCAGTCTTGGCAAATTTTCCTTTAGCTTCCGATGACGATCCTGGCCTACGCCGGCAAGGACGTCAGCCACTGGTTCAAGGGCGAGACGTGGATCCACCAGACGCACCCCATCATCACCTCTGAGACGCCCTACTACCGGCACGGACCTGGCATTAGGTTAGAATCGAATAGAATAGAAAAAGATTTATTCAAATACCACAATACATATAAAATCTTAAAAATAATAACATGGCCAGTTAAAGAAGACACTTAAGGTAAGAAATACCAATAATTAAAGCGATAGAATAAAGTAAATTCATACAGCCGTGGCAAAGTGAACTTAGCTGGTGGAGGCGCTGTGTGTCATGGTACGAGAAAAGGTTCTAGACTCAGCATATGTCCCGGGCTGTCAGTGGACAACTCGTGACGCTGGTATTCTGCCAGAACCTGCTTAAGTGACGTACGAACAATCAACGCAAGCATTTGTAATAAATGTAATTTTAAAAACCTATTTAGAGGCCAAAAATTCCACCCATGCCGGGATTCGAACCCGCGACCTCTGGCTATCCGTGCCAGCGCTCTTTCCAACTGAGCTAATGGGCGATTCACCGGCATCAGTGAAATTTCGTGCATTCAGTGCATTAAAAATAAAAATAGTATAATAAATGAAATGTTTTTTTAAGTCACTTCTTCTTTGCTTCCATTACTTCTCTGAGGTCTGGAGGCCAACAATCAACGATTCTATATTCCGTGCCAGGGAGCTGATTCTCGCCCATGCGAATTGAAAGCGTAGGTACACGCAAAATATTCGAAGGCTTAGACATTTTTTGTCGCATAAAAATAAGATAAGATAACTCGACAGACTCATTAGACATTTATTTTCTCATTCGAATTCAATCTGGCATGGCGTTCAAAATATAGATTTTGGCTGCCGCTCGACTTTTTATGTAAAATGCAAGTCGTAACAAGCCTTTAGAGTAGGATATGAAATATTTGTTAATGAAGTGAGAACTCGCTCCCAGGTCGTTGATGCTTGAGCTTTAGGCTAGATTATAGTTAGATTTTGTTAAAAATTTTGATTTAGTTGAAAATTCTCAATTCAGAAACTGGCCCTAAGGGATCCATCCTTTAGGGCCAGTTTCTGAATTAAGAATTTTGCTAAGTAAATATTTAACTGTAGTGCTCTTCGAATTTCTCAGAGAAGACCGTGACAGAACTTTACGTATTTACTTATACTAAAACTTTCAATTCGGAAACCGGTCCTCTTTTTCCCGGTCTCATTTTCTTAGTTTGTTGATGGCAAACTATCGTGGTGAAAGGATTTGCCATTCAACGTAAGGGACTCTCTGATTGTTGCCCAGGGATTTTTGAGTGCGCCGGCCGTACGAGCTCATTGAGTACGTCGTTGGGTGAGGCTCCTTTCATGCACCCCTAGCACTTGAAGCAAGCTATGCAAACATCCTCAAAAGTGCGAGAGATCGTATACTGACAGTGGTCACCGAATTCATTAAAAGAGGCTAGGGCTCGCTCAGTCATGTTTTGAATTGTCTTGCCATCATTAGTCAGCCTGTGGTCCCGTCTACCCGCTGGAGACCCTACGTGAACCCCTGGTGGCTGGACGAGAACTTAATCATCGGAAACGCGACGGCCAAGACTAGGCCCATTCGGATCCTGAACACTTTGACTGGTGAGTTGAGAGATTGAAAGGCAGGTTTACACCATACAGTACGTTATGATTATTGAAATGCATGTATGTTGCTCAGTGTTGTTTGGCAGGCGTTTGGATGTCGTAATTTTTAAAGTATTTTATGGTGTGTCTTAGATCTGGTTCTTAGCTATTTGTAGACACTGTTATTTCTAGTTATACATTAAACGGGTTTATTTATTAGTAACTAATTATGGAATAACTAAATTACTTAATAATAATAAATAAAATAAAGAAAAATAAAAATAGCCTTTATTTCTCTGACAATTGTTATTACCTTCTTTCTATGATCTGAGATTATTACCTAAGATTAAATCATATTTCAATTAAATTATTACTTTAAATTAAATTGACTTTTATTTGATTATAACATTCAAGTGCATGTTGATAGGAATGTTAATTGAATAAATTATTTGATTCGATTAATTATTCAATTTCAATGTCAGGTGGTCTTCCGACATAGGCCTCCTCTAGGGCTTTCCACTTTTCTCTGTCTCTGGCTATGGATCTCCATCCTTTGGGTAAATTGTCTTCCCATCTCTTTATAGGTCTTCCTCTATTTCTCGGTACCGAAGAGAAGGAAAGAGAAATAGACGTACTAAATTACTAACTTATTATTGCTCAGTTTTATTTTGTAGGCATTTGTGATCCCATCCTCATGCCCAAGCCTTAGTAGACTGACTGATTGGAGTAGGGTAAGATCTGATTAGATTTTTTTAGTGACTGGTTATGTTATGAGCATCAATAGTATAATATAGTCATATTAAAAGTCGGGAATAAAGGTGATTACGTTTTAATCAATAAATAATCGCGATAAGACCCGTATAATTAATATAACTAGATTTCACTATGCCGTACCTGCCCACTAGCCCTAGAATTATGGTTTTGCTGCCTACATGAATTGAGATTTAATTTTGGTCTGGCAGACCATAGCTTTAGCATAGGGCCAGCCCGGGACCTCCTGGAAAATAACCATGGTAATGCAGTGACTGTTATTCGTAGCGTGGTTGTTTTCTAAATTACATTGCTTTTTCTTAGTTTTTTCTATTCCTTTTTAATAATATGTAGACAGAGGAAAGTATTGTGAAAACTTAAGCATTTATTGTTTTCGTCTTTTTGAAAGAAGAAAGAAGTCTTTTCGTATTTTTATTATACTAAGACATTTTGAAGACATCTTGACTTCTTGTCAGGACCTTGACAAGAGGCAAATCCTGGTCTCTGCCTTGCCCTTTGGGATATAGGCGTGAGTTTATCTTCTAATATATACAAATCTCGTGTCATCGTGTTTGTTTTACAATCCTCCACCAATCCGGACTTGACCCCCGTGGTGGAGTTATTATCAACATAGTGTATGTTACAGAACTCCTCCGAAGCTTCACCGTTTTTAAAGTCTTTTTTGCGTATTGTGGCGTTAGCTGCCACGACCACAGTTTGCGCGTGAGTTGCACGTACCTATAATTTCCAACTACTCTGAGGGGTGAGGGGAGTAGCGACGCGGAGGTTAACCCCGTGTCACCCTTAGAGGGCGCTTGTCGTTTGTGTTGCTCGCTATAGTATCTATTTGTTGGGTCTCAAAGAAGGCTAATTATTATGGCAAGAAAAAGTTTGCAGGCTCAGCTAGTGTCTTATGAGTGAATTTCAACAGGTCTTATAAAATCTTCATTTCCATGTCCTTTTTTATCTTAAAGTTTTTTTACAAATCAAAACTCTTTTATTGTTGTTTTTGATAATGTATGTACTCTTGCTTAGTATCTATCTGATAACTTAAAAAACTAGCAAGATAAACTGGTCTAAAAATTTCGTGCCACGGCGATGAAACATGAGTGCACGGCAATGAAACAAGCGTCCACGGCAATGAAATAACTGTGCCATAGGAATGAAAGAATCAACCCACGGAAATGAAAACATATTTTATTTCTCCGAGAGGGAAATGCAAACCCAGATATGGGTCGTTTCTTAATTTTTGACGTCTTTTTTTTCAGCCAATCTTTTTCTCTCCTCCTCATATAATTTTATTTTGGGCATCTTGGCATCTTAAAAATAAACAAACCATTATTAAAATCAGACTGCAGTATGTGCTTGTGCGTTTTTTTTAGGGTGTATTATACGATTGATAAAGTACTAAATGTTACTAAAAGATGATAAAATACATTTTATTTACCTAATCATAACATGGCGATGAAAACAAAAGTCACGGAAATGAAATACTTGGCCACGGCAATGAATATAATTTGTTTTATAAAGCATGGCAATTAATTTTCTTTCATTGATGTGCCTTTTTTTTTCATTACCATAGCAAATTTCGCCCACGGAAACCACAGCAATGAAAACACGGTGATGAAAATCGAGGCAATAAATAGAAATAACAAAAAATCTATTAACCATTCGACAAAGTAAACACTTGACAAATAATCATAAGAGAAATAGCGTTCTATTGAATGTTTACTTAAGATGACAATCTTAATTTAAATAGAACTTATACCTATCCACGGCAATGAAAGAAAAAATGTCCAGCAACAAAAAAAAATATTGACTTAACGAATATCGCGAAAACGCAGGCACGTGCGTACGTCCTTCTGCAACGAGCACTTAGGCGGCATTAAACACAAACGTTTCGCTTACCGGGGATGGAAAACAAGTCGTTAGGTAAAACAATATACTTGAACATGATTAGGACACGACGATTAACGGTAGTTCTGGGACAGATACATTTTTATTAACCATTCGTTGTACTGTGTAAATATTTCAATAAATGTATTTCGTAACAATACTTTGACTATTAATGTATTAAATAAAATTAGTTTTTAGTACAAAGAACCAATAGATGTTTATCAATGAAGAATAATACACAACGAGGTGACGTGCGGACAAACATGGCAATGAAAGATTTCGGGATTTAATTTTTTTTTTTCGGAGTATACATTATTCTTATTAACAAAATGTTTAGTGCTACACATAGATTACCATATCATCTAACCGTAAAAAAATGTTAGAACATTAACACTTTCTTTTTTATCACCAATTTCATTGGTGCCACGCAATTTTTAGTTCCGGGAAATTCACCCTTATATTTGGGTTATTTTAAAATCTCATGTCTTCAAGAAGATTTTATTTGATTTTACGGCCTGAGTGCTTAGTGCGAGTTTGACAGATACAATCGAATAACTTTACTACCGCGTTAATCGAGCATTTTGTAGTGAGTATGAGTAAGTTAACCGTCCGAACTGGCAAAACGCTGTCACAGTACAACTCGCACTCGCGTTTATTCGTGTTTTGGGTGTTAAACGTGTTCACTTCTCAACGTGAACCATTACAACTCGCACTCAGCAATTTTAATTTCCATAGTTGTCGCTAGGTGGCGCTTCCTCGATGCCATAGAAATATGAGTTTACGTTAACGCGATCGAGTAGTTAACAAACTCGCACTAAGCACTCTGAAACTTACTTATTTTACGGCACTTTTTGCTTCCTCACCCATCGCCCACTTCTCAGGCTCGACAGTGACCCTCGAGGTGTGCTCCGAGGAGACGATCTACGAGATCATGATGAGGTACCTCCCCCACAATGTGCACATGCACTCGTACACCTGGCGGTACCGGGGCCGCGGGCTGTGCTACGACAGGACTCTCGAGGAGAACGGGATTCTGGACGAGCGCGAGCGGTTCTCCGAGGTCGCTCTGCCGGAGAACATACACATTCCGACGATATTCGTGTATTACAACGACGATTTGACCGACGGTGAGTGGAACGGAGAGAGCGGAGTGTATTTGTCGACTGAACATTAATCTTTAGGTGTTATGATTTTAATATGATAATTATATCCAATTTTATACGTATGTATTACCGTTCAAAGTAGATATCATCATAATAATAGTAAAGTTGCATCTCAGTCACCATGTCATTGAAGAATTATTGATGGTATGTAAACATTAAGTTGACAAGCAAACACATAGTAAAATATTGAAGGGTAGTTTTAAAAAGTAAAGGGAATCCGAGTGGGGGTTTGACAGTGTATTTGTCGCACGCCTGGCGCCAGCAATCCATTGCGTTCCCGAATACAGTCCGTTTGCTTTCATAATCTACCTCGGCTACTATCGGAAAGAATCGGATATATTCGTGTAATAGAAATATCGGAACTAATATGACATTTAATTTACATAACTTTTCAAAATAGTGAAAAAAAGTTATATACAGAGCAATATGTAGTATTACACTCGTGTGATTTCGGCGAAAACCGAAGCCTACTATAGAGCCCGAGGTATATTTTAAAAGCTCACAGACTGTACCTACGTTGCTGATCGGTTCTCCTGAACAAACTTCATATTACTACTTAGTACAAATCTCATCCTTAACAACAGCTTACTGCCGACTGCTAATAAATAATGCCCCAGGCACTGCAGCGACCGAGTGGTCCCTTCTAGTGTGACTGAAGGTGCCACTGGACTCTGCCTAAATCGTCTCATTACGTCGACAGAACTGGCATTTTTTGCAAAGTTTTTTTGCCCATTGCTGGGAATAGGCCTTCTTCCTCATATTATGACGTCCCTGCAAGTACCTCCCCATCTACAAATATAAATTGAGCATGTTATTAAGTATCCTGCAGTAGTCATCAGTAAGGTTTCCTTTGACAGATCCGATATTGGACCTATGTTTCTGTCACCACGTTGACTGCGAACTGAAGCGGCCGGAGAAGTGTTATCCTGACTTTTAATACTTTTTTTTTGCTATTGGCACCTTGTTACTTTATTATTACCTTGGATTTGCTAATAAATTGAGTGTTAGGTCCTGAAGGAATTGACTTTTGATAACCTTTTTTAATAAAACCTATTTAGAGCTTAAAAATTCCACCCATGCCGGGACCCGAACCCGCAACCTCTGGCTAATCTGGTTTTTGCACGACGCGTGGTCATGTAGAAGTACTGACGAGCAGTCAAGAGTGACCATCATTTGAACTCTACGCTACAGTAAGCAGCAAAAACTATGAAGAATAAACGTGGCGTGTGCGCTGCTAGATTAAAATTAATTAAACTTTACGTCCACACGTCTTGAGGTACTTAAAAGTTTATGTTTCTTTAGTTTATACTTCGGTAGGTGTTGGGTCCTATTTGCTATAGTCTAGGTACATTTTGTTGTTTGGCAGTTACATGTAGGCATAGGCATAGGTATCTCTAAGATATCGTTCGTTATCAACCCTTGTATGTCCCCGCTGCTGAGGCACGGGTCTCTTCCTGCATCGCTGGAAGGTTAGGCCATACTCCACCACGAGGGCCATCTCTAAGATATATCTGTCGATAATACACGCCAGAATATTAGCCAACCAAGACCCATCACTGCAACGTATAGGTATTATTATAGGTTGCTTAGATAGTTACGCATAGAATAGAGTATAGATAAAAAAATATGTACATTGGACAGTACGTCATATCTATGCCTTCTCCCAGAAAGAGAGAGAGAAAGCAAGTATGGGCTGAAGCCCTTGGTATGAATACCACGACCGTGTACGTTGGCCATTTCAAAGTCAAAATATTTTTGATAACCGTTACGAGTTCTGGATTGACCCAAAAGTACAGTTTTATTTAAAAAACACGATAACCTTAAAACAATCGACAAACGCAAAACTATTGATGAACGCCGTATAAATAGTCTGTGGTTAACTGTTTCCCTTGTAAAGTCTCTACCTCAGTCTAAGTATTTTTCACGTCTGATTACCATGGTGGTAGGTTCGATTCCCACTTTCGTATGCACACACAAAGTGCATACGAACAAAACATTTGACACCTGTTAACTTTAGATTTTAAAAAACCTATAAAGAGGCTAAAAATTCCACCCATGCCGGGATTCGAACCCGCGACCTCTGGCTATCCGCGCCAGCGCTCTTTCTAACTGAGCTAATGGGCGACTCGCCGGCATCAGTGAAATTTCGAACCTCTTTACAATATTCTCTGTGTTGTTTTTAGCCTCTAAATAGTTTTTTTTAAATTGTCTTTAGCACGGGTTAGTGCATTAAAAAAGAATATAACTTTAGATTAACAAATTGTTAGTGTATGAAAAACTGAGGGTGTCTTGTTTTTTTAGTCCGTTAGTCTTTTAAGTAGATATTTATTGTGACGTTATGAATATGAAGGCGCCTAGGTAGAGCTGACCGATCGCTATTCGCTGGTACCAAGTGAAGTCGGGACCCCATAAGCCACGCTCAACCGAGCACGCTTCCTGCGACCTGCCGCAAGGCAGACGGACGGACAGTTTGTGTTATGTACGTACTTACATCCAAAGAACGAGAAAGAAACAGAAGTACAGTCTAGAAAGAAGAAAGAAAGAAAAACACATTTATTACAGCAACAGTTATGTATGAGACACCACAAAACAAAGTAATTAACAAAACATAAACAAGGGATAAAAACCGGGGGGTGGGCAGCAGCGCCCCCTGTAGTTCAATTCCACCAAACTGCGATCCCCAACCCGCATGCCCAGCGTGGGGATTATGGGCACTACCCCCCAATGATGGCACTACCTTGCGCTCGTTAGGGGAGGGCTATGTCCAGCAGTGGACTTATAAAGCCTGAAGAAGAAGAAGAAGAAACAATGTGTCACGGTGTGTCTCTTCTGCTGCAATAGGCAGCTGACTCAACATACTGCCGAGGCCCATAGTTCCCCAGCACTGATTTTCAGTCAGCGCCTGTCCCATGAGGGTTCCACGCGCGGCACATCACCATATTGTAATAATTTCATACTTAAATATAAGTAAAAAAAAAGAAGTCTGTTAGCTTTTAGAATATACCTCGGCTACTATCGGATAGAATCGGATATATTCGTGTAATAGAAATATCGGAACTAATTATGAATCGTAACTTTACGTAACTTTTCTAAATAGTGAAGAAAAGTTTTATACAGAGCAGGAAGCAGTATTACACTCGTGCGCTTTCGGAAAACCGAAGCCTACTCTAGAGCCCGAGGTATATTATCAAAGCTAACAGACTATACCTCACTTTCCCTTGAGAAACTCTCCACCGTCTGTTGGCTGAAAGAAATTGCTGTAAGTAATAAGGCCACCAATTGTACTCATCATCAACCCATTATGTCCCCACCGAGGGGCGCGGGTCACTTTCCTAATTAAGTCCACCAGGGGGGCCAAGTACGGATTGGTGGAGGCTTGCAAGACTAGTGATTGGTCTTACTGTCAGAAGTTTTCAAGCCGCCCTTAGGCCTTTGACTTGATTTAACGACTGCCATCTATCGACGGCAGCCCGCTGTACTGTTGTTGTTGTTGTACTGTATATTTGTTAGTAATCTATGTTTGTTTTTTCTTGGTGTTGAACAGTGAAGAATATTATCTTATTTTAACTTACCTGCGTAGATTACTTATTGCGTTCATCCTGTAAGACTAGTATGAAAGGCAGTTGAGAATTAGTTAATATAGGCCCCTGTATGAACTAAATCTCGCACAGAGATGTATAAGTGAATAGTTTATGTAACTTTCGATTAATTACCATAACACAACCAGAGCGCCTTGATCGAAAAGCCTTTCGATCAAGGCGCTGGATGTATTATGCTTACTAAGCTGTTGATATTCTTACGGTTCGTAGAGATATACTGCGTATATTTAGTATATTTCTGTTACTGTAATATCTGTGTACAATAAAAAAAATTCTATCTATCGATCTATCTATACTGCATATTTCAATCACTGCTTTAGTAGCTATCAGAGGCGGTGGTAAGAAACTTGGATCAACCGGTAGAACCTTCTGTTTCTGCGTAGATTGTGGTAGGTATTATGTTAGAATAGGAAATTACTTTCCTCTGGTAATGGACAGTGGCAGATGGTGGTTTTATTCATAGGTTGTTTTTTGTGTGAGTCTGATTACGCTTTTGTAACAAGTTCATGTTCTTTGGTGAGATTTATTATGGAAAAAGTGAGTCTAAGCTGAGGTACTGAATCATTGAATAATTATACCTTTTCTAAGTGAAGTGTAGTGAAGAAGCCTGGATTTATGTCGCGTATTTACCTAATAACCACAGATTAGGTATTTAAGCCTCTGAGGAGTGTGTTAGTGAAATGGTGTTCTTATTAATAACACTGTTACAGTTTACTAAGATGTAGGTAGATACAGAGACAACCCAGATATTTCTTAACCTAAGAGTAGGTACAGATAGCGGCCTTAGTACTAAAAGTGATCTCTGCCAGACAACCTTCGGATGGACTGGAGCAACACATTGGAGAAGGAAGCAGATGTACAAGCAAATAAATTTTTTTCAGAGGTATATAGATGTATTGATAAGTTGCATCACGGAATTTTGAGTCCCTACTTAAAATTGAATGTTTGTACTAATATTTTTGTACAACTATTTGTTTTTTCAAATAAATTTAATATATAAACATCTTGAGTCACAGTGTGGTTAACAAAGTTGTCCAAAATGTCTGTCGTTTTTGTGTATTAATATTTGGTTGGTCCGAGAATACGTGGTAGGCGAATTCAGCGAAAACAACATTTGCGGAGTTAGCTAGAAATACATATATTATCTCTGTATCTACGAGTATGTATCTCAAATTTCGAATTTTATTTCAAGATACAAAATTTCATTTTGGCATGACTAGGTTCCGAAGCACACTATCTCAACGCATTTCAAGTCAACAATTAAGAAAACTTTATAGTTAAGTAGTAAATACTTAAGGTGCGATCGGTTGTAGCGGAGCAGTAGAACGCCTCTCAATCGCGAGGTCGTGGTTCGAATCCCGTGGGTAAGGACCAATAACTTTGTTTTCTAAGTTACATACTCGTATTTTTGAAGTTATAGTAGCAATACGACTCGGAACACATCGTGAGGAAACCTGAATCTGTCTGTCATACCTCAGCCCTTGCTACGTACAATGGCCCAACTATGAGTCTGAGCGCGAAAACCTCAGGTCTAACTAACTACATCTGCGCGGTGTTGATGGTCAGTGGTAAAAAGAAATACCCATAGACTGTGCTGTGTTTAAGAGGTGTTTGAGGCAGTCGTGTATTTTTTACAGATAACACCGTTTTAGTCTAAGTAACTCGGCTTAAGTTTCATAAAATTATGCTCATGCTGTGTACACATGTTGTGGAAATTAGTCTAGATTTCATGGTATCAACCCTTTGTATGTCTTCACTGCTGGGGCACGAGTCTCTAGGCTCCATCACGGGGGCCAAGTCCGGGCTGGTGGGGGATTGTAAGACAGTGGCGGGCCTTACTGTCAAAACTTATCAAGCCGCCCATAAGGCCTCTGATCTGGCTTGACGACTACAATTACATGACAGCCGGCACCAAAGGCTCAACGTGTCTTGCGAAGCACGGAAGTGGGAAAAAATGCCACTAACGGTAGTCACGGCACACACACAACACCTGATCTCGCTTGACCTTAGTAATTGCTTTCAACCACTCGGTTCCACTAGACTACGAGAGCTTCACATCATTTTACATTATAATTAAATAGCTTTCGAAAATATAGGTACTGGCTAATATCTGTTTTGTGGGTCTCATAAATAAAATAAAAAAAAAAGATTTCAATGTGAACTTGGTATACAGAGCGTGACCCAGAAATATGTTTCCCATAAATGCAGACATTTTTGCAATAATGACCCACACGGTAGAGCTATTTCCGTCCTTCTACTTGCGAGAAATTGCACATGTTTTATATTATGGTGGTTAAGCGAAGTCTCTTGGCCACCACGCATGCGCGAACGGCATAATACACCCACTTGTGTGTGGTATCTAATAAGTAGCGACAAACAAAAGGCTGCTTTGTCAAAGCGTAGATAGCTGACAAGGGCTCAGGTACCTACGCTTTTATGACAGCTGTCAGTTAGGTTCGATATCTCGCTCGGAAAAATGCCACTAACATTAGTCATAGACGGTCATCCATCCATGCACTGAACGCGCCCTATGTTGCTTAACCTTCGTGATCGTTTAAGATCCTTCAGGCAGCCGGGGCTACGCGCGATTCATATCTTTGTGTTCCTATAAGTAATTTTTCATAAAGAAAATATGTTTATAAATTACTAACTGCCCGTTGTTAAGCCATAATAAATAGCTTACGATCTTTACTCAGACCCACTAAATATACATACGAAAGTTCAAAAAATCGGCGAAGCGCTCGTGGCCTAGCGAAGCACTCGTCGCCTAGCGAAGCGCTCGTGGCCTAGTAAAACGCTCGTGGCTTAGCCGAACCGAGTAATTGGAATCAATCACTTGAGTTAAGCAACAACAGGCGCGGTCAGGTACAGGATGGGAGACCGTCCCGTGACTACCGCTAGTATCATTTTTCCGAGCGCTTCCGTGCTTCGCAAGGCACGCTAAGCCGTTGGTGCCGGCTGTCATGTAATGGCAGTCGCTAAGCCATGTCAGAGGCCTTACGGGCGGCTTGATAACTTCTGACAGTAAGGCTCGCCACTGTCTTACAATCCTCCACCAACCCGGACTTGGCCCCCGTGGTGGAGTATGGCCTAACCTTCCTGCGAAGCAGGAAGAGACCCGTGCCCCAGCAGTGGGGACATACAAGGGTCGATATCGAAGCTATTTCAGAGGAGTACGATAGCAAACACTGTGACACGAGATTTTTAATTAGAATTTTTAAGTATTATGTATCGTAGTGGAAACGGTGGCAGCGCAGACATTGGTATTTTGGTCTAAGGGTGATAGACTAGTAGTGCAACGGTGAAACGATGACCTGTCACTCAGGAGGTCCTGGGTTCGGCATCCCGGCATGTACATTGGTACACTTTGTTTTCTAAGTTACGTTCATTTGTGAAGCTAGACCATTCGTTAACTATAAAGGAAGACATCGTGAGGAAACCTGAGAGGCTGAAGTGTTCATGTGACATTACGTAGATATGATGTGTTTGACGATGAATGGCCAGTTGTGACTGTCCGAGCTTTTGCGAGAGTCAGGATGGAGATGCATGATAATTTACCGTCTTGTTTAATAATTGTTGTATAATGTTTTCATTTGTTTCGGAATTTCGTTTAGTCTCATAGCACATTAGTTTAGACTGTAATGCTGTAAGATTTTGTATTAAATAAAGTAATAGAAATCATAATATTGTATTTCTCTTTTTTTGCTTGTGCAGTAAGTGTTATCTTTCTATCTTGGACTATGGAGCATAATTATGAATCAGATTTATAGTATTCTAGTGCAGTCGACTTATCAACCCTTACATTTTGTTGCGCAGAAGATAACGTAGGTAGTAGAATGCTCGGATGTAAAGATCGACGCGTTGATTTGTACTGTCGACTGTACTTTTGTGCGTATGTTCGAGTGTAAGCACTTACTCTACATTATCTTGTTTCCCAGGTTAATACCATCCACCCTGTCCATCTGTTTTACATAATTTGTGACGTAGCCCCAAATTATAGTAACCGCAACCCCATGCCGAGTTTTGTGAAAGAAAACAACCGCGCGGGAGCCGCCATTTTGCCGGCCCATAGACAAGACAAGTGAGTGATCCGAGAGTGCCTGTGACGGACGCGCGCTCTGTGACATCAAAAAAGGCGCGTAACTTTTTCGCCGGCTCATGAAGGATTTTGAATTTAGAACGTGTGCTTTTCAGCCAGTTAAAACTTTTTCGCACTTTTCTATTTGTGTTTTGGTTTGATCGAGTGTTGTACAATAGCAGCACAAATAATTGATAGCTAGATGTCGTAATCAAGAACGTAGGTAAGTACATTAGCAGGTTATTTCTACATAGTAGTAATTTTAAGAGTAGGTTATTTTCTTTTTCAGAGGAAAATCTAGTTTAGTGGTATATAAGCTGTGGTTTTGATGACAAAATGTTAGTTGAAGTATTTAAATTCATTCATATAGAGCGTTCTCGGTAGGTACTTACTTAGTGTAACACGTTGAACTACTATGTTACTCTTATCAAAGTTCATGATTTGTAGAGTCTGCTTACATAATACGTAAAGTCACGCCTACTCTATCCCGAAGTGGTAAGCAGGAAACAACTTTGCCACTTGGAGGCCGCTAACGTTATTTTGTAAAACGTTACATACAATACCTGACACACTTCTTTTGCTTCTTCTTCTTCTCCTTCTTCAGGCTATATTATGTAGTCCACTGCTGGACATAGCCCTCCCCTAATGAGCGCCATAGCACCCTGTCTTCAGCTTGCCCAATCCAGCATTTGCCGGCATTTTTTCGCAGATCGTCATCCCTGTTCGGAGGGCGTCCTATACTACGTTTGCCGAGAATTCGTTGTCTCTACTCAAGAACACTCTTAGTCCAACGGTTGTCGGCGAGATATGGCGAGCCCACTGCCACTTCATCCTCCTTTTGCTTCATCAATATTTATTGGCTGCGTGCACGTACGGCGGTTTCGAGTACTTTTTATTTCGCCATTCGCTAATACATCCCCTCTTTGGTCGACGTCTATCAATTTTTGTTCTGAGCAGTAAAAATTGTAGTATCGATTTTTCGATTCCATTAACACCAGGGTGGATTAGATTGAATAAAGATCCATTTGTTTGACTAACGAATAGCTTAGGGCGCGAAATGGCTATTGATTTTGCTCCCCCAATAATCTACTCAGTGGGGTCTGCACCCCGTTCGTTTTCACAGAACAGACATCTTTAATTGCACTCAAGGTCGTTGCAGTGTATTCGACACGAAGGAAGGTAAATCTAGTCAAAGTCGCCATTGATGTAACTGATTTCAGTGCAAAGAAAAAGAGTAAAAGTCTACGAGTTGTGGATAGTTATATAGATAGAATATTCTTTATTGCATGTACACCAGGGATTACATAAGAGACTTAAAAAATAACAGTACAGTACAAGTGGTGGCAATATTACTAAAAGTAATTTCTTCCAGACAACAATATTAGACAACATATTATTTTATAGTTTACTGCATTAAGACCACACCTAGTCGACTTTTAGTCTTTAATTTTCATTAAAACAAAATACAAAACAGGAAGACACCCTTGCCCCAGCAGTAGGGACATACAAAGGGTTGATATCATAATTTTCACATTCATGTGTGCACTTTTCAGCCTACTACAACTGCGAAAGCTTAGGAGAGTTATGTTTTTCGCGCATATATATGTATTAAATTATGTGTTTAGTACTTACCACAGATTTTGACAAATGAGATGTGAAATGAAAGGTGTCAAATCAACGCGAGTATCACTAGCAATATAAGTGCACGAAAATCAAGAAACTGAATGCGCCAGCTGTCCAATTGTTGATGAAAAGTATCAAATAAAGTGACAATATTAAAAAACCCGACTGCTAAAAAGTCTTAAGCAAGACCCAGATACCTAGGTGTGTTGAATGTTCAAGCTTTGATACCAAATTTATGAGACATATATACTTATTGCTAGAATATTTTCGGGGCTTAATAGCGTAGTAATTTATTACTATTTTACCTCGACACGACGTTTCAGTCATCGTGGTCACGAGAAGACTGATGGCTGGTGCCCGTTCGCATCTTCGGCTGATAAGGTTTCAGACTACCCTCAATTAGCCATCATAAAGCACTATTAGTGCGACACACTACACTGACAATGTCAGACGATAAGCCATGCGACTTTTTTTTTGACTCGAACACTTCTTGATGACCGGATCCCACGTTTGCGACAGTCTGATATTCTAACAATGTGTTCAAGTCGCGAAAGGTTAAAATATGTCATATATACTTAGTTTAGACGTCGGTAGTTTGCAATTCCTAGTGCTCTTCGTGTTGCTCTAATGTTATAATATTGTTAGAGATTAATTGCTTTGATAACTATGTTACAAATAATTATGAGTCTTGGTGTATAAATAATACATTACCCATCTCTATGCAACCATTCCGCAACCACTACAACCCTAGGGGCGCCGTCATCGTCACCACCTTTCGCGGCTAGTTGCCACTCGCTCAGACCTCCTCACATTTTCCTGGCTTCCAAGGCTCTCACCTCGTTTCCTAACAGCTAAGGTAATTAACACCCACTTAAGCCGTGACACAAAGCAGCCTAAATCCACCGAGACATCGCCCATTGTGTTCTGTGGCTCGGAACAGTCGAACGAATCGGCCCTTTGTCCCGGGACGATTGAAACCGCGTCCGGTAGGGCCACGTGAACTTCACGGTGTTATTTGATACCCTTTCAATAACCTCAACCTCAGTACAGAAGACACTGATGAAACATAACCTCACTGTATCCTAGAAGGGTAGGTAGATACCAGGGAATGCCAGTTGCCACAACCCAGACACATCACCTTCGCTTCATAAACGTTCATTAGTCGTTGCATACAAGCACGCTGGTTCCGGGTACCTTTTATCTTCCCTTTGCCAATACATACATCCCCTATTTGGTCGAATATTCACATTCACACACACATTCGCAATATATATTTCTGTCGTCATTCTTTCTTCCTTCATCCTCCATACATGATCAAACCAACGCAACATTCCTTTCTCAATTCTAGTCACTATATCGTATTTCATGCCACAACGTTTTTTAATCAGACTATTGCGTATCCTTTAATTCAAAGTAAAACTACGCATACTTTTCAAGAACTTCAGCGAATTCTTTTATAATAAGAACAGCAAAGTCGTGGAACACGCTGATATTGTCTGTCTTTCCGGAGACATAATAATAACCTGGGTGCCTTTAAAAGTAGATTTAACCGGCATTTAACAGGTAAGCACGTAACATCGTAGACCCCGTCTTCCCTTACCATCAGGCGTGACTGGGGTCAAGGGTAACCTGTCTTACTTAAAAAAAAAAAACTCATTTCTACTGCTAATTGTTCAAAATGAATGTAGTACAACCGATCTACATTAATTTTGAACTTTGATAGAATCGGCTTCGGAATGATGGCACAGGCCTTAGTCCGAATTTTCATCCTGAGTGCTTAGTGCGAGTTTTTTAACTACTCGATCGCGTTAACGTAAACTCATATTTCTATGGCATCGAGGAAGCGCCACCTAGCGACAAGTATGGAAATTAAAATTGCTGAGTGCGAGTTGGAATGGTTTACTTTGAGAAGTGAACACGTTTACCAGCCAAAACACGAATAAACGCGAGTGCGAGTTGTACTGTGACAGCGTTTTGCCAGTTCGAACGGTTAAACTTACTCATACTCACTACTCAATGCTCGATTAAAGCGGTAGTAAAGTTATTCGATTGGATCTGTCAAACTTGCACTAAGCACTCTGGATAACTTATGTATGACGGACTGACTAACTTAAACGGGTCTAATCGCAATTATTTATTAGGTAAAATGTAATTAATAGTGACTGTTCACAATAATTGACTGTACTCGCCACTTTAGTCTACCCGAGACCACGGCAACTGTAACGCTGCGGAAGCGTCGGGAAATAAGGAAATTACGTTTTACCAAATAAATAATCGCGATTAGACCCGTTTAATATATAACTATGTATGAGTATCGCGAATCATTAAGAAATACTTAGCGGCTGGTTAATACTGCTAGTTCATCTCTGCTAAGTGATAACATGGTATTCTTGTTTGGTAGCAAACACAAGACGTGACTGTCGTGTAGATATTAATGTTATTATTAAAAATCAGCTAGGCGCAACCCACACTCGTCGTAGTATGAGCTCTGTACATAAAAACATTCAGGCCTTTTGTTTGTTACAGAATATTTACATCGTAAGAAATGGCTACTCTACCAATCTACGTGTCGCTTAGCAGGTAAGATAAGATATATAGATATAAGTTTTATTTATTTCTAAAATATGCCCTAGGAAGCGAGGGACCCAGCTTCAATTCCCAGTTCGGGCACATGTAGCAATGACTTCGTTTTCTAAGTTAAGTACATTTGTGAAGTAGTAGCAACAAAACTGTGAAGGAAAACATCGTGAGGAAAGGAAAGGAAAGGAAAGGAGAGGAGAGGAGAGGAGAGGAGAGGAGAGGAGAGGAGATGAGAGGAGAGGAGAGGAGAGGAGAGGAGAGGAGAGGAGAGGAGAGGAGAGGAGAGGAGAGGAGAGGAGAGGAGAGGAGAGGAGAGGAGACGAGACGAGACGAGACGAGACGAGACGAGACGAGACGAGACGAGACGAGACGAGACGAGACGAGACGAGACGAGACGAGACGAGACGAGACGAGACGAGACGAGACGAGACGAGACGAGACGAGACGAGACGAGACGAGACGAGACGAGACGAGACGAGACGAGACGAGACGAGACGAGACGAGACGAGACGAGACGAGACGAGACGAGACGAGACGAGACGAGAGGAAAAGGAATGAAAAAATCTGAGTGTCTGAGGTGTTCAAATTCCTCAGCTCTTGAAATTACTAGTTGAACATTTTATGACACCAATACCAATGTATGTTTTGCAATTTTTTTATGTAGTCTATAAACGTCCCACTGCTGCACAGACCAATGCCCAATCACCTAGTCAGTGACGATTTTTGCCCTCCTTTCCGTTTCCATAAGTCTTACAGGGCCAGCCCAGCTCCACTTGAACTCAGCGTTCGCAACTCCAATGCAGTGATCTTGGTTTTAGCGCGCAACGTGGTTTTCCGAACTTTTTTTCATATAGCCTATAAAACTCGCACTGCAGGGCAATGATCTTCTCTCAGAGAGTGGACTTAATTACCACGCGTGCCTAATTAAGGGAAACATTGCATCGTGAGGAAACCTGAGTGTTTGAGGGGTTTGAAGACCTCAACGTTTCGTTATCAACCCTTGTATGTCCCCACTGCTGGGGCACGGGTCTCTTCCTGCAGCGCAGGAAGGTTAGGCCATACTCCACCACGGGGGCCAAGTCCGGGTTGGTGGAGCGCTTCATTGAAAGACCTCAGCGTTTGAGATTTCTAAAATTACTTCTAATATCAGAATAAAAGTCAACTAATTAAAAAACTTTGCTTCCCCAATTGTTATTTAAAAATATTTAGGGTCTACGTACAAACATGAGTAGGTAACCGATCGTCGTAAGCTCGTAACACTCTCAACTAGGGACATCAGTCTAAAATTATGTTTTAATAGCTTTTTTATGATCCCTAAAGCGCGTTTTAACTGTGTTTAGAATGCTTCCTGTTTTTCATAGAGCGTACCCGACTAAAGTAATTTGGTATTGTGTGTAAAGTCCAATTCATGCCGTCAGCTCATTCCAATGCTGGACACATGGCTCAGGTTGGTTGGACGGCCTATAGTAACTGATTTTTGTGGAATTGTTTTGGCAGATAAAATATTGCCACTTTTCATATAGAACTTCTAATTATCATCAAGCCATTATGTCCCCACCGGTACGGGTCGGGAAGGTATAGGCCATACTCCAGCACGGGGGTCAAGTCTGATTTGGTGGAGGCTTGCAAGATTAGTGGCTGGTCTTACTGTCAGAAGTTTTCAAGCCGCCCTAAGGGCTTTGACTTGGCATGACGACTGCCGTCTATCGACGGCAGCCGTCACCAACTGCTGAACGTGCCTTGCGAATCACGGAACCGCTCCGAATGCCACTAGCGTTGGTCATAGACGGTTTACCCATCCAAGCACTGAACGCGTCCTGTGTTGTTTATTTTATTTTTATTTTATTTTATTAAGGACATCAACAGCGAAAACAAATTATTCGATTACAATAATAAAAATACAGTTCACAGGGCCAATAACAGATATCCACAGATAGACAGTTCTTAGTTACTAAAAATATAGCACGACCACGCTTTGTAATAAAGATAAAAATACATGCTTTTTAATTTTTAACTATTATATTAAAAGCACATTACATTTGCCAACTTGAAAAGTATGTGTTAATGTGTGTGTGTATGTGTGTGTGTGTGAGGGTGTGTGTGTGTGTGTGTGTGTGTGTTTGTGAGCGTATTTGTGATGAATAAGTGCGAGTAGGGTTGGGGGGAGGGTTCTCCAATATATCACGCATTATCATTGAGTATATTTAAAATACTATGTTTAAAGGAAGTCTTAGAGCCTAGGAAAGGATCGGCTGAACCAAAACACTTATTATAAAGGCGGATCATACGTATCAGGGTTGAGTTCTGGGCATAGTTTGTATTCACAGAGGAAACGTGAAACATCTTATTGCAAGTATGGCGAGTTCGACGAGCAGGGACGGATAAAGATAATTCCGAAACTAGCTCGGGACAATCGAGTCTGCCTGACAAGAGGTCATGCAACAACAACATGTCTAGTAGCTTACGCCGGTCTTCAAGGCTCATTAAGCAATGATATCTGCAAGAAGAGTCGTAATCAACATTGAAGCACTTATTTCTAAAATTTAGATGTTTTATAAACATTGACTGTATGCGTTCTATTCGATGAACGTATGTAATGTATTGTGGTGACCAAACACAACTGGCATATTCCAATATACTTCTTACAAAGGCAAAGTACACCATTTTTACGCACATTATATCTTTAAAAGGCTGACATACACGCAAGACAAATCCAAGATTGCGATAAGCGCGCTCAACGATATTGTCTATGTGCTTTTCAAACGTCAATTTGCTATCCAATATCACTCCCAAGTCGCGAACAGTGTCAACTCGCTCTAATGGACACCCACCGATATTATAAGTGTGAGTGATAGGCTTAGGACTTCTGGTAAAGGATATTTGTACGCATTTATTAATATTTACATTGATTCTATTATTTTCATAGTATTTACTGAGACGATCTAGATCATATTGTAGTTTTAAGCATTTTTCTACCTTAGAAATATCAAGAAAAACCTTCTTATCATCAGCATAAAGTAAAAACTTACACTCTTTAAATACAGCGTAGACATCGTATAAATATGCGTTATAGAGCAATGGACCAAGGTGATCGTTTAAGATCACTCAGGCAGCCGGGGCTACGAAGGATTCGGGGGGGGGGGGGGGACTTGCAATATTGTTTCTTTTATGATTACTAACTGACCCTGCAAACGTTATCTAGTATAATATAAAAATGAATCGCTGAATGTGTTGGTAAGCGCAAATCTCGAGAGCAGCTGAACCGATTTTGCTGATTCTTTTTTAGAATATTCCTTGAAGTACGAGGATGGTTCTTACGGAGAGAAAAATAAAAAAAAAATAACGAATCGACTGTTAGGCGGTACAAAGTTCGCTGGGTCAGTTAGTTTTGTCATATTAATACGCCTATTCTCAGCAAGATAAGCCTGATCTCAGACATACCAAATTAAGATAAAAAAAAATCATAAAAATTGGCGAAGCCGTTTCGGAAGAGTTCGATAACAAACACTGCGACTCGACATTTTTATGTATTAGATTTTACGATATCGATACAGGCGTGAGTTTACCTTACGCTTGTATCACTTTTACTTCTTCTACGCGAATTTCGTATCTACTCACCATGATTAAGCTCTGCGAATCAGGAAGAAACCTGGAATTGAAAGCATAGACGCAAGATATTCGAAGGCTTGGACATTTATCGCATAAAAATAAGATAACTCGACAGACGCACTAGTCATTTATTTCCTCATTCGAATTCTATCTATCATGGCGTTCAGAATATAGATTTTGGCTGTCGCTTGATTTTTTACGGAGGATTCCAAGTTAAGCCTAAGAGCCTGTTTCACAATTTTCAAATAAAGTTCCAGATGAGCTATCCGCAAATCCGCAACCAGGGCAGCCGTTTGTTCTAAATTTAAATAAATATTCCTATATTGCGTGTGTTCGTTTATGGCTTCAAATTTAGAACAAACGGCAGTCCTGGTTGCGGATAGCTTATCCGGAACTTTATCTGCAGATTGTGAACCAGACCCTAAGCCTATGTTTCACAATGTTCAAATAAAGTTCCAGATAAGCTATCCGCAACCAGGGCTGCCGTTTGTTCTAAATTTAAATAAATATTCCTAATTGCGTGTGTTCGTTTATGGCTTCAAATTTAGAACAAACGACAGTCCTGGTTGCGGATAGCTTATCCGGAACTTTATCTGCAGATTGTGAAACAGGCCCTTAGAGTCATTTACGACTTATTTGCTAATCGCCCATGTAATTTGAAAGCGTAGAGGCAAGATATTCGAAGGCTTAGACATTTGTCGCATAAAAATAAGATAACTCGACAGAGTCATTAGACATTTATTTTCTCATTCGAATTCAATCAAGCATGGCGTTCAGAATACAGATTTTGACTATCGCTCGATTTTCTAAGTAGAATTCAAGTCATAAGCCTTGAGAGTCGTATACAAATTATGTGATAACGAAGTGAGAATTAGCTCCCTGGTATTCCGAAACAAATATTATTATTATTAATACTTTATTGCACCATAAAATTGTACAATGCGGCGAACTTAAATATCAAGTAAGTGAATCCGAAATTCAGTTAATAATAATTATGTAGCGCTTACGAAACTTTTAGTTAAAAAAATCGATCATTTGTGCCAAAAATTACCATCGCCATAGACGTGTTTTCATCCCGAAATGAAGCTCAAGGAGACTGAAGCGCAGACGCAGTCTCCACGTTACAAATCCATTTGCCGCTTCGTTAGCTCCCGTCATCGCTACATTAATTGAAATTAGTTCAAGTCTATTTCTGTACTCGAAAAAAGCTTTAAAAATACCACTATCGTCTATCTGTGCATCTCGAGATGCTGCCTTTTTACGCTGCAATGACTCTGTAAATTATGAACACGGCTTTGGTGCTATCAATACTTAGGATCGACAAAACTTGCGTTTATCATGAAGGGTTAAAAGTATGGTTACATGTATTTGCGCTATTTTTAATTCGTCACTGAGTGTCATAGGTGTTCACATGCCTTAGGGCTGGTTCTTCAATTGAGAAATTCACTTAGTAAATACTTAAGTAACAAATCAAATCAATTTATTTCAACGTAAAGAATTTGCATTCTGTTTGCTGCATGTCAATGTGAAATGTAAGCCGCCGCTTTCGGGCCGTGTTGTAATAGAGAAAAAGGCAGCGGGAAAAGAAACTCCACTCTGACCATCTCTTCTCAAGTCATCTTAGACCAAATAAATCAGTTGAACGTTGTGTCCCGCACTTTGCTTAGAAATTCGAAGAGACAGCCGAGTATTTACTTAGCACAATTCTCAATTCAGAAACGGGCCCTCAACCTTTCATATCGCACAGTGGGCTCTACCCTCTGAGAGAAGGCCTGTGCCTTTTAGAGACGCGTATGGAGACTCTTTATGAGACAGAAAAGAGGTTCGTGATTATTGATTATGTGTCTTCATCAGGATCTAAATTGCCCTATCAATTTATTATCTTGTGAAAAAAGCACTTTTTTCACTATGGAAAATTGTCAACGAGAAATAAGACGATAGGGAAATATCATTAGCATTTTCCCCGTCACATTAAGTGACTAATGTTTATTAGTCACTTAATGTGACGGGTCGTCTTGTTTATTAGTATGTTTGTTTATTAGTCACTTAATGTGACGTCACATTAAGTGACTAATGTTTATTAGTCACTTAATGTAATTAAGTAACTAAGTAACATCACATTAAGTGACTAATAACTGCGACAAAGGTGAGCTTACATTACAATCTAGGGCATGTACAGCAACAACAGGCGCGGTGAGGTGCAGGATGGCTGACCATCCCGTGCCTACCGCTAGTGACATTTTTCCGAACGTTTCCGTGCTTCGCAAGGCACGTGAAGCCGTTGGTGCCGCTTGTCATTAATGCCAGTCGTTAAGCCATGTCAGAGGCTTTATGGGCGGCTTGATAACTCCTGACAGTAAGGCCCGCCACTGTCTTACAATCTTTCACTTAGCCTTAGACTTAGCCCCCATGGTGGAGTATGGCCTAACCTTCCTGCGATGCAGGAAGAGACCCGTGCCCCAGCAGTGGGGACATACGAGGATTGATATCGATATCGATATCGACATACTGTTGATAAATCAGTATGTCGATATCTATAGACGACCTCTGTGGCGTAGCGGTAGCGCATCTGCTTACCATGCAAGCGGTCCCAGTTTCGAATCCCGGCTGGAGAAAAAAAACCCCAGGTCGTGGATGTTCACATATTTGTGATGTCGTCGTTTCTGGTTCCCACGACACAGGGTATGCTAGTGTGGGGTCAGGAGCAATTTATGTGCCTGTATCTAAATGTCAAATGTTAAAAAAAATATTAGTTACTTTTATGCATGTGAGAGTGCCCAAAACCAAATCTGCCTAACCCTCGGGGTAAAGGCGTGAGTTTAATGTATGTAAGTAATATTCTGTACATCATGATGATAATACAGAAAGGAAGTGCCTTTCCTAATTTGACGCCCGCGCAACACGTGTAGAAAATGCGACAATATGTCAGTACAGTTCATTTAAGGTCATTAGTATGTGAGAAGCTTCTGCCGATTGTCGAACTTTTAATGGCAATATTACGGTCATGGAATGAGTAACAAGGGCTTATTCGCGATGGTTTGATAGGGTTGTCCCAAAGATAAGGAGGATTAGTAATACATGTTTGTATGATTCAGTAGCGCGATGCCGACTTTTAGGTATTTCCTTATAATAAGTAGCATCATGCCCACAACGCGAAACAACCGTATTTGAAATCGCTGTGTCCTCCTAAGCCCTGGAGGTAACAGTTACTTCAAGTCTTCTAAACCTACGTAGATTTTGAAGAACTTTTTCTTCTTGTTGTCCAAAAAATTATGAGGAAAATATAGGACCTGGAACAGTAAGTTTTATATATAGGTATGTAAATAAAGAGGTTAGTACTTTATTTAAACTCATTTTATTATCTATGGGGGTCATTTTTGTCAATGTCTTGATTTATTGACATTGAAAATACAAAAGCAGATTGCGAAAATTATATGTTATTTTAAAAGTGATTGTTTTAATTGATGAAATATTAGCTGAAAATGTTGTTTCTCTTTTCAGGTAAGTTATTAAGTTTAGTTCTGTGTAATTAGTTTTAGAATTGTTGAATTATTTTTGGGAAATAAAAGAATATTTCTCTTTTCAGAGCAACGCATAGCAGTTTTATTTCCATAATATAATAATAGACATATTAAATATATATTCTTTATTGCAAACAGTAAATTCGAAAAATTATTACATAAAATTTGTTCTAAAGGCAAACTTATATCTAACAGAGATAGCGGGAGGAAGGGAGAAATATTTATAACTATAGAAATAAGTAGTAACACGATAATACACTTACATATAAATATATACTTATACATACATAAACCTATTAACTATGTGATGTTAGAAAGGTAGTGCTCTTTTAACCTCTTCTTGAAAGCATATACGGATGGAATCTCTTGAATGTAGTTAGGAAGCTTGTCCCAAAGTTGCGCAGCTCGGACCACTGTCTTTCACTAAAGAGTTAGAGAAAAAAATTGTTTTGCTGGAAGTTTTCATTGCATTCCTACTAAATTATTGGGTGTGAATTTAGAAAGTTATTCGTGATGTCCTATTTCTAGGACGCCAGGGCTTAGGAGAGTATGCCGATGATAATATGTTGTGATAGCGCTTTGTAGACTGTTAATAGATCAGCTCGGATGGTCGCGTGATGCCGATTTTTTCTCGAAGTACTACTTTTGATATGCAGATTTCCAACCAAAAGTACAGCCATTAAGAACGAAAAACCTTTGGTATTATAATTATAAAATACTAGCTGACCCAGCGAACTTCATACCGCCTAACAGTCGATTACGGAGGGAAAAAAAAAGAATTAGTGAAATCGGTTCAGCTGCTTCGAGATATGCGTTTACTAACACGCATATCTATTATTATATCATAGTATAATATATTATAGTATGCATTATATTATAGCATAGTACAATAATCATAGTATGGCCTAACCTTCCTGCGATGCAGGAAGAGACTCGTGCCCCAGCAGTGGGGACATACAAGGGTTGATAACGATATAATGCTCGCCACTTCAGTCTACCCGAGACCACGGCAACTGTAACGCTGCCGAAACGTCGGGAAATAAGGTAATTACGTTTTAAGTAATAATTAATCGCAATATGACCCATTTGCGTTTAGAGCGATGGTAGCCCAATGAGTAGAACAATGGACTCTGAAGCGAAACACCCAGGTTCGATTCCCAGTGCGGGCATGTACCAATGTCTTCGTTTTCTTAGTTAAGTTCATTTGTGAAGTTGTAGTAGCAATACCGCTCGCTAACTGTGAAGGAAACCATGGTGAGGAAACCTAAATGTCTGAGGTGTTCAAATACTTCAGCGCTTGAAATTGCCAATGCACGATGGGCACGCGTGGTAATTAAGCCCATTCTCCTTCTCTGAGAAAGGGCATGTGCTCTATGGAAACTATATGGTGTAAGGTTGTCTGGAAGAAATTGCTTTTAGCAATAAGGCCGCCAATTGTACTATGTATATTTGCAATTGTTTTGTATTTGTTGTTTTTCCAGTGTACAATAAAGAATATTCTTATCTTATCTTATGGAACGTATATAGGCTATATAAAAAAATCTTTAATAAATGTAGAGCCAACCCTACGATCGTCCGTCAGGCTGCGCGCGCGCACTTCCTAACTGGGCGGCAGGAAGCCGCGCGCCGGACGCGGCGCGACATTGCGCAGACGCAGCTTTCATAAGGCTCATTGTCGAAGCTCTGGCGCGGGGCCGGGAAGCTTTTATTGGTTTACAGTTACTTTAGTTGCGAGGATTGTTTGATAAGTTACATTCATCATAATGACGTCACATCACATCACCCTTCACTCTAATATCATAAAGGCGAAAGTTTGTGAATGTGTATGTTTGTTACTTCTGCACGTCTAAACGCTCTAGCTATTTCAATAAAATTTTGTATGGAGTTATCTGATACCCTGGATTAACACGTAGCCAAGTTTTACTGCGGGAAAATATCTTATTCCCATGGGAATCGAAAAACACCACGGGGCACAGCTAGCAAGGAAGAATCTATTTTCAAATAGATTTTGCGTTTGTATGTCCCCACTGCTGGGGCACGGGTCTCTTTCTGCATCGCATGAAGGTTAGGCAATACTCCACTAGGGGGCCAAGGTCGGGTGGGTGGAGAGTTTGTGTGTGATTTTAATAAATGTGTAGACAAAGACGATGACAAAGATTTTTATTTGTGAAGCATGAGTTCATTGATAGGATGTATATAAAAAATAATTAGTTCTATACGTGCTCTGCCTGATGAGGCGAACAAATTATTTAGGTACTAGATTATTAATATAAACTAGTTGTCTTTCAGAAGGTTACACAATGCGATTAAAGATAAAGGTTTAGTCATATAATTTAGGTTGAATCTTCTTTCAACGAAACAAATCTTTAACACCATTCATTTAATATCGTGGGCGTGAGTTATGCCCGGTTTCTGAGGTCCATTTAAACCTAGTTTATCTATTACATAACGCTATTGATTCAATAACTTGACATTTTACATTTCTGAACACCTATGCAATAGGTAAACTTGGTTTAAACTTCGTTCAACTTAACCGCCCGGATTTGGTCGTTTATCGAATCTATAACTTTATTTGACGTTTTAAGTGACATTAGATAGTTTAGGTTATTTTACATAAATTGTATTTCTCTTGTGAAAAACAACCAGAGTCTTGTTATTTTTATCTTGTTATCACTATATTTTCATTCTAAATAATAGTTTGTTAGTATGGAGTACACTAGTTTATCAGATTCGGATTTGGAAGTGATGGAGCTTGTTGCACATATTTCCGTACCGAGAAACTTGAGGTCCCGAAGAAGCAAGATATCGTTTCAATAAGGATACTGTCCTGTCTTGTACATTTCAGCCTAAAATAGTAAGATTAAAATTAAAGTACAATAAGTATGATTATTATAAACGATTCTTCTGGGGTCAGCTAAACTCTGCAACTACCTAGGTATTCGATTTAAAAAAAGCTTTTTGCGTGGGTGTTCCTAGTTTGTAATTACAGAAAACTTTATTATATTTTTCAACGTATGCACTTGAGTATAAAATGTACTTAGGTTTTATGTTCCAAAGTATGTACCTACTTAACTTATAAAATATTAAATGAAAAGAAAACCAAAATACTTTGTCGTTATTTAAGTTTCTTCGAGCTTTCTTCTTCAGCTTGTCATAAAACGCATGCAATTGTTTCTCACTTCTAGGGCCACTTCCACAGGTGGCATTATATTTATTAGTGAGTGCAGCCCAAGCTTTTTTCTTGCTTTCTACTGTCGTTCCATCAGTTTTTTTTATTATCAATGATCGAAACAAACTCTTTAGCTATATCGATAAGCAATAACTTTTCTCGTTCCGTAAAGTTCTTGCTCCGTTTTCCGGCATCCTTTGTAGGTTCCATTAGAACAATAGATAGGTACAGCAAGAAGGAAGAATAGAATAACACATAATTATGTAAAGTTTGGACAAGTAGGAACTGATAAACAAAATTGCCGCACAAAACTAACAACTGACTTTTTTTTTCTTGACAGTGGTAAAGATACATTCATTAGTTTAGGTTGTGAAAAAGATTTCTCATCTATAAAAAAAAATAAGATTTAAAACTATTATTTTAATTATTTTATGTATGCAAAACCTGAATCTGCAGTAGAATACAGATGAAATGCGTATGAAATGCGTATGTTAAGAGTAGGCTTCAAAATAGTTCCATCTAGTGGCGGAATGGTGAACTACTTATTGGTTCGATAACTATACGACCGTCCTGCGTGTATTCAGAAACGCATTGACAATTAACTGACGTTTATTGAACCGATAACTTTATTGATTCTATAGCTAACGAACCATTAACTGTGAACCTCAGAAACCGGGCATTAGAGACTTAAAGGGTCGGGTTATTGACTCGTTGCATCTACCTCCATTCTGATTGCGAATTAATTATAATAATGATGTTAAGTATAATGATGATTGATAACGATGTATTTTTTATTAAAAAAAATGTAACTAAATAAATAAAAGCGGCGATAGCCCAGTGGATCGTCGTCAGGCTATACTCTAGTCCACTGCTGGACATAGCCCTCCCCTAAAGAGCGCCACGTTGTGCTATCATAGGACTAATGCCCATAATCCCCACGCTGGGCATGCGGGTTGGGGATCGCAGTTTGGTGGAGTTAAACTGCAGGGGGCGCTGCTGCCCGCCCCCCGGTTTGTGTCCCTTAGTCGCCTTTTACCACACCCGCGGGAAGAATTGGGTTGGTGCTATTCTCTAGGCCGACACCACACAGCAGCCCAGTGGTTAGAACAATGGAATCGGAAGCGAGAGACTCAGGATCGATTCCCAGTGCGGGCAAGTGTCAATGACTTTGTTTTCAAAACTATGTACTTTTGTGAAGTTATAGTAGCAATACCACTCGTTTAAAGTAAAGGAAAACATCGTGAGGAAACCTGAGTATCTGAGGTGTTCAAATACCTCAGCGCTTGAAATTGCCAATCCGCGGTGGGCACGCGTGGTAATTAAGCCCATACTCTCTCTCTCTCTCTGAGAGAAGTCCTATGCCCGGCAGTGGGACGTTTCTAGGCTTCATGAAAGAGGCTTTTCAATCGGGAGGTCGTGGGTCATGGGAGAGGAAACCCTAGTATCCGAAGAGTTAACATACCTCAGCGTTTTCGCGTACCATGGCCAAACTATGAGGCTAGTGCGGAAACATCAGGTCTAACTATGTATAATGACAAATGCATTAACTATCTGCTCCCGCAAACATTGTTTTGCCATATTAATTAGCCTACGACCTATTCTTCGACTCAGACACATGAAAATTCATAGAACGATTACTATGAATTTTAATGCGATAAGATAGTTAATGCAATTGTCATTATACCTACATAGTTAGACCTGAGATTTCCGCAGGAATTCGATAACAAACACTGTGATACGAGATTTTTTTATGTTAAGTAAGAAATTAGGGGAGCGCTGTGTCCAGCAGTAGACTACATATAGCCTGAAGAAGAAGAAGTAAGAATTGCCTCTCTCAAAGACCCTTTAGGTAGAACGCCGTATGACTAAGGTAAGGTAAGGTAACGGTATAAAATTTATAAAACGTTCCTGCTAAAGTGCTGACTAAAATACAAGAGAATAGAAAAACACTAATTCAAATACCACAACACAAATGAAATCTTAAAAATAATGTCGTGGACAGTTAGAGAACACGCTTAAGGTAAGAACAAAACATCATACAGCCGTGGCAAAGTGACCTTAGATGATGGAGGCGCTGTGTGTCATGATGATACCAAATAATTAATATACAAATAAAAAATATTGTAAATACAGCCATATCAGAGGCCTTATGGGCGGCTTGATAACTTCTGACAGTAAGGTCCGCCACTGTCTTAAAATCCTCCACCAACACGGACTTGGCCCCCGTGATGGAGTATGGCCTAACCTTCCTGCGATGCAGGAAGAGACCCGTGCCCCAGCAGTGGGGACATACAAGGGTTGATAACGAAATATAGTAAGTAATAGAATTGATAACCTCCTCTTTCTTGAAGTTGTTTAAAGAGGTTCTACACTCGATCAGCATTGTCGTTGATATTCTGTCGGAACCTGCTTAAGTGCAAAATAACGCTTTTGTTGCTGCGGACGAGAAAATTTTACATTTCTCGTGGATGACCTGTACTGGGTCTCGTGTTGATGGAAATAAAGTCGCGTGGATGCATGGATGCACATACAGACAGACATGCAATTATCTGCGGCGAATCTTTAGCACAATTACTGAGGGCTCTGCTTTGATTAATGGCTTTGAGGCGGAGGACAAAGAGTTCTCGCTTTGTTCTGGAACGTAAATTGAGTAAATTAAAATTCCTTGGCTTTGTTTCTTGCTCTACCTACATACAATTGACTAAACAAGTAAAAAATACCGTTTCTTAATTTTGCTACCTTGATTACGAAAAAAATATTTAGAATTTTTATTATTGCTTAATTTTAGAGAAAATAAATAAAAACTAAAAATTGTGTGATGACGATAAATAAAAACCAAAAATTGTGTGATGACGTCACACATGAGGAATGAGGAGTACCGTTGTCTAATAATAAAAATGATATGACAGATGTCATTTTCAATTTCATTCAAATGTCATGTCGGAGAAATTACTTTTCCTTTTCTTATTTCCAATGGTTTTTTAAAAGGCGGCAAGGGTGTTAGTATTATTAAGCCGTATGTTACGTCATTTGGCGGTTACGTCCTTTTAGAATAAGACGAAATTCAAACAGAAAATTATGAATGAAAATCATCGAATTTCCGAAAATAAAAAATATGGGTCGTTTTATTTCGTATCTAGTTTCCTTTAAGACAGTAAAATACGTATGCTAAAAAAATTAAATGTTGTCAATTGTAGAAATCAGGATTAGCCCTAGTAGTATGGTGGCGCGTTACACGCGATTTGTGCAAGGATTATTGGTTTTGTGTGGCTAAAATGTCAGAATTTCTGAATAAAATGAAGGTATAGTGCTTCGCAAGGCACGTTAAGCCGTTGGTGCCGGCTATTATATAATGGCAGTCGTTAAGCCATGTCAGAGGCCTCATGGGCGGCTTGATAACTTCTGACAGTAAGGCCCGCCACTGTCTTACAATTTTCCACCAACCCGGACTGGGCCCCCGTAGTGGAGTATGGCCTAACCTTCCTGCGATGCAGAAAGAGACCCGTGCCCCAGCAGTGGGGACATACAGGGGTTGATACGATAGCGCTTCAAAGTTACCTGACACGGTGGAGGTGTAAAATAATGCATGGAAATGTCAAGTTTACTATGAAAAGTGTCGCTGTCAGATAAGTTTATCACACTCTACTGGAGAGAGTCGTGACTTTTATCATTCAAAACGCGCGACTAGCGTTGTCATGCTACCCAGGCTGCTTTTAATTTGACGTTACTTCGAAAATCCCGAAAGTCCAAGACTATTTGTTATAATTTAATTACAAACCTATTGCTTTAAGAAAATTTCTTGTTTTTGTAGTATAGGACAATATCCCTTGCAAATTTCATAGTTCAATGTCAACAGGAAGTTAAAATATAGTTTTTTTTGTGGCGTAAACGGTGGTAACTTTTTTCGAGAACTTTTGTTTGTTACATTTTATTGCACAATAAAAACGTTACACTATTTTTATTTTTAATGCACTAACCCGTGCTAAGGAACAAATTTAAAAAACCTATTTAGAGGCTAAAAATTTCACCCAGCCAATGGGCGACATAATACAGAGAATATTGTAAAGAGGTTCGAAATTTCACTGATGCCGTGAGTCGCCCATTGGCTCAATTGGTAGAGCGCTGGTACGGATAGCCAGAGGTTGCGGGTTTGAATCCTGGCATGGGTGAAATTTTTAGCCTCTAAATAGGTTTTTTAAATAAAAACGTTATTAAAAATAAAACTTAAGTAACAGATTTGTGAAAAAAATTATTTGCAAAGGCTTTATTTCAAAAGAAATTTCTTCCAGCCAGCCTAGAACTTTCATTTAGAAGTTGGATTTTTTTACAACCAAGGGCCTGTAAACCTGAGTTATGGTTTTAATTTCAAATCGATACCTCCACGCGTTTCTGGAGTAAACGGTCTTGACAGACAGATGGACGGACGGACGGACAACAAAGTGATCCTGTAAGGGTTCCGTATTTCCTTTCAAAGTTACGGAATTCTAAAAATCTATCAATACTTATCTACATTAATAGATAAATAGAATATTCTTTATTTCATGTACACCATGAATTACATAAGAGACTTAAAAATAACAGTACAGTACAAGTGGCGGCCTTAATATTTAATGTAATAATGCTTCAAGATATAAATAGGCTGTATAGAATCAGGCGTTACTTTGCGGAAATCCATAATAGCATTAAAAATTACTTTGCTAAATTCCGCCAAAAATCCCACAAGCACCATGCGGTTAGTTAATGCATCGCCCTACCTCCCACTTTTTCAAGCAGAAGCAAGACACGAACACACCACCACCACTTGTGTGAGAAAACACGCGACGCGTTTCGCCTCTAACACGAGGCATCCTCAAGCTCCCAAATGTGGGATTTTTGGCGGAATTTAGCAGAGTAATTTTAACTTTTTAATTATATAAATAGGCCTTTAATAAGAACCCGAAGGGAACTCTGAACAGTGTTTCTTACACATAGGTAGTTAAAAAAACTAAATAAATAACAGGCTTCACTAATATCGCACTGGCAGGTAAAAACTTTAAAAACGAAATAGTTATTTGTTATACAAGAGTGCAAAGTTGCTTTTTAACCGCGTGTTCAATTTTGATGACCGTGCAAGCGAAGGATTCTAAAACTCGCTGCGCTCGTGATTCAAAATTAGAATCCTGAGCGTTAACGAGGGAATCAAAAGAGCACGAGGTGAAAAATCTTTGCACTCGAGTGCAACACGTAACTTTTCATTCCACCTCAGCGAGGAAATGACTAAATGCAAAAAAAAAGTTTACAATCACAAGATAGGTACACTTTTATTTCAGTTTAGGTATTAATTACTACATTATGACAGGTAAGTATTACAGAATAATCTTTTAATTGTAACAAAATAATACTAAGGTATAATTAAGAAAATTTTAAAGTAACGTTGCTACAGCTATTTAAATTGAGTGTAATATTTTTTTAATTCACAAACTTAGTGCACACGATGTTCTAAAGTCAATTTACTTTATCCTCTAGAGAATAAAAACGGCTTTTCCACTCAGATATTGAAGATTAAAAATACTCTTTCCGAGATGGTGGGATGAAAATTTACTTTATCCTCTAGAGAATAAAAACGACTTTTCCACTCAGATTCCCCTACTCCAGATGAAACACCAGAAATGCACCTTTCTAATATCTCGTTCTTCAGTACAATATTCTGTGGATAAACTTGCAAACCTAATCACCAAACGTCCCCCAGAGACATGCCGCCATCTTTGTCGCTGCGTGGGCGCATGCCAGCGTCTGTCACTGTCCTGCCTCATTAGAAGCGATGGGAAACAAACGCCTTGTAGGCGTGTTGTTCAGCTGAATTGTGGTAATTAATCGTTCGACAATTTGTTTGGGTATTTCAGGGTATATTAGTTTATGTTGGAACAAAATGTTAATGCGGAGTGCGTCAGTATTTTCTTCTAAGAATCAAACCTCTGACCTCGGTTTTGGTAGTCAGAACAATTTGCTACCGCTAGACCAATGCCAGTCTAAAAGTACAGTCAACAGGAGTTCAACAGGAGTCAAACTTATTTTTGTTTTATTGCAAAACCGTTCGAAACGTAGTTAATAATAAAAAGATTAATGTAACGTTGATTGTACCTCCAAAATCTTCATTGCCATTAGGGATATGAAATTATACATTATATTTGTTTTATGAAGCCTTTAGACGTCCCACTGCAGAGCACAGAGCTTCTGTGAGGGAGAATAACAACTTCAAACGATAAGGTAAAAAAGCCTATCTGTCTATCTAAAATCAGCCCACATCAACCCACTGCGGGGCATAGGCCTTTTTTTTATTGCTCCATTCCTCACGGTCCTGTGCTAATCTGCTACATTTCTGACCCGCAACCCTCACAATGTCGTTTGACCATCGTGTCGGTGGTCTGCTTACCAACCTCCTTCCCTCCTTTGGCCACCACTCCGATACTGCCCTGGTCCACCGGCTGTCTTCCCTTCTAAATAAGTGTCCCGCCCATCTCCACTTTAACTTTGTGATCCGCTTACCAACGTCTTCGATTTTGGTTCAAAGAAAAAAAGCCTACGAAAAAATAAATCAAATTAAACAAACGGTCATCATAATTTAAGCAAGTCGTTATACACTCTTTGATCGATATTCGCACTTGGTTACCATTCCGTTCCCACAGTCCAAAACTGGCGCCTACGCAGCGATTTTAATGTGCCGAGGACGCATTAAGGTTTGGCCTTTTATAGAATCCTGCATACTTAGCTCAAAGGCGCACGAACCCTGGAAAATCTTGAAATATTTTATTAGCCTAATTTCACGATTCTTTACATTAGGAAAACAAGCATAAAACATATTTATGAATATTGACGACCTTGGTGGGGCAGCGGTATGGCACGCTGACTGTAAAACCGAATGCCTCGGGTTCGATCCCCGGCCGGGTCAAACTAGGAAACGAACTTTTCTGTCTCGGGTCTTGGATGTTATCTATGTATTTATTGTATTAAATCTATCGTCGACTTAGCACCTATAACACATATCACTATGTACTTAGTACAGGGCTAGCGAGATATATGTAATATGTCTATGAATATTTATTTATATTTAGTCTTCTTTTTCTTCTCCTTAGCGTGTCGAAGGCAAGCCATCGTGGTGAAAGGATTTGCCAATCAGCATAAAGTCGTTGTATGTTACCCGTAGTGCGCCAAACGTACGGGCTCAGTGAGTACGTCGTTCCGGGAGGATTCTTTTAATGAATTTTAGCCATATTTAGATTTAGAGAGAAACATATGTGCGTTACAAATCAAATCAAATTCATTTATTTGTGAAACATGCGTGTACAAAAAAGTTCTTATAAATAATAAAGTTTCAGCATATTTTGCCGTAAAGGCGTACAAATGTCAACATCTTAAAATGACGAATATTTCCTGATTTTCGGTTGTTAAAAGTTATAATTGTATTGAAGTATTAAAATAAGATAATAAAATTTATGAAATGCTTAGCAGTTAATTGAAATGTCATATTATAATAAATTCAAATAATTATTTAAATTGTAGTGTCCTTTTATTATATTGAAGTATTTAAAATAACATAAAATTGATTGGGTTTAATGTAATGTCAAATTAAAATAATCATTTAAATTGTAGCAACATTTCTTGAGGAGTATAGTTTTAACCTCTCTTTTAAACACATTATCGTTGTCCAATTCCCTAATGCTCTTTGGCAGTTTACTGTATATTTTTGTACTTTCGTCCTTGTATATTGTTAATCACAAATCACATTGAGATGTTTACTTAATGAACGTCAAAGTTGTTAGTTTCACAATTAATAGATTGGAGAAGAAGCTAATGCGGAAATCACAATTATTGTTTTCAAAACAAAAATCACAAATATCCCGATACAAAATCTGCTTAACTTAATTTATTATTATTATTATTCAAATTCTTTATTGCATAAAAAAATTGCACATAGGCGAGCTTAATGCTACGTAGCATTATCTACCAGCTACGCTAAGTTTTGGAGACAAGATTAGCAGGTAGTGCAATATTAATAGTACATTACACAACTAGGGTGGTAATACAAAGAAAGGCCGAGATCGCAGAAGTTTGCGGCCCGAGCTGCAAGCGAGGGACGTAAATATGCGATCGAGAGCTTTCTTTATTACCTCCCGTGTTGTGTACATCTTTTTATGTCTACACTTGGCCAGAAAGCGGCTTTTTCCGTACGCGCAGCGTGCGGAAAAAGCCACTTTATTGCCAGGTGTGGCATAAACAATATTAAATTTACTAATTATATTTTATATATTTACATGTTTATTGCCTATTTAATTTCACTTATTCAGACGCTCTAATAGTAAAATGGTAACTGATTTTCATTTCTAAGGTCACCACTATACAGGTTATTGTCTAATATGGAATCACTCTAACTAAATAATGTATCTGTATGTGTTTGGAATAAAATATTTAATGTAATTTCCTATTATTAAATACTTTAATGCAGTACCAGTTTCGTTCTGATTTAACATATTTTTTATTGCCAATACGTCGAAAAAAATCACAAATTTATTTATGCCTGCTTTTGATTGAGTAAAAAGCAAAAACAAATAAACTTGATTACTGAGTCATGACAAAAATATGCTTACTATTTTTCTTGTAAAATTGTGTTTGCGATTATTGTTTTACTCTCCCGAAAGGCGTGACCTATCTACGCCTAACTTAATCTATGTAATACCTGTCGAAAAGGTTATTCTCAAAAGTTATGAAGAAAATGGTCAAACTGTATAAAACACCTTATAAAAAACTGTATAAACCACATTTTAACTTAACGCGTTATTTTATGGGTCCTCTTTACGATACGAGTCATATTTTTTTTTGTGTAGTCTCGGTCATTTACTCCTAATTTGGACGTTTTATTCGTGTGAAATATAGCGTATCGGAATTGGCAGAAATCTAAATAAGTAACTGCGTGTAGAGGCCGACTTAGTAACGTGAAGGCGCTTCATAACATATTTCTCACGTATACATAAATACGTAAAAGTAAACCTCAAAAATCTTAAGAGCTGTGATAACTATTTTTAATCGAGGCCCTTGTATCCGACCGCGCATATTTTCATTAATTGATAATGCAGAAAATAGCAGTTTAAACTTTGACGTGTGTCGTAGGATGTTTTGATAGCACGAATTTACTGGGATATTCGTGAAGAGACGAATAATAGAAAAAGACTCCTTAGGGCTATTTGCGTGCAAAGTTATGAAACAATTTTATCGATACCTACTTGATGTGGAGCTAATGTGTAAAATCATCATCATCGTTATCAATATCAGCCCACCGCTCTGCTGGGTATAGGCCAATCCTAGTTACGGATTTGGTCGCCTTAAAATTTGTAAATAACTTACTTAATATATTTTTATTTTTACTTATGAGTGTAGTTATTTATGTTACTTGGTCCAATTAACACTTTTTTACTTTAGTTTTCTCCTAAATTTGGCACTGGCTGAAAATCAGCGCTGAAGGCTTGCCCATCAGCATATGCTGAGTCAGTTGCCGTTTATAGCGGCAGTGACACGCCGTAACCTTTAGTGTTCTTTTCTTTTTTTATTTTTCTTTAATGTTATTTAGTAATGTGTCTTAATTATACTATTTTTATTTTTAATGCACTAACCCGTGCTAAGGAACAAATTTAAAAACCTATTTAGAGGCTAAAAATTTCACCCATGCCGGGATTCGAACCCGCAACCTCTGGCTATCCGTGCCAGCGCTCTACCAATTGAGCCAATGGGCAACTCACGGCATCAGTAAAATTTCGAACCTCTTTACACTATTCTCTGTATTACGTACAGGCAGCGACATCTGACTTAAGCAAATTACATTACTTACAGCCCCGACTACCTACTTTGCAGTTAAAAAACATTTATTGTAGCCACAATACGTGTGTATTGTGTGGGTTTAACATCGGAACGATATCACTGTACCCACATGATTATTGCGGGTTCGAATCCCGGCATGGGTGAAATTTTAAGCCTCTAAATAGGTTTTTAAATTTGTTCCTTAGCACGGGTTAGTGCATTAAAAATAAAAATAGTATAATCATGTGGGTACAGTGATATCGTTCCGATGTTAAAACCACACAATACACGCGTATTGTGGCTACAATAAATGTTTTTTCTTCTTCTTCTTCTTCAAATGCCATCTCCCGCGATATCGGGCCGCTGGTCTGCCCACTGACCGTGAAAAATCTAGGACCTGTTTTTTCTTAGACATTGTATCAAGGAGTAATGAGCACCTTTACCTGCAATCTAAATGTAATGTAGAAATACTTCTGCTGAGCCTTGAAATTGTGCATCAGATGAACAAAGACTTGAAGCATCTGCCACCATTGTTTATTTTATCAAACCGTTTTTACCTACATTTATTCACTTGGATTGCTCAAAAAAGATAGGCTGCAGTTAACGCATTCCAGCGACGACTACGCTAATGTCGTATCACCAAACTTTTGAATCAGGTGACCTCCGAATTCATACCATAATCACAAAATCTGGGTGGCTAGTTTGGTTACCATTTTGTGGTGTTTTAAATGTATTCAACATCTCAACATCATTGTATGGTAATTTCAGTTCGCACGGATTTGTCTTTTGTCTTCGCCGTCTACCCCTCTATTCTAAAAGTAAATGCGGCTATATTGTGTTAGAATTAAGGGTATTTATTTTAGATTCGAGGTTGTTGAAAGTCATTATAAACATGTTCTGGGTGGCTCGCCACATCGTTATCATTAACCGGTGTCAGCCCACTGCTGTACGTAGGCCTTTCTAAAGACACGTCACTGAGTCCGATCTTCGGCTCATCTGTTTCAGTCACTGTCCACCGCTTTGCGATTGTCGTCGCTCCATCTGGTCTGCTGGTTAATTAAGTAGCAATTGATATTGTTCTTAAATAGTGGGGGTATATTATAGCCCATTAGCTGAGTTAGAAAGAGCGCTGGCACGGATAGCCAGAGGTCACGGGTTCGAATCCCGGCATGGGTGGATTTTTTAGCTTCTAAATAGGTTTTTAAAATTGTCCTTAGCACGGGTTAGTGCATTAAAAACAATATAAATGATATTGTATGAACAATTTAGTGTAAGTCGGTCCAGCAGTGGACGAAAACGGGCGGATAGATTGGCTTAAAAATGACGCCATACGTACTCGTAGTTGTGTAAAAGAAGGACACATTATTAAAAAGGCTCACTTTTTCAAATGTTTTTTTTTTCAAGTAACATCACTGTGTCCCACTGCTGGGCAAGGGTCTCCCTTTTAGATTTTCATTCCTCCTGGTCCCTACCCACTCTTCCCCCTCAGGTAAATATTTCAGGTCGGAACATAATAACCGCCTCAGTCTGCCAGTCGCCGGTAGCCATCGCACGGCATCCAATCAGTGACGATTGTCCATACGTCTCCTTTCCGGATTCATACGTCTCACATGTCTAGCCTAGCTCCACTTGAGTTAAGCGGTCTCCAATGTTGCGCGCTTGGACCAAGATCACTGATCTTGGTTTAAGCGCGCAGCGTGTTTTTCCGAATTTAGTAAATATTTCGCTAACTGTGAAGGAAAACATCGTGAATGAAACCTGAGTGACCGAGGTGTTCAAAAACCTCAGCGCTTGAAATTGCCAATCCGCGATGGGCAGGCGTGGTAATTAAGCTCATAATCTCTCTTTCTGAGAGAAGGCCTGTGTCCTGCATTGAGACGTAATAGGCTACATAAAAGTAAAAATAAATATAAAAAGCTAAAATGCACTTCGTGGAAGCTCCATATTGACTGCTAGAGTAAAGGCGCTGAACATTCTCTTTAATAATATTATTTTTATTGTTATAACGTTGAACTGTAAGTACCTAGCTTGTTATCGCGGCAACAAAAAATCTACTTAACTACATTTACTAATTGAAATTAACAATTTAATTGCAGCCTAACCACCCCTTCTTCCTGTCTCTCTTCTTCACTAATGGAGGTTGCAATCGTCGACCTGGGTCCCGTTTCATCTAACAATAATTCATTCAGTTTACTATGTCAATTCGATGTAAACTCAATTAACCCACAGATTAACAAGTAGGAAAACTGCTATGCAATATATATCGAATTATCATAAGAACTACGAATTGTAGTTTTACAAAACCACGGCCCTGGCGTTTGTTCCCATCTCTACTATTGATATATTTATAAAAACATGATTACTTTCGTTATCAACCCTTGTATGTCCTCACTGCTGGGGCACGGGTCTCTTCCTGCATCGCAGGAAGGTTAGGCCATACTCCACCACGGGGGCCAAGTCCGGGTTCGTGGAGGATTGTAAGACAGTGGCGGGCCTTACTGTCAGAAGTTATCAAGCCGCCCATAAGGCCTCTGACATGGCTTAACGACTGCCACTAGCGGTAGTCATGGGACGGTCACCCATCCTGCACCTGACCGCGCCTTTTGTTGTTTAACTCAAGTGATTGATTCCAATCACTCGGTTCGACTAGGCCACGAGCGCTTCGTGTCTATTTCGAGCGAGTGTGCCTTGGGGAAGATCTATGTCTAGCAATGGACGAGTACGATTGATTAATCTACCTGCTTGTCCTAGGTAATAGTTTGTGCTAGGAAACATGTCGCAAATCACATAGTATTAGTATGTAGATACTTAAACCGTCTTTCTATTACGTTAGTCATCGTGTCTTTGCAATGACCGCAAGCCTGGTGGTCAGCCGAGCGCGAAATTGTGGGGTGGTGTAGGGGACCATCATCAGCCGCACCGAGTGGAGACCTCCCTTTCCACCTTCATAGAACTAGCTCCCAGGTCACCAGATTACAGATAGAAAAATGGATCTGTTAATGAATAAAGTGCTAATTGCGTTGGGGTTCCTAGAAAGATTGTGTAATAATAGATGGTTTAGATAACTAGATGTTTATGGTTATTAGGTTCTAATCTGTTGCACAGTTGTTGTTTTTGCATGGGAATCTGGCTTTTGTTTTGTTACGAATATAATAAGATGTTTATGTTCTACATAATACTAAAATATTCCCCCACTATTTTAAATTTCATATACAATACAGATATAATTAGTAAATTTTAAATTGCTTAATATTGCACTACCTGGTAATCTTGTCTCCAAAACTTAGGTTAGCTGGTAGATAATGCATAAGATAGCATTAAGCTCGCCTATGTGCAAAATTTTATGCAATAAAAAATTTGGTAGGAAAATATTCAGTTTGAGTTATCTTACCAAAGCGGGATTATGGGGTGTGGATGCCCTGGGGCCGACAAACAAGCGGAGGCTCATAATTACTTTTTCAACAAATTAGCTTCGGCATTAAGCCGAAAATTTCATCTATAACTCTCTATGTGGGGGCCTCTTTCACATGGAGGCCTTATGGTTGCAGCCTTGGTTGTCCTACCTAAATTCGGCCCTCTATTCTATATCTGTTTGTACATTAGTTCCTGTTTTTTAGATTATTAGATTATTATTAGTAAAGCCTTGGAATGGTTGACTAGTAGAAAATGCTTCTAACATGAAGTTCACTAAATTGCCATTGTAATAAATACACGTATTATTAATAATACATTTTTGATACAACAAACATTACATGTTAAATGAAACTTCGAAGTAAGTGCCAGTCTATGCCTTTACAATTAAGAAGAGGTTGTAGCTAAAGATTCGGCTAAAAAAGTATTGTGCTGTCCTGTACGGAATAACAACTACGATTATACATTTTAAATAGGTTTATTTATTTACAAGTGAAGGAGTATGCTCATCATTCAGTTTGTTTCGGGAATAACATAGGACTTAATCGCTTCAAACAAAACATAGGTACATGCCAAAACTGCCACTTTTAGATGGACTACAGTCCTAGAATTGACCTAGTCTGCGGATCTAAAAATAACTAGCCTACCATTAATGAGAATCATGATGTTTGCTTTTTGCCACAACATATTATTATGTATGATGAAGGAAGGTATGGTTTGGTTTGGCTGGAGCTGTCAGGATAGCATAGACGTTGGGCATGGGCAAGCCTACTCCGTCCATTTTTCTTTTCTTTTCGTCATTCTCGACATGTTCCAAATATTTGTTGGCAACTATTTAACAAAAAATAATATATTGCTGTGTCTTCGAAACCAGCGAACTAATTCATTACAAGAGATTCGATTAGCGTGTAAAGATTTGATTTAGTGTGACGAGTTAAAGATTTTTAAGAAATTGACGAGTCGGGAAAGTGACGAATTAACGATAGTGACGAATAGCGAAAGAGACAAGTAATGCACTATCTCCTTTAATGACTATTAACAAGTAATATAAAAAACAAAGACAGATTAATGTGCTGTTTACTCGCGATATATCCCTAAGCAATCTACTCACTCTATCAGGAATTCATATCCTTCAATGCACTTACCACGTCCTGTCCAGTCCCATTTGCTCCCAGAGGGCGACAATATCATGTCATTTACTTTGCCCGTGCTCCTATAAAACTCCTAGGCCACCACTCAGTACAAACATTAGTGTTTGTTGACTCCTGGCTCAGTCAGAGCAGACGCTGGCTATAATAGACGTAGGTAATAGGGCTAATTAAATACTACGATAATGCTGCGGTAACCACCGTCTCCTGAGGAAACGGTTCTTCCGTTCATAACCTACCGCCAGGGTTGTCACCTCAATAACTACTAAAATGAAATAAAATGAATAAAGGAAATGAAAATGAAAATAATGTATATATTTATTATTATTATTTAACGTTAATTTGTTAGGGTTTAATTAAAACATAAACTGAAATAAATAAATATAAACTAATTCTAAATTAAGGATTAAATTAGTAAGAAAACTAAGATCTAATTAATATAAAGTAATAAAAATAAATACCCTTTGTAAATATAAAATTATAGGTGATTATTGTTTATTTCTATATAGGTAACTGTTGTATGGAAAGTAAACTAAACCATAAAACTATAAAATTAAAATAAGTTTATTTTTAGCATGTTATTATATTAACAAATTTTATATTGTTTAACATAAGTAATTAAGATGATAAAATTTTAACTGGTTCCTCGCGAAACAGGCTAAGCCTAGTGCAAGGACCCCTGGTAATTTTGTAGTAGGTATTAAATTTTTGATAATAAAAGTATTTTAATTTTTTTAAATTTAATTTATTTTAAATTTTTATATAATTTACATAGATGTCACTAAATTGATTAAACGTACATGTCACTAATGATTTGCGAACTATTATACCTATTTGTTAAGACCTATTCTGTACCAAATTAAGTAATAAACGAACTTGAACTATCGTTCCCAACGTTTAGGCTGGCCGGAAACGCGGTTCTTAAAATGTGTAAAGTACGAAAAGCACTTTGTGCGAAAAGGTCTAATATAACGTAAAAGATTATTTAGGTAACAATGATGTCCGAAATGAAAGCCAGTACCATGAGTTGTAGGTTTCAGAATATCTAAGTAAACTCTGTTAATCAAAGACTTTTTATATTTGGAATTCTCGTGTAAATTTTTCCTCCAAAATGTTTGAATATTTTGTAACGTTCATCAAATTGCCGTTTCTTTGTTCGCCGTCAACTTCGAATAAAAATTTAAGTTTTTTTTGTATTTCGCTTTTTACCATAAATTCTGAATTCTACAATTCTGAAACAAACATTACTGTAGATTTTGTTTGTGTTCTGCTTCTGGTGTGCAATAAGGAATATTCTTATTTTATTAAGAACATTTGAATTTTAATTGACAGTGACAACCCTAATAAAACGGTAACATCAGCGACAATGCATCGCATTCCACCTGTGTATTCTCACGGCAAAATAAAAATACACTGTCTCGTTTTGGAGACCTCTACCTCCCTACGTTTTGTTCTGTACTGAAGATGTCTAGAAAGTTTTCTTTTTCTCAGTGACAAAGACATTGGTTTATCTTTGTACCGAGTTAACTGCATGCGGTAAATGGTACACACGAATACATACATTTGCGTCTACCTTCTGTTTACCTATACAAAGGAATGGAATGCACTATTATTGAGTAGATACATTGAACAGCACAATCGCGCCGAAACCATTATTAAATACAAAAGTCACAAATGAAATCATTTGCTAAAAAACTATTCAAGTAATTACTATATAAAAACATATTCAAATTTAGTTTATACAGAAATCTCTATGTAACTTTTTTATGTAGCCTATATACGACCCGCTGCAGGGCACGGACCTTCTCTCATAGAGAGAAAAAGAGAGAGAGAGAGATGGGCTTAATTATCACGCGTGCCCACCACGGATTGGGAATTTCAAACGCTGAGGTATGTAAACTGTTCAGACTTTCAGGTTTCTTCACGATGCCTGGGTATTTTTGCACAGTAGATAGCGGCGGAGGTAAAATTCAAATATCTATAATATAAAAATGAATCCCCGAATGTGTTGGTAAGCGCAAATCTCGAGAGCTGAACCGATTTTGCTAATTCTTTTTTTACAATATTCCTTGAAGTACGAGGATGGTTGGAGAGAAAAAAAATAAAGAATCGACTGTCAGGCGGTACGAAGTTCGCCGGGTCAGCTAGTCTATAATATAAAAATGAATCGCTGAATGTGTTGGTAAGCGCAAATCTCTAGAGCAGCTGAACCGATTTCGCCGATTCTTTTTTGGAATATTCCTTGAAGTACGACGATGGTTCTTATGGAGAGAAAAAAATAAATAAACAATCGACCGTTAGGCGGTACGAAGTTCGCTGGGTCAGCTAGTATTGAATAATTAAAAGATGTGACGTAAAGGTAGGAGGAAATTCACTTCAATACACTGTGCATTTGAAAAAGCACTCTTATGAGGCAGACACTGTCAAGTAATGGAGATACGTTTTGGCTTATTATATAATAATATGATATATTCTTTTTTTTAATGCACTGACCCGTGCTAAGGACAATTTTAAAAACCTATTTAGCGGCTAAAAAATCCACCCACGGGATTCGAACCCGCGACCTTTGGCTATCCGTGCCAGCGCTCTCCCAACTGAGATAATGGGCGACTTACCGGTATCAGTGAAATTTCGAACCTCTTTACAATACTCTCTGTATTAAATAAATAGGTTTTTAAATTATTGTCCTTAGCACGGGCTAGTGCATAAAAAGAATATAATCATGTGGGTACAGCGATATCATTCCGATGTAAAATTTAGCCTCTAAATAGGTGTTTAATAATATTATTATGTTTACAGATTTTTCGTTATCCCCACACTGAATTACGCCTGTTATGTGGGACTCTAATATATCTTAAAGAGTCTAAATAAGGATGTGATTACATTTGATTTCGATATGTTCACAACTTGACTATGAATTATTTGTAGTATTGAAAAAACAAACTTGAAAACGGAGACCTTTTACGCGTCCCTATCACACCAACCCGTCCGTTAGACAATCATGGTAATTGAATCATCAGCTAACAATATGTTTAACAAGACTTTAGCCTCCGTTACTCGATGCTTTGATAAGAAGACAATTGGCAAACATCTCTATGAGAACTTGCGAACCACACGATGGAACAGAACGCCATCACCTCAGCTTCACCTGTTACCAAGCCAGTCGTTTTGGGACTGTTTGTTGATAGATTATTTTGTTCTAGTTCAAGTTCGTTTATTGCTTTATGTGGTACAGAATAGGTCTTAACATATAGGTATAATAGTGCGCAGCATGAGCCCTGTCAGGGCACTGCAATTATATACATAAGTAGCTTACGTATTAGAAAAATAAGTACTTAATTATTTTTACGCACCAAAATAGAATAAGAGTGTCATGTATTTTTAATGCAATTAGTTTGCTGTATGGTGTCGGCCTAGAGAATAGCACCAATCCGATTCTTCCCGCGGGTGTCGTAAAAGGCGACTAAGGGACACAAACCGGGGGGCGGGCAGCAGCGCCCCCTGCAGTTTAACTCCACCAAACTGCGATCCCCAACCCGCATGCCCAGCGTGGGGATTATGGGCATTAGTCCTATGATAGCACAACGTGGCGCTCTTTAGGGGAGGGCTATGTCCAGCAGTGGACTAGTAAAGCCGGACGATTACGATGATAGTTTAGACACAGTTACTTAAACCTATTTAATACTAAAAGGCTAATTTATAACTACATAACACCAATAAAATCATTAACATTACTAACACCAGCTTCATCTAATCGGTTCTAAATCTGCTTTGCATCGGAAGGCACGCTAAGCCGTTGGTCCCCGCTGTCATGTAATGGAAGTCGTAACACCATGTCAGAGGCCTTATGGGCGGCTTGATAACTTCTGACAGTGAAGCCCGCCTCAGTATTCCTGCGATGCAGGATGAGATCCGTGCCCCAGCAGTGGGGACGTACAACAGGTTGATATCATTCGAATCCTATACAAACTAAATAACTGGGCTGATAGGTCGTCGTCAGGCTATACTAGTCCACTGCTGAGTGACATAGCCCTCCCCTAATGAGCGCCATAGCGCCCTGTCTTCATCTTGCCGCATCCAGCATCTGCCTGCAGTTTTTCGCAGATCGTCATCCCACCTAGTCGGAGGGCGTCCTACACTACGTTTGCCGAGTCGCGGTCTCCACTCAAGGACACGTTTGCTCCAACGGTTGTCGGTTCTTCGCGAGATATGGCCAGCCCATTGCCACTTCTGCTTGCTGATCCTCTAAGCTATGTCGATAACTTTGGCTGATAGGTGTTTATTTTATTTTCCGGCTAATTTGAAGCCTGTGAACATCAAATCGTTGCAACTGCAAGGTGGCTTGATGTTGCATCTTAATCTACTGATATAGTGTCGAGTCCAAGTCGTCAGCTAAGGAGTTGTCGTGTGTACATACCACATTAATTTTCCACATTTCACCTGACCGCCATTGTTTGCCTTTACGAGCGGCCGTGGAATGCAAACAGGAATCTAACCCGAGACTGCGACCGATAGCCCGCAAACAAACACCCGCCCGAGTAGGGTTGCCAGACGACAAGATTCTTCCGGACACTTCGGGAATTAAAGCCCTCGTAGGCCCTTTGCTCTGTCATGAAATTAGATTTTTTAGGGTTTCGTACCTGAAAAGGAACCCTTGTTCACATTGTTATCCGTCCATCTGTCAGTCTGCAAAGACCCTTATCACGGAAACGCGTGGAGGTATCGAGTTAAAATTGAAACCGTTTACTCAACCTTACAGTCCCTTCAGTTGTAAAAAATCAAACTTGTAATTGAACGCAAAAAAAGTTACGGGCGTTTATACCGCAAAACGGCAGACCTTACTTCTGACAGTAAGGCACGCCACTGTCTTACAATCCTCACCAACCCGCAGCATTTTTATCTGTCTGACGTATTTCGATTATGCCAACTCAGTGCACTATTGCAGGAAATCTCACAATTGGGAAAACTCCGGAAATTTGCGGATAGTTCAAAATTATGTCAGATTATTTTACTTCTGAGTCTGGTAACCCGATGCCGATAATACGCCCGCTTCCTCGTTTTGCAATAACGCTGCCTGCTATACGATTCTATTACTGTCAGCACATCGTGTCATTAATAATTAGGTATTTGAGAGGCGACCTTATCTGTGACGATATCTGTACTATCATTGCAAAGACAGATTGTTTTCAAAAGGTACTAATGTTGTTAGAAACAGCTATCAATCAGCTAGTACTCGTTCATACATTCTGTTATAAAGAAAAATAAATTTTATGATTATTACCATTATTCTAGATTTCATGATTAAGCTTTGCGAATCGGAGCGAAATCTGGTTAGTCTGTTCCGACTTAAAGCCTAGTAAGTTTATCCAGTTACAATTCAATAAGATTCTAGAAGTGGAAAACACAGAAGATCCATAGATCCTTTTCTTTAGGTACACATACATGACCTAAAGAAAATGTAATACCTAGGAACCATTTCTTCAGTATCCATAATAATCACTTTCTAATACTAAAACTACTATACTGAATGACAGCCTACCTCCGTGAAGTGGCGCTGAAAAATTCAGAAAATCTTTTTTTTTTAAATAATCCTTAATCTTCATCAAAAACTTAATTTTTTAAAATTTTACGTATGAAAATAAAAATAACGAATTTGTAAGTTTTAGTTCGAGGAAGCGCTCGTGGCCTAGGTGAACCGAGTGATTGGAATCAATCACTTTCCTCACCACCTGGTGAGGATGTGTGAGTGTGCGTGAGTGTATGTGAGTGTGATAAATGTGTGTGAGTAAGTGTATGTGTGTGTGCGAGTGATAATGATATTTTACCTTACAACTTTCACTTGTTCCTCTGTTGCGTCGTAGGACAGTTACTGAAGTCAGTTTTTTGTCATAAGTTTAAATTCACAAACAGTGTTATAAGACAAAGTCCAGTAGATATTCGCACACAGTTCTGTTAAAAGTTACATAACCAAGACGCAGGTGGTCATAACCTAGCCTAGGTACTCGTAAGTTACAAGTAGCTAAGCTAAAGTCCGGACTACAGTGAAAGAATGCGGATTTTGCGTAAAGTAGAACGAAATATCACAGCGTTTCTTGGGTGCTGCAATACTATTATAAATTATGCAGTAGGAAAGGTCAAGTTGTAGTTTTACGACCGCACTATCCAATTCAAATAGGGTATATATTAGCAAATGGCAAAATATGAAGTACCTGATACTGGTGTGCGTAAGGCCCGCTGTCTTACAATCCTTCACCAACTCGGACTTGGCCCCCGTGGTGGAGTATGGCGTAACCTTCCTGTGATATAGGACCCGTGCCCCAGCAGTGGGGACATACAAAGGGTTTATGTCACTGGCGTGCGTGCATGCAACGACTAATGAACGTTGATGAAGTGAAGGTGATCTGTCCGGATCGTGGCAAGTGGCAGTCTCTGGACTCTGCCCTGGGATACAGGCGTGAGGTTACGTTATTTTGTAATGTTACTATATTATTTTCCTAGCGGTATACGTACACTATATATCTAAAGCGGGGATAACCGAACGGTAGAACGTCGGCTTCTTATTCGGAAGGTCGTGGGTTCGAAGCGTTGCATATACCAATACCTTTGTTTTCTAAGTTAAGTTAGTTTGTGTACTTATAGTAGCAATACCACTCGCTAACCGTGAAGGAAATTATCGTGAAGAAACCTGAGTGTCTGAGGTGTTCAAATACCTCAGCGCTTGAAATTGCCAATCCGCGGTGGGTACGCGGGGTAATTAAGCCCATACTCTCTCTCTGAGAGAAGGCTTGTATGTCCTTGTATGAAGGCTTGTTGTGTCCTGCTGTGGAATGTATGTAAGTTACATGTTGCGAACAATTTTACATCCTTTTCATTATTCTATTTAATTACTTTGTGTCATTGTTTCACACTATTTTCTCGCCTACATGTTCCATTAAATGAAAACTGAAGAAAAGCTAAGGATAGTAGATCCTTAGTTTTTCTTCAGTTTTCATGTACAGTCCACGCGAGGCCAACACAACATAAAGAAGTAAGAGAAAATAAGATATATGGATTGAAGTATTTCACAGCACTGCAGTTGCAAATGTTGCAATGGTCTTGCGCAATGTAACAAGGTGCAACAAGGTCATTTAAGCTTTAGTTGGTTGGTTATAAATGTATGTTTTTGTAGCCTTATAGTTAAACTCACCGTTTGCGACAGAAAATGGTCTACTCTCGGTAGAAAAGTAATTTGCGCACAGGCCGCTTTCAAGAATTACACCTCTATAATTCCATTAATGATCCAGTTTTTTTTTTGGTGATGTCCTCCTCGTAAGTTGCTAGATTTTTGTGATGATGAAAGCGGAAACCCAATCAAGTGTTTGGTGAAGCCGGACTCGAGACTCTGGAGTCTATGATAACGTAATATCAAAAATAAAATTGAGAATAGATCTAAAAAAGCGAGCAAAAAGATTTGCGTTTCATTTAAATAAAAATAAAAATATTTACCTGTTTATACAACCATTACTATTTATAAAATACACTTTTAAGTATGCAGTGACAGGGAAACTCGCTCTTCCATAACTTATAAAGCTTGAATAACTAAAATTAACTTTCGTAAAATATTGTGTTAAGCTTAATCTAATACATATAACTCCATGGTAGACCAGGTGCTTCCAAAAAGTTTAGTACCTAACAATTTTGGGCTTTATTTGAGTGCATGGAGGTAAATAAATATTATTCGACTCATTTCAAAGTTCGATCTGGCACAAAATCACCGGAAAATTTGAAAAAAATGCCATTAGATTAGATTAAGAAAAAACAATTGTTTTTATTTACGGCGATTCTGGCTGCAACTGCCAGTATTTACTAAAGAGATCCGGCACTTAGACCTCTTTGGAAGTTGTGTCTTCCGTCTTCTGGTAATAAATCTTGTATCCCTATAAATCAATGTGCTTAATTGCAGTTTAAATGGAACAAACAGTTAGTTAACGTGTGTCCGATTATGCTAATTAACTCACAAAAACACAATGGAGGCATAAATCTCTTCATGTCCATGGATGTCTATATCGACAAATTGAAATGTGTGGACTGTGGAGTTCTTGCGCTGCGTAGTTTCTATGAAAAATATTCGTTTGCTCGTTACTTGCTGGTACACTCCAGCAAGTAAATTATGTTCGCTAATGTTTTGTATATAGTTTTCTTATTAAACATTTGTGATTTATCCACTGACTAAAAATAAAGCGTGAAATTGTAAAATAAAAATAAAACATAAACTCCGTCTTTTTAAATATGGATTTGTAAACAGTAAATATACTGTTATATTAAGTGTTCCTACATATTTAGGATGCTTGTTGGAGACCAAGGACTAAAGTAATTTGTAATTTCCTAAGAATTAATAAAAAAGTATTTATTAATTCTTACGAAATTACAAATTACTTTGGTCCTTGGTCTCCAACAAGCATCCTAAATATGTAGGAACGTTCATCGATTTTCCCATGAAAGTAAGATATTTTCCCGAAGTACAACGTAGCCTAGTGTTAATCCAGGTTGTCAGCTAACTCCATACCGAATTTTAGTAAAATCTCTCCAGCCGTTTAGATGATCTTTCGCCTGTATAATATTAGTGTGAAGTTTGATGTGATATGATCACTATTTAAACAACACGAGCTTCTAAGCAAGTTAAACGTAATAACCTGTTTAGGGCATTCCCTCTAACCACTCCATCTCACTTGCAATCAACTGAGTCTACGCCATATTTTATTTTCCTTAATTATTATATCTTCGATCCAGTTCCAGGCAGATCTGGGCTGGTTTTGAGCTGGTTTCCATATGGGGGTACAGTGAATGACTGGGGATAGATACCTACATGTTTTTGTTCGAAACTCGCACTTATGAACAGTGCTATAAGAGCTTCCCGTGGCATTGACTTTCGCTGACTTTTCAAGACATCGCTGGCAGGTGCTACGGAAGCTATTATAACTTATAAGCTAAGAGTGTTTAAGATAAACGGGTCGGGAACCGAACCTAGGTTCGGTTGACTACAAAATAAGGACTTAGTTCGTTCAAATATGTGGGTGGGAAGGTAGTTTTCCTTAGGAATGTAGTTTATGCGTGAACTGAATGTGCTTATGTTATTTTGTTGAGGTAGGTACTTGATTTGCATTTATTCCGTGGGATGTCCACTATGTCTATAGTTGCTTTATTCCACTTATTTAGGTAATTAAATAAAAGTAAATAATCTCGATTAGTCTTTGTATTGATTAAATTTGCACACAAATTTTAAATTTCATAAAATTACATTGAGTTTCAGATTAAAATGTAAAGATATTGATTTAAAAAGTGCTTATTTTGATAAAAAGAAGTATCACGATTACATTTACATGGTTTGAAGTACCTAAACAAATGGACCTAATAGACCTAAATACAGAGTTAAAATATTTAAGGTTCGGTATTATGTAACTAATTAAGCCCTTACTTTTTGTCTAAGAGAAGTCCTGTACCCTTGGAAAATTTGTATGCGCCGTCTATAAGCTACATAAAAATACAAAAATAAGTGTATTTAGCTAAAATAATGTATAAATACTAATTTAAAAATATTTAAATAATAATGATAATATACCTTTATTTCCGACCAATGATCCATAGTTATTAGTATAAGCTTAACCTATGTTGATGAAAATAAAATAATTTAGACATTTTTGAAGCAATAGTTTAAGTAAATTACTTAAATAAGTAGATAGATAAAAAGATAGATAGAGAACACTTTATTGCACAACCAGAAAAATATTACAACCATGATTCTTAAATCTAAGTACAGGCACTTACCTTAGTAATTTATTCAAACTATGAAATATGCTAAGTTGGGTTATACAATACCAAAACCCTATATGGAAGGAAGATTATGTGACATGACGACAAAGTTTTCTACAAGTATCTTTGACTTTCGTCAAAGCAATATGATCTTTACGCTCTTAGGAATAAGTTTGTTTCAAAGATAGTTCTCTGATGGCAAAGTAACATCCTGACAGTGTCTTACGGATGTGGTTGTAATAAAACCATGGAATATGTAATAACGATGGCAGTTAGGACAGGACGCCAAAACCTCAGCCTTTAACTAGCAATTACGTAGGGATTTTATTAAATGTACGGCCGTCTATTTGAAACTATTTCATAAGATTACATTTCTGAATGAGTTTCGATATAGGATGTTTTAAAGTCTTTTCATAAATGTAGAGTCCCAGCTCATGAAACTTTACATTTTTGTTGCAAAGGCATATTTAATGTACACGTTTGTTGATGTGCTAAATTGTGCTATCGACTGTACGGTCTGTAGGTACGGAAGTTTTTCTTGTTAGTTCAAATGCTGTTTGACAAAACCGGCCAGTATTTCCGCTTAGTAGTCAAATAGTTTCGAAATATTTCGATTTGAATTACTGAATTAACATTTTATTTCAAACATTGTGTGAAAGTAAGTTAAACTGAAAATTTCGTAAACACTACATTATTCATATCCAGATCAAAATCAAGTAAGTTGATCATTCAAATGAATAAAGTAGAGTAATTTCAGGTACTACAGTGCCTACCTTTATACCGTATCTCCGATTTAGAAGACACCGTATAAATTACTTAGAGTCTAAAGTGTAAAAGGCTTAAAATATAAGCACGTAACATGCCATGAATTTATAATTTCTTAAGCATCTGTTTGCAAAAGCCATTAAAAAAAGCCGCCATTCAAGCTCCAGGCCTCGAACATGCATTTAAATAGATAATAATAGTTCCGCCATTGCGCACAATATCATTCCCTTCACAACCCACACCAACTAAGTCAAGGGTCTGTATCCCACCTGTTGCCAACGAAACCTGTATACTTAATTAGTGTTCAAACACAGCACTCATAGTTTGTTAGGGCTCGCCGTCAGAATAGACGCGACGTTCGTACACCGCACACGTCCCCCGTCGAGTCGAGCGAATCGATCAATCGATTCTCTGATCCAACGCAGAGTGCGATTAATTGCATCGATTCCATAGCGCTGGCCGGTTGCGCCTTTTTGAGAAAAAAAAAGTTTAATATTGACATTGGTTTTTGTTTTTCCATTCGATTTATTGGTTATTTGGCGCGAAGTTATTTTCGAGGCAGAACTTTTTTAAGTGATAAGGACAAAAAGCCAGTGTTTCAGGACATTTCGGGTGCCGAGTTTTTTTAAAGTGAAATGACCCCCGTAGGACTGCTGTTTAAAGTGAACAGGTGAGTGGGACTCCGAGCGTGGTTTATTTGTATTCAGGAGGGTCGGTTTGTTTGTTTAGAAAGGAATCTGAGGGTGTGTGGTATGTTTTGTTAGTAAGTGTTGAAGGTCGAAATAATTTAAGTAGCCCTGTTAGGTAGCAGCATTGAAAGGTCACTCCACCCCCCGTGTGTGTCGTAGAGTATTGTATGTAGAACTATGACACCCAGACTAATATAATGCGTTGGTAATACTATTCATATTAGAAACGCATTCTATTAGTCTGGGTGTCATACCACTATGGGCATACATTTTGATTGTGTGCCAAGTTTGTATTAATTTTTCGATGCACAAACAGCACATCAACCTTTACACGCGTGCATTCTACTCAGTTATAGTGTAACGGTTAAACAGCCATCTATGTATTTATGTTTTTCAATTCACTTAAAGTCAATTTTTTAACGGGGCATGTACTTATAGTTTAACTTTATATATAATACATTCATACGTACAAGCTCTATTTTTGAATTACATAAATGTCTTTAGATTTCTGATATGTACTTAAGTACTTACTCCAAATACTCTAGCGTTTAGTTTGACTTGAGATTTACTCCAATCTTCTTTAGAACCTACTGGTACTGTATCCCAGACGGGGAGGACTGACTGTATCCCAGACGGGGAGGAAGAGACAATATGTCCAACTGAGCTAATGGGCGACTCACCGGCATCAGTGAAATTTCGAACCTCTTTACGTAATACAGAGAATGTTGTAAAGAGGTTCTAAAGGTCACTGATGCCGGTGAGTCGGCCATTAGCTCAGTTGGAAAGAGCGCTGGCACGGATAGCCAGAGGTCGCGGATCCGAATCCCGGCATGGGTGGAATTTTTAGCCTCTAAATAGAAAGATAGATAGATAAATCATTTATTATTGCTTAAAGACACACACACATAAAGCATCACATAAAAAAATAATTACATAAAATAATTTAAGTACAAATACAGCTTTATCTTACAAACTAACTCACATGCATCGAGTTCTACGGCATTTAATATGGGTTTTTAGAATGATGATCAATCCCAACTATCCTTTCTGATCGAGCTTGTTATTTAGCGACTTTTACGCACACGATTTCTCTAGCCCGCTATCCGATAAATATGGAGAGAAAGCGCGTGAGAATTGTCACACCAATTGTCTCTGGCAGCTCTGTATGCGACACGGACTGATGTTTTTTACGACAGCGCTATTAATACACCGTTGGTTTCAATCTATTCATCGAAGTGATGAAAAAAGTTTATATATACTTTATGGTTGTTGTTGGAACGAAAGAGTTTGACAGGATCGTGGCAAGCGGCAAGGCCTGGGAGATAATTCCCACTTCATTAGAAAATAATTCGATACGACTCTTAAGGCTTATGACTTGGATTCTACATAAAAAGTTGAGCGACTGCTAAAATCTGTATTATAAACGCCATGCTAGATTGAATTCTAATAAGAAAATAAATGGCTAATGACTCTGTCGAGTTATCTGATCTTATTTTTGTGCGACAAAATTCTAAGCCTTCGAATATATTTCAATTCGTAAGGGCTAGAATCGACTCCCAGGCCCTGTATTCTATCAATGCATTGTAGCACAATGACAATTAACTGCACGACATTGCTGATTTAAGTCTAAACCCGCACACGTATCACACCCTCTAGGCACCAGTGTCTAAAAAAAATCGTCCATTTATCTGTCATGGTCTGTAATGCACTAACAGAATCGACGCCCAGGTCTTTGCCTCCTTTTCCAGGATACAGGCGTGAGGTTATGTATGTACGTATGTTCTTTTTTTAATTGCATGTTTGTCAACAACTTGGACTTGGCCCACGTGGTGGAGTATCGCCTAATCTTCCTGCGATGCAGGAAGAGACCCGTGCCCTTCTTCATCACGCATCTGTTCTAAGTGTACTTATTACCTATTTATACAGAAACTCTAGTATTTTCAAGGTTTTTAATGAATACAGTCTGATTTATTTTTATTACAAATGAAACATCCAAGTTTAATGTAAGGTGCAAGGATCCCAAAAGTTAATAACATTAATTTAAATTAATTTACTCTCTCAAGAAAAGGCTGTGTCCTGCATTGTGACGTTTATAGTTAACATAAAACAAATATGGGGATCTTATTCCACCCTTTATTTTAGATATACAAAATAAACAAGAAAGAACTTGTCATCTTCCTGTCATTGATCAAGCGAAGCCTAACGAAGCTAGTCCGCATCATAAACAAGTTTTTACACAAGCATCAGACGAAAGCTCAAAAGCTCGACTGGTTTCCAAGGAAGCTCGCATTTCCTACAACCTATATGCTGAGTGCTTTTAGCGGTACTTGGAGCCGATTCCACCATGCAAACTAAACGAAGAAACGTTTGTCATTAAACGAAGTTCAAAGTTTCTTTTGGGGAGTTTCGTTGAAGTAACCAATATATTGGTCTAGCCTAGTCACGTCTATTTACCACACCGGAGGTTGTGAGTTTGATTAGGTACTACTGGGGGCCGCCGTACATTTGTACAAATCGCTTCAGTCTAAGTGTATTTCCAGTTTCCACGTTTGTGATGTTCTTGCCTTGCCTGGTTACAGGGTATTCTATATTGGGACCAGGAGGGCGAGTCTCTAAAACGAATAGTTGGTAAATATAATCATATAGACGTTTCATTTACACTATCTGTAGTCTAGTAATCAATCGCATTGCAATGGTATAACCCGTGCTACTTAACTCGGCGCCGCGCGCGATTAATAATAGTAATAATAATAAAGTTTATTTTGCACACTTTAAAAGTTACAGTTGTATCTAAACATACAGTTTATAAGGTACTTACAATATTTGGTTAATACATTGTGAACACTAGCGTCTAGACTAGGCTGGGCCTGTGTCGTAGACGCCAGTTCCTTCCATTGACACCAGTTTACATTATTAAGTAATAAGTACAAAATATTCTTCAACAAAAATTAACTGTCACAATATTGTTTGAAGGTAGGTAGGGTGATTCTTAACCAGCACTTTTTTTCCAATTGTACCTACCTACATAATAAAGTGTTATACAGAATCTAGGTTAGGATTCGATCTTCGCGAGAGATGCCTATTTAAGTTGCGCGGGTTATACGCCTAGAATGACGTTGTACTCCTATTGCTTTGTAGACTACCATGTTGAGGCGACTAATAACCATTGTCGTGCTTATATCATTTTATTGAAAAACTAAGTAAGTATTAGACTCTAGGGCCAGGAAAACCGATTGTGTTGTATCGAAGTTGTTATATTATTATTTATATTTTTTGTAACACGTTGTATACTTTCAGTAAGATAAACAGTGATAAAATTAGCAATCACTCGGTACCTTGTACTAAAGGCGATAATTTAGCAATGAGCGACACTTTATAAATGGCTCATTTATCTATCAGTACGTCGGTTGGTCACAATTTATTGCCCATAATGATTTGTTTACACTCTGAATGATGTATTCTGACAAGATTACAGAAGGCGTTTTTAATGGTAATGTTAACTGAAAATGTTAAACAAGCTCATTATAAACATACAATAAACATTTTAACTACGAATACAATCACGAATCACGAATTTCGTACACGAATGTAATTTGTCGAGAGAAGATATACAAAATATCTAAAATGTCTTATCTTAACTTCGTAGTCAGTTATACCTTCACAGGGCTGGATGACACGGAGTCAACGCTGACGTCAGCGCATTGGCAAGTCAGTGCTGACCCGGTTACAGATCTGATACTGACTTCGTGTAAATGTGTTTCAAAGTCAGTTCAGCGATGTCGCGTAAGACTTGTATACTGGCCTACACTCACTCTATGTAAACGGAATAAGTCAGTTTCAATGACGTCAGTATCTGACTCCGTGTGATGCAAATGCTTGTTTAGTGTAATACAAAAACTGCGTTAAAAAAAATCATCTTTGTTTCTAAAAGACCTAAGATTTTCAAGAAGACTTCCAGATGTTATTTCTTTTATATAGATCCAAATTATTTTTAAGGTGCCATTGACTATTCTTCAATATGTCTGAAAATGTATAGAGCTACTGTCACTTCATTGTTAGATTGTTACAAAACAATCGGCCGTAAAAAAACCCCGTCACGAGTCCTGCGCGCGCGCAGATCGGCACCACACGGGCGCCGTTAGTTGCGCAAGCGCATCGCGGGAGTCAAATGCAAAATGCGCATGCGTGCGGTGGCATCTCGTTGACACAAATAGCTCGTCGAGGACCTAGGAGGCTTAAAAACTTATTTGCAATTTGTATTTACAATTCTACTAAGTACATTAAGTTTTTTCTGAAAGCTTGTTCAAGTTTATGGAATAAAATAACACATCACAATAAACAAAAGACATATACCACATAAGACTTACAATCCTTCACCAACCCGGACTTGGCCCCCGTGGGCATACTCCAGCGTGAGCTTATGTATGAAAGTATGTACTTCCATTTTTTAAATTGTATGTTGTCACCAACCGGGACTTAGCCAGGGTGGTGGAGTATGACCTAATCTTCCTGCGACGCAGGAAGAGACCCGTGCCCCAGCAGTGGGGACATACAAAGGGTTGATATCATTATCATCATATAAAGGTTGACCTGATTTTGATTGTACTATAGTGCAGCAAGCAAGCGGTGGTAGCTCAGTGGGTAGAACCTTGGACTGGCAAGCGAGAGCCCCAGGTTCGATCCCGAGTGCGGGCATGTACCAATGACTTTGTTTAATTTCAAAGTTACGTACATTTGCGAATTTGTAGTCGCAATACCACACGCTAACTGTGAAGGAAAACATCGTGAGGAAACCCGCGGCTTGGTTGGCTCCGCACGTATTGACTAGTCTTTCCTGTGGGCTAGGCCGACTAAGCTGTCAGGATGGTATAGGTGCTGGGCAAGCTTACACCATCTATAAAACCATGTCCCAGGCTAGTGCCTGAGTACAGCGTCGGAGTGGTCCCTTCACCCATCTAGTGTGAGTGAAGATGCCACTGGACGCTGTATAAATCATCTCATTAAGTAGATGCAAAAAAAAAGGCCATTATTATTATTATTATTATAGTGCAGCAGCTTTTAGCCCACAAAGCCAACTCAAGTAACCTTGTCGTTTCTTATAACGAGGACATCTTCAATAAAATAAGCCATGTGATGTCCTTGCCTGGTTACCATAGGATAAAGTATCCTAGTTTGGTACTAGGACAAGTCAAAGTGAAAAGAATTTTATGCACTCTAAAACAAAATGTTTCCTTAGTGAACATCAAAGCTGTTAGTTTCACCATTAATAGTTTGCGTGGAGAAGAAGTTATATTACTGTATGTTATCGATCCGATTGTACCGATCCAACCCGTTGAAACCCACACCAGTGGGAAGCGTCAACCAACTCTATATAGTAGAGAGAGTTAGCGACAAAAGCATCATGAATATGTTGAAGAGATATTTGTTTCAGAGATAAGTTTGTTCGCCTTTGTATGTTATTTCTTATGTAACGTTCTATCTATAATATAAAAATTAATCGCTGAATGTGTTGGTAAGTGCAAATCTCGAGAAAACTTATTTATTTGATGTGCACAAATGGCTCTATACGAGTATAACTTAGTCCTAATAATTATGTGAAAACCCGCCGAGAACGGTGCAAACGTAGATTGTAGGAACAATCTAGCCTCCCGATAAGGGATTTTTCCGTCCTCTTTTAACTCAGAAAAAAACTTATAAACATCTCATTATGACTGCCTCTTTGGTCTAGCCGTTAAGGCGTTTGGCTATCAAGACAAACGTCGTGGGTTCGAGTCCCACTGGGGGCCGTAGTACATACGTACAAGTGGCCTCAGTCTGGGTGTATTTTCATGTTTGTGACGTCCTTGCCTTGTTACCAAAGTACAGGGTATCGTATAGGGTATCGTACCAGGTCAAGGGATTGTGTTGTGTGGAACTAATTATTATGTGTCCCCTTAAAATAATTAGTTTTTTTTTTCATTTCAAATCATGAAAAAATATTATCATTAAAGTTGTTTGTACTGTATTATTAAAATGTCTTAGAATACTCTCAAGCATAGCTTTTTTTATTGGATTTTTTAAGGATCCATTTTAGAGTAACATTTTCATTTATCATTTATTTCATTTATTTTCATTTAACAGGCGCCTACAACATTACCATATTATTAATCTTAACTAAAATGAAATCATATCAAAATTTAACGGTGTTCTGCCACAAGAAACTCAACTAAAACATACTTTTGAACTAGCAAATCAAGTGAAAACTGACTGACAATTTCACGGAAAACAGTCTGACAGTCTCAGAATGTTCATGAAAGATTCATGTTCATGACCTGATAAACGTTTTGTAAGCACACGCTATCTGTGCATAGTTTATCCTGTACTGAATGTAGTAATTAGATAGTGATATATCGAGTCAATCGTTACACTTACGTGTGAATAGTATTCCTACTTTGACAGCTAATCTTTAACTTCTTTCTCTTAAGGCGAAGTCGTTGTATTGCGAATGTTTATTATTCTCTACTTCTATTTAGTTTATGGGCTTACTTTAAGTTCATTTTACGTAAACAGCAGTGATCGTCTATTTTGAGTACAGTTTTTTAATTGTATTTAAAAAGATAAAAAACGTAAAAAGATAAAAGCCCTAAGGGGGCGAAAAGGGTTGCCAAAATTTGTATGGGAGGTACAAAGAATGTTGTCCAATTTTCTGGAAACTTAAAATAAATACTCTTCAACACAATTAATTGAACACGTGTTTCACCGTTTTTCTAAATTTAACCCTTAAGGGAGTGAATGGGGTTGCAAAAAAAATCCACGCGGACAGAGACGCAGGCAATAGCTAGTCAGATAATAATGACTGTGTTTAGTTTATCATAGAAACGCAATAAAAATAAATGATCTAGATTTTGAAATGGACACCTAGTTTGAACTGTAACGTTTACTAAGCCGCAGATTCTGCGCTACTTTCAATAAAACCTTTTCATTTGAATTCATTTCAATACTAGAAAATATTGTAGTGAAAATATGTACTTAGGGTACGTAGATATGGCCTATACCTTCCTTAGGCAAGATGCCCGTGCCGCTCGGTGTGGACATAATGAGTTGATGATGGTGATGTACGTAGATGACCCTTAGATGAGGTTGATAAGCGAGAAAAGAAATAAAGAGGATTACGTTCAAACGCGTAATTCTTGAATCTCGTCCGTTAGAGTTTTTTATTTGACATTCGATTATTTTTATTCGTTTTTCCATTGTTTCAAAATCATTCTTTTATAGTGATTTATCTCTATTCCGTTTTTTTCTTAACAAATATTGTGTCATTTATAAAACAAGATGCCAGTGACAATAGCATTGAGTAAACAGAAACAATACGTATCTGCATTTTAGGTTGAAAAATAATTTTACAAATAACTCAGTCGATTCACAACCGGCCAGCTGTAATTCGCATTCATTAAGAAAAAGTAGCCTCCCCCTTAAAACAATGATCAACGAATAAATTATCAAACGTTCGTACGTGTCTTATGTAAACTTGTAAAAAAACTCGTTCGCCGATGATGAATACACCCATCTGCCATGTTTGTTTTGCTTTTTTAGCTCTACTTTCGAACCTGATTAATTCAGTGTCGAAGAAAGCCATTTACAACGTACACAATTGCCTTTGCAAATGACATCTTCACATGCTACGGTTTAAGATGCTTCATGTTTCATTATTAGAGTTGTAAGGTTGTGAAGGGTTTTATAGATAACTAGCTGACCCCGTCAACTTCGTACTGCCGAACAGTTGATTCTTTAATTTTGTTTTATTTTTTTCTCCGTAAGAACCATCCTCGTACTTCAAGGAATATTGTAAAAAAAGAATTAGCGAAATCGATTCAGCTGATCTCGAGATTTGCGCTTACCAACACATTCAATGATTAATTTTTATATCATAGATAAAACTGAAACGACTCTAGCTTTACTGTGTGTTTTAATTATTTTATTTATAATACAGAAAATTTCATAAACACAGAATAAGCAGGTAAAGGAAGATATACGTAGTTGGGTCTATAAATGTAATGTACCTACCTGGTAATGCCAAAAATTAAACGAAAGTCAAAAATGGGTGACGTAATTTCAAATTTTGAAAATAATAGGCAGAATTAAAAAAATATCCAAAAAATTGTGTAAAGAGGTTTGTACCGTTACACTACCCGGGGACATCTGGTAATTTTTTACCCCCTTATTCATAATAGTCTGCTAACTTAAAGCATTGCTAATTCTCGCTCTGCCTTATTCTATTGACCTAAGTCAGAATGAAAAAGAACACTCTTTAGCAGCTGGTTTAAGTTAGCGGACCATTATGAATAAGGGGGTTAGTACATTCATTTAAAAATATTAAAAAAAAAATGATAAAATTAAAATTTAAAGTCAAAGCCCAGAGTAAGGTCAATGAAGGTGGGGGATAGTAAATTTATTCTTGAAAATTATAATATAATCTACAAGATAGGCGATGGAGAAAATTTAGAATGTAAAAAATGGTGTAAAGAGGGTACAAATTCATTTTCTGTTTTGGTGCAAGAGTGGCACATATGACACTACCCAAACGGTCAGTAATATTTTGTTTTATCTTCGCTATCTTTTAAGTTTTTAGGGTGCGGACGAGGGGGCCTTGGAGTGCGAGACATCGTCGATAAAGTGCAAGAGAGTAGGCTGAGATGGTTTGGGCATGTGAAACGAAAGACTCCTGCCAGAGAACTACCGAAAACCAGGCCCTAGATTCTGCTAATGCATTGTGGTACAATGAAAATTACATGAACATGGCAATTTAATTTTGTTGCTGCTTCAAGTCCACGCGCGCACATACATCGAACATCCTAGCCGTCAATGGTACGAAAAAACAACGGCCTTACCGTCAGAAGTTATCAACGACTGACACGGCTTAACGACTGCCATTACATGATCGCCGGCATCAACGACTTAACGTGCCTTGCGAAGCACGGAAGCCCTCAGAAAGATGCCACTAGCGGTAGCCACGGGATGGTCACCCATCCAGATGACCGCGCCCGATTGATTCCAATCACTCGGTGCCACTAGGCCACGAGTGCTTTTGTACACCCGCGCAGTTTCTCTCACGATGCCTTATTCATCGTCATCGTCAGGCTATACTAGTCCACTGCTGGACATAGCCCTCCCCTAAAGAGCGCCACGTCGTGCTATCATAGGGTGTAATGCCCATAATTCCCACGCTGGGCATGCGGGTTGGGGATGGCGCAGTTTGGTGGAATTGTACTGCAGGGGGCGCTGCTGCCCACCTCCCAGTTTGTGTCCCTTAGTCGCCTTTTACGACACCCGCGGGAAGAATTGGGTTGGTGCTATTCTCTAGGCCGACACCACACGACACCTTGCCTCGATGCTCGATGCATGGTACACGATGCCTTATTCGGCGTGCGATAATTAATATTTTACTGTCCCGCCAGTTTAACGTCCTCACGGATAAGTGCGATATAGTAGAAACGCGGCGCACTATAATTTTATATAATGGCTTTATAATTTGCTGAACAGCCTCGCGATTGTCTCGCAATGAGATGTTAGATTAACTTAATTAGTTAACCGTAACGTTAACCGTCTTTTTATAGATCACCGTGGCTACTGCTCGTTGGGTTTGATCGATTCCGTGGTAAGATACACACGGAGATAAATCTTAGGATTTGTTACTTTTGATGTCTAGAATCTTCGATCATCTGAGTACTCAAATAACATCAGGATAGTCGAAGGGTCGATTTCTGATTTGAGAATTTCACTAAGTAAATACTCAAGTCACTCACTGTCACTCTCTTTTCTGGGAAATTCGAAGAGACAGCACTACATATATATATATTGGCCTTTTTGCATCTACTTAATGAGATGATTTATACAGCGTCCAGTGGTATCTTCACTTACACAAGATGGGTGAAGGGACCACTCCGACGATGTAGTGCCTGGGACATGGTTTTATAGATGGTGTAGGCTTGCCCAGCACCTATACCATCCTGACAGCTTAGTCGGCCTAGCCCACAGGAAAGACTAGTCAATACGTGCGGAGCCAACCAAGCCGCGGGTTTCCTCACGATGTTTTCCTTCACCGTTAGCGTGTGGTATTGCGATTACAAATTCGCAAATGTACGTAACTTTGAAATTAAACAAAGTCATTGGTACATGCCCGCACTCGGGATCGAACCTGGGGCTCTCGCTTGCCAGTCTATGGTTCTACCCACTGAGCTACCACCGCTTAGCACTACAAAGTACAGCCCTTTACAGCACATTAAGATTTACACCCGTACATCTTTAGGTTACGGGTGACTTTGCTACTAAAACGTAAAGGTTGATATGCTGTCGACTGTACCTAACGCATCAAGTGACTGAGCCGTTGCAACATTACACTATCAGTAATTCGTGATTTATTTGTAGAACGCGTCCTAATTTTACTGATAATATATTATCGTGGGAAATAATAATATATTAAATTTAGTTCCTTTAAGTTGTAACACTAATTACGAGAACTTATCGTGCAAAGTAAACCAATAGAAAATAATTTATTAAGTCTTAGTTTACTATATTATATTTACAGCAATTAATTATACGCACACACAACTCTGCCCTGCTAATTAAGAACGCAGTAATCGTCAATTTTGCGATTTTCACTTTTTTACAAAAATGGCATCCTAAAGGTTTTATCTACACGGGAAAAATATATTTTCATCATTTTTTTTAATGGAAATATGTTTTTTTGCTAAAGTTTTTTGCAGTAATTGCATGAAAAAAGTTATTGTACTAAAGATAAGTGGGGTAATAATCATGTGCTAGAAAAGAATGCAGTACTCGCAATGTATACTAGAGCAAAATGCAGTACTTGCTACAATTACTGCATTTTGATCTAGCATCAATCGAATAGTTCCTAAATTAAAACGCGGAGTGATTTTTTAGAAAAAAATCGAGATATTAAAGTATCGTATGAACTGTACAGAAAATTCTTGAGAAATGATATGAATATATCTTTTGCTCAGCTAGGCAATGAAGAGTGCGAGCAATGCGAAAGCTTCAAACTACACCAAGTAGCATGCAAAGACACTGAGAATTGTACTGAATGTATTTCATACCACAACCACCGTAATAAGTATCAGACAGCACGTACACATTATCAAAAAGATGTTGCGCAATCCACGAGTGAGATAGAATCTTCCAAATGTTACTATTCGGCAGATTTACAAAAAGTAGTCATACTATTTTTATTTTAATGCACTAACCCGTGCTAAGGAACAAATTTAAAACCTATGGCACGGATAGCCAGAGGTTGCGGGTTCGAATCCCGGCATGGGTGAAATTTTTAGCCTCTAAATAGGTTTTTTAAAAAAGTAGTCATGTTGCCTAGGATGGAGATGTTTAAAGTTGTGATGTTCTGTCCTCGTATCATAGCTTTTAATGAGAGTTTCGTACCACTAGGTTCAAGTCAAGAAAAGCCTTTCGCAGTGTTGTGGCATGAAGCAATATCAGGCAGGAAACAAGAGGATATAATAAGCACTTACAGAGCCTTTTTTGAGAGTAAACGCGACTGCAGTGAAATAACCGTTTGGACAGACAACTGTACTAGCCAAAATAAGAACTGGGCATTCTTCACATTTTTGGTACAGATTATAAACAGCCAAGTGATTGCTGCTACCAAGATCATTATTAAATACTTGGAACCTGGTCATACCTTTATGTCTGCTGATAATTTTTATCACCAAGTGGAAAACCAGTTGCACAAAGCAAAAAAAGTATACGATTTTTCGGATTTTATCGATTGCGTACAACTTGCGAATTCAGGAAAGGTGATTGTGAAGCCTATGGAAGTTGCCGATTTTTATAAATACGAAGACCACTCGTCTCAATATAAATTGAAGAAATATGATGAAAGAACCTATTTAAAAGATATTGTCTGCGTTGAGGTACAAAGAAGCAGCATGAAACTATTTGCGAAAACTGCCCATGATGGAGATTTAATTGAAATTGATTTTCTTAAAATGAAACTCATGAAACAAAATTCAATACCGGAAGCAGTACAAAATAAGAAGCCGAGAGGAATAACTGAGGAGAGAAAGACTGGTATACTTAGAAAATTAGGTGACATACTACCTCAAAACAGGCTGGTATTTTGGGAAAATCTTCCCGTAAACGACAATTCTATTGATCTCGTAGAAGCTAGAGAGTCAGAAGAGATGAGTAGGTGAAGAGTATTTCTCGAAGAATTTTATTGCTTGTAGGTATTTATATGTTTTAACTTACTTGATAATTCTATTTAGCCTCTAAATAGGTTTTTAAATTCTTTTTTACTTAAACGTTTTAAGAGTTTATAGATTTTATTTTTGTTGATTGTCCAAAGTTGTTAAACAAGTTTTAGGAATTAAAGAATAATGAGTATTATTCGTTTGTGTTCAAAACTTTGATACGTTCTTTTTTAAACAAATTACTCTCTTATTGATGAGACTGAATTAAAAGTGATTGTATTTTCTAAGAGTAAATAGTACCTAAGTACGAACTTATATTATGTCATGCGTTATACGGATCTACTTTAATAATTTTTATGTTAATGTCTTGCAAATATGCATGTGATTGGACCTAGACTATAGAAAAATACAATGATGTTTTTTTATTAGAAACCCGTCCTGATTGTGAAAAGAGAATAGATACTATTTTAAGTTATTTTTATAAGTAAAAACTGTAAATTTATAGGTAGGTATACCTAATGATCTAGATTTTGAAATGGACACCTAGTTTAACTTGTAACGTTCATTAAGTCGCTGTTTCTGTGCTACTTTGAATAAAGACTGGTTGTTGATAATATTAAGAATTACCTAGATTTAAATTACCTAGTTTAAGATACCTACTCAAATAATTAAAATGTTATTTTATTAGTTACCTATTTTCTACCAAAGGTTGTTGTCTTAAAGAGGTCTGATTGTTCCTAATTATTTAGAGTCGCTGCTGATTTTGTGATAATATTGTAAGTCGTTATTTCTCAATCGAAATAAAGTTTGATTGCTACGATTTTGTTTTAATTGCAATATACCTATAATAGAAACACAATATACATACAAATCATCCTAGTAACCCCCCAATTTAGGGTGGCACAAGACATAAAAATAATGAATAAATACTAACAAATAATGCAGTAATCGACAAGTGCTAGGGTGAAATGCAGTAATCAGCGCAAGTACTGCATTTACGCTTAGTTGTAATCTAATTCTCACTATACCTCATGCTAAGCTAAAACGCCGTTAATACACACTATAGTTGGAACCATCGCTAAATGGAATAAAAAATAAATGCTATTTAAAAGCCTGAATTTTTTCCCATTTTTTTCGTATAAGTGTATGGTTAAAAAACATAAATTTCTTACTTAAATAACTAAAAATATGTTTACCGCGTTTTTCTCCGAACCGCCTTTTTGCAAGTGCTGCGTTCTTGATTACAAGGGCAGAACTAACTAACAGCTTTGACGTTCATTTTGTTTTTATAGTGTTTTTTTGTGGCTTACTATAAAAAAACATAACTATTAGAAAACCATTGTTATTTCCAATGTGCGGACTGCGGAGGTCAAATTTCATTAATTACTGTGTTTTTTAGCAAAGACATTTTTTTGATTTCAAGTGATAATACAAATGTTTGAACATTTCTTCTTTTGGACTGTCTTCCAACGAAGTTTAGCAATCCATTTTGGATCTCTCGTTCTTAAAAGACGGGCTAAAAAAACCAGATAGTTTGTACCAATGTAATGTGACCACGTTTGCCAAGTACGAAGAACACCAGTAGTTAGTTAGATCTGACACTTCCGCACTTAGCCTCATAGTTGGGCCACTGTACGTAGCAAGCGCTGAGGTACGTTAACACTTCAGTCACTCGGGTTCCCTCACGACGTTTTCCTTCACCGCCAGCGAGTGGTATTGCTACTATAATTTCACAAATGTACATAACTTAGAAAAGAAAGTCATATGTACATGAAAACAAGTCATAGGTACATGCCAAGGTTCGAGCCTACGACCTCCCGATTGAGAAGCAAGAGTTCTAGACCGCTCCACTATCGCCGCTCAATTCTTAATTCTAATCATGTCACTAGAACCTGATAGTTAATTTTACTTTTTGAGAAAAACGAATTATATAACAAGTTATGATTTTTATGCCATTGGTGGTGCTCGTTAGTACCTCAAAGCGCCTTAAGCTCGTTGCATCGTGTTCAGAAAGCCCAATTCCTGCAGCACCATCCCTTCCTATCGCCGCATCAAGTCTTAGCCTTACATCCCCATCTGGCACCGGCACAGCCCGCAGAAAAAGCGATGTTCGCTATCGGACGTGCGTAATTAGTCGATAATGCTTAGAAAATTATGGACCGCCTTACTTTGCGCTTTGATGCGCGTGCGCGGATGAGATATGGCCAGTTTTTTGCGCGCGTCGCGCGAGTGATGATCTCGCGGGGTTCCGGTGCGGAGTGATTTAATGTCGTCTGTGTTCGGCTGATATCGTTATTTATTGTACAGCTAATTATAGTTGTGGCTATCTTGTAAATGCACAGATTGTTTTGTTGCTGTGTTTTGGTGGGTTCTCATTGTTGGGTGTACTCCGTTCCAGATACATTTGCTGTGGATGTAAACAGATCCTTAATTAAAATCGTTAAAGTATGGAAAACAATCTTGCTCTTACCATTTCGTCGTCGTCGTAGGGCTGAGTACCTACTATTGCTTGCTTTTTTGTATTTTATAATTTTTGTACATTTTCTTTATTTCTTCTGTAATATCTATGTCGGTCGTAATTTGAGCTTACTTAGAGCTTACTTAGTGACAGTATGTTTCATACTTTGTTGTACTAGTTCTTTGGGTGGCCTGGCGTCCTAAGATACAGATCTCTGATCTAGTTTGGGACCCAGTCTGTCCACAAATCGCTTCTATTGCACCATATTGTTCCACTGCTATTTTCCAACTAATTTGTGGATGGAGAAATAAAGATTTTTGTATTTGTATTTACTTAATTCCGGATTCACTTACTTGTTTGTTTTGTCGGAACGGTCCGACTTGGTTTTGCTCTGAGTACTTAGTGCGAGTTTGACAGATCCAATCGAATAACTTTACTACCGCGTTAATGGAGCATTGAGTAGTGAGTATGAGTAAGTTAACCGTTCGAACTGGGAAAACGCTATCACAGTACAACTCGCACTCGCGTTTATTCGTGTTTTGGCTGGTAAACGTGTTCACCTCTCAACGTAAACCATTACAACTCGCACTCAGCAATTTTAATTTCCATACTTGTCGCTAGGTGGCGCTTCCTCGATGCCATAGAAATATGAGTTTACGTTAACGCGATCGAGTAGTTAAAAAACTCGCACTAAGCACTCGGAAAGAAACCAGCGAGCCAATTCTCACTTCAGTAGAAAATAACTCGTAGACGACTCTAAGGCTTATGACGACGAAATCACGGACTTATGACGTCGAATCTTACATAAGAAGTCGAGCGACAGCTAAAATCTGTACTCTGAACGCCATGTTAGATTGAATTCGAAACAGAAAATAAATGTGTAATGACTCTGTCTGAGTTAGGTATCTTATATGTCTAAGCCTTCGAATATTTTGCGTCTACGCTTTTAAATCAGCTCCCTGAATAATCAAGTAAGTAGTATTTCTTAATGAATCGCGATACTCGTACATAGTTAAGATAAGATAAGAATATTGTTTATTGTATACCGGAAAATTGATACAGAACAGCAGATACAGAAAATAAGTTACAATTGGCTTCCTTATTGCTAATAGCAATTTCTTCCAGGCAACCTCAAATCGGAGAATTTGCCGAAGGAGAAATAGACACGGGTAGTCGGTAAAGATATTTATATTAATAAACATAGTTATATATTAAACCGGTAATTACACGTTTGTTGACAGAGAAGTCATGTACTTAATTACTTATTCATTCGTGATCTTCAAGAAGCTTCGCTTATCTGATCTTTGACAGATTCCGCTATTTTCTCTATGTAAGCGTATTCCAAGATTTCTGACAGAAACCAGACGGAAACGTCGAGAAAATATTGCTACTATGACATGTGCACTCGCGGTCTGAAAATGTTTACTACCTTAAGGTTGGTAATTGCATGCACAAATCTATGCCACATGGTCGATGATATTATGTGATTTGATTAGGCATAGAGCATCGATTAGGCATAGAGCATAGTAGAAGCAATAGAGATTCACCCAAGCGAGGTTGCCATGGTTTTGCAATCAATTTCTATTATTTCAATCATAGAGGGAGTAAAACATTTCAATCCTAGTATTTTTGATAAATGTCATTGTAAAAAATTCAATTATATCAACTTTTAAATAAAGAAAAGAGTTTCATCATCAAAACGTCATGAATACTCTTTTTGTTAGAATCGATGCTACAACTATTAAAAAGTAATACGTACCTAGATATAGCATTTTAGACTTTACTGCACACAGTGTGCTAAAGAATCTAATTTGAAAACTGATAAACATTTTTAGACCGCGACCGTACATAACTTAGAAAACAAAAGTCGTATCAGTATTTTGTAATATAATTACTAGTTTCTTTTTCAAGAGTTTCCGAGTAGCTCACGGTCAATTATTTTATATCCCAGTTTTGTTTAAGGCGCTACGGGTCGCGAACTAGCGCCTCCAATGAGAAAAATCATATCTTGTTTTCTAACGCATCTTTGGAAAAAGTGAACATCATAAATCCTAAAGACCTATTTAGAGGCTAAAAATTCCACCCATGCCGGGAATCGAACCCGCTACATATGGCTAACCGTGCCAGCCTGGCTGGCTGGCTGGCTGGCTGGCTGGCTGGCACAGTTAGCCAGAGGTCGCGGGTTCGAGTCCCGGCATGGGTGGAAATTTAGCCCCTAAATAGTTTTTAAAATTGTCCTTAGCACGGGTTTGTGCATTAAAAATATAGAATCATAAATCTTAATAAACTTAGTCTTAGCTCTTTTTAGAACATACTGACAAGAACCTAGGTCCAAGAATCTAGGACTTAGACGACCTCCGTGGCGCAGCGGTAGAGCATTTGCTTACCTTGTGAGAGGTTCCGGGTTCGAACCCCGGCAGGGGACGAAAAATAAAAAAACCAGGTCTTGGAGTTTACCTGTTTGTGATGTCGCTGTTTCTGGTTTCCAAGACACAAGACAAGACACGCCAGAAGCAATGTATGTGCCTGTACGTAAATGTTATGTTATGTTGTTAATTTAAAGCAGTTTTGCCAAATACGGCCGTTTTTCGCGAAAAACGTTCAAAGTCTTAAGCTGTTGGTCCTGGGGTCAAAACTGTAGGTTTTAAAAATAGTGATCGTAGTGGTTAAAAATAATGTTCACTTTAAAAAAAAACGTATAACAAACAAGTTATGATTTTTATTATTGGCCCGAGCACCGCGTAGCACCTAATGAATCCACAAGTGACATCCGATAGGTACTAGCTTTATCGATATAGTAACGAAGAGGTTTCCTATAAGTAACAGTCGTTCTTCTAAGATGGCTGAATTAATAGTATTTAATTGCGCCTCGCGTGCTCACGTGGGTAGCGGTGGAAGCCATCATTAGCGATGTAAAGGGGTGTAGAGTACATGTTTAGTGATTAAAATCAGATTATGGGGTTCTAATCGATAGATTCACTGAGGCGCTAAATATTATGGGGGTTAGATAAGATAAGAATATTCTTTATTGTACACACCAAAAAATAATTACAGGGACAACAGTTACAAAAGAAGAGGTAGAATTGGGGGCCTTATTCCTGACAGCAATTTCTTCCAGGCAACCTTAATATAGAAATACTTGCAATTTTCACGTAATATAGTATATTTTTTAATATTATTATTATTAATAAGTTTAAATAAATAAATAATAAATTTGTTTATTCAAGGTAAAGGTTGCATAGTGATACATCTACATTAAGTTATTCTAAGAAGAAAAAACATAACATAAAATGTACTTGGGTACATGTCTGCTGCCATAGCTAGGCTCACATGTAGCCTGTGTTTATGGCGAGCAGGCCCGTGCCTCTGGCGAGGTATATGGTAAGATATAAATTGTCATGCTTAGGATAATTACAATGGAGATATGACAGTAGAAGGTAATGTATAAATTTGAGAGACTAAACAGGATGTTAACCAAAACTAAAACTAAATTGTTAACTACAGAATAACATGCTGGTGTATGTGTGTGTATATTTGTGTGTGTATGTGTGTGTGTGTGTATTTTTGTGCGTGTGTATGTGTGTGTGTGTGTGTGTGTGTTATTGTATGTGTGTGTTTATGTAGGTGTGGGCAATTCATTGAGTGTAACTATTGACTAATCAGCTGGAGAACGGGTTGGAGGATATTAGAATGTTTTCGGTTTGTTCGTAAGAAAAATATTTTAAAATTGAGTTTACTTTCTTTTTACATTCATGTGACGTAAGCGTGAAAATGGGATGTATGCGGTTAAATTTATTATATAGAGAGGGTCCAAGGTACAAATTGTGTCGTTTTGTGAAGGGAAGTCTCGGAAAAGGTGTTTGATAAATTAAGTCTTTACGGCGTTTTGGGACTTGAAGCAGTGGTGTGTTGTTGTGTTGGAGCATTATGGTGTTTGAGACAAAAAGCTGTCTGACAGTTAAAACGTCACACAATGAGTAGAGTTTAGAAGTAGGGAACAATATAGGGTAGTTTATTGCACATAAGTAAAAAAAATACAATGGCAATGTAATATATCGTAGCAATACCATAAGCGCTCGTGGCGTAGTCAAACCAATTAATTGATCCGAATCAATTAATTGAGTGAAGCAACAACAGGCGCGGTCAGGTGCAGGATGAGTGACCGTCCGGTGACTACCGCTAGTGGTATTTTTTCTGAGCGCTTCCCTGCTTTGAAAGGCACGTTAAGTCGTTGGTGCCGGCTGTCATGTAACGGCAGTCGTTAAGCCATGTCACAGGCCTTATGGGCGGCTTCTAACTTCTGACAGTATGACCCGCCACTGTCTTACAATCCTCCGCCAACCCGGACTTGGCCCCAATGGTGGAGTATGGCCTAACCTTCCTGCGATGCAGGAAGAGAGAGACTCATGCCCTAGCAGTGGGGACATACAAGCGTTGATATCACTAAAAGTGATCTCTTCCAGACAACCTTTAGATGGACTGGAGCAACACATTGGCGAAGGAAGTAGATTATATTCTTTTTAATGCACTAACCCGTGCTAAGGACAATTTTAAAAACCTATTTGGAAGCTAAAAATTCCACCCATGCTGGGACTCCATACAGTCTATTTATTCTTACTTGTCCAATTTAGTAAACAAGATTCTAACCTTAAAATTGAGATAAGATGCCTAAACTAGACATTTTCTCGCAAATTTATGAACTATCGTGAACTATGTTTGTAAAATTGGCAGCGTGTTATCTAAAAGAGTGTTCCAAGTTACTTCATTTATGGAAATATGGCAGTTTTGGTCTAAAAAGTTACAGTTTACGGGTAGAATCTTGTTTACTAAATTGGACAAGTAAGAATAAATAGACTGTACGTGTGCGTAGAGAGAGTATTGTAAAGAGGTTCGAAATTTCACTAATGCCGGTTACTCGCCCATTAGCTCAGTAGGGAGAGCGCTGGCACGGTTAGCCAGAGGTCGCGGGTTCGAGTCCCGGAATGGTTGGATTTTTTAGCCTCTAAATAGGTTATTGAAAGAAGTAAGTAGATGTACAAACAAAGCAGACAATATTTTATATTTTCTGAATTTTGACTTTTTGACATCTGAGTCGCACGAGACAGACAGAGGTGGAAATTGCCACTGAATGAGTTCTACCACAAAACATAAAAGTTCTGTAGGTTCTACTGTTATCGCAGACGTAATCGGCCATGGTGGATATGGCGAGATGATCTCTCAATCTTCTTTCCTGGATGGGAGGTGACTGCTCAAGGCAGGGAGGCCTTTACCCAGCGTTGGGACTTAAACAAGCTTTTAAGCTTATGAATTCATAATTGTTACTTCTAATTTCAAATTTCTTTGTTACAGCGAAGGCCTGTTCACCTGCCCCGTGAACGCCTCGCCAATAGACTACGCAAAGGTAGGTTGAGCTCAAAAATAACACTACCCGAGTACCTATACAGTAAATAAAAGTATTCTTCTTCTTTGATCCCTTTACTCCCCCTTGGGGTCTGGCGCTGACAGAAGCGCTATCCATTTATCTCTGCTAATGGCTGGGGACAGCTCTAGCCAAGCTACTCCTGTCTCAGAGAGAATTCCTTCCACGGCTGGGAAGGACTTCCGTCGTGAGCCTTGATACACTCGACAATATGACAAGGAAATAATTCGCTAACTATGTTTAATTTTACTCCACAAATAACTACTCAATGTATCAGTCAATGAAAATAAAACCTTGGAAACAAATCAACGAAGAAAAACTATTCTCCTTGCAGATAGTTACTTGTCAAATTTGGTCTACACGGAAAAAGAGGTATAAACCAACCTGTTACTATTATTTATCACATATGACTCCATCTGTCAATCGCACCATCCTCAGCGCACAAAACTCCCGGTCTACAAAAGAACGGTATTATATTGGACGCATCATCAGCATAAGGTGTAAAGTTAGTATGAAAAAAACCGGCCAAGTGCGAGTCAGACTCGCGCACCGAGGGTTCCGTACAAACCTGTATTATAGACCTGAGTATTTGGTATGAATTTCAATTTAATACCTCTACGCGTTTATGAGGAAATGGGTAGTAAGTTTAAAATTATTAAAAAAATATATATTATGTGATGTAACTAAAAATTTATGGTTTTCGTAATTTTTCCTTTATCTATGCTATAAGACGTTGCTTCGTACCAAATTTCAAGATTCTGAGTTCACGGGAAGCACACTGTAGGTTTTGATTCCCTTGCAAGTGTCGAAAATTTGCGGCATAAACGGCTGTATCTTTTGATTGCGTTGGCTTAGAAGTTTGATTTTTTCACAGCTTCAAGGGACAGTAGACCTGAGTAATTGATATAAATTTCAGCTTCATACCTTCACGCGTTCCTGAGAAAAAGGGTCTTGACAGACGGACAACAAAGTGATACTATAAGGGTTCCGTTTTTTCCTTTTGAGGTACGGAACCCTAAAAATGACAGATGTTTGCAAAACTTATATAAAAGAGACTAAAATGTACGTGTATATAACTGTGTGTGCATGTGTGTGTCTGCTCAGCCCTACGACCGGAGTCTTGGATTCGGGCTTCAACCACTGAGCAGAGGGTGTGTGAAAAGGTAGGATGAGTGTATATTTGTGCATTATGGCAGTGATGTGTGTTAAAAGTTTGTACTAGTAAGTCTAACGGAAGGTGAGAAGTAAAATGAGCTATTATCACATCAATTTCAAAAATGTTCGATCATAAGAAAGAGTGTTTAAGTATGCTGTTAATTTCTGTTTCAGTTCATATTTAGTAAGATCAAATATATGTAATCAAATATTTCGCCCAAACTTCGGTCAAGTGCGTGTCGGGCCACGCGCATCATAGGATTCCGTAGAACTACTTGCGCCTCCTTATTACAAATCTTAAAAGTTTATTTAAATTTCAATAGAATTAGTACGAAATCTTCCTTTTTTTACGTTTGTAGATTATATTATAGACTAGTTACTAGTTTGTAGACTTACTCGTTATCTTGTAAAGCCTATGTAGTATATTCCGGTTACTTTAGGACCGTACACACCATACACTTTGAACCTACATGAAATGCTGAAATATCTAATTTACACAGTGTGGAATTGGCCGTCTTATCGCTGAGAGCTATCTCTTCCAGACAGCCTTAAGATGAATAGAGGAGCTGCTAGAGGAGCGTGAGGAGAGTGAGTTGGAGGTTGAACGAGTTGTGGACAAGAACTCACAGCTTAAAAATGATCTCGCCGAACTGGATATCATCTGTGAAGACTTACGAGGGCAGCGAGATGAACTTCAGAGAATTGTACACAAATACGACCAGTGTCGGGACACGCACGAAGTAGCACTTCAGCGCATAAAGCTGCTGGAACACCAGCTTTCCGACGCGCATAAAGAACTCCAAGTACTACGGCAACAGAATCTCGACAGAGACAGTGAAAACATATTATCCCTGTACAACGAACTAATAACTGACAATTCCTCAAATGATCTTGTACCAGCCAGATCTACTCAGTCTTCAGTCCCAATGCAAGGAGCTAACAGAATAAAGCGCTACATTCGAGCAAAGAGGCACATTAGACGCATAAACAAAGCGTTGAAAAATAACACAGAGGTTTTTAAATACATGGGTGTAAAAAAACTAAATGTTAGCTTACAAAATGACCTATTGAGCAACACAATGGAATATGAGGTACGCTCTCTGGACTATGAGAGAAAAATAAAAGATTTACACTCTCACATACACGCCTTGGAGGAGTCACTACATGACTTAGGAAGACAGTACACCGAGGCACAAAAAGAAATGGATGAGTATGCAGCAGAGTTAATGGAAATAGGAACTTATAATATGGACAGGTTTGAGTCACTGACGAACAAAACACCAGCAATATGTTCTTCGTGCAAGACACCACTGGATCACTTACCACCTGCGTCACCACCTCACATCACCCAACTTCCCGGTTCCCATGAGGAAAACGCCCGACCTACATCCAGCTCACCTGCGAGCATGCCAGAAGTGACCCATGTCTACACCGGTCCATGCGCCCCTTCAGGGCACAGCTGCTCAATAAAAAGAAAAACTATCATCTATTCAGATAAGATAGGTGTAGGACTAGGTGCCTTGTTAAATGATAGACTTACGCAAAATGTCCTAAATGAATGTCATCCCCACGCAAGTTTTACTGACATTGTACAAGAGTTATTTAAAAATCCGCTCAAAAAGGATACTACATACATAATATTGGTGGGTAATAGTCGAGGCGTCAAAAAAGCTGACATAAATAACGTATTTGACTTGTATGGTCAGGCTAAGGGTGTCCAACCAGAGACGGGAAAATTATTTTTCTGCGCATTCCCTTACTCGCAGTCCCTTTCTGAAAGGGATAACGGCGACATCCATAGTCTGAATATGCATATTCACCATCTGACATGTCGTCATAGTGACGTATTATTTTTTGACATTAACAGGTTTGTTAAGAATTATTTTATGACAAGAGATACTGTGTACCTCACCAAAAACAGTCGACGTAAGTTAGCTAGTCTATTAGCTTATAACATCTTTGCCTCAGTTATAGGAATTATAACACAATCGCGCGAAAATGACAACCGTGATACTAGTAGTAGTATTAAAATATTAGCGGGCTCACAAACAAGTGATTCACCGGCTTTAAACTGCCGCCACAGACAAAGGAAAAGCCAAAATTAGGTCTTAACATAGTAGCACAAAATATTCAGGGCTTTTCCGGCAAGGAAAACATGACAGAACTTTTCTTGAAAGATTTTAATGTAGATATTTTATGCTTCACGGAACATTGGCTTAAAGAGTCAGAAATGTCATTTAATTTGAAAGACTATTTGCCTGTTAGTACATATAATAGAAATAAAGCTTTGAGAGGAGGATCAATGGTATTTGTAAAAAATACTTTAAAAAGTAAAGAACGCAAAGACATTGTAAGCCTTTCTGTTGAGCGATTAGTTGAGATCTCGTGTGTGGAATTGGATAGGTATATTGTTATGTGCGTTTATAGGCCACCTCAAACAAATTACAACGACTTTGAATTAGTGGTAGAGGACGCATTAAAACGTCTTTTTGCGAGTAATAAATCCATAGTAGTATGTGGCGATTTTAATATTGATCTGTTAGTTGAGAGCCCACTTCAAACTAAACTTATTAGCTTATTTAGATCGTTTAACTTACTGAACCTATTTACTGAACCTACTAGAACAACGCCAACCAGTGCTACATGTATAGATAATGTTTTTTGCAACTGTGAGCATTTAAAAAAAAAGGTTATAAACAACCTACAGTCGGATCATAGTGGTTTATTAGTTGTTTTACCAACAATTATTGAAAAAAAATGCCCAGCATTAATTTGTAGGCCTATCACAGACAAAAAAATTGAATTATTCAAAAATAAATTAGGTACCAAAATAGGTTTACTGCAATTTGATAGCAATGATCCCAACACTTTATATAATGAATTGTTTACCACGATATCAAACGAATTTGAACAGGTTTTTAAAATTAAAAAAATTCAGCTCAGTAATAATGGTTTTTCAGAATGGGCCACTCCTGGTATACATAGAAGTAGGAAAAGATTGTATGAATTGTATGAAGAAAAGCAATCCAATCCGGATCCAAGCTTTAGAGAATTTGTTAAGAATTACTCTAAAACCTTTAGGAAAACCTGTTCTATGGCTAAATCCCTTAATATAAGCAAAAAGATAAAGGCGTCTTCAAATAAAATAAAAACTACTTGGCAAGTGATTAACAAGGAGACAGGCAAAACAAAGCCGAGGGATCAAAGTTTTGCGCTAAAGGTAAGTGGGAAAATAGTCAACTCAAGTGACGAAATCGCAAAAGTATTCGAAAATTTCTTCACAAACATCCCACTAAATATAACGGCGGGCTTAAATTCTTCGTCTCAGTCAGCAGAATCACTAATGTTAGAAAATATAAAACCATGCGTAACAGACTTTCAATTTTCCCACGTTAGCTTCCAAACTATTGTTAAAACATTTAACCAAATAAATATAAAGAAAACTGAAGACTTGTGGGGTATGTCGGTCAAACTGATATCCACGGTAATTCATATTATTGCACCACACCTTGCTACAATTTTTAATAAATGTGTTGATCATGGGACTTTCCCGGATCTCTTAAAATTTAGTAAAATAGTTCCTCTATTTAAGGCAGGTGATAATGAGGATCCAAACAATTTTAGGCCCGTAGCAATACTACCGGTATTAAGTAAAGTGTTTGAGAAACTAATTTTACACCAATTGTTGACACACTTTAGTTTAAATAAACTCTTTCATAAAAAACAATTCGGTTTCACTAAGGGTCGTTCAACGACCGACGCAGGAGTGGCATTAATGAATCACATCTTTGACGCGTGGGAGGAGGCGCAGGATGCTATCGGAGTTTTCTGTGACCTTTCTAAAGCTTTTGATTGTGTAGACCATAAAACGCTCCTTTGTAAATTGAATAGATACGGTCTCAGTAATGGATCTCTAGCTCTTCTTCAATCATATTTAGCATACAGAGTTCAGAAAGTTGACATAAATAGGGTTAAGTCTTCTGGATCTGATGTTAAAATAGGAGTTCCTCAGGGTTCTATTTTGGGGCCTTTCCTCTTCTTAGTATATGTAAATGATCTGCCCTACCTAGTTGAGAAATTGTCACAAATAGTATTGTTTGCAGACGATACTTCTCTAATTTTTAAAATCAAGAGAGGTCAATCTAATCTAGACGATGTAAACAACGCCCTTTCTAAAGTGTTAAACTGGTTTACTGTAAACAATCTCATGTTGAATGCGAAAAAGACAAAATGTATAAAGTTTTCATTGCCCAATGTAAAAAAAGTGGACACAAGTTTAATTATAGCTGGTGACAGATTAGACTTAGTAGAGTCCACGGTGTTTTTAGGTATTACAATAGACTCGAAACTGCAATGGGGTCCACACATAAAAAATCTAGCGGGTAGGTTAAGTTCAGCCGCATTTGCAGTTAGAAAAATTAGGCAACTAACAGATGTGTCAACTGCGAGGCTTGTATATTTCAGTTATTTTCACAGTATTATGTCATATGGTTTGTTACTATGGGGGCGTGCGGCAGATATAGAAACAGTTTTTATTCTACAAAAAAGGGCTGTTAGAGCTATCTACAATTTACCTACCAGGCAATCGCTAAGGGATATTTTCAAGGAAATCGGAATTCTAACGATGGCTTGCCAATATATATTCGATAACATAATGTATGTACGAAAAAACTTAACAACATTTAAATTAAACAGGGATATCCATAACGTAAACACTAGAAACAGAAACAAAGTTGCTTTATCTAAATTCAGATTAGCCAAGGTAAATGCATCTTTTGTAGGACTAAGTGTACGTTTTTACAATAAAATTCCAGAACATATTCTATCCCTGCCTGACAGCAAATTTAAAAATTTCATTAAAAAGGCGCTGTGTAAAAAGGCCTATTATAGAATAGATGACTTTATAAATGATGTAAGCCCTTGGCAGTAGACCAATTCCACAACGAGTAAATCATAGTTATTAAATAAATATTTTATATGTAGCAACCGAATCACTGCAATCCTCAGTGTTAGTTATGTATGTCATATTTTAATTTAAGTTTGTACAGACGACGTGATTGCATATTAGTAAATATATCATACATTCTATAACTGACAAAAACTTAATCTGCAGGTTTGCTAAAGGTCATTCGAATGGTGGCGTGGTGGCCGGGTCATCTATCTCCCTCCAAAATGGTTGAGACTGATGATGGCTGACCTCTGCGTTATGCTCGTGAACGAGTGCTGTTCGTGTGTCTGGCCGCAGCACTTGTCATGTTTTCACGGCCTATGTAAAAAAAGTATATTTATTTAATAATGCCTTAACATTTAAAGTTATTAATGGCAATCATGGAATCTTATGCGTATAGGTGGTATCTAATGTATTAGATTTAAGACTTGAGAAAAGATGGTCAGAGTGGAGTTTTTTTTTCCCGCTGCCTTTTTCTCCACTACATTACGGCCCGAAGGCAGCGGCTTTCACTTTCATGTTACATTGTACTTTGACATTCAGCAAACAGAATGTAAATTCTTTACGTTGAAATAAATTGAATTGAATTGAATTGAATAGGATTAAAAAATAAAGAGTAGGTAGGTAGTAGGTAGACTCTGCTGCGTATTTTGTACAGAAGTCGGATTTTATTTTAATATTTTGTATAGAATCAGGCGTTACTTTGCGGAAATCCATAATAGTGTCTTCCCATTTTTTTCCCACTTTTTCTTGAAAGTGGGAGGGAGGGCGGTGCATTAGCTAACCGCATGGTGCTTGTGGGATTTTTGACGGAATTCAGCAAAGTAATTTTAACTTTTTAATGCTTTTAATATTTTAATTTTTTTAAATAGACAATGTGGCTTTAATAACTATTGCATGTAGTATATTTTTTACTAAGGGAATAATAACCACGACAGTAAATTGTGTATTTTGACTTATATTCTGGTTTAATAAGTGCAACGGTACCTTACACTTATAGGTGTTATTGGTCTATTATACATCTGGCTCTTGATTTTTCTTGGGTTTGCTACCCTAGGAAACTACATATTTCAACTTAAATTCCGGATTTCTAGGTTCAACGTCGTAACAATGTCGAACAGACACAGAGAATGTCAATGAATACTGAATGAAAGTATTTGATGAACAAAGTGTTTCTTACATCAAAACATAACTTAATTTTTTTGCCTTAAAATTTGAAGTTCTCAATTTCCATCTCAGAGTCTTCATCAGAACATTACCAGATTACCCTGGGACAAATTTTACGCTATATTTTCTGAAACATAATAAGCATATTACTAATGGATGGGCCTCATTACGCCTTTTCTTCATATCTGAAAGTCTTCATTAGATCTTCACCAAATTAAAATGAAAGTAATGGGATGATATACCTAGTCGAACAAAATAAAATTTATCCAAATCGGTTAATATTTGACGAGGATATGAGAAAAAATAGCAAAAAAAAGGAATATATGCATCGAACTGATAACCTCCTCCTTTTTTGAAGTCGGTTAAAAATACTTTATTTTATTTAGAACTAAACACGACTTGTGCTATGCTTACTGTATGTCGTATGTTAGATATTGATATTAATGAAAAAGTCTTGCTTGAAACGTTGTGTTAGATACTTTTGGAACCATTTTTATGACTAAAAATATTCGAAAATGGAGTAGATTGTACCTAAAGCTACAGTGAGGGCGGTCGCAAAAAAAAGTTACTGGCGGAAGCCAAATAGTACGGTTTTTGTATTAAAATTTACGATCTGGCAACATACTTAACAATTGATGGTCAAGTGATACTGTACAGATTAGTTTGCTTGTTTTTTACGCTTGGATTTGGATAACTTCACAAACAGCCAAATTTCTAACAAATAAATACAATTTTGATAGCTTTGTTGTGATTAAAACCCTCTAAAGATTGCGAAGTTATAAAAAACTGAAATATAAGTAATTTATTGCAGATACAATCCTTACAAGCAACGTTTTTGTGCTCCGAATATTAAGGTAGAATTTCCAGTTCACAAAGTGGCAATACCGGTTGACCGACCGAGTAGCACAGTGAAACTGCATGAGTATGACAGGAGCATGACAAGGTTCATACAGCGACAGAGCCAGAGTAATGCATGTAAAAGGTAGGGGAATACGGTTGTTGTAATGTCATGCGTTGGCATTACTCTTGTCATGCCATTGCTCGAACATTGTTTGTAATTTAAGAGAATCGACGCCCTGGACATAGACACTGCTATCAGCAATGACGCTTGCCCTTAACACAAACAAGTTCCACCATCTGCCGCTAGATGCCGCCAGTGGCGTCGTAAACACGTTACCCTTCAAAGGAATGTCAACACATTCCGGTGACCACATGTCGACTGTTTTAATAAAATTTAGGATTTTAACTGGTTGTTAAGACGTCAAACCAATAGTTAAGAACTGAGGATCTCCACAAATCGGTCTCTAGTTGATATTGCAATAAAAAGACGTTTTATTGTATCGTAAATGTTCTGTAAAGAAGTTGTTGTCTCAGTGCGTTAACTGGACTGTTTTTGGTCCTTTTCTGTTGAGTGGTGGTCCTTGGTGTTAGGAAAACAGTTGCGACCACCCGCATAGCTCCTTTTTCTAGGATTCATTCAAGATAAAGTTATATGGCTTCGATAAAGTTATAAAGTATTATATGGCTTCTTTATACGAACATTTGCAAAAAGAAATAACTAACTTATCAACCCTTGATCGACTTGGGTAGTCTGAAACTTTCATTGATTTTGGACTTTAATTCCAGTCGATAAGGCTTAACTTAATGTGGGAGGTATAAAGCGATAACCGTATTAAGGGCTAACTAGATCTTAAGGGCTTATTTACGAATATTAACGTTCTATCTAGCTCGAAGTTTTTATAATTTTTTATTACTATAGTAAAATAATGAGTATACTTTTGCCACGTAGAAAGCACAGCACATTAATTTGTCCTTAGCACCCGTGCTAAGGACTTTAAAAACCTATTTAGAGGTTAAAAATTTCACCCATGCCGGGATTCGAACCCGCAACCTCTGGCTATCCGTGCCAGCGCTCTATGGGTGAAATTTTTAGCATCTAAATAGGTTTTAAATTTGTCCTTAGCACGGGTTAGTGCATTAAAAATAAAAATAGTATAATAAAATTAAGTATTTGTCATGTCTGCTGCCATAGCTAGGCTCAAAGGCTTTGTTTATGGCGAGAAGCCTATGCATCTAGCGAAGTACATGCTAAGACAAAGATTTTGGTGGTGTTATGGTTTGGAGCACAGATCATTATGTGCTTTGGAGATTACAATGAAAGCAAAAGGTAATGTAAATAATTTCGGGACGCTAAACCAAAATTAAGAAGTTTAAGAAAATTAAAAGTAAAAAAAATTGAAACCTATTTAGAGGCTAAAAATTTCACCCGTGCCGGGATTCGAACCCGCAACCTCTGGCTATCCGTGCCAGCGCTCTTCCAATTGAGCTCAATAGGTTTTTTAAATTTGTCCTTAGCACGGGTTAGTGCATTAAAAATAAAAATAGTATAAAAAAAATAGCTTCGTCTTAACGGTATTTTAGTAGCATCGAATTTTTATGAGTAAGACTACTAAAGTTTTATTACCGTCTATCCTTAATACGCGTAACCGAATGAAAGCTGAAAGACTACGTCAAATCAGACCAGATCTGCCGAAAGAATTCGCGTCTGAAATCAACTCGGCCATTGACTGATTGACACAAATAACTCATGCTCACATACAGACGGACGGATCACGCTTTTTATTAGTGGATACCGCAGTTTTTGCAACGTTCTGAATGATTCAAGTCATTTTATCGTGCCGTCTGCGGCTGATTGTTGACTGACATGCATTTGGTTCAGCAAATATGTCCGATGCTCTAATACTCAGTATATTATGTAAATTTTTTTATTATAATTTTTTTGTTAGGGTAAACACACAATTGTACAATAAGTGGTAACAGCATCTTAAGTACCATTAAAGTATTAAGTAATTGTACAACCAGCATCGCTTACCACGAACTAGAGAAAAAGAAAGGAGAGTTATTCGAAAAAAAAGGTTAACTTCTGAATTAGGCAACATAACTAACCAGATTAATATCATATTATTTTAAACAATGTATACTATCAGTGCATTTCAGTTTAACTTGAAATGCACTAAAAGTAGGTACACACACTTGAAATTTTTACTATTTAGAAGAGCATAATATATTCTTCCTCATATCGAGCCCCTTATTATAAAAGCCCGACACCCATCAATGACAATACACCCTGCCTGAACAACCCCGCAGAGAGGGCAAATATGTCAAGGGAGTGAACGTTGGTATTTTAGTTTTTAACAATTCTATTTAATGCCCTCTGTGCCCTCGCACCAGCGTTTTTTTTATTTAAATTCTTTATTGAACTAATTACATGAGTAAACGTACAAAGGCGTGCTTAATGCAAGAAGCATTCTCTTCCACCTAACCTTTGATATTGAAGAGGCTGGCCAAGGGTAGTGCAGGAAAAAAAGGCGAAATATAATAAACTTACGCAAACATAGTGAATATATCGTCGGTATAAAGGTAAAATTCAGTAACTGCAAAATGAGCCTAATCGTAGAAACTGCTCTAATGTGCATTTGAGATACTAAATGTAATATTTAGCACAGAAATAAAAATGCTCACCCATCGTTATTTTTTTTATGAGTAGACTAGATAGTGTTATTTTTGGGCAAAAATAATTATCAGTTTATAAATTAAAAAAATGGAAAAGCAGTTAATGAGTTTTACCTTTATACCGACGATATGTACATTATAAATATACTGACTTGTATATAACTTTAAAAATATTGTCAAAACACAAAGTAAATATACTAGAAATAAACATAAACTTTTGTTCTCAAGAATTAGACTGGCAAAGGTTAATAAATCCTTTATGGGGTATTGTACATGTTACTACGTACAATCCCTGAAGTTATAATAAGCTAGCTAGGCACGCGGTTCAGAAACTTTGCAAAGCACACTTTGTACAAAAAAAAGGCTACTATAAAATTACAGATTATTATCTAAATGACAAGATGCCAGTTTAATGCATTTACTATGTTTTTGAATAGTATGTAAACTCTTTTTTTCCATATATTCTCTAAAATTATGTAGTATTCGAAATGGATATCTATTGTTATTTCTAACGTTCAATAATTCTAAAATAGTAATAATTCTTATGTAGTTTCTGAGTAATTTTGAATAAATTGCTTTGATTAGAGTCCAATGAGCATCAGATCATGCATTGCCCTGGTTATTAGTACCAACAATGTATCTGTTATCTGAGACAAAATATCTTGACTAAATAGACTAACTAGGTAGTTAACTAATTTAAAATATTGATTAATCTTGTTTTTATTTCATGTCAGTTTAACTTGTCAATTAACTGTCTTAAAAAACCTCCACCACCGGACTTTACCCCCGTGGTGGAGTATGGCCAAACTTTCCTGCAATGCAGGAAGACACCCGTGCCCAACAATGTATCTGTTATCTGAGACAAAATATCTTGACTAAATAGACTAACTAGGTAGTTAACTAATTTAAAATATTGATTAATCTTGTTTTTATTTCATGTCAGTTTAACTTGTGTGGAGCGGATTGGTACAGTTCGATACAATTGATACACACTTTCAATTTATGGTTTTAAAAATCTCTTTATGTTCTCTTTATATTATATTCCTTTGAATATACAGTTAAAGTAGGGTCAAATGCACGATTGTTAAATTTCAATGCGATTTAGAGCAAAAGATTGTCTGGATTGTCTCCCTAACTGTGAAGGAAAACATCGTGGGAAAACCTGAGAGTCTGAGGTGTTCAAGTACCTCAGCCCTTAAAATTGCCAATCCACGGTGGGCACGCTTGGTGATTAAGCCCATACGTTGACATGCGGGTTGCGGATCGCAGTTCGGTGGAATTGTACTGCATGGGTCGCTGCTACAGTGCTACACTGAGCAGTAGTATTTTCTGTAGCCGACCTCTCAAAGTACTAATACTACTGGCAGGAAATATTTTATTGTGGATTTAAAGTTTTTTTTAGGTTGTAAGTTTTACTAGCAAAGGGGAAGATAAAAAGTACCCGGAACCGGCGTGCGTGCATGCAACGACTTATGAACGTTGATGAAGCAAAGGTGATCTGTCAGGATCGTGGCAAGTGGCAGTCCCTGGTCGATGCCTACCCCTCTGGGATACAGGCGTGAGATTATGTATGTAATAAGTTTTACCGTTTATATTTCACAGAAGATCTCAAATTGAGTCACACAGCCCTCTCACGATGCGTTCCCAAGACGCCAAGCTCAATCTGACCAGCAACGGGCATCTGATTAGCAGAACGCACCATCTCGTTCCATAATTGAATTCGAAATGGACCGCGTGTGAACTGCGTGCGCGGGCGCAGTAAAACCCGCGAATGTGCGTGCCGAATCGATAGAGTACTGATAAGTTGCCGATATCGGTGTAATTTATTGATAAATTGACGTTTAGCACGGAAGGGTATCGGGTATTGCTGTTTTACGTCCCGATTCTGGGTTGCTTCTAGAATGAGCTAATTGATTAAATTCAATGCTTTGTGCACTAAACTTACAAGCCTCGGAATTGGAAGAATTTTAAAAGGTATGTGTAAATATTGCTTATATTTTTTGTTCAAAATCGCCCGTAATGTAGAGATAGAGAACACTTTATTGTACATAAAAAATGAAATTACATAAATATTTCTTAACCTGAGATTACAGACGACATCCTTATCACTAAAAGTAATCTCTTTTAGACGACCTTTGGATGGACTGGAGCAACGAATTGGAGAAGGAAGTAGATCAAATAAAATTATTTCAAAATTATTATATATATATATATATATATATATATATATAATAATTTAAAGGAAAGAATGTTGCGTTGGTTTAGACATTGTGGAGAGGATGAAGGAAGAAAGATTAATGAAAGAAATATATTGCGAATGTGAGTGAAAGGGCTGGTAAAGGATGTCCCAGGCTGACATACATCGACCAAATAGGGTATTAGCAAAGGGGAAGATAATAAGTACCCGGAACTGGAGCGGGTGCATGCAACAACTTATGAACGTTGATGAAGCGAAGGTGTGTGTGTGTATGTAAAGACTACTGTACGAGGAAGAGCCGAGTGCCAGGTTTTCTTTAGAACAATTTTAATACAGAAACCACAAAAGGAAGAAACAACGGACTATCGACCTGCGGAATCTTAATAAAAACCGAATTTCATCCACTGATCCTGACCAATTAAAAGGCAATATTAAGGCAAATTGGCAAGCGATTCCGCCTCAGTGACATGCGCACGCAATGTCACTCACCTCTCGCGACGACCTTGCAATGCTAACCGGTCACGCGACAGGTTAGTCGTCTCCCTCACACCCGCCGAGTCAGGTTGTTGTCAGGATTGTTGTTGTCTCTGTCTTAAGGAGGAAGCTTAGGCGCAGAGACGACGTTTTGAGATTTAGTTCGCTGTGTGGCCGCTAGATGGCGGTGCTGAGTTACTTTTTTGTGTTAATATGCAATACAAATGTGCATCCATACATAATCATTATATTTAAAAGTTAGACTCTTTTGGCTGCAGTATCTTCCACTTACTCTCGTCACGTCATCCACCTTCTCTTTAATTTGGTCAAAATTGCTTCTTCTAGCATAGAAGAGAATAAAGTGACATTAGATACCCACATCTAGTGACACGGTGAAGTTGTGCTCTGTAGAAATTTATACGTTTTAATTAGTTTAGTCCTGTTAAAGTCATAAGTGCAAGTATAAATAGTAACATAAGCATAAAGCGAACCAGTGAAAGTGTTATCTCCAAAAACTTTCGCGAGATTTAACTGCAAAAAGTGATTAAAAGATCAAAGTGAGAATTATAAGTTTCTACATAATTCCGAGACAAATAACCGATGATTGGATTGTGAGCAGTTAAAAAAGTTATTATTCTGAAAAAAAAAGCGGAATAGTACTCGAATTAACCCTGTAAAGGTCAGCGGGGTAGTCAAATAATCAAAGATGAGTCACCTTTAACGGCCAAATCGATCCGTACGAGGAAAAAAGTTCCAAGCAATAACCATTTTGGCACGTAAAAGTATCTGCAGATTGGCCGACTGAGTACGCGTTGGGTTTCGTAAACGCGCGACTAAAGTGAACCCGAGTTCGGATCAATCATCCAGACTAAAAATTTTTTTTTTTTTTTACCTTCGGCCATGGCTTTGCAATGTACAAAATGTTGCCTCGAAATAATAAGTAGATGTTTCCTTGTATGCTCTCAATGCAAAATAACTCTACATGTAGAGTGCACCACCAATGTAACTGACAAAAGGTTTTATCTTATGACCGCTGAACACAGAGCAAGGTGGACCTGTAATACATGCCTGGAAGCCGACGGTAAAGCTTGTCCTGAAACAACACCGCAAAATAACATAACATTCAGAAAAAAATACAAAATTAATGTTGCCACAGAAAATTCTTTTGAGTCACTACATGAAACAGACGATGATGAGTTTGAACTGGAATCCTGCATCTCTTCGACAAACAGCAAATTAAATAGAAGCTGCCCAGAGGTAACGTTCACCGCAAATGGAGATGAAAAAGTGAATTTACTAAATCAACAAATCAGTTCGCTACAAAACAAACTCGATATTACAGAAAACGAACTTGAAAATTTACTATTAGAAAATAGCACATTAAAACAAAAAATTCTAGAATACGAAATCAGAATCAACCAGCTTACTAGCATATGTAAATCTAGCTCTAAACCGGCAACAAAGAAAAAGAATAAAATTCTTTGTAAAAATAAATATATCGTTACGCCACCTATTGACAGCAAAAAGAAAGCTAATAATAATAATAATAGCTCAGCCGTGGCGGACATCTCCGGTGGATCCAAGCAGCACGATTTGCGTGCTACGTCTGACATGACCGAGAGTTTTATAGAGTTAAGAGTAACCGAAAAATGCAATGAAAATGCCGACAAAATACCTAGAGCTGAAAATGAGAACCTTGACCTATGCGATGCCGACTCAAAAAAGAATCGGATTTGCATTCTGAGTGCTAACCCACATAACAACATCCTTTCTATTGCCGAACGTTACCTGAGCGAAACGTATGCAATACTACATTATCTGAAACCTGGACTGGGCGTCCGGGAACTCATAAAAGATATAGATACAAAGTTGTGCGATTACAATTTAAAAGACTACTGTATTATTATGATAGGTGAGGAAGATTTCAAGTCCTCGCAGGATTATGCAAAGTTGGTTGTTTCCATCAGGGAGATGCTGTCGGAAATTGCGCATACCAACATTATGATTTGTATCCCTCCATTTATTTACGGAAAATGTACGAATTTATATAACTGGCGAGTAGAGGCGTTCAACCATCTACTGTATGAGGACATTATGGAGTACGAACACGCATTTATTCTTGACAGTAATCGAAACCTGTCATTTGAAATTGACATGTACACAAGAAGTGGGCGAGTGAACAATTTAGGCATGCGTACTATTTTTCAGGACATATGTACGTATATAACGTTACTTGAGGAACATACCATGCGAAAATATACCAATCAGAATGATATGCCTACGAATTCTTCCTCAAATGACGTGCTTTTGAATTCCTCCCCAAATGAAGGACAAAGACGAGATCAAAAAGCAACGTTTTTTCGACCCAAAAAATAGAAAAAAATCCTCTAATATACGCAATAACCAGAAAATGACTATCTACTACCAAAATGTGAGAGGGTTGAAGACAAAATTAAAACAATGGAGGCGGAACCTTAGTGTAATAGAAAATGATATAGTTGCGGTATCGGAAAGTTTTCTAGATTCATCTGTTGAAGACGCTGAGCTGTCCGAGAGTGGCTGGACCGTGCTACGGCGGGATCGTAGCACCCCTTGCGGGGGAGTGCTGCTTGCTGCGCGGCCTGGTCTGACTCTGCGCCGACGATCAGATCTAGAGACCGAGCGAGGAGAGGACTTGTGGGCAACATACTCACTGCACGGACACACTTTTTATATATGTGTTGTATACATCAAGCCTACTGCAGCTGACGAAGAGTACTTGAACTGGTTTACCACTGTAGAGAACAAAATCAACGAACTCAGAGGTATTGTTATACTACTAGGTGATTTGAACTTAAATAGTGCGTCGGTTTCAATAAATAATTATTTCTGTTACTTCTTGGAATTTTGTGGCTTGAATGATAGAAATGAGATAATGAATGACCATGGAGGAAAGCTAGATGTCGTTTTGTTTCCACAGAAATACAATCGAGTTAGTGTGCGCAAAGCCGATGATCATTCGGACGGCGGGCTTGTAACACCTGATAAGTACCACCCGCCGCTAGATATTGGTATAAATCTGCGGGACATTAGACAGACCCACACGTCACACCCGCTACAACCAAGTAATATCCAGGACCGTAAGGAATGGAATTTTGCCAAAGGCAACTTTGAACTTCTTTACTATCACATGAGTAATGTCCAGTGGAATGATATTTACTCCTACAAGGACGTAAATATGGCGGTCGAAAAATTTTATGCTATTATTTACGCCATTTTCGACTTATGTTTTCCGCGTAAAAAAAGAAGTAAAGTAAGCTGTCGTCGCTATCCAGTATGGTACCCAAAAGATTTGATAAAGCTTATAGGTTTAAAATCATATTTACACAAGACTTGGAAAAAATCTAAAGACCCTCAGATTTACTCTCAATTTAGTAAGCTACGAGCCGATATTAAATGTAAGCAAAAATTAGCCTACGACGAGCATATCAGAGATGTAGAGGTAAATATTTTTAAAAATCCTCGCCATTTCTGGCAGCATGTAGGATCCCTAAGATCTAAAGGTGGGTTTGAGCCGACTGTAGAACATAAAGGGGAACTTCTGACAGGCGCATTAGCAGCTAATGCTTTTGCTGAGCAGTTCAGTTCAGTTTTTCTCCCAGAGTCACCTGTATTATCACCTATAAATGCTGCGATATCCGACTCATTATCAACAGCAAACTATATCAATATTACTACCATCAAAACGGATGATATACTAAAAGCAATAAGTCTCTTGAAACCCCGTAGTGCGATGGGCCCTGACTGTATGCCTGCGTATTTTCTCAAGGGATGCAGGGAATTTATCGTCAGGCCTCTGGAACATATTTTCAATTTGTCTATTGAAGCCGGCTGCTATCCCGACCTATGGAAACTGACTAGAGTAAAGCCAATCCCTAAAACTAGTAATAAAACAATAGTAGAGGAACATAGACCCATTGCAATTTTAAGCTCATGTGCCAAAATCTTTGAAATAGTTTTGAAGTTGAAATTAGAGCCACAAATTAAACCATTTATTACGATCGCCCAACATGGATTCAGGCCTGGTAGGTCAGTAAACACAAATTTATTGGCTCTGACAGACCTCATTTCTGCAGAAATGGACAAAGGTAGACAAGTGGACGTAGTATACCTCGATTTCCAGAAGGCTTTCGACAGAGTGGACAATGACATACTATTAGCCAAATTAGTTTCATTAGGTTTTACGCCCAGACTAGCAAATTTCTTTTCCGATTACTTAAGAGATCGAGAGCAATACGTCCAGCATGGATGCTACATATCAAAGTCCTACTCAACCAGGTCAGGAGTGAGTCAAGGCTCTATCTTGGGCCCGTTGCTGTTCTCGATCATGATAAATGATCTACCTGATGTACTAAGAAGCGCCACTTGCCTACTGTATGCCGACGATTTAAAGCTAGTACAACCAATTGTGGATGAGGAAAGTGCACGTCTATTACAGGATGACATCTCTTCAATCTTACAATGGAGTGAAAGAAATAAGTTAAATTTTAATGTAGGCAAGAGCTACGTTATGTCTTTCACGCGGTCATCAAATTTGTTGGATATGGGATACTTACTTGGTGATAGTATGATTATGAGAGTTTTCTCTGTAAGGGATCTTGGCGTAATTTTCGACCCTAAATTGACATTCCACAGTCATATTACGGCACTTGCGGCGGAGGGATTTCGGAGACTTGGCTTCGTTATGCGAAACTCGCGAGATTTTCGTGACCCCCAAACGGCACAGCTGCTCTACACGTCTCTTGTGCGAAGTAAACTGGAGGCCAGTGCTTGCGTGTGGAATCCACACGAGCAAAAATATATTCTTATGATCGAGAAAGTCCAAAAACGCTTCCTCCGGTATCTTTATAAATCTAAGTATAGCCTATATCCGTTCATGTACCCAACAAAATATTTGTTAGGGGTACTCGGATTTAACTCGCTGCAGACTAGGCGCAATCGAGATTTAATGTTAGTTTGCATTCAAATATTGCGAGGTGGTCTGGACTGCCCAACGCTGTTTTTTTATGTTAATTTGCGAAATAAATAAAAAAAGGAGTGAAAGGAAGTACCTTCTAGCTTACCTTCTATGATGTTCGTTATAAAACTGTCGTGACGTAGTAAGTGGTACAGAATTTTTTAAAACCACCCCAAAACTCATAAAACTAGTTCTGTTCGCTATTGCAGACGGCTATAGGTATAGACTATAGACGAGTATAAAACCTATTTAGGGGCTAAAAATTCCTCCCATCCCGGGACTTGAACCCGCGACCTCTGGCTAACCAGATGTTTAGACGAGACATACATTCGCGTACACCATAAGGATTCATGTTAGGTGACCTCTTTTGAAACTGAGTCCTTGAGGTCGAACTGCTGACAAACCATAAAATAGGAGTGGACAAGCAAGTTCCATAAAACAGTTTTCGTATTATTTATTAACAATGGAATCGGTTTATCAAGCCGATACAATTTCGACGCAGCGAAATATTCTAAAATTTCGAAAATGAAAAGAAAAATTAAATATGTTTACAAAACCCTAAACTTTTGTAATACATATTCTTTTACAAATCCTGTTAATATGTTTACAAAAATGAAGGGTTCTCTTGAGTATCCGTGAATAAAAACAACGGTTTTTACAGGTAAAGCTTCAAAATTGCTATAAAATTAGCAGCTCTTTGCAATATTTTAATGTGGAGAAATTACAAAATTCGTAACTTGTGAGTGAACAACTGTTTTTTTCTTGCAATTTGTGTTTAAATTGTTTGTCGCCGAAAACAAGCACCAGTATATAAACTTGTTCACTAGTTTTTTAGCATCGCAAGGTCATGTTTCTCTAAGTTTTTCATTCCAAACCTAATTTGTTTTTCTATCACTTTTTAGGTTAATACGTCCAGGTTTGGTATCCTTAGATATTCTATTAAAATTGGTCTCTTTAATAGGACATTACCAACTATTAGGTCCCTGTTAATAGGAAATCAGCGGAAATAGTTTATCGCACTTAACCTCAAAGCAGAGAGCCTTCACCAACATCACCAGTGAAAAACCTAAGAAAGAGTTAGTCAAGTGAATTTATTCTCGGTGTCGTTTTCGCTCCTAAGCTCCCGCCAGCCGCGAAAGGCAGTTGCTCGTGCGCAGGTCGTGAGAACCTGAGTGGGGGCAGCCAGCGCAGGCGCAGCATTCACTCTAATGTAGGTGATATTTATTGATCGTCTATTAGAAGGTGGGCTCGAAACTGCCTTCTTTAAATGAGTCATTAACTCGGTATTTAGGGCATTACTTGCTCGAGTTGGTTGTTCTATAGGATTTACATAGGTAGTTGCAACGATGAAATAATGCATCTTGGTAAATAACGAATTGGCACATCAGTAGAACTCTGGCCTCACATTTAAAATGTCCTGGATTCAATATTTTTATTTACCCATTACTTTGTTTTATAAGTTGCGTGATACATTTGTAGTTTTAAATGTTTTATTTTGAGCGGCAGCGAGCAGTCTTCTAAGTTATGTACATTTGTGAAGATAATATCTTCTTTCAGAAAGAGAGTATGGGCTTAATTACCATACGTGCCCACCGTGGATTGGCAATTTCAAGTGTTGAGTTATTTGAATACCTCAGTTTTAGGTTTCCTCACGATGTTTTCATTCACGGTTAGCTAGTGGTATTGCTACTATATTATGGTATTGCTACCGTGGGCACGTATGGTAATTAAGCCCATACTCCCTTTCTGAAAGAAGGTCTATGCTCTGCAGTTGGACGTAAATAGACTACATAAGAAAAAAACGAATAGGTAGTATTTTAGTTTTTGTTTGTTCGATTTGTTTTCGTAGAACGGGTAAGAAGTTTCATCAATACCTAGTTTTAAAAGATTACTTATTCGCAAATATGTTACTCTAAAAACCCAGTAGGTAACTCTTCCTATGCCGGAATCTTCCTGAAAGTGGCAGTTGGTAGGAACGAACAGTTCCACCGAAAGATGTCCCGTAATAACATTCGACAGGCACAAGTGTTAAGCACATGTTAACGACTGTATGCATGCATGCGTGTGTGAAGGAGCCCCTTTTGGGACAGGAAAAAATACAAAACAAAAGATGCTCTTTGGGTTCCTTGGGAAGTTTAATGTAATGTTTGTTTTACAATTTGGCCGTACATGGTATGATACCAACAGCTGTATGCCACTGCTGGGGCACGGGTCTCTTTGTGAAACATCCTTAATAATTTCAGGAGCCTGTTCCCCAAAATGGCGCAGGAGTAAGTGTAAATATATCTAAGGTATTAAGTGTTACCGAAGTCATAATAATATACATGACGTCAACCCTTTGTGTGTCCCCACTGCTGAGGCAGGGGTCTCTTTCTGCATCGCAGGAAGGTTAGGCCATACTCCGCCACGGGAGCCAAGTCCGGCTTGGTGGAGTATTGTAAGACAGTGACAGGCCTTACTGTTAGAAGTTATCAAGCCGCCAATAGGAACTGTGATGATGATGAGGTATATTGTAAAATTGCTCCGTGAATAGTTCCAGACATGTGGACTTTCTGTTCTTTCTTTTGTACTGTCAACAAACTAAAATTCGGATCACACGGATATTAAAACCAGAAGCAAACAATATAATAGACGAAACCTGATATTTGACAATTAAAAGGACTATAAGATAACCCATTATGAAAACAACTACCCTTTTTTCGGGGAACCCTTTACTCTAGTTTGACGGGCACTATCATTTTATTGTTGTGCATTTTGGATCGTTCTGGCCGTATTTACATCTGTCAACGGACCGTGAAAATGGTAGCGTTGCCTGACAATGACATTTGATGGATGACAATAGAGAATGAAGAAGACGCATAATTGTGAGAACCTATGCACTGGCTACGAAAGCACATACTCTGTGCAGTTAAGTACCTACTTTACACTATTTTTATTTTTAATGCACTAACCCGTGCTAAGGAAACAAATTTAAAAACCTATTTAGTGGCTAAAAATTTCACCCATGCCGGGATTCGAACCCGCAACCTCTGGCTATCCGTGCCAGCGCTCTACCAATTGAGCCAATGGGCGACTCACGGCATCAGTGAAATTTCGAACCTCTTTACACTATTCTCTGTATTAAGTACAGGCAGCGACATCTGACTTAAGCAAATTGCATTACTTACAGCCCCGACTACCTACTTTGCAGTTAGGTTTTAACATCGGAACGATATCACTGTACCCACATGATTACACTATTTTTATTTTTAATGCACTAACCCGTGCTAAGGAAACAAATTTAAAAACCTATTTAGAGGCTAAAAATTTCACCCATGCCGGGATTCGAACCCGCAACCGATAGCCAGAGGTTGCGGGTTCGAATCCCGGCATGGGTGAAATTTTGAATCCCGGCATGGGTGAAATTTTTAGCCTCTAAATAGGTTTTTAAATAAGTACCTACTTTGTACAGTACACATTTATTTTTGTATTGTGTACTTTTTGTGTTCAGTTAGGGTTCCTTTTTTATGTACCTAACCTACAGACAGGGCGTTATGGCGCTCATTCGGGGAGGGCTATGTCCAGCAGTGGACTACATAATATAGTATATAACATAGTTAGAATATTTTCGGGGCTTAATCGCGTAGTAATTTATTGCTAGTTTACCTCGACGTTTCGACGATGTTACAGTCATCGTGGTCACGAGAAGACTGATGGCTGGCACCCGTTCGCATCTTCGGCTGATGAGATTTCAGACTACCCTCGATCAGCCATCACAAAGCACTATTAGGGTTGCGGTAGAGGGTAGTCTGAAACCTCAGCCGAAGATGCGAACGGGTGCCAGCCATCAGTCTTCTCGTGACCACGATGACTCTCAGAAAGAACAAGTATCGGCTTAATTTCCACGGTTGCCCACCGTAGATTGGAAATTTCAAGCGCTGAGGTATTTGAAGACCTCAAACATTCCGGTTTCCTTTAAGGTTAACATAAAATAACATTTACTTATAAGCACACACATTGCTTCTGGCCCCACACTAAGATACCCTGTGTCGTGGGAACCAGAAACAACGACATCTCAAACATCCAAGACCTGGGTTTTTTTTTAAATTCCCAGCCAGGATTCGAACCCGGGACCTCTTGCATGGTAGGCAGACGTGCTACCGCTACGCCACAGAGGTCGTCAAACAAGTGGTATTGCTACTATAAGTTGACAAGTGTACATAACTTAGAAAACAAAGTCATTGGTACATGCCGGGATTCAAATCCACGACGTTCTGGTTGAGAAGCCGGTGTTTTACCGCCCTGCTACCACTGCGACTTAACTATTTCCTTCTATAGAGTAATTTATAAATTGCGCAATTCCTGATACACTTCAATAACAATTTATGTCCTCATTGGTACGTTAATGCGCTACAAAAAAAAGGCTAAACAAAGATTTAAAGTTCGTCCGGGCTGCTAATAACTACCGATGTCATAGACATGTCACTCTACGATACGATACAATATCAACCCTTGTATGTCCCCGCTGCTGGGGCACGGGACTCATCCTGTATCGAAGGAAGGTTATACTCCACCACGAGGGCCAACTCTAGAATTTTAATCAAATAAACACTTTTAGCTGCAGAGGTCCAATCACGTAGTCTCAAAAGAATTGAAACCTCATTCTAATCATTCAAATGCACTGGACATTAAACTTAAATAACCGTCAATTACTACAATAAAACATGAATTTATTTCCTTACAAAAAGGGCTATCAATGACAGCAAGGATATTTTCAAAAGCCGATGAATGCTAGTCATTAAATCATAAACGTACAGAAAGATTAATTTCATCCAATTGAAAGGATTTATTAAGGCATTTAAGGCTCTATATTATATTGAACAAATCTTATATTACGTGTCCTCATTGACTGATAAGTTAAACTCAGTGTAGAGTGCCCATGGATGAGGTTTTTGTGGGACGTTACTTAATTGCCATGTCCATTTTACTTTCGCTATCATCCAGCCTGCGTTTCCTACGCACGATTTCCGAATTAACAATTTGTAGAATTTGTAGTTACAGAATTTGTTGAACAAGTCACAAGTTTTTTGGCGGTAAAATGTCAGAATTTGACATTTATGTACTGGGAAGTCGCGACTGTTGACATTTGAAATGCGTTATCGTACTGCCCAGACTGGAATGCCAATCGTTTACAACAATATAAGAACTTGACTGCCTCGTTGGTGTAGCCGTTAAGGCGCTTAGCTTCCAAGAAAGTGGTCGTGGGTTTGATTCTCAATAAGGGTCGCCGTACATTTGCGCAAGTGCCTTCAGTCTGGGTGTATTTTGATGTTTGTGACGTCTTTGCGTGGTTACTATAGTACAGGGTATTCCAATTTCGGACCAGGCCAAGTGATTGTCTTGTGTGGATTTTATTACTATTATTATTACTTACGAGGACGAAGGACGCTTAGTATTAGCTAAAATGGTGTTTGTAGTTTATGTCCGAAAGTGTCAAGATTTAAGGTGCAACATATATTTTTTTATTATGTACATAAACAAACCTGGCTCACGGCCAGAATTGCGGCGGATCACCTTAAGGTTTGTTTTTCCCTGCAGCGCCCAGATGCACCCGAACAGTGTTAAATTCGCACATAAAACAAATGTTTTTTGGAGGTCGATAATAAATAAACAAAACTCAGGTCAAGTACAAGCTGCAAGCGATAAAGTGAAACCTGAAAAACGTCATCCAAAAGTGATGCAACGCTATTCTACCTAATAGTACTTGAGTTTCCATTTTTCTCCCACAAAATGTACTAACTTTTGGTCACAGTAACACCTTATCTCCTTCGATCTACAGTTTGAACTCCTATTATGCAATCAGCGTCGTTTTGTATGGCATTTTAAAGGGATCATACAATAAACTGGATCGTGTCCCGACGCCTGTCAAACGCTTGCGAGGGATTAAGGGATGATATTGAGGTGACGTCATTATTGTTTGTGCTTTTTTTGAATGAGTGGGGAATTAAAAATAAAATAGTTTTTGGTCGGTCCTCTGTAGATAAGTAGAATGGTTCGTCTGAGATAAAGTTATAGACAGGACTATGATAGAACATTAATTGTGGACAAAAAAAAATTGTATTAATTGTATTTTTGCTCACCCATTTACACTAATCATTAATTTGTTAATTTACTGTTGGTCTGCGTACAAAAAACTACTGCCAGCTGTTACCAGAACGTTAACATTATGTTATGTCCCAATGCTAGGCAAAGACCTCCTGCTTTCCTTCTCTCCGTGTCCCGAGCCACCTTGCACTATCCTGGCAAGAATCTAAAGGGTCGTCCCATTTTGAATCCCTTTTGCTGGACCCAGTGGGATGCTTTCGGCTCACTTATCTTACCATAGACTTGTGAGGTGAACGTCACTTTCGCGATTCGTCACATGAGACATAGACCATCTTAACGAGAAGCCACAAGAGATATAGGTGACTTGTGTTATTCGTCACATTATACAGTTGGTTGGGCCTTAATTGCACGAGCAGAGGAGTGCGTCTGCAACTCAACTCTATCGCACAGCAGATGTGGTAGTTGTAGGGCGGTGGTGAAAGAATAAATTAGATGTTGATGTTCAGGTCTTCATGGTGTTTATTAGAAACTGTGCACAGTTACATGTTCGAAGACGTATGTTGTTACTGTAGACTTTTAGTCCGGATCTACTTACGGGTGTTGTTATATCGGAAAAGTCCGACCAGGTTTCGCTCCGATTCGCAGAGATCCGATCCGTAGTGTGAGACGAGCAACCGACGACGCGAGCTCCGTCTCTGCTCACCATGATTAAGCTCTGCGAATCGGAGCGAAACCTGGTCGGACTTTTCCGATATAACAACACCCGTAAGTAGATCCGGACTAAAAGTCTACAATGTGTTGTGCTTACGAAAGTGTTAGTTCAAAAATATGTTGTTACTAGTTGGTGCCCGCGACTTCGTTTGTACATGATTGCTATTTCGAGTAGCTTATATTAGCGTGGCGTAGAAAAGGTTTTGCAGCGCAGTTTTGGCGGCGCACGCCAGAATAGCTCGCAGATGTTAGATTTTTTCCTACTTACTATTCACTTATCTCCTACTAACTTATCGCCATATTTTGACGATTCACACAATAATCAAATAATAATAATAATTATAATAATTATTAATAATTACAATAATAATAATTAAGTTCGCCGCATTGTACAATTTTATGGTGCAATAAAGTATTAATAATAATATGCTCAAAAATTGTAGCCTATGTGTTATTCTGATGTATTAGCTATATTGTTGTAAAGTTTCGTTAAAATCCATACTGTAGTTTTTTCGTGAAAGGGAAACAAACATCCATCTATCCGTACTTACAAACTTTTGCATGTATAATATTATATTATAATAGGATTAAGAGGCAAAAACTAACTATTTGGCGCAGACAAATAGACCCGTGAGCTCGACTGTATGCGGTGCAGAGTCAGCAATATGGCGACCTACAAAAGTGTACGGTGCTAACCCATACATTAATTGTCACGGAAACAATTTCTGAACGACTTTTTCTCTAATAACCGTACATAACATTAAGAACGTAAGTTTTCCGATATCAAATTCAACAGTAGAGAGCCTGAATTGGTGGTGCGACAGAGCCACACACAAAAAACTTCCATACACTAGCAAACTCCGTGTCTATAAGTAGGGTGACCACACGTTCCGTCACGTCCGAGTCCTATCTCCGGCCATCACACATTGTCTCCATCTGCTTTACATCAAAATGGGTCCAACTGTTAAATATTTTGTAGACCCATTCGTCTCGTATGAATATAGTCAAATTGGATCCTTTTAGGTGAGGTCAGTGATCCGTAGATCGGTATCTTCCCATGAAATAGAGATTAATCTTTAATTTAAATGCTGTGCACTGACAAAAGGACAGTTTTTTGTGTGCGTGGTCTATTTTGTTTGTGAATACCTACATACAGATGTGAGGAGTTTAAAATTGAATTATGTATATCAACCGCTTGCGTGTAAAGGTTAAAACGCATTAAAATCCCTTGTGAAGTTGTGACAAAGAGAATTTTAGCTGACCCAGCGAACTTCGTACCGCCTAACAGTCGATTCTCAATTTTTTTTTACTTTTCTCTCCTTAAGAACCATCCTCGTACTTCAAGGAATATTTAAAAAAAAGAATTAGCTAAATCGGTTCAGCTGCTCTCAAGATTTGCGCTTACGAACACATTCAACGATTCATTTTTATATTATAGACTAGCTGACCCAACGAACTTCGAACCGCCTTATAGTCGATCCTTTAATTTTTTTTTATTTTTCTCTCCGTAAGAACCATCCTAGGACTTCAAGGAATATTCTAAGAAAAGAATCAGCGAAATCGGTTTATCTGGTTTCGAGATTTGCGCTTACCAATACATTCAGCGATTAATTTTTATATTATAGATTTCTGAACCTTGAGTTTTGTGAGTCTTAGCCCCAGTTTCTCGCACACTAACAAACTGTTAATCTAATGTTAACAGCTGTCAAATGTTTTTTTCTGTATGCACTTTGGCCACTTGACAGCTGTTAACAGTAGGTTAACGACTTTTTAGTGTCGTAGAAACCAGGGGTTAATTTTTATAAGTAATTTTTTGTACTTTTTTTTCCCTAAAATCAATCTAATATCAAATCAAGATATTTTTTTTTATAAATAAAATAAATACATTAACATTGTAAGTCGCCCACGACAGAGGCCTGGCCTAGTGTGGGGAACGTCATTACTCTATTTTTGTCCTCTCTTGTTTAATCTAAAAAAGACTTTTGTTTTAATAGACGCTTTTTGAATTGAATTCAAAATATGTCAGAGATAGTATTATTTGCAGATGACACGTCACTTATTTTTAAACTTAAGAGACAAAAAATTACCATGACAATACAAATAATGCTCTCTCTCGGGTACTAAATTGTTTTACTTCTAATAACTTATTGTTAAATTCAAAAAAGACAAAATGTATAAAGTTCACTCTTCCAAATGTCAAAACGGTTGACAGCAATGTTTTATTGGGAAATGACAAATTAGACCTTGTGAATGAAACTGTATCTCTAGGTATCAAAATTAATGCAAAGCTTCAATGGGGTCCTTAGTTCAGCAGCATATGCAGTCGAAAGAATTAGGGAACTAACTGACGTCGCAACTGCTAGGCTTGTTTATTTTAGTTACTTCCATAGTCTTATGTCCTATGGCATACTACTGTGGGGACGAGCAGCATACATTGAGACCATCTTCGTCTTGCAGAAGAGAGCGATCAGATTCATTTATAGGCTGGGCAGTAGAGATTCGTTAAGAGATTTCTTTAAAGAAACTAACATCCTAACAGTTGCCAGTCAGTATATATTATATGAAAACATTGTGTACGTTAGGAAAAATATCAGTAACTTTGAAACTTTAGGTAGCCAACACAATGTAAATACTAGAAATAAACATAAATATTCGTCCCCACTATTTAGGCTGGCAAAGGTTAATACATCCTTCATGGGGAATTGTATACGCTTCTATAATAAAATCCCTGAACATATATTAAGCTTGCCTGAATCGCGGTTCAAAAAATATGTTAAGCACACTTTGTGCCAAAAGGGCTACTATAACATAAAGGAATATTTAGATGACAATAAGGTTTGGAATTAAAGCCAGTGCAATGTATGAGTTCTATGTTTTATAATATTTATGTAAACTATGTTAAATAAGGACTTTGAAAAGACTAAGTTTGGAGTTTTTTTGTCCATCTTTTCTCCGAAATGATCTAGATTTTGAAATGGACTAGTTTGAATTGTAACGTTCATTAAGCCGCAGTTTCTGTGCTAATTTGAATAAAACCTTTTCATTTCATTGATTTGATTTTGAGAATTATCGTACCCATCATAATTCTCAAACTCAAATCAACTCACGCCTGCTTCCCTAAGAATAAGTAGCGGGACATTCTTTGTATAGATAAAAGTTTTAAATATAAAGAAAGAAAACATTTATTTAAATTGTCACAATTGCACACACATAAAAATAACACAGTAATGGGAAAGAGAACATCAATTAGGAAGTAAAAAAAAACAGTAAAATCTTCTAACAAATTATTGTGCCTCCGTAGCAAGAAAAAAAGGTCACCAACTCAGCATGCATTGCTGGTGTATGCTGTGAATAACACTGATGTGTTATTGATTTTCGGTTGGGACCGTCTTTTTTTTACGCTAATACGCTCATTATAGATTAAAATGACATGCCTTTTGAAAGAAAAACCACGATTGCGCGTCACCACCCAGCTAAGTTTCCCTGATACGGATATAACTGACATACCAAACCACTTTTGGTATGTTAGGCAGACTAGCTCTGACTTGGTACTTGTGCCTTGAAGTGGCGATGTTGAAACTAATACTAGAAAGTAAACGTGTGCAATAGTCGACCTAATATGTATATGTCATAGAAATCTGGTTGGTTTTTACCCACAAAGTGTTAAAAACACGATTAGTCACTCAATAGTCAATCGATTAATGTCATTCGGTACACTAGGTGCAAATTATTTATTGTTTACATTTATGACTGAGTGTCGTTGACTGCATCGACATGTATCTGCTATGACAAAAATATATTTTATTTGTGTATTGGATTCCACAACAATTAACTGTATCCATAAAACATTGAGCTCAAAGTAACAATAGATAAATTAATGTACCTTTATTAGTTACTCGCTGACCCAGCGAACTTCGTACCGATTAGTCGATTCTTTATTTTTTTTATTTTTCCCTCCGTAAGCACCATCCTCCTACTTTAAAGAATATTCTAAAAAAAGAATTAGCGAAATCGGTTCAGCTACTCTCGAGATTTGCGCTTAACAACATATTCAGCGATTCATTGTTATATTATAGAGATATTGAAACACAACATGCGTTATTAGTAGCTAAGATGTGTCCTTTAGTAAGTTTACGTGCTGCAAGCGCTCGTGGTCTAGTCGAACCGAGTGATTGGAACCAATCACTTGAGTTCAGCAACAACAGGCGCGGTCAGTAGCAGGGTGAACGTCCCGTGACTACCGCTAGTGGCATTTTTCCGAGCGCTTCCATGCTTCGCAAGGCACCTTGAGCCGTTGGTGCCGGCTGTCATGTAATGACAGTCGTCGCCCAGAGGCTTTATGGGCGGCTTGGTAACTTCTGACAGTAAGGTCCGCTACTGTGTTACAATCCTCCACTAACCCGGACTTGCCCCCGTGGTGGAGTATGGCCTAACCTTCCTGCGATGCAGGAAGAGACCCGTGCCCCAACAGTGGAGACGTATAAGGGTTGATATCTTGATATCTACTTGCTGCAATACTTAAAACAAAAATCATCAGTCATGTTACTAAATAGTGTGCTGCAAAAGTAAAGAATTATAAACAAATATCAATCTGTGCGGGGACCTCAAATTAGGGATTGTGGTTCAAAAAATATTTAATGTTATGTAACAGATATTTGTGTCCGTCTGCCTACTACCTCGCTGTAATGATAAGTTGAAAATAAGTTCACCTACTCGTGATCATTCATGGAAAAGCTTCTTAGCCAGCGCTTATCTCAACAGCATTAACCGCCGTTTAGCCGCGGTCAAATCTTATCTTGGCGTTCTCACGATTGCGCTGTATTTGTCATACAGACTCATACATGCCATCATGAGGTGAAAGTTGACGTTATTGTGTGACTATACGCATTCCTGCGTCAGCTTAGCACGGACGGACGGACAGACTAATCTATATATCGGCGGTAAATCATGGCTGTCATAGGTCACCCGTTTGTTAGAAGGAACGGGAGTTTACGACGATGCAGGGCCATTCTGTGCCGCGTTTTGTACAACTACAATCAAGTTTATTGTGAAAACTTGATGTACGTTGCTTATACGATTAGTCTTCCAGCTTGTTACTTGATAAGTTAATGGGCTATACAATAGTAGGTATGTACATCGAATGATTATATTCTTTTTGTTGCACTAACCCGTGCTGAGGACAATTTTTTAAAATACATTGAATGGTCAAAGTAAAGTACCTACGTATCTGATGTTATGGAGCACTGGTAGGTTCGTAGATTATTCAGAGACAACTTTTGTTAGCAAAAAGGTCGATATTGAATTGAATTGAATTGAAAAATTCTTTATTGCACAAAAAAGGGTTTGTACAAAGGCGAGCTTAATACTAATAAGTATTTTCTTCCAGATAACTTTATGGCTATACGATATGACGTTTAATACTGCGCTTTTATTATAGGTAGAAAGCGAAACATTTTCCACGTTCCATTTCTACTTCGGATAACAGTAACTAGTCCACCCTTTATCACATACGGTAAACGTGTCAGAGATAGACGACTATTGAATTTATTTAAAATCCTATTTTATCAATAACTCAAGACGATTTTTTACAATTTGACCGTTTTTCAAGACGTTATAACTATTTACTCTACACTAGAGGACAGTTTTACATCATTATTACATTTATTGAATGGCAAACAGATACGTAGTGTAGGACGCCCTCCGACCAGGTGGGATGAAGATCTGCGAAAAACTGTCGGCAGATGCTGGATGCGGCAAGCTGAAGACAGGGTGCTATGGCGCTCATTAGGGCAGGGCTATGACCAGCAGTGGACTACATAATATAGCCTGAAGAAGAAGAAAAAGAAACAGAAACTAACGGGTCTGAATAGCCCTAAATTTCCAAGATGGCGCCCGAATCTATCCGATTCGTTCCCTTACACACATCACATCGCTGGACCATTTGTAACACCAGTCACTTTGTCCAATACAACAGACGAGATATGATATTAAAGCGTCGAATAAAAAAAGTTACCATGGCACTTGTTCCGTCTAGACGCGCACTTATTCTATGATTGATTGCGGGGAATAAGTAGCGAGGTAGAATAGACATTGCTTTGAGAAAAGGGATTATTTTGTCAGAATTGCTTAGTTGATGGAATCAAGACAAATTAAAATTATGGGAGAATAAAATTAAGAACATTAGAAGTTAAAGTCATATCAAAATCTGCCTTAAACTATCAAAAATACTGCATAAATCATCTGCTATAGACAGATGTAAAGGCCATTGACAATACAAAATACGAGGGGCGGCTGATAAGTTCGCGACCTAAAGCACTTCATGAAACAAATATATACATTTATTATTTTTTATTTTTCAATGTAGTCCCCCTCAAGTGAAAAACACTTTTCAGATCTTGAATATAGTGTTTTTATACCACCGAAAAAATATTGTTTCGATTTCTCTTCAAAATGGCCTTCTACGGCCGTCTTCATCTCATTGTCGCATGTCGTCCGAAAATCTTCGCCCCCGTAACTCTTTTTTTAAATTTGAAAAAAGAAAAAAGTCGCCTGTGGGTTAGGTCTGGACTGTAGGGTGGGATTTATAATGTAAATTAAATCGTGATGTGCATGATTGTTCAAGAGTTTGCTACATATTGCTAAATTATGCATCTATACTGATGTTTTTGGAATTATTTGGTGCTTAGAAAAACAAACGCAGAACTGTTCATTTGATAAAGTTAGACGCGATTAGGTTATTAAAAATGAAAAAAAAAACGAATTTAAATATTACGAGTAAACGCAAACTTTGTTTCCAAGATTTAGACGGGCAAATTATACGTTTTTGCAATATGATCCCTCAAGAGTTAAAAAATATGAACGAGCAACGTTCACGAACCAAGTAAAAAAATATTTGGACGACCATGACATCTAGAATTAAAAAAGGAACAAGTTTGGAGTCTTTTTCTGCACAGCTTGTTTAACTAGGTAAACTGCTTTATAATTTGGGTGAAGTAGGAAGTGAAAAAAATGCAAAAAAAATCTAGAATATGTGACGTAATTCAAAATTTTGGTTTAAAACAAAATGACAGAATAGAAGAAATAAAAAAAAGTATACAAAAAGGGTTGCACCGTTGCAAGTTGAAGATAGAGTGAAAAAAAATTAAGACATTCGTAATCATACTCTTTGTCCGATCTAATACATCAAAGTTAATGGATAAGCTCGTTAGAGGCTTAACTTATTGTTATCAATGTAAAAGAGCGCATCCATATTTTTATTGTGCCACAAATTAGGTTTTTTATTATGATGATGGACATAAATGTCTATATTTGAATGTAGACCACAGTTTTGGGTAAAAAAATTGAAAGCGTGAGTTATTCTAAAATTCATGGTCTTACTTTTGTTTCTGACACAATGCACAAAATAATCCTCATGGTGAAGCCTCTCGATTGGTATGATAAAGCTACAGGGTATTTTTTTTTCTCGTGTAGTGGGTTCGATTCCCAGTTGAAACATATAATTACTTAAAAATGTATGAATGCAGTTATTTTTTTTATTTTAAACTCTTTCAGAAAAATGTTCCATCTACAATATTAAACGTCTTTTCCTTCCATGTTTCAAAGCCGTGGGGCACCCTGTATAGTGCGATTACTTGTACTGGTTTTTAATTTATATCCTTGCCTTCAATTTAATTTAATCAATTTCAATATATTAATTTGTAATTCTGACTATAATTCATAATTTTATTATAACATGCTGTATGCACATGTATTGGTATTATTGATTGAATCACATTTGTAATTTCTGTCCGTAATACTGTTTTGCGTGTCTAATAAATAAATTTCCAGAACTACACACTTCATCAGAATACTCTGGAAAGTTACCAAGCCCCATTCATCACTGGACGGAGTAAAGTTCAAAATTCAATTGAATAATTCATTACAGACAGACTGACGAACAGGCAGGACCTAATACAAATGTATTATGGGGCTCTTTTGTTATTTAAAACTCTGAGGTCAACGGGAGTCGTGTGATGGAGATCTACCGTGTAACTTCGGTATTACTTGCTTCAAAATGCGGTGGTAGCGCAGCGGTGGGGCGCCGTCTCAATCGGGAGATTGTGGGTTCGAATTCCGTGGGCATGTACCAATGGTTTTGTTTTCTAACTTATGTCTTATGTACATTTGTGTAGTTTTAGTAGCAATACCACTCCCTAACGGTGAAGGAAAACATCGTGTGGATACCTGAGTGCCTGAAGTGTTTAAATACCTCAGCGCAATTGCCAATCCGCGGAATGCACGCGTGGTCATTAAGCCCATACATACTCTCTGAAAGAAGGCCTGTGTCCTGCATTGGAACGCTTATATGTTATATAAATAAAAAACAACAGTAAAACTCCCGCGGTTTTGATATCAGTTCACTTCTCGGAATACATTTAGTTGCTATCATAAATTGACGCTCCTCTAATGACTCTCACCATTTATATTACTGAAGCTAGACTAGACTGGCATCATAGAAATAAACTTATTGTGTAGCAAACATTTATTCAATTCAATTAAACAAACATTCTATTCCCTAAGATACAGGTTTTGCCTAGTTTAGGGGATAGAAGACAGACACTATGTTTGAACTCATGTTGTACAGCCTCTGCCTATTTTAAGTGTGTGCGTTGCGTACCTATACTTTAGTCACTCTCTATATATATATATATATATATATATATATATATATATAATATAATATAATTTTTGTCCATTTTTTTCCAAAATGATCTAGATTTTGCAACCACCAAGTTGCAGTTTCGGTGCTGCTGTGAATAAAACCTCTTTAATTTAGGTTTAGATTTCATTGCACAGTTGACCGCAAGTTAACCGTTACATAAGTGCATTTTAATCAGTTACGTTAAAGGCGACTTTGCAACGAAAATATGAAGGCTGATCTGCAGTCGACCTGCAATCAATCAATATATATATGGGATAGAAGACCGACACTATATATATATATATATATATATATTCCATTTTTTAGTCCATTTTTTTCCAAAATGATCTAGATTTTGCAACCACCAAGTTGCAATTTCGGTGCTGCTGTGAATAAAACCTCTTTAATTTAGGTTTAGATTTCATTGCACAGTTGACCGCAAGTCAACCGTTACATAAGTGCATTTTAATCAGTTACGTTAAAGGCGACTTTGCAACGAAAATATGAAGGCTGATCTGCAGTCGACCTGCAATCAATAAGTTAAAGAAAACGGCCGCTTTTTATTTTCCCAATCAACCACCAATTTAATGCCACGCAGTATCAATCAATAAAAGGTTGATTAGTCGTCGTTAATAAAAGATATATTGTTGTATCAGCATCGGATAAAAAACTACCCGAAAATGGCGTGCGTGCATGCAACGAGCAATGAATGTTGATGAAGCGAAAGCGATCTGTCGGGATCGTGGCAAGTGGCAGTCCCTGGTCTGCCTACCCCTCTGGGATACAGGCGTTAATTTATGCAATGTGAGGTTACTTAATATTTTAGAAGAATATAATATGCATACTTTACACGTTTTGATTTAACTCTAAACAAAAGAATAAAATTTATTTCAAAGGGCCCGTTTCTGACTTGAGACTTTCACGAAGTCCAGGTTTTCACGGTCTTAGTACGCTCCGACCGAGTGCGCCATCCGAGTAAACTAATGCTTCTGATTGGACGGTTTTTCGTGACAACACCAAAATAGCTAATCTCAATTCAGAAATTGGCCCAATATCTTTTTTATTTGTTTGTTTGTTTGTTTGTTTGTTTGTTTGTTTGTTTGTTTGTTTGTTTGTTTGTTTGTTTGTTTGTTTGTTTGTTTGTTTGTTTGTTTGTTTGTTTGTTTGTTTGTTTGTTTGTTTTTTTGTCTGTCTGTCTGTCTGTCTGTCTGTCTGTCTGTCTGTCTGTCTGTCTGTCTGTCTGTCTGTCTGTCTGTCTGTCTGTCTGTCTGTCTGTCTGTCTGTCTGTCTGTCTGTCTGTCTGTCTGTCTGTCTGTCTGTCTGTCTGTCTGTCTGTCTGTCTGTCTGTCTGTCTGTCTGTCTGTCTGTCTGTCTGTCTGTCTGTCTGTCTGTCTGTCTGTCTGTCTGTCTGTCTGTCTGTCTGTCTGTCTGTCTGTCTGTCTGTCTGTCTGTCTGTCTGTCTGTCTGTCTGTCTGTCTGTCTGTCTGTCTGTCTGTCTGTCTGTCTGTCTGTCTGTCTGTCTGTCTGTCTGTCTGTCTGTCTGTCTGTCTGTCTGTCTGTCTGTCTGTCTGTCTGTCTGTCTGTCTGTCTGTCTGTCTGTCTGTCTGTCTGTCTGTCTGTCTGTCTGTCTGTCTGTCTGTCTGTCTGTCTGTCTGTCTGTCTGTCTGTCTGTCTGTCTGTCTGTCTGTCTGTCTGTCTGTCTGTCTGTCTGTCTGTCTGTCTGTCTGTCTGTCTGTCTGTCTGTCTGTCTGTCTGTCTGTCTGTCTGTCTGTCTGTCTGTCTGTCTGTCTGTCTGTCTGTCTGTCTGTCTGTCTGTCTGTCTGTCTGTCTGTCTGTCTGTCTGTCTGTCTGTCTGTCTGTCTGTCTGTCTGTCTGTCTGTCTGTCTGTCTGTCTGTCTGTCTGTCTGTCTGTCTGTCTGTCTGTCTGTCTGTCTGTCTGTCTGTCTGTCTGTCTGTCTGTCTGTCTGTCTGTCTGTCTGTCTGTCTGTCTGTCTGTCTGTCTGTCTGTCTGTCTGTCTGTCTGTCTGTCTGTCTGTCTGTCTGTCTGTCTGTCTGTCTGTCTGTCTGTCTGTCTGTCTGTCTGTCTGTCTGTCTGTCTGTCTGTCTGTCTGTCTGTCTGTCTGTCTGTCTGTCTGTCTGTCTGTCTGTCTGTCTGTCTGTCTGTCTGTCTGTCTGTCTGTCTGTCTGTCTGTCTGTCTGTCTGTCTGTCTGTCTGTCTGTCTGTCTGTCTGTCTGTCTGTCTGTCTGTCTGTCTGTCTGTCTGTCTGTCTGTCTGTCTGTCTGTCTGTCTGTCTGTCTGTCTGTCTGTCTGTCTGTCTGTCTGTCTGTCTGTCTGTCTGTCTGTCTGTCTGTCCGTCCGTCCGTCCGTCCGTCCGTCCGTCCGTCCGTCCGTCCGTCCGTCCGTCCGTCCGTCCGTCCGTCCGTCCGTCCGTCCGTCCGTCCGTCCGTCCGTCCGTCCGCCCGCCCGTAACCGCCCGCCCGCCCGCCCGCCCGCGGGCTTTTTTAAGACTCTGCAGTGGGATATATAATTAATTTATAATTAAAAAAAGAAAGACAATTATTAGACCAACAAGACACATCACAGAAGCAAAATTTACATAACATGAGCGCAACAGAAATAAACGAAATACACCAAAAAAATACATAGGTTTAGCCTGTGGTGTGTCTAAATAGCCACATTGCCATTAAAGGTATTCGTAAGTATAAAAAATATAAAAAAACTCATATAAAAAAAGTCGACGTGCATTCAACTATTCATAAGGTATTTTTAGGTTCTGATAAAGTCGACCGCACAGGAGCAAATTATGGATGGCAAATTTTAAACATCACCTTTCTTCCCCTACATTCCTCTGTAAGTGCATCTTAATCACACACTTTCTTCGTTTTGCAGGTAAGACCAGCCACAAGACGTAATCACCAACTTAGCCAACAAGGTGCGTAACGACATACGCCATATTTCCGATCGATTTTTACTCTTTAATGACTGGAAAAAAGTTGAAAGGAAAGGTGCACCGCAGCCTCTTACGGCATGATTTTAAAGTAATTCTGGATTATAACTTGTAACCTTTCACGCAGTTCTTAAAGTGAAAGCCGTAAGCGCCATTTTCGCCTGTCTTGGTATGTTAAGGCTCCTACGCTTGCGATTGGCCGACAGCTGCGCAGGGCAGCTGCGTGTGCGCAAGGTGCGCGGCGCACGTGTGCAGTCGCCATGGGCCTCTCTCCGTGCATTGTTTTATTTTCATCCTTGATCTTTCTGAAATGTATCGTGAAGAACCTGGTAAAAATTTAAATACCATAATATTGCTGTACTTCTGGTATCCCTCTCACGCGCATATGTTTAATAATTATAAAATCTACTAGTCTTGAAAAGACACTTTTGTGATTTTCACAAGTTTATGTCGGTCCCAGAATGAAAATGAGTCCGATGACTGAGGTCCGATTGCCACTGAAGGCCACTGTACCTGATATTTAATAATTACCTCGTCTTGTTATTATAGCACAGACTATCCTAGTTTGGGACCAGAGATTGTCTCGTGCGAAAGTTATTTATTTAGCCAGTTTTATCTGACAGCACTACATATTTGTACAGCTGTTTAACCAGTTTTGTATTTTTTTACCATTTGGTCATTTTCATGAATTCATAAAATTCACATTTTTCAACTACGTGAACTAAATCAAAACAAAGTATTTTATTGGAAATTGCACAGTAACTATGAGTTATTGAACGATACAAGTAAAACTAGTTGTGTATTTCATTTCCACTAGATTATTTTGGAGAAAAATGAACAAAAATCCCCAAACTTAATCACTAAGATACGAACCATGATTACTTTCGGAACGATTAGCGGCACCGCCTTATCGCAAAAGAGGTATGTAGGGCTACCGATCCAAACGAATCGAGCCCACACGTTTCCAATAAAACTTAGCCGTTATCAATATTTATAAATCCTGTCGACGGCTAGGCCGTGGCAAGGTCGTCGCGGTATCTACTGGTCACAACTGGTATATCCTACATCAATCCGGCTTTAATCCACCACTTCTCAGCGTATTGTTTAAGGTTTGACAGCGGCTTACTTATCCACGGTGGGGTGGTAAAACTGGTTGCGTATTGTCCTACAAGTCGAGACTTGTCGCTTTCTTTGTGGTCCGGCTCGAGAGGTCCTTAACCCTCCTTGGGATCTGCTTTACTGGTGTTACCTTTTGTTATCTTTGGGGATTTTTGGTCAAATTTTTCGTCCGCTTCCTTTGTTTTTATAAAATAACAAATGAGGAACATTTAAATAATTCTTAACGTTGTTTCGGGATAACATACTTTGCCATCTCCTTCTAAAAGCATATTTTTTTGATGCCCTAAGTATTTTTGTAACTAAGAGACGAAAAACTAAAACAATGGTTTGGGCATTGAAAACGAGTGATTTTGTATGAGGTTATTAATGATTATTTTATTTTTATCAATACGTTTATTGCACATAAATACAATAAGTACAATATGTGGCACTTAATGCTGTTAGCATTTTCTACCAGCCAACCACAGGTGGTGCAAGAAATTTTGTAACCATAACAGCTACCTGTGTCATTTTAACTTGGAAGAATAGGATAATATACAAAAGAATGTCAGTTTGAAACTCAATCCAGTTTTGCAGAGTCATCGACTTAGCTTGACACTTAAATACATTATGTTGAGACCCCTATGTTTTTAGAACATTCTGTAGCAGCTACACGCCTTGCAAAACGAGGCAACTGACCTTGTCGACTACAAAAACACGCTGGCTACAATTTTATGCACAAGGATTATAGAACTATCTGTTTTGTGATGATTAGATGTATAAATTAAACGATAATGATAATATTACAACAATAGTAAAAGCAAAAGTTACTACTTAAACGATAATCTAAAAGTCACAAGCAATAGTACTTAGACTTCAAAGACTACTGTAAAAATATCCTTTATGTTATGACTCTTCAGTAAAAGTCATTGACAGTCTTTTTATTTTCTCTAAGTAAGAGCTTGGTCTAGTAAGGAAACGAAATTTTATGATTCACCGTTTCTCCCTTTGAATAGTCTTCAAGTTTTAGAGTGGCTTAATGGCCCATTTCTTTGCACCTTGCGGTTTTTTGTCTTGGTCTTTATGAGCATCTTTGTGGCCAGTCTTCTTCAGTACAGTAGCGCAATTCAATTGTTTTGTTGCCATTTCGCAAAATCCTTTAGGTCCTTCAATGTTGGCTTTACTTTCGCTTGTATATTAAGTACTATTTATTTTTTAACAAGTTTTGATAACCTCTGACTTCTCCGTAGGAGTACAGTCGTCGAGCCTCAGAGATTTTGTCTAAAATATTTCAAGCTTTGGTCTTTGCCGACCACTACGGGTTACGGCCATGATACATAAATGTATGCAAGTTTGTTCGTACTGGCAAAGTACTTTGTACTTGATCAAGATACCATTAATAGTATTTTTTATGAATAGCGATGAATATATATTTTTTTAATAAACGTATAAATGTCTAGCTATGATATTACACTTAAATATTATATTGTTCTTAAATCACGAGTTAACAGTGCGTTTGTGTGCAGTTTATAAATTGAATCAACAGGACTCTTGTAATACTGGCATGCTATAAATTCTACCTACCGCACTTTAGTTGTTGCCAGGCACTAAAAAGGCGCATTTCATCGTCTATCGCCGTCAATAATAGGAATCTCAAAAGAAATTAAAGGGACACGTTACTGACCATCAACCACCCACGAACACACACCAATTCCACGGCGACACTAAACGCGTTTCGTCACGCCTCTCATTCTATTTGCTTTCAACAAATCGCCTTCCTCTCTCGTCTCTATTTCGTCGAAATCACGCAATTTTATGGTACCTATCCGTAGGTGTCATAAATTTCATCCCAACTCCCGTTTTCGTTTTCGTTACGGGCTTTATTGGTTTTAGTTTTCTTCTTTGTTTGTGGACTGTAAAATAGTGCGCGAGGCACCATCACCTGCGTTTTTGGACAATAGTTTTACGGTAAAAGGATGCTAAATGTCTCGGAGTGTGGACGTTATGCCTAGTAACGGATTCGATTTGTTTTGCGCTACGGCTATGGTAGCGGGCCGGTAACATTCATTGTGTCATCGCGTTTTGTTTTCTTATCTCCCTTTGTTAAGCCTTTGTCAAAAGACCTGGCTTCTTTTGCGGCGTTATTGGTTTTTGCAAAATCTGTGATAATGACTTTCTTTTATGTTTGGTTTGCTTTAGATCTTACATAAAATTCAATTACCTACATTTCACTGCGATACGTATTTACTTCTACATGAGTTTACATAACTACTATTATTATAAGACTTTTGTAAAAATACCGCGTTTTATTGTCAGTGACTAGCATAGTTTCACGAATAATTTCCAATTCATCACTAAATTCATCCATTTGGCGTCAAATATTTCGATACCAAGAATCTTAATCTCAATCCGAAGACCTCCAAGAAACACCTTTCGGCTTTCGTCAAAAGCATTTGAGAGCGGAGTAAAAGACAAACAAACATTCAGACTAACTATCTATAGTTGTCGGATTCGGTGGAAGTGACTCAATCGTACCGCCTTGCTCCCCTGCTGATATGTCGGCTTGAAGATATGACAACAAACACATCCTTTTCATTTGCACTTTCATAGATTGATTATCTACCTTCTTTCTAAGGCCGTTAAGCTCAAAATAAAGCATTAAAGATGCTGGACTCAACCAAAATAATAAATATAATCTCCGATTGAGAAATAAACTTTGTCCCAAGAGCTTAACGCACAAAATCGATCAATAATGACTTCGTCACCTCAAGGTCGTTATGTTTAAGCCAAATTGACTTCTATTTCATTAACGTACGAATTAAATCGGTTCGTTTTTGAGCATTTTGTAATCGTTACAAGTGTCACGACGTGATATACAGGTTAACCGTCGCACCACCGAAGTCGTGCTCCTTGCTAAGATTTTTATGCCTTTACAGAAAGGGTTATGTCAAGGGACGAAGGTTTATTTTGCCCTGATCTTAAAGTTGAGCTAAGTTTGTACTGTCGGCAGGTGACTTAAAATCAATTGACAATGTCTGGGTCTGATGATGACAACAATATTTATGGTGATGCAAAATGATCTTGCTGATTCGATACTTTCGGAACTTTAGACCTTATTTTTTTAGTTTTATTTAGAGAATGTTTACAGCTTTAGTAAGGAAATGAAAGTTTTCCGGCCTTATTTATAAAAACACGATACCTCTAAAACACTTCACATTTATTTAATCTGCATTTTTGCCTTTTCTACAGATTATTTTTAGCTGCCTCGGAGGAGTGTTTTATAGAATCCTGTTTTTATAAATAATATCGTTAGTGATAAAGTTCCTTAAGCTCGCTCATAAACTCACGCCCGTATCTCGAATTAGGTAGACAGGGTTTGGCATTTACGATCGTAACAAACCTCCTTTCTCTTCGTCAACACAGTCATACATAGTTTCTTCTGTTTCGCGAAATTGGACTAATAGCTATACAATCTGAATACATAACTTGATAACCTAATAGTCTGTAGGGTAAGGTAAAAGCAATTCCAGAAATACATTTTTAATATGACCTGGACTAAACAGCCACATTGCGAACATTCTTGTTTTGGAACAATAATTTCGTAAGTACTGCACGTAAGAATTTTTAACTTAAAATCGTAATCTGTTACTTTGTTTTTTTGACGGAATAGTCCCACCAGTTTGGCTCTTTTTTAAAAAAATAAGTGATTCCGGAGTTAACTTAAGAATCTTGATTGATTGACTGATAAAAAAAAACTTTATTGCACTAAACAAGGCGAGTTTAATATGTGTTCGAATTTTCTAACAGCTGACTGATATAGAATGTGAAAAGGTTATTAAATATATGTACGATATATCAAATGAAAACATTTGGGTTTAAGTTTAAACTCAATGTTTTTACACTATTTTTATTTTTAATGCACTAACCCGTGCTAAGAAACAAATTTAAAAACCTATTTAGAGGCTAAAAATTTCACCCATGCCGGGATTCGAACCCGCAACCTCTGGCTATCCGTACCAGCGCTCTACCAATTGAGCCAATGGGCGACTCACAATATTTACAATATTCTTTACAATATTCACATAATACAGAGAATATTGTAAAGAGGTTCGAAATTTCACTGATGCCGTGAGTCGCCCATTGGCTCAATTGGTAGAGCGCTGGTACGGATAGCCAGAGGTTGCGGGTTCGAATCCCGGCATGGGTGAAATTTTTAGCCTCTAAATAGGTTATTAAACTCAATGTTTTTATTTAGGATAGATATAAAAATATAGATAGAGTGAAAAAATGTCCTGGAAAGTATGATATTCACACATTTATTGTATAGGACCACAAACCTTGCATGCATTCTTCTTCAGGTTTTATTAGTCCACTGCTGGACTTAGCCCTCCCCTAATGAGCGCAAGGTTGTGCCATCAATGGGGGGGTAATGCCCATAATCCCCAGGCTGGGCATGCGGGTTGGGGATCGCAGTTTGGTGGAATTGCACTGCAGAGGGCGCTGCTGCCCACCCCCTTTTTGTGTCCCTTAGTCGCCTTTTGCGACACCCGCGGGAAGAAATTGAATTTGCATGCTTTGCAAAAAGATAAAGATTTTTGACATGCCAACCGGACAGCATAGCATTTTACAGTGAAGTTGTAAAATCAATGTCACAAAAATAATTTATGAAAGACAAATCATAAGTTACTAAACTTTCATTGGGCATTAAAAAAATACGGGCCCATTTAGTATGGGTGGTCACTATAACCGCAAAATAAGCCAACACAGAAAGTCCTTTCAGATCAGTTCTTTCTTACGGTGGCGGGGAGTCGCCGGATGAGGGTGGCCCAAGACCGTAAAGCTTGAAAAACTATGAGGGAGGCCTATGTTCTGCTGTGGGCATCAAATGGCTGATGATGATAATGACGATGATAAGCTATTGATCTATCGATCAATCTAATCAGGCAACTTTTCATGCTAACTCTTCTTTCCTTTCCTTTGCTATGTCCTTTGTCATGTCGAACATTTCCCAGCTGCTTTTATGATGTCGTTGGTCTACTGGGCTGTTCAATATATTCTTTAAGGCCAATGCTCCATAAAGGATGTATTAACCTCCGCAAGTCTAATTCGTGAAAGTTACAATTTATGTTTATTTCATAGACATTATGATGTAAATTTCACACTTCATACAATAAGATAAGCGATGGAGAAATTTATGTAATAGTATATACTTTATTTTTTGGTATCTACAAAAAGTAATTCTAATCTAATACAACAATCGCTTTGATTAGATTCCAAACCTTCGAAAAAAAACAAATTATAAAAAGCTAAGCAGGGTCACCACTTCTGGATGTTACCTCCGTTAATACATTTCATAACCTCAGAACAGTGTTTGCACTCTCCGCCACATTCTTGAGCCAACTCGGTAATGATTCATAAAGGGGCCGACTGTACAATTTATGGTCCACTATTGTCGCCTTTACCCTACGGGCTCGTGGTGCTTGTCTTCATTTTGGAATGTAAACATTTCATCTCAGGCTATAATAGTTTATTTTATTTGTCTGTCAAAATTAAATGTTAGTGTTTTACGGTGTCATCTTTATCAAATTAAATTCTCGACATGAAGAAAATGTATTCTAAAGCATGATGTAATGGTAAATTGCAGAAAGGTCCTCTAAAGCAACGGAACGTAATTATTCTACTCATCTACTAGCCATGATCACACCAAACGTTTATCCCTATATTTACCAATCAATCAACACATTTTTTTCATTGCCAACTCAAGCCACGTATAGTTTTCTATCAAAGGCGAACCTCAGTCACCGACGATCAGCCATTATGTTACACGCACTAAATACTGGACGATTTTAGTCGTTTAACCGTCAAATTCCAATGAAAATAATTATATTTAGCTTTAAGGGATATACTACAATAGAAATAGACTCTTGACTAAATTAGGATGTGATGTATTTTTGAAAATTCTACATTTTGGTGGAAAACGTGTAAAAATAAAGCGATTCAATGTTTAAACGTTCCTTAACAGGCCAATACATAAGCAGCCATTATGTCTCACTGCAGAGCGTCCAGTGCGGATTGAAGTCTTCAAGCGATAATGTATGAACACGTCGACAGGTATCCTCACGATATTTTTCTTCACCGTTAACGAGTGGTATTGCTACTACAAATCCAAAACATGGAGAAGTTATTGGCATACATGCCGGAAATCAAACCAGCCAGTGTTCCACAGTTGAACTAGTACATCTCTACGGTAATGACAGATGAGCAATTACTTAATTGCCTAAACTATTTTATCGCCTGTCATGCTAAGAATGGCACACGTGCCACTTGTGCGTCATCCCTCGCTTACCCTATCAACAGACGGTTAATCGGAGATGTGACCAGTTACTGACTTCTTCTTGCTTGTCCATTGAGGCCGGCACCCACATTCCTCAAACCTTTTTGGCGTTCGGGGTCAACAGAACCAATGTTCTTTTCCCAAACATTACGGATGGCGGAATCTGAAAGTAGCTACTCCGGTTTTCCGGCCAGCTGATCGTCGCCCGCAAACCAGTTTCAGTTTTAACGGACATAGGAGCCACAGAAGTGTAAGATAAAGAAGATTGCGGTTAATAGAATCAACATGAGGAACTTGAGGATCTTGACTCTAGCTCAAGAGTAGGCTGTCTGATTTGTTGTTGTTTTGTTTCGAACACCATATTGAGTTGGGCACTCAAAAGGAATTTCAGAACGCTTTATAAATCTTTCCCATTGTATACAAAAATGCATTATTAAAATAAGCTGCGGCTTACCCGCAGTCCGGGTAAGCATTTGAAAATTTGTGATACCGCTGCTTGCTCCTATTTTGTCACCATAATTGTCATCAGTTCACCTCTGCCTTTTGCTGGGTATAGGCTTTTTCTCCATGACACCATCTTTCGCTGTTTGACCATCCTCATGCATGCCCACATCGTCTGACCATCAGGTTGCTGATCTGTCCACTGACCATCAGCCGAATGCCTAATAATTTACTTTTTGAAGTTACTTATTCATGTTTCCTCATTTATACCTTCTGTTTTTATGTATTTGTGTCTTGTCTGTACAAGTCATCAGTTTATTATTATTATTAGTTAATTCGCCGAGTCTGGGTGACCAGTAACCTTTTAAGTCTGGTGAGGAGGCCTCAGGCATTTTATTTTTGTCTTAGTGAGTACCTGCCGGTAATATTTTTAGTTGTGACATGAGAAATTGCATAGCAATATATGTAAAAATACCTTATCGAGTGGTCCAAATACTTATATCTAATGTGGATCAACTCTATAAAGAAACGCAAAATTGCTTGTAATTTGTAAGTAAGTCCCATAGTAACTTGTTATTTTTGTGCGATTGTTGTATTAATTAAGTTGCCGCTCCGGCCCCGAAATATCCAGAGGAGGAAGAGAAGTTAGGTACTGTGTGAAGATATTTCTGAAGCCATAGATACTTCTAAGTGGGTAAGGGTAAGTGAAGCAGTGATGAACCCGGCGCGAAATTTGGAGTCGAGCAAAGGAACAACAGGGGCTCCAAGAAATTATGGGTGTTGGGGCTAAACATTTCTGCCTGGCAACCGCGGAATTCGGAACCCGCAGCGTGGGCAGGCCCCCCGCTAGATGGTCTGACAACCTGGGCCTCGAATATGTTAGTGCATTATACAATCATGACAGATACATGGTCGGGTTACATGGGGTGTTTTTTCATACCATTGACGCCTAGAAGGTTCGATGTATATTCGTGCGTAGACTAGAAGCAGCAACTAAATTAAATCGCCTCGTACCACGTTAACAGAATTTAGGCCCTGGTTACGATAGCCGGGAGTCGCTGGATATTGATGCCACACGACGAGAAAGCTTGCAAAATCATCACTTTTGTAGTGTATCAATGTTAATACATCGATTGTCCGTTTCTCTAATCTTTTGTGTTACTGTTGCTGTTATAAATGTGTTTTTTTTTTCTTTTTACATACTTATGTACATAACCTGTATCCCAGAGGGATAGGCAGGGACCAGGGCCTGCCACTTGCCACGATCCTGACAGATCACCTTTCATCAACGTTCATAAGTCGTTGCATGCACGCATGCTGGTTCCGGGTACTTTTTTCTTCTTCTTTATTCTATATATTTATTTATCTAGCTCGAATAGAGCTCACTGCTGGGCAAAGGTTTTCCCTGACACGCTCTCTGTCTCCTGACAATCTTGTTCATTGCTCTCTAAATGCTTTAGTATTGTCATCGACTCTTCGGGTATAAACCCGAAGAGTCGATGACAATACTATATCCTACACAAAGTGGTGGACAAGATTATGGGTAGGCAGACCATAAGGTCTGCCTACCCATAATCTTGTCCACCACTTTGTGACCACCTAAGTCCACTGACCGTCCTGTCGATTGACCATCATAATATGCGCAGCCCATCGCCATCGCATCGTGCCAAAAATCATGTTGATGCATTGCTGCGTGAAATAATGAAAAATCAACAACACATGATTACAATATTCAATTATCGCTAAGTTATGAAACTCCGTTGGAGATGAGACAAAAATATAAGAATATAATAACAACAGAATAAAATTTTTGGTTGAAATCTCTCGCTTTTATGAACAAACGTAAAGAAAAGCACATGTATCCAAATTTACAGACCTAAAAAAATGCCACATAGCTCAGTGGTCAACCAGTAAATAAAACTACTTATTATAGCTTTAGCTTAACTACTTTACAAAATAATCCGATAAGTCGATTAGTGTAGACCACCAACTTAAGAGCATTAAGGCCCTAAAACTAAGCGTAATTAGTAAATTAAAACGTCACAGACTTGTCACGAATTAAAACGTTAATATAAAGAGGTTCTGGCGCCACTAGCGCACTGTCAACAAATAGGCTGTAATCTTAAAAAAGTCACAAAAAACATCCAACTTTGAGTTCAATTAACCAGGTAATAAGGAGTCACGAAGTTTACGTATTAAAAGTGGGTACACTTTAGCCCGATTTATGATTTAGTTGTCAGAGGAATTTGTAGAGTTAATGCGTCTCAACTCGTTTACATTGTGTTCACTGCAGCAGAAGTGAGTGCAGCTAAACTGGTTAGAACCGCTTTTAAGAAATTAAAGTATGTGACGCGGAAGACATTGGCTTCATGGAAAACGACTCTAATCACTCTAATGGTGAGCTACTCAATTAGTGTTTGCGATTTACCTACAATAAGTTTTGTCTGCACGAAGCGCTCGTGGCCTATTCGAATCAATCACTCGAGTTAAGCAAAACAGGCGCGGTCCTGTGCGGGATGGGCGACCGTCCCGTTACTACCTCTAGTGGCATTTTTCCGAGCGCTTCCGTGCTTCGCAAGGCACGCTAAGCCGTGGGTGCCGGCTGTCATGTAATGGCAGTCGTTGAGCCATGTCAGAGGCCTTATGGGGGGCTTGATAACTTCTGACAGTAGGGCCCGCCACTGTCTTACAATCCTCCACCAACCCGGACTTAACCCCCGTGGTGGAGTATGGCCTAACCTTCCTGCAACGCAAGAAGAGCCGTGCCCCAGCAGTGGGGACATACAGGGTTGAAATCGAAATCGACGTTTTGTCCTACGCTAACCCTATCTCCAAACCCCCATAAGAAGAAGTCAGATCGCCAACTTCATTGCGAGTAGCAGTGGTTAGAGAAATGTGTAAACGGGGATTAACCATGTTGTCAGCAGAGAGGAGGTAATTAGTTCAAATTGGGCTCCACCCGGGCGTCTCTATAAATAAAGGGTTGCACGCACTTGGCGAGTGACATGACTGTCATTGCACACTGTCACTACTAATTTAAAATTGTAAATAACACGAGAGATTGGTACAATTTGCAGCGCGAACATAGACGACTATCCTCAGAAGTATAGAGAGAGACAGAAGGAGTTAGTTGAAAGAGGATGAGAAGGAAAAAAGAATATTGCACAGCGCGTCGGTATAAAGGTAAAACTCATTAACTGCTTTCCCATTTATTTACTAATATACTGATAATTATTATTTCCCAAAAATGACACTGTCTAGTAAACTCATAAAAAAAATAACGATGGGTGAGCGTTTTTATTTCTGTGCTAAATATTACATTTAGTATCTCAAATTCACATTAGCGCAGTTTGTACGATTAGGCTCATTTGCAGTTACTGAATTTTACCTTTAAACCGACGAGCGTTTAGCGCTTACATAGCAACGGGCTAAATAAAACAAAGATTCGATTTGGTAGATACAATATAGGGAACACTATTGTATATAAAAATGGAAATTAGACAAATATTTCTTAACATAAGACGACAGACGGCGGCCTTATCAGTCAAAGTAATCTCTTCCTAACAATCTTTGAATGGACTGAGATTAGATTAATACTCTTTATAGCACTCCATACGAGAACATCCCAAGCTGCCCACTTGTCATCAATAGGGGGGTTTCACAGGGGACCTGTGGAACTCAGAGTGGTCTACTCATCAACACAAACAAGTTTTATTACAGTATTTCTTAATAACTCCCGATGCTCATACATAGCTAAATATTAAACTGGTCCAAAAGGTATAATCGCGATAATTTGTTAAAATAATCGTACGTAATACAGAGAATAGTGTAAAGAGGTTGGAAATTTCACTGATGCCGGTGAGTCGCCCATTGGCTCAATTGGTAGAGCACTGGCACGGATAGCCAGAGGTTGCGGGTTCGAATCCCGGCATGGGTGAAATTTTTAGCCTCTAAATAGGTTTTTTAAAACGTACTCAATAAATAATAGTGATTCTTCTTCTTAGTCGTAACGCTCTTGGCAGTCCGTGGTCGTTACGCCAGGGCGAGGTAGCCTGCCTCATAATAATCCTCCGCCATTCTTTGCGCACTCACTTAAGGGAACGCAAAAGCAGCCTGAATTTGGCCGGTCTGTGCACGACACGCCAGACATTTTTCTCCAGAACCATATTTTGAGAGCATCTACTTTTGCTTATCTCTTTCCCGGAGAGTCTATGTTACAGCCGCATTTAGGAATATGAAAAATACTAGCGCTCTGACGAGTCGGACTCTGACTAATCGTGATTAAACCCGTGTAAAATATGTAACTCAGATTTATTATATGTCTAAAACCTCAAAAAAAAAAAAAATCAACTGTTTCATCGCTTGCTCTAGCGAACGTATGAAATAGGTGACAATAATTTAAAACTGATTTTGGAGTTGGTTCTATTAAAAAAAAGTGTTTGAATATTAATTAGTAGGTTCTACCGGACCGTACGAAAGTACTCTATAGTATATTGTGATAGTTATTCAAAGCGTATAAACATTTTCAAAGGCACGGCAATTTTCAAAGTTGTATTAAGCATTTGACGTGATTCGGTACATACCACAGTAGACCTAATAGGAATATTATATCTTATGCAATAAACAAAGGTGTTCCCATTCAGTTTGACGTGACTCGGTTTATACCACAGTAGGCCTAATAAGAATATTTTATCTTATGCAACAAACAAAGGTGTTCCCATTCAGTTTGACGTGACTCGGTATATACCACAGTAGGCCTAATAAGAATATTATATCTTATGCAACAAACAAAGGTGTTCCCATTCAGTTTGACGTGACTCGGTATATACCACAGTAGGCCTAATAAGAATATTATATCTTATGCAACAAACAAAGGTGTTCCCATTCAGTTTGACGTGACTCGGTATATACCACAGTAGGCCTAATAAGAATATTATATCTTATGCAACAAACAAAGGTGTTCCCATTCAGTTTGACGTGACTCGGTTTATACCACAGTAGGCCTAATAAGAATATTATATCTTATGCAACAAACAAAGGTGTTCCCATTCAGTTTGACGTGACTCGGTATATACCACAGTAGGCCTAATAAGAATATTTTATCTTATGCAACAAACAAAGGTGTTCCCATTCAGTTTGACGTGACTCGGTATATACCACAGTAGGCCTAATAAGAACATTTTATCTTATGCAACAAACAAAGGTGTTCCCATTCAGTAAAGAGTTTCTTATGAACATAACTCCTGGAGAAAGTAGGATTCCAGTAGCTTACCATCTTAACAGACACATTTGTTTTATCAGAAAATTAAAGTTTTAAAACTCACGTGTGAGGGGAAGAAAAACGCACAGAAGAACTTGCACCTTTCATGGTATTATGTGCAATGTAGAGTACTAATGACCGGTTTCTGAATTGAGAATGTCGCTAAGTAAATACTTGAGTAACTTTCTGTCACGCTCCTTGCTGAGAAATTCGGAGAAACAACACTACAGTCAAGTATTTACTTAGCGAAATTCTCAATTCAGAAAATGGCCCTAAAATAATCAGATATTTAGATGACCACCTTGCGGTTTTCCCTTATATTTACTAGTATTTTCATAAACAGCACTGTTACTTTACTACAAAGTTCTTTGAATTCATGGACTAGTTTGAATATTTTTGTAACTCTTTTTAGTTTTGCAGTGAATTTGAATGTTCTAAAAAACCATTCTCAACATTCAAATTCACTGATGAACCGGGGGTCCAAAGTACCTAGTCGGTTGTGAACTTATTCTAGATTTAAGATTTTTCATAGTTTTTTAAAAAGAGATAAATCTTCCACAAAACAATCACGGAAAAATAACGATTCAAAGTATAAAAAATGAGTGATAAAACTAATTCCAATCGAAAGAAAATATACAGGACGGTAGTGGTTTTTCCATATAACATCCCTTACTCAATTAAGAATTCAGAATTTTCTTTTTTGCCATTTTGAACTTTTTTGTGAGTAATATCAAGTAAGAAAAGAAACTATTTTCGCATCGTATGAATCAACGTTCTGTAACGAACTCTTTCGTGCGCTCTGACAAAGGTAAAGTAACAAAAGTGACAAGGCGTAATAAATGTGTCGCTGGCCAGTATGTATTTTTATTTTTCTGTCACAGCCCTATTTCGACACGTTGACGATCGAAGTTCAATCCCCTTTCTTTGTTTCGAAAATCGAACGCGGCGGTGACGCAACGGATTCCGAATTTTGAAAATAGAACTGATATGAATATGAAGGGCGTATGCGCTGCACTAATCGTCATAAACTTATAACAAAACTAATTTCGTAAAGGGTTCGCGTGACAGCGATATTTATTACTCCGCGTTTGATGCTTTTTTTTACTGACAAGGATGAGTAAGTGGCGTATTAAGGCGTAAATGTGTCATTTGTGGTTAGTCATCTGGATATTACTTACTAAGCAAATCTATGATGGACTTAGGGTCATAGTGCAGATAAACTACTTAGGTTTATAGCAGAAAGAAATCAGTAATATTCTCGATGTTAAATAGACTAGAATATACTCGAACTGAGTAAAGACTTCGCGAGACAGCGTATGAAGAAAAATTATAGATTTATCCAATACAAAATATACACAGGTCTTGTCACAGTCATTAAAATAATATGATGTTAAAATATTAAATGTACTCGTAGGTTTGTGAAAAGTTTATTTTTGACCATCCAATGTATATTTTTTTAGTTGACTTGAAAAAGGTGGAAAGGGTTAACGTAGAGATGAAATTTAACATTTATAAAATGTGTAGTTGACAACATAGAACCATTACATTATTGCACTCTTCAACGTCCGTAGGGGTGATTTTGCAATAAAAAATGTCGGTCAGCTGCGTATATTTTGTTAGTTGGTCTTTGTTTGTAGATACTAACGAAAACCTTGTGAATAATCAATTTAATAAAGAAGACATGAATCAAATAACCAATAAACGTATCAAACAAAAGACGAGATACCAAATTCAGCCGTTTAAGGAGTGTCGGCATCTTCAGTGTGGGCGCGTCGCGAATTTCAATTCCGATTTGACACAGCATTTTAACTCTGTTAAAGGAAGTATCGGGCTAGACAGGTTAGTAAGCATAAATATAACCAACTAGACTTGAATTTCTAGAATGATTATGAAGTTATTGAACTTTATTTTATGATGTAGTCATTTTCCATCACCAGCCTTTAAAGACAAAAAACTGCGGCACATGTTGCAATAAAAAGTACTAATGAAAAAATGCTGGCCACTAATAAAAACCGAATATAAAAAAGTCAATTGATAAATTTAAAAACTCCAAGTAAATAGATAACGGCGGCCTAGTCTGTTCTAAATTCAAATCATTAGGTGTTTTTATAACGTTCGTCACGTATCGGCAGATGGCGCGTGACCACGTCCGCCATTATGGCAGGAAGACAATCAGAAATATAAAATGGCGTCAATGAGCCTGTATAAAGATATCGATACGATTGTTTTAAATAAGTTCTGAGGAATATCGTGCGGTGACCAGCACGACTCAGTGATAGCTATTTGTAGAAGGCAACGTCAATTAATTATGTCAGTAAGCATGTTGCGTGAAAAGGTTATTTCAACAAAGAAATGTATAATTGTCAATAACGTCACCTAATAGACGACGAAGACGGACAATCAACATCATCGTCAGGCTATACTAGTCCACTGCTGGACATAGCCCTCCCCTAAAGAGCGCCACGTTGAGCTATGATAGGGGGTAATGCCCATAATCCCCACGCTGGGCATGCGGGTTGGAGATCGCAGTTCGGTGGAATTGTACTGCAGGGGGCGCTGCTGCCCACCCCCCGGTTTGTGTCCCTTGGTCGCCTTTTACGACACCCGCGGGAAGAATTGGGTTGGTGCTATTCTCTAGGCCGACACCACACAGCAAACTAAACAAACTTTACTATTTTACAAAAAAACTTTTCTCTCTTCATCTATATAGCCATCGAAGACATCCTTTGAAACATTTAGCAAAGGTAATAATTATTGCAAACTATGCTAAAATGACTAAACTAGTTTTACTCACCACGTCAAAATCGACCACCACGGCCCGTACACTAAGTTCCAGGGGCTATCAAACTGACGTCACTACCTCTACTTCAGGCGACTGTTGGTATAATAACCGCCCTGTAAAGTGACTTCGATGATCGGTCGAGAGAGCTCCCGTCTCTTGCCGTGACATGTCATTAGATGCGGAGTTCGCCGGTCTTGCGACGATCGCCCGCAAATAAAGTGGGGAATATTTAAACGATACTAGACATTTTTACAAGCTAAGAGACCTTTTTTACCCGACTGCGGCGGTATATAAGTTTAAAATCCTCTAATCAGGATCTTTTGCTCTTGAATTTTTTGATCTTGACCTAGCTAGGTTCTCTTAAATTAAATTATACATACTCGTAGGTACTTTCAACTAAATAATTTTACGTCACAGAACAAATAACTATTATTTTTTTTATATAGCCTGTAATAAGCGTCCCACTGCAGGGCACAGGCCTTCTCTCAGAGAGAGAGTAGGTACGGGCTCAATTATCACGCGTGCTTACCATGGATACTCAGAAGCGGCGGTAGCCCAGTAGGTTAGTTAGTTAGTTAGACCTGAGATTACTGCACTTAGCTTCATAGTTGGGCCATTGTACGTAGCAAGCGCTGAGGTACGTTAACACTCCAGACACTAGGGTTGCCTTACGATGTTTTCCTTCACCGTCGGCGAGTGGTATTGCTACTATAATTTCACAAATATACATAATTTAGAAAACAAAGTCATTGGTACATGCCGGGGTTCGAACCCACGACCTCCCGATTGAGAGGCCGGCGTTCTACACCGCTCCGCTACCACCGCCCTATAAGCCCAGTAGGTAGAACAATGGGCTCAGAAGCGAGAGACCCAGGTTTGATTCCCAGTGCGGGCATGACTTTGTTTTCTAGGTTATGTATATTTGTGAAGTTATAGCAATACCATTTGAAGATAGAAGATAGGAAACGCGTGTCTGAGGTGTTCAAATACCTCTGTGCTGGAAATACCTGCATAAATTCTCACCTACTAAGTTAGTGAGTTCTACTTTTAGTCAGTATTTATTCTTAACTTCTCAATATTACACAATTTTTATTTTTAATGCACTAACCCGTGCTAAGAAACAAATTTAAAAACCTATTTAGAGGCTAAAAATTTCACCCATGCCGGGATTCGAACCCGCAACCTCTGGCTATCCGTACCAGCGCTCTACCAATTGAGCCAATGGGCGACTCACGGCATCAGTGAAATTTCGAACCTCTTTACAATATTCTCTGTATTACGTACAGGCAGCGACATCTGACTTAAGCAAATTGCATTACTTACAGCCCCGACTACCTACTTTGGTAGAGCGCTGGTACGGATAGCCAGAGGTTGCGGGTTCGAATCCCGGCATGGGTGAAATTTTTAGCCTCTAAATAGGTTTTTAAACTTCTCAATACTTCACTACTATCGATATTAACATTGCCTTTCTATGAGATAAGATAAGATAAGAATATTCTTTATTGTACACCAGAGCACATATTATAAAACATGTAAAGATACAAAGTACAATTGGCGGCCTTATTGCTAAAAGCATGCTAGTAGCAATAACACCTTTTTTTCAATCCAATTTCAATTTAATTCAATATATTTCAACGTAAATAATTTACATTCTGTTTGCTGAATGTCAATGTACAATGGCCCGCTGCGTAGTGTAGTGGAGAAAAAACTCCACTCTGACCATCTTTTCTCAAGTCCTCTTAAATCTAATACATTAGTTACCACATATACGTATAATAAGGTACTAAAGCTAAGGATGACCCGCTTTTGACACTGGCCATTACAATAAATAATCATAAAGTAATTTGACGTTATATTTCTTCAAGACTCGCAGTGTAAAATCGGTCTCATTGTTTGGCCATATGGTGTGGCCCTGAGGGTGTCAACTGTCCAAATTAATAGTGGCTCTAAACCGTCATGTGTATGGGGTGCGATTTCAACCATTTTAAATCCGCCAAGTCGTTTGCTCAAAGCCGCCTCATGGAAAGTTTTTGTATTGTTTTGTTACGGTTTTTATGTGGCCATATGTCTGTTGGGTTTTTTGTGGATTATGGCTTACTTTAGACAAATTAATGGTAAGTAGAGCGGTGGTAGTGGAACGGTAGAGCGGCTTTTCAATCGGGAGGCCTTGGGTTTGAATCCCGGCATGTACCAATGACTTTGTTTTCTGAGTTATGTATATTTGTGAATTATTGTAGCAATAACACTCGTTAACGGTGAAGGCAAGTATCATAAATCCTAATGTCTGAAGTGACATAATATGTCACCGTTTGTTACCTGCAATGGCCCAACTATAAGGCCCCAGTTTCTCGCACACTAATGATCGGTTAATCTACTGTTAACAGCTGTCAAATGTTTTTTTTGTATCCACTTTGGTCAACTGACAGCTGTTAACGGTTAACGACTTGTTAGTGTACCAGAAACCGGGGCTAAGTGCAAAAATCGCAGGTCTCGGTCTAATGATTTTTTAAAATATAATTATAGATGTTGTGTTAATTATGTAATTATATTTATAATTATTATTATGCTCGTGTTGAACTCAGCAATCTTACTCATATCACCCATTATGCCCTTCCTGAAAATAAACTCTAAATATTAATAAAATGCTTTTTACATAGGACGAGTAATTTCGCGGATTACTCAATTTTTTTTTTTCCTCTTCATAATATAGTATAGTGTAGGTAGCGTCGTCACAAAATGATAGTCTACGTTCCAATAACAAAACGATGTGGATTCTACGGAAAATGGATGGAAATGGACTAACCACGAGTGTGACGTTTCGCGATTTGAACAAAGTCTGAATGTTAAGTGGTTGAAAAGTTTGTGGCGACATGTATTTCATTATTGAACTTACTTTATACTCGTATAGTTCTTTCTTTCTTTACAATTAATTAAGTCTATTTAGAGGCTAAAAATTCCACCCATGCCGGGATTCGAACCCGCGACCTCTAGCTATCCGTGCCAGAGGCCCGGCACGGATAGCCAGAGGTCGCGGGTTCAAATCCCGGCATAATTGGACTTTTTAGCCTCTAAATAGGTTTTTAAAATTGTCCTTAGCACGGGTTGGTGCATTAAAAATAAAAATTTTGAAAACGTTTTTTTTTGTGTTGTTTCTGTTTCGTAATTATTAGCAATTGCTACAATTTAGTGAGAACTCCTCAACAACAACTATCCCATAGATATTGGATGTGTTGTGTAAATAACCCTAAAATATAAATTGGAATTGTTTGAAGGGAACTTGCACGTGCTCCTATAATAGCTCTGCTATTTCTGGATCTATTGTTTTTTAATCATCAAGTAATAATTTACTATCTCGTTATAATGACCGGAAGTAGTTTATGTTTGTTCTAAAATAAATAGTTGAATTATTATTATTTAGTATTTTTGTATTTAAAGCGGTGGTAGCTCAGTGGGTAGAACCATGGACTGGCAAGCGAGAGCCCCAGGTTCGATCCCGAGTGCGGGCATGTACCAATGAATTTGTGTAATTTCAAAGTTACGTATATTTGCGAAGTTGTAGTCGCAATACCACACGCTAACGGTGAAGGAAAACATCGTGAGGAAACCCGCGGCTTGGTTGGCTCCGCACGTATTGACTAGTCTTTCCTGTGGGCCAGGCCGACTATGCTGTCAGGATGGTATAGTTAAAACTGTTTTTATACGGATTTATGCTCGTTTATTACATTTTTCCAACGTTTCGGCACTTTTACAGGTGCAGTGGTCTCGGATGACTGAGGTGGTAGGCGTCTTTATAAAAGCATTAATAAGCGTTAGTTTACTACCCTCGGCAAAAATTACAAAAGTTAATTATGAAGTTACGTTCCAAAATAGGTATTTCAATTATTTTATATAAAGTCAACAATATTGATTGATTATTAGTAATTGAAGTTAAAAAAATAAATTAATAAATCCAATTATTTTACATGGACTAAAAATATTGATTATTAATTGAATTTAAAATAACTCTACAGTCACACTTTTAGCAAGGGGGTCTCATGCACTTAAGCACTGGTTCCCATGCTGCCGGTATATTCCAACCACGATCTCTATTGAAATTTGGATGCCGGCGGATCTCTATTGCCTCGCGTATCATTCTAGGGAAGAAACGGTCTTCTCGGGCTAGAACTTTAACTTTATCAAAATGTATAAAGTGGTTGGTACCGCATAACCGTTGGTAACCGTTAATGCTTTCATAAAGATGCCTACCACCTCAGTCATCCGAGACCACGGCACCTGTAAAAGTGCCGAAACGTCGGAAAATTGTAAAAATGTAATAAACGAGCATAAATCCGCATAAAAACAGTTTTAATTATGTGCTCGTGTTAACCTTAGAAAATACTAGGATGGTATAGGTGCTGGGCAAGCCTACACCATCTATTAAACCATGTCCCAGGCACTATAGCGCCGGAGTGGTCCCTTTACCCATCTAGTGTGAGTGAAGATACCACTGGACGCTGTATAAATCATTTCATTAAGTAGATGCAAAAAGGCCAATATTATTATTAGTATTTTTGCAGTCTATGTTGTACACGTATATAGACCTGTTTTTACTGCCTCTCCGACTCTTTAAGGTGTGCTTGAAGAAATCTCTTTCAGAGATAAGCTCGCTTTCGTACATTGTTAAATGTTTCGTGTCCGCAATCTTTCCGATCTAAGGTTGCCTGGACGAAATTGCTATCAGCAATAAGACCGCCAATTGTACCTCTTCTTTTGTAACTGTTGTCTCTGTAATTCTGGTGTGAACAGTAAAGAATATTCTTACCGTATCTTATAATTATTAATTAAATTAGTTGTTATTCTAACTATTCTTACTGATTTAAGTTTATTTAAAAGTTCGTAAATATACGCAAATATGAATTCGCAAAAAGCTTTTTCAAACATAAAATGGTAAAATCAATACGAATTAAAGTGATAGTTAAATTAATTCAATCAAGTTAATGTTGTTAACGTTCTGAAACGTTAATCACTTTGATGCTTTTCCAATTTCACGCCCAAAAATAACCGCCTGAAGCTGACATTTAATAATTACCGTGTTTTCTTAGCTTTTTTTCTAATTACACTTTCCCTGGAGATCAAGCAACGCAGTGGCCGTTAAATTGGGGTGTCCTTACGCTGTGTTATTGTGTACAAGATAATTTACGAGCCCACTAAAAATAAAGCAGAGCTGACATGCTGAGACTTAAGAATTAGTGTAGGCGCAAAGTTAATACCGTTTTGAGAAATGGGCGTACGGCCAACCTTAAATTATCGTTCTACCGTTAGTTTGCTCGCATTACATTTAGTGCGACATTCATTTGTTTTGGGGAAGTTTTCCACGTCTTGGAATGAAATGAAGTGAACAATATTTATTTCCACGCAAACATTTACCTACATTTTGTTTGCTGAATATACAAAGTAAAATCTAAACCGCTGCCTTCGGGCCGTAGTGTAGTGGAGAAAAAGGCAGCGGGAAAAAAAAACCTCCACTCTGACCATATTTTCTCTAGTCATATCAAATACAATTCATCAGTTGCCTCCTATACGTATGATAAGATTTCATGATTGCTATCAATAACTTTAAATGCCAAAGCATTAGGGAATTGTCTTAAAAAAGTAAGGAAACATAAGTGCTGCGGCCAGACACACGAACAGCGAAGTTAACACCGACATAAATCCTGATACTACGAAAAATATTAAGCTGAGTAAAGCTCATTAAACAAAACTGTCGTAGAACATCTGCTTTAAATTGACGTGTTTTAGGAATTGCACATTTAAGACTTGTATGTATCCAAAATGTCAACTCGACAGCCGATAAAGCTTTACATTTTCGTTTAAGAGTTACAGTGTATTATACGTGTAAACTTCTATGTGAGGTCAACCGTTTATTTTGTGACGGAGAAGGTCGATAAAATAGGTCGATCGAAAAGTGCCTAGTTTAAG